>OZ012679.1:131728434-132945415 GCA_963942445.1 Argyra leucocephala | reverse complement strand
AAAACTAAAACTAAAAACTTTAAAAAATCTATTTTAATAAAAAAAAAACAAAAAATATTTGAAAAACATATTAATAAAAACGATTGTAAAAAAATAATAAAAAAAAAGAAAACAAAAGATAAAAAATAAAATTTAAATAAAATAAAAGCTATAATATTGAGTTAAACATAATGAGTTAATTTTATCATATAACTGTTTAGCTTTATATTTTATGAAATAAAACTGCGAGCTCTTCTAATAATAATTGTTTTTTAATTACAATTTTTAGTTTTAATTTTTATAAACATTTTATTCAGTTTGAAGAGAAAGATCTAATCAGCATATTGATATAATTTGGATTTGGATTTAACAACCATTGAAATATGGGTCACCATTAAATAAATAAAAATAAAAAACATAAGCCTGATGAGCTGAAAAAGAGAAAATAAATTTTCAAAACCATTTTGAAAAAAAAACATGTTACTTAGTATAGCCAATATTTCGTAAAGTATATTTTATTTCGTAAGGTACTTTCATTTTTAATTTCCCACAATTTACAACAGCAATGAGATCATTCACAGCAATAAGCATCCAAAGCAATGAGCAATCATGAGAAACCAAAACATTTGTTAAATTTGGACCAGATTAGTCCACTAGTTTCTGAAATATGGATTTTGGTTTGCAAAAACCAACTTCCATAAATTTTGACATTGTAGCAGTGTTGTCATTGTATATCGATATGAATTTTGGTTAAAATAATAGCTATATCAGAGCAGATGTTTTTGTTATATAATTACAAATCTATGAGATGAACACCCTAACTACTTTTTACACAGAGATTCGAACACAGAATTATATATTACGATATTTAGAAATTTTTTTTTATAACTACTAATTTTAAATGTGGAAAAACTATATCTATTGTATACAGTACTTTGCCTTCATAATAGCATAGTTCCATTTTATTTTTAGTGATAACCAAAACTCAACTCAAAACGAAAAATCCAGAGAGTAATTTTTTGCCTTCGTCGAAATCAAACTGAGCCACTCAGCGTGTAAATATTAACTTCTTCAAATAAATACTTCAAATATTAACATATAATGTATTGTTTCAGAGGACCCAAGCTATATTTAAACCACCAGTTCAGCGAAAATTGTATCTAAAATGCTTCAATATATTCTGCTCTAAATTCACAAATTCATAAAAAGAAACAAAAATGTACGACACTTCGATAAAATCTAACAAATCTGAAAAAAACTTAAGTCTTCATTCAAAAACAGAAATTTAATAATAAATGCAACAAATATTTTCATCATAAGCAAACAAATATATGCTACAGAATTTAACTCATAAATTTCTTACCAACAAAAAGCGAACTTGTGTGACATTGATATGCACTGCCAACAGAAAGAAAATTATATGAAAAGGAGAAAATTGTACTGCGGTCACCAGAATACACATACCCTTATCATAGTATTCAATTCCATCTTGCTCAATAAAGAGAGGAATAACTTGGAGTCTCACTCAACAACTCGAAGACTTCGACTATGCAGATGATATCTGTCTTCTCTCGCACAAATTCAGCGACATGCAGAGCAAACTAGAACACCTGGAACAACTTGCCAAACATGTTGGATTACAAATCAACCTGGAAAAAACCTAAGCTATGAGAATAAATAACACCACCACGGAACATATAAGGTTGAAAGAAGAACAAATCGAATTTGTGAACAATTTCTGCTACTTGGGAAGTATAATAGCAACTAGTGGTGGGGATCAAGAGGATGTCAAAAATAGATTAAAGAAATCAAGAGCCGCATTTGGAAGATTGCAATCGATATGGAGGAACAGTCAAATATCCAGAGCAACTGGACTTAGAATATTCCAGTCTTGTGTAAAATCAATCCTGACATACGGCAGTGAGACTTGGTTAACATCAAAAAATATCAACCAGAAGTTACAAGTATTCATTAATAAATGTTTAAGGATAATATGCCGAATATTCTGGCCAAACACAACAAAGACCATATAGCAACAAAGACCTCTGGATACTAACCGGCGAAGAACCAATAGCGACACAACTTAGAAGAAGGGAATGGAGATGGATAGGCCACACTCTCAGAAAGCCATCAAACAACATTGCGCGAAGGAGCTTAATGGAACCCACAAGGCACAAGAAGACCGGTCGCCCAAAGAACACCTGGCGGAGGACTATAAAACAAGAGCTTGTAAAAACAAACATAGCATGGGAACAAGCTAAATTAGCAGCTAGAAAATCGAGTACGTTGGAAATGTCAAGTGGAAGCCCTATGCTCCCAAGAGGAGTAAGTAAAAAAAAAAGTATTCAATTATAAAATAGACCGAAATCAATTCTGTAATAACTCAAAAATACATGTTATTCAGAGAATAAATAGAAAAAGAAAAAATAATTTCTTAGCAAATATACAAAAGACAAAAAAATACCCAAAACACATATCCCAGCAGTGTTTTAATATCTGTACTCAAGAAATTTGTTGCAAACAATACGATATGGTGACTTATGTTTTCAGTTATAGTTAATGAACTTTTCTAATATAATTAACATTACATCAACTTTTCTAAGTATATGTAAACAAAAAATATTTTCTGTGAATGATAAGAAGAAAGGTCAAGGATAAAATTCCATATTTCGGAAGAATTGGACATCAGCTGTGAAGAAGTACTAAGATTTTAAAAATAATATGTCGAAATAGCAGAAGTAAAAAACAAACATAATATACAACAATTAATATATATACAGATTATAGTGGTCCTAAACAAAAACCTCATTAATTCGCAAGTAAAAAAAACTATGGTGAAAAAGAACTAATTAAAAACTTTATTTGCTTAATAAGCTTATTCTAAGCGAAGCCCGAAAATCGATTAAGGGGGGAACTCAGTGTAACTATGTTCAGTTAGCAAAATTTTCGTTGGTATTTTATAAATTTGGTTCAATTTAATTAATTTCATGAATCATATTTTGTATAAATATTGCTGCATTGTGTAAAGAATGACAGCATAAATTTTTCTTCAAATAACCCATTGAAAAAATGCTTAAGCATTTATATCTATGATCTACATTGTCTGATTATGTGTAGATAATCATTTTTTGTTTCTTTATTTAAAATTACCCTGTTGGTATTCAAAACTTGCTAAATCACCAATTGATACATATCAACCGTATCAGGTATGACAGATATAGCAATACCCTCTAAATCTAAGAGGGGTTTTCTTCACCTCAAACTGATTTTCTTAAATTAATCGTACTAAATGTTTTTAATTAATTAAATTTACTAATCGGAATATTTTCTATTGACATCATTCTACCAAAACACAAAAAATTACAGAAGAAAATGTACGAATTTTCCAAATTCTGTATTATGTCAAAACAAATCTGAATCAATTTTCCTTGCGCTGAATACCCAATATGATGAAATTCAAATTGTAAATTTTAAATTTTTTTATAAAGAATATTTTTAATTTTATTTGTATTTACAGTTTGATATACAATCATACATAGTTAAAAAAAAAAATAAAAATAAAAAATTAAAATACTTAAAATATACAAAATTTGAACATGATTATTATCTCATATCTCAGCAGTGCAAAGTCTTTCAAATTAACCTAAAATAAAAATATAAAATTTTATTTTCTATTTAACTATACTTTATAACATTTTTTGTTTGTTTTGTTTTTATTTTTATAATCAAATATGAATACCAAGATAAGAAAATCCTCATAAAAAGAAACATTAAAAAAAAAAAACAAAAATAAAATCAAAAAACAAAAAAAAGAAAACAAATTACTTTTAAATCTAAATGTAAATAAAATAAAAATTACTATTTTATCAAAGACAACAACCAAACCAACTAACCAAACTAATAATAATCATCATTATTATCAATATATCAGCATCATCAACATCAACATTAAATTCTTCTAGTATTCTTCCATAAAAATAGATAACCCAATATATGTAGACCTAAATAAAGCATAAACATTGCAAAAATATTCCAATAAAGATGAAATTCATTAAAACTGTATTTGTCGAGGACATCTTGACCAGAATGTAAACATGGTAGATCAGTACTCTCTTGAAAGCATGCTAAATTAAAAGAAGAAAAATATAAAAATAAAATGTAAATATTATCTATTAAATTTATTTAGTAAGTAAAAGAAAATCATTTTAATATTGTTTCTTCGAACAAAATAAATAAATAATAAACTCTACTACTATAAATTTTACTCTACTTACTTAGACTGTAACACACAAATATTTATATTTTTATAACTTTATAAAAGATATTGTACGTAGGAGCAGTTAAACAAAACAAAAATATAATAAAATAAAAAGAAGAGAATTTTACTTACTAATATTTTCTATTCCACTCCACTGTACAATACTCATTGCTTCATTCGCATACAACATCCAAGATAAATATTGTGTCCAATAGAAAATTGCTGGAATTGTACTATAAAATAAAAGAAAATATATATGAAAGAATATTATAAACAACACTAAATAAGTTTTCTTGACAATTCTAAGATATACAAAAATAACTAAATTACACCCACAACCATATGCATGTGCATACATATACTATATACAATGTATTCGTAAGACGAAGTAAATGTAAAGAATAATTTAAAAATAATTAATTTTCAAAATAAATAATAATTTAAAATTTAATATGACCAAATTTAAAATGACTCGAAAAATTGTATAAAATGACTCAAGAATAAAATGAAAATTAAAGTTTTTATTCATATATATATAAATCACAGTGACTTTATTACAAATATAATACAAAGTAAAAATTTGTTTTACAGACAAGAATACTTTTCATCGGTTGATAACTCTTACCGAAGCTAGTCCATTCTTATTACTATACTTCAAGAAAAAAATATATGATAGTTGGACCCCAATTCACAACAAATCCATATACAGTCGAGTCTACTTAAGAGCACCTACTTTTAATTTTTTTGCTTTATTTTTTCATATAATTCAATTCGTTTAAAAGCAAATCGTTGCTTAAGTGCACAAATTTGCATGTTATCTTCGATGTGCTTTTAAGTGAGTTCAGCTGTATTACTACACAATTGCTGATTACACATGTCTGAATTATAAATACAAAATCTATAACTCATTTGCTAGATAGATCCTTGTATACTGTTAATAGCATAACCGACACGGAAACAACAAAGCAGGTCCTAACAACTATCATAATGAAATTTTTGAGACTGATATATAGAAAAACCAAGAGAAATTTGTCAGAAGTGCCGATATCAGAAATATCTGGGAAGTCTACATTATAGCTCAATGGATGAGAAAAACAAATTGTCGAAAGACCATATAGAAGGAACGGAACCACATAGTATTACTAGTTGATTAAAAAAAAGGACTTGAAATATATGAAATGTCTGTCTGTTCAAAATATATATATATACTTTAATATTATTACATATTCGCAAAATTTTAAATCAATGACATTGAATCACAGTGAGCAATATAGATTTTAAATCAAGGCCAAAAATCGACTTCTATTTAACTGTAAAAGCAACGTATAATAAGCAGAAAAAATATACAAAAACTTTCATTAATCATTATATTTTACCGGGTTAGTGAGCAAATCTACAAACTGAAATCCACAAAAAAAAAATTCATAAAATTGTGGCAAATTAATCCTGGAAAAAGGAGATATTCTCGCTGTATTCAAAAGTGGATATGCATAAAAATAATTTATATAAATATTCTGTAAAAGGCGTAGAACTTTGATTTTGATTACAAATGATCTCTAAAATCTCTCCAAACTCAGAATTTCATCCAAAGTGCGGTACATAATAAATTGAAATGCGGAAAAGCAATAGCAAAGATCGGTTTTTGTGAATTGTTTTTTTTGTGACAAAAGCCATTATGGATTTTGTTTTTTTGTGGATTTATGGACTAACCCAATCTTACCCTATAAATGCATCACTTGGTGATATTTAAAATTATCAAATAAAAATATTAAATAACTTAATTTGTCAACTACTTCAGCATTCAACTATAATTTTTATAACTTCTAGCATTGTAAAATTTTAATTCTTTCTTTGAAGAACTTCATCTTAAGTTAATAAATTTTGTAAAACTAAAATTTCACTAAAGTTAAGAAATTAATACAGATATATAGACAATTTATGGAATTTTTGAAATCAACATGTATTATCTACGGCAGAAAAATATTTAGGACTGAAAATTGTTTTATAATTTTAAAAATTGATTGCTCATTAGATATATTGAATTTGAATGTTTAAACAATTTAATATGAAAATTCTTAGGTTAATTAACTCAGACTTTAATAATGTGCCTACTTTCGAGCAATGTTTCATTAAAATTTGCACTGAATTTAAAAATCACAATGGACCCTATTATTAATGGATCAAATTGATTGACCAGCAAATGAGTAAGTTAAAAAATCGAGAATATAGTTATATGGAACACAACTAGAATACATCTTGTGTAAATTTTTATGGTGTCGGTAATGTTGTCCTACAAAAAACTGTTAGTTAAAAAACTTTTTTCTGGATATTTCTTGTAAATTGTACAAATGAATATAATGTTGATTTAATTTTTTTTTTTAAATTTTAATTTTTAATATTTTTATTTATTTTTAATAGTATTTTGTCTTTTTGCTTTACTTACAAAATCAACTAAAATTATTTTTAAATTTTTTTTAAAAAGTATTGTTTGCTCCATTATTTATTTTTTATTTTGATAAACAATCAAAACGTCAAACTTAACTATAGTTTGTATAATGCGAACACTTTTTTTCAACCATAGTTAACAAACGTAATTTAAATACAATGCGAACATGCTATTATGTAATTTTGTAAATATATAATTTTGTCCAAATGTAATTTTGTCAAATGTAATTTTGTCTTATACAATTTTGTCATGTGACCATTGGTATAGCCAAATAAAAATTTTTTGAATTTAATAACTTTCCCAAATAAAGAAGTGTACATCAGTGACTTAAGTATATTCCCAGGACTAAATATTTTCATATTAAAAAATTCACATAAATTTCTACAAAGAACAAACTTTTAAATTAAAATTGTTGTGCTCAAAATTCCAAGAAAATATCTAAAACAGTACCATGATTAAAAACTCTATAGGTAAACATAATTCTAGCTTCGCTTGACTACACAAAAAGTAATTAAACTGCTTGTAAAGCCTCTAAATAAACTTTAAGTGTAAAAAAAAAAATAAAATAAAAATTTAAATCAAATTCTGTATGGACTTAATAAACTTTAAGGCAATGATCAGTTTGTGCTTTCTAAATAAATTTTATAAATAAAATAATTTCTAAGAATTTATTTTAAATTAACCAAATATGTACTATGTGTATGTCTGTGTATGTATCTTAAAACCATTTTTAGTACCAATTCTTCCTTTTTAAGAATTTCACACAAAATCCAATTTTTTTTTTCTTAAATTGATCGAAAAATATTATTGATACAAAATAATGAAACAAAAATTCTAGGAATTCTTAAGGAATGGTGTTGATTTACTTAAATAAAAACAAAAATAAAATAATTTTTAAATTTTTTTTTTTAAACTTTTTTAAGATACTTTGAAAATGGTTTTTACTTTTTTATTATATTATGAACAAAATAAAAAATATAAGCCTAGTCCAACTACCAAAAATACTTAAAATTAACCAAAAACACAAATCAAAAAAATTTTATAATAATTAAAGTCAACTTTAGAATACATTTTACATTTTCTATAATTTTCCCTATAAAAAAAATTGTAGAAATAAAATCAATCAAAGGTAAAAAAAAATGTACAAAATTATTCTGGAGTGATGAAATGTGGCATGGCATGTAGCTGGAAATTTTATTTTGTTTGATTTATTTCATCAGGGGTTTCGAAAAAAAAAAGTTTAAGAAATCAAGACATTTTTTTAATTTAGTAATTGTTATGTTGTGTGTAAATAAAATATCAAACAAATTATCATAATTTCTAGTAGCAAATTAATAAGTAAAAAGAATCTTCACAATTCCACTGTGACATCGTACAGTAAAGGAAATTGCATAACTTGTATCAACATATTGATGGCATTGGCATTATTCTTTCAACCACATGATCAATCGAATTTTAACCCTTTGCATTTCCCCAAAAGGCTTAGTAAAAGAAACTTAACATATATTTGAAATTGTGATAAACTACGACTAACTTACTCAGTAAACATAGAAGAACTGTACAGCGGAATTCGCTCACTAACCTATTTAATAATCAAGAACACAAAATAAGAGTGGTGTTGCAATTTAGTGAGATTTCCTTCGCACTCAGAGCTAAATTTAAAAAAAAAAAACACGGGTTACACATATTATATAACTGTCAAGCCAAAACTATTTTAATTTATAAAGGACAAACTAGGAGAAATATGGTAAAACAACTTAAAGAACATCCAAAAGAAGCAGAACTAGCTAAGAAAAAAAAAATTGGGGATTCTGAGGGAGATGTTGTATCGGCGTAGGACCTAACGATCATACTCCAAGGATAGCTCAAATTGCTAGCTTTCCAAAAATATATATCTTTAGTGGCGCTTATCCTTTAAGGACGAAAAGGACATTTGAAAGTATCCTTGTTGTTTTGATGTTTTTGTATAATCGTGAGATATTTGGTTTCTCGAGAAAGAAAATCAAGATTGTTTTTTTTTCAAAATTTTTTACTTTGAACTACAATATCTCCATAACGGCAGCACCGATCATCATCAAATAAATGTTAAAATATGCTCCAGACCGTTATCTTTCTAGAATATATAACTGAATATATATATATATACCTAATGGATCAACAGATATAACGGTTTATATACAAAATCATCAAAGCAACAAAGATACTTTCAAATGTCCTTTTCGTCCTTAAAGGATATGATGCGCTACTAAAGATATATATTTTTTGAAAGGTAGCAGTTTCAGCTATCTTTGAGGTATGGTTATTAGGTCCTACGCCTGTACAACATCTGCTTCAGAAGAGACAAGCGATTTAACTGGATTCAGATTAAAAGTAACAGAACACATCACCCAAAAGAGTCATAGTATTTCCAAAGAAGGCATATTATAATCTATAATTATTCTAGCCTCAATATCTATAATTATTCAACCCTCTACCTAAGCTAATTTATTGGAAAACTAACAACCAACCAGCTACAAAAAATATGTGAAATTGCTTCATGTTCCACAAAAATAAATAAGGTAATCTCAGTTTCTTTCATCAGCCAAAACTCAGCACAAAACACGAAGAAGTCTGCAAGTGGTTAACGAAATATGGGTATCTGAATGATAAGCATATTTAATGAAATTAAATCAATATTTATACAAATTTTACTCTAACGCTAAGGAATAAGTTTTTTTCTAAAAACTGAATAACTCATATTATTACTCCTATTTCAATCAAATTTAAAACTTCACCATTATATTATTATATTTAAGTGAGTTATATAAGCTAGTTCCTTTACAATAGTATTATTTTTTCTATTTGGGTTGATAGGTTAGAAATTTTACAAAATAACACCTAATTTTGACAATGAGTAACCACTGTTCTACGAATTAATTAGTAAACCGATATGAGCAGAAAATTTCGGGTACTTCAAACAATACCCGAATTATAATAAAATACAATTCCGAACTATACCAGCTGTTCAACCACATGAACCTAGCTAAAAAAGTCAGAAAAAGACGTCTTCATTGGCTAGGCCATGTAGAGCGTATGGATGAAAATGCTCCGGCTAGGAAACTTTTCGAATCCAATCCCCAGGGAACGCGTCGTGATAAAGGGTTTTGCAAAAGAGGAATAATTTTTTTTAGTTTTTTTGGCAAACCATGTAGATACGATACAGATTTATTGTACTTCCCTGTTTGATTATTAACAATCGCAGGTCTATGTCCTTGACGAAGGCTATTATTACTGTAATATCAAATTCACAGAGAATCTGCATCCATCTATGTAAAACTTACCAATATTGTTGACATTTTCTGAATGGATAGTGTTCTGTGATAAAGCATGTTGTGACATTGAATTTACTTTCTCTGAGTATCTGATTTAAGCTTTTAATATTAAATTTGGAAAAGGTTTTAAGCTACAGGAGTCCACGGCCACTATCTCATATTATGGTATTAGTTTCCATAACATCCCAATTGGAAAGAATTCTTATAATGTAGGTCTGCAATGGTAAGTCATAACCTGTCATTTGATTCAATTCACAAAACTAAGAAATGAATCATCGCACTTGCCTTTATAAGCATGTGAACTTCTGCATTACTCAATAAAGGTATTAACTTTTTTTATCCTTTTATCCTTTTATCTCCTATTGACTTCTGCAGCTACAGTTGTATATACGAAAATGGAAATATCTGCTTTTCGATGTTTGGGAGAAAAAAATTGTTTTAAGTTGGATATAAAAAAATTTAATATTTCCTTTCTCTAGAGTTGGGGATTATATTTGTTTTAAATAACCCCTATTACATACAAAAAAAGAAATAACTCCTTTTTCCAGATGCTTACGAGAAAATATGTTTGTTTTGAGTGCCAATTTTGTCCTAAGTATTTCGTACCCAACTGCTTTACCTTTTTGTTTTCGCTTATTTATATTTATAGTTTTCGCTTCGCAAAACAATAGAAATTTGATTAGTTGTCAGTAGGGGACGATCGAAATTGTCTTTATAGTTTACATTGTAAAGGTGATGGCCCAATGTATACTTTGCTTCCCTTACTTCCTTTGTCGACTTTGACAACTGAATTAAATTACATTATTTTCTATTGTACTTGACCAAATGCAAAAAGTAATCAAAGTAAGCAAAGGGAGCAAAGTAACGAAATGACAAATTTCCATTTCAATACTTTGCTTACTTTGACAGTTTGTTGAACGTTGATTTTTAAATTTTTAAAATAACCTACTTTTTAAATTTTTGAATAAAAATGTTTGAAGAGTAATTAATTGCAGTGGTTTATAAATATAAGGATATTTGGAATAAGACCAGCCTAAAATATAGATATTTATACATTGCTCCAAAAAAAATTGCTTTGAATATTTTTATTCAATTTTAGTAGAGAATTGCAGGAAAAAATGGAGAAAATTGCGAGATAAATTCGCATAAGAAAACAAGACATTTATATGCTTCATATATCATAATAATTAAATATAAAACATCCAAAATTTCTTGTAATTCCGTTATAATGTATATATATAACATTAAAAACGATAATAAACACGAATTGTTGACAAAATTTTAATAAGCAAATTATTAAAACCGAAGTGTTTACAAAAGTTTGATAAATAACCTAACCTTTGACAAATACCAAATCAACTTCACAAAATTTCATTTGGTCTACACTGACTTCGTTTACTTTGCTTTCTTCGTTTACTTTTTTGAATTAAAGGAAGTAAAGGAAGCAAACTATACAATGGGCCATCACCTTTAAAAATCAACAAAGCACTACATTAAAATAGTTTTAGTAGAAAACCATTTAAAAATAAATTAAAAAAAAAAATTCAAAGTGAGTTTTATTTAATTTCCGCCACTGTTAAAGGAAGTAAAAGGAGAAAAATCAAAAAAAAATATAAGTAAATTAACTTTTTATTACTGTTTAAGCATCTTATTATTATTTTTCAATACCAGAACTTCAATACAAATATATTGTAAAGAAAAACTTATTTCAATAATTTTTCTTTGGCTTTTTATCATGAAAAATTTTCTTTTCTTTTCTAAAAATAAAAATACATTTTCTGATAATTCGAAAATTCTAGTTGGAAATTTTCAACTTCCTAACTTCCTTTTTATAACAAATATTAAAAAGTAAAATACATAAATAAATAATTTAATCTATGTATAATAAATTTATCTATTTTCATTTTTAAAAAGTTATCATTCCACCTTAACATTTTAAGTAGAATTGAATTTGCAACAATTGAAGAACAACGGACGTCAGACAAATATGAAAAAAAATATTAGAAAACTAAGAGATTTTCTCATTATATATTTTATAAAAAATGCACCATACTATTCGAACGCAAAATTTCATTAGTTTTATTCAATAAATAAAAAATAGTTTGCAAAGTATTACTATCAGCAACAATTCCGCGACAAATCCGTTTTCTAATCTCTCTACTCTGGGTTTTTGGCCATAGTAACATATAGCGGAACGAGAAAGTTGATAAACAATCCATGCAAGATTTCAATCTTAACAGACTCTCTCCGATAGAAGCCGTCAAGCATTGCATTCATTGCAGTCGCCTGTAAGGAAGTTACGAAGATATAATATATCAAAGTATAAAAAAAGTCAAAATTAATGTCCAGATAGAACTATTTACTATATCAAAAAGATGATACAATTGCAATTTGAACGTGCCTAATTTACTTTTGTCATTTCATTTTCATTTTAAGTTACATAATTTCATAATAAAGTTTTAAGACCATATATTTCGTTTCCACAAATCTTGACCAAAAATTTCTGCTTTAACACATTTTGAAATAACAACAAAAACTTTCTTACCTGATTTTAATAAATATACCAGAAGTTATCATAAATATATAATCAATTGGTATTAAAAAAGCCATCGCTCTTGCCACCGAACTAAAAGCTGTTGAAAACATTATGCCACATGCTGTTGAAATATTCATAACAAGAATAATACAAGCGGTTGTTATTAAAAACGCAAATAAAGTTGGCTTTAATCCCACTATCCAATAACAAATAATTACAAATGCCAATGGTTCTACAACTAATCCAGGTAACTGTAAATTGTTTAACAAAATAAAATTAATTTCAAATTTAATTTTTAAAATATTATAAATCCTTACCATAGAAAGAACATTTGAATAATAATATTGAGCAGTACTATATAGGCCAGAACTTCTTTCTCTTAGGAACAATGGAAAACCACGCGGAAAAAAATCCAATATTGAATACATTGCATTAAATGTATTCTCTGATATCATTACAAATAAAGCACCCTGTACAGCCTGTATACCAACTTGTGTTAACTCAGTTGTACCAGCAAAACATAAACCAATTACAAGAGCTAAAATCTATTTAAATAAACAAAAAAATAATTATTTATTATACGTTCTTGTGTCACTCGAAGAAAAAAAAAACAAAAACCAAAACAATACTTACCATTTTTTGTAATATTCTCAAAAATTGTACAGTCGGATCTCTAATAACAACTAATGAATTTCTATACCATAACCAATAAAATGTTATTATCCAATATGGTCGACGAAAATCAATTAATTCTGTTTCATATGGATAATCAGCTGATTCAGCCATATGAAATTCTAAATTAACTAACATATCCCGTTGTTTAGCTGCTTGACTGACAGAAAATCTAGAAAAAAGAAAAAAAAACAATAATTTGTATCACTAATTATTTAAAAATTTCATTTTAATTTTTTTTTTATTTACTAACACATCACATAAGTATTGAGATGATCTTTCTGATGCTCTTTCATGTCCTGGATCACTAGCTAATACACCAATTAAAAAATCCGCTGAATTATATGATTTTGGACAATGATAACCGTTATCAGCAAAAAAATTTAATGCTTGTTCTGGTGATCCAGTAAATGCAACACGACCATCAGCCAATAATAATACATTATTAAACATTGAAAATAATTGACTTGATGGCTGATGTATTGTACATAATATTGTAGTTCCACTTTTTGCTAATTCATAGAGAGTTTTTATAATTTGTTGTGCACTATATGCATCTAAACCGGTTGTTGGTTCATCACAGAATAATATTATTGGATTATGAAGTAATTCACTAGCAAATGCTAAACGTTTTTTTTCACCACCAGATAAAACTTTTTTTTCATCACCCGAACCAATTCTGGAATTAGCACATGAAAGTAAACCCGTTTTTTCTAATAAATTATAAATTTTTTCTCTTCGTTCACGTCCTTTGATCCTGCGATCAAGACGAAAATTTGCCTAAAATTATATAGAAAATAAAATGATTATATAATAAAAAATGTCTAGATATAGTTTCGAGTAAGTGGGTTTTGTTTTTTTTGTTTTGTTATTCTTTAATTCTATTAAAATTTTCTAGCATCTACTCCCTTTGAATAGATAGGGCTTTCATACACCTCTGTCATATCATTCTGTTATAAAATAACTATTTGATTGTATCTATCATCTACTTTGTTTACTTTCAATAATAAGTAATGTTAATATTTGTGTTTGCTATGTTGTGCGAAACAATCCGCATTTCTTTGGCGTTGCATTATTATATTATTGTTAACGATCATGTAGAAACTGAGTTCAAATGAATCCAATTCGTAGTTTTATTTATAAAAGCTGCCTCACCCAAAAATCGTATGAATTAAAAATCTTATATTATTTTTTCTTATAGGAAAATAAACTAAAGCTGCACAGGTGACATTCAAACCACTTATAGTAAAGCAATATTTTTAAATATTATTGATATAATAACCTGATGTTTGGTTCTACTCGTAAAACTAATTCCTGTATGTTTAATAAATTTTAAATCTTATAATAAAAATTTATTATAATCCCCTCCCGTCTTCCTCACACAATTACAATTTCTGTAATAATATTCATAAAAATTTCAATTTATTTTAAAATACCTTATCAAAGTAACTTCGAAAATAAATTAAAAGCTACTTTTATTACCCATCTCTTTGAAAAATGGCTATTAATAAATTTTATTACAATAATTTTTTTTTGTTGATTATTACCATAAATGTTAAATGCTCTAAAACAGTAAGTTGTCCAATAAAAATATCATCTTGATGTACATAACCACTAATACGATGCATAAATGGTCCAATTTTACGTCCATTTATAAGGATATGCCCTTGAACAATTGTACCAACTGTATAGAAATATTTAAATAAAATAAAAAAAATTAAATAAAAACAATTTTTAAAAAAAATTCATTTAAAATATTTTCCAATTTAAAAAAAATAAGAAAAACCCTTCTCCTTCCCTAATTTTCTTCAAAGTATATTGAAAATTTAACCCTTATGTGTCCTTAAAAATTTTTAAATAAAGAAATATCGATTCGGGTTTACCTTCACTTTATTATGTCTTTGTTTTTCGTTTAACATAGATATATTTAAATATTGGTATGGTGCCATTTTTATCACTTTTTAACTTCTGTATAGGCATTAAAATGTTTGCAATATAACTTTGTTACATATCGTGTCAATAAAATAATTTTATGACCAAAAATTTGTCTTAATTATTACATTTACACAACGATATACAACGATTAAATGTGAATTTTCTTCTAACACTTGACCTTTAAAATTGTCAAACAATAATTATTTCTAAACTTACGACCCTCAAACTGCTTCTATGTCAAAAGTTTAAAAGTTGCTTCGTAAATTAACCGTAATGCTAATGACACTTTTTCTTCTGTTTTAGTCGCTCCAAATAGCTTACTAATATTTTCTTCATTAAAGATTTATAATATATTTCGTGTAAAACTTAAAATTTGATGTTTAAGATCTCATTTTATATTTTTTTAATCTCTTGACAGTAGCTTAGGTAGAATCACCTTTTCGTGCTTAATTAGGTACGGTACTGCAAGTTTTTACTACAATATATACAATATTTCGAGCATTTGTTTATCAAATTACTGGCTTATCAACTCATTAAATGTGGAAAACTACTGTTGTTATCAGAAACTAAGCCTTCTTAAATAGAATAGTTTGATTTTATTTAACTGATTACCAGATTGTACTCTCAATTATTTTTTGTCATTTATCTTATCCCAATTACAAAGGGTACTGGACTAGGTCGAAAAACCATTAAAGCATTTTTTTTACTTCATCGAGAATAGCACGTGGGACCTTTCGGTTGACAGAAAAGCGCTCTATTTACTGCGCCACCCAGCGTGTAAAGATTGTTGTGCTGTCTTAATCAATACTATATCAAATTAAAACATTTATTTTCAAGTCCCTATAATCAAGAAAATTAAACTAAAAAATATTTTCAATTTTAATATGGCGACTCTTTTCTAATATTATTTTCGCTATTCAATTGCGATTTTTTTTTACGTTTATATCACCCATTTACCGCTATTCATATATCTATATTTACTTCAACTCTTTATTATTCGTTTATTATATTGCATCTTGACTTCTTAAACCCAGCTATTGTGTTTAATGAAAATATTCTTCCTAGAGATATCTTGATGGAACACCTGAAATTCTGTTTGTAACGAGATATGTTCCATTTCAATATGTGCGATATTGTGCGATAAAAAACAACACATGATTTTATAAGTTAGATTTTATTAAATTTAAGTTTCTTCAATTATATTAAAGTAATTCACCTATGTGACAGGAAGTTTCCGATTGAACTGAAGGGAACAATTCATAAGCCAACAGTCAGATCCTAAATGTATGGAACAGAATGTTTAGGCAGCAAATCAGAAACATGAACAAAACTGCACTTCGCTGAGATGAGAATGTTAGGCTGGTCCGCAGGCGTAACGAAACTGGATAAAGGCGAAACGAACACATCAGAGGCACTTTCAAGGTTGCCCCCTCAACGACAAATTAGCAGGAAAATTTCTGAGATTTCTTCACGTCATGCGAAGAGACGAAGAAAATGCTGCTCAAAAAGCCCTTAACACATCAATACCTAAGAAAACACCAACGAGACCATCAGCAACATGGCTTGGAACAATCAACTAAGATATGAAGAAAGCAGGATTGAACGTTACGACAGCCCACGGCAGATGTTCTTGGAGCCTCAGATCAAGGAGAGCCGACCCCAAATAAGGGAAATTCTCATAAAGAAGAAAATGAAGATATCAAAGTAATTCAAATGGTTTGTCTTTATATAAGTGGTTACAATCTGCTTCAACTACTTCGTTTTTCTGCAATCTACTATGCACAATCTATTCGATTACACATGCAATCTTCCTTGTAATAATAATTTTTATTGGTATATGTTAATGTCTTAAAACCACTTTGAAACCGACTATACTTTAGGTTGCCAATATTCTAAGCATCCTAGCAGATACTGTTAGTATTGTTTCAAGAAATCAGAACCATGTAAAATTTCTACCGCATTATGACAGTACATTATATTAAACTTTCTGAGGTCTACAATAACATAAAAGCAAGCCAAGAAACTCCAATGGCTAGGAAACGGTGAGTGAATGAAAAAACGCAACGTATGAGAAAATTTTCAAATTCAAATCCGAAAGTACGAGAAACGAATGAGACCAAACCTCCGTTAGAAATTATATTTTTATCCTTGATAATATCTACGATCGTCTAACTTTTTATAGAAATTTTATATTTTTAACGAAATTTCCTTCAAATTACTCTACTATTTACATTGTACAAATCTATCTCAATAATATTAAACCGTTATTAAATTAGTTAAAAATCTTTCATCAGAAGCACATAAGGGTTAAGAAGAGAGAATTGTTTGTTTTTTTTTTTTTTTTATTACCAGGCTGACGATATGCCAATGCTGACATTAATGTTGTCTTTCCACATCCACTGTAAAGAAATATAAGAGAAAATAAGAAAAATATAAAATTACACAAAATAAAATAAGTAATTTGAGATTTTAAAAAAATAAATATATAACTGTAAATACAAATTAATGATCAAGATGGCGTCACTATATATAATGTAAACTTTCTATGGAAAAAAAAAACCACAATGCTGTTACTATTGTTACAATTTCGTGTTATTAAAAAAATTCAATACTATGTGCCTGAATAGTTTTATACCGGTTGTAATAGAAGCTATAAGAAGTAGTTGTATGCTATAACAGTATGTAAACTATTTATTAAAATTATTATAAAAATTGTAATTGTATGTGATTGAGAAAGTTTTTTTCTTGTCTTCTTTTTTTAAATAAATCTGGAAGTTATAAAATTTAATAGGAAGAAGAATTTTTTTTTTATTTTTATTATTTCTTTGAATGTAAGTTTTACTGTCATTATAATCGTGTGAAAATAATTTCGATGTAACTTATAAGACTCAGAAATTTTTTGAATATCTTATAGCATATTAATAAAATTCGGATACTTAATGAATAATGGAAAATTAGAATCAATTATGGAATAACAAAAAATAACCACAAATAAATACGAAACAAAACTAGATATAGATCGACCTAAATTGAATTGCTTTTGTAATTATGACCAAATAAAGAGTTGAAGACCTAAAAATATGTTATACCTTTGTAAAATAACAACAATCCACTTCTTACCTGTGAAATTCAAAATCCGAATGTAACAGTTCAACTCCGAATCATGATTACTGCCTAAGACAAATAGCTGTTGTGTTAGAAAATAAAAGTTTTCATCAAATATTTTGTTATGAAAACGATGCCGGAGGTAGGATTGTAGTACTGTGTTGTTGGGAATATTATAATATCAGACTCAACGAACTATACTTATAAATGAAAAATTTATAAAAATACGAAAATTAAAGTTAAGGGACTTCCAGTTACTAAGACTAGCAACTTGAAAAAAATTGTTCAGTCAGGAGAATTTCGAATACAGATCTGAATGTATAAAATAGATATTGCAGACCAAACATTCGTTGGTTTAAGTGTAATATCAGCAGGCGAGAAAAAATGTCGAATTACTTTTTATCGATATAGCGACAATCAAATAAATAAGTAAGTATTCCAGACATGTCATTACTTAGAAGGTAAAAATCTAAAATAAATTATAGACCGTAGACAATGCCAAAACTGTTAAGTAAGAAAAAAATTATGAAATTAAGTTAAATTACTTAAATAGAATAAGATAAATGTTATTCAAAATGTTTCGCGAATTTATTTAAAATGGAGGAATATTTGATTAAATTTTTGGAATGCAAAATTATTTAACACAAATTAATAATTAATAAATTTTTGAAAAATAAACTTAAAGAATAGACAACATTTATCTCGCGATAAAACTCTTGATGATCCTTGTGAAATTTCATGGGAATTTAGAATGCAAAAGTGATCGAAATAATCAACTAAATACACAGACCGGTTATTGCACAACAAATGGCAATAAAATCAGCCTGTGTAGTACGATTTTTTGCTGAATAAAATTATCACTGGAAATGATTTTAACTCAGGTTTCGATTGTTTGGGATACATAATATACTGTTACTATTTATTTGAAGTTTCTTCAAGTGTATTTGAATCTGTAACAACACTCACAACACTTACGACGCGTGAAAATTTTCGGCCATCTAAATTAATATTTTTCTTCTTTGCTGAACACAGCATCAATAAATTTCTTGATAAAGTCCTAAGTCTGTGGTTTTTTTTTTTTGGTTTATGCTTTTTGTAATAATTTTACTAGCTTTTTCTTAATTTAACTTTTCAACATAATTTCCATTGTCGTCGAACACCAAAGTTTGCAAATTATTTCGATATGTTTATATGTTTATAAAAATACTCCAGTACTGCTATATGGTTCTGAATCGTGGACATTACCAAAAGCAAGCGAGCATGCACTTGGTATCTTTGAGAGAAAAATTCTTCGTCGTATTTATGGTCTTGTGTCTGACGATGGGGTTTGGAGAAGAAGATACAATGCCGAACTATACCAGCTGTTCAACGACATGGACCTAGCTAAAAAAAAGTCAGAATAAGACGGCTTCATTGGCTAGGCCATGTAGAGCGTATGGATGAAAATGCTCCGGCTAGAAAACTCTTCGAATCCAAGCCCCAGGGAACGAGTCGCCGACGGAAGTCACACCTTCGTTGGAGAGATGAAGTATCGGCAGATATGAAAAAGCTTCAAATAACCAACTGGAGAGAATCCGCTCGTGACCGAAATCAGTGGAGGACAATTTTGCGCAGGACCTTCAAGGTCTGTACCGCCCAGCAAGTAAGTAAGTAATAATTATGTTTATATAAATTTTAAATTTTTGTAGTATTGAATTAATTGTTCATATTAATAGATTAAGTAATTTTTCAATAATTTGTACAACTTTATAAGCCATGCCTTTTTTGTACATTTAATGAAATAAATAAATAAATAGATAAATTAATTAAATAAATAAATACGTTAATGTCAAAATTATTAATATAACAAAAATTATCATCAATAGTCATTTCAAACTTTATATTGCAAACCATATCTTTTTCCACTAAATTATTATTCAACCTCATCAGATTCGTTATGATGTCCTGAAATAGAATTAGAGTACAATACAATGAAAATAATATCCTAGAATACACCGCACAAACACCACTACCTATCATTTTTAATTTAAATAAAATAAATGCATACAATTAATGTCACCATCATGTTTGAGAATAAATTGGAGTAAACTTTTAATAAGTAACAGAAAGCACATTTATTTTAGTTTTGTAAGCTCTAATTTTAAGGACAACAAATATTTAACTTTTAAATTATACTAAACAATATTGTAATTTATTTGCAAATTTTATAAATTTATTAAAATCATTGAATTATTATTCATTAAAATTCTTTGATAACTTTATTATTTTAAATTGGACAAATTCCTTGATCTGAAAAAGGGAAACTTTTTAATTTCTGTACCAGAAAAAAACAAAAATTATTTTTAAAGTAACTTTAAAGCATAAAGTATCAATAAAAAACTTGAATGCAGAGTCATGCATAAAGAAAAATTTGTGTTATATAAAAAAAAATCTAACAAAAGATTTAGTTTTAAACTCAAATATTGACACAATATTTCAGTGTTAGTCATGATAATTCTCAAAGACTACGGTTTTTTTGTTTAAATAGATTTTTTTTTTTAAATATCTCCAAAAATTATTTTCATTAAAATGGCAACCATCAGGTTTATTATTATGGTAATAAATTTAAAGCCTTTCTTAGATTAGTTATTAGTGGTGAATATGTGACTATATGTAATAATTCCATGATTCCATTTTTTTACAGCTTGAGATAATATACACTGAATCAAACAGTTTTCGTACACTTCATTTTTTTATTAATTTTTGCATGCAAAATCGAATTAATTGAACAATTTTTCTTTCTCCTGGTACATCCATCAAAACCAAACAAATTGAATTTACATTTACATCGGCTTGCCTAGATAGTTATGAATGTACATTCTTGTGAAGTTTAATCGTTTTTCATTATTTACCTTTGAAATATGAGGTTTTCTACGTGGTGAACAACCTAATAACTAATCATAATGTAGCACATTTCTAATTGTTTGGGGGTTGCAAATTTTTCCAGTCGAATTGTTAATCTTTCCAAGAACTTTTATAGCTGAAGTTTTGAGTTCACTTTTGAGAATCTTAATAATATCAAACCTAACGGAAAACAGTTTTTAACATTCAGTTTGTGTCTTCACTTTCAAGCTTACGGTATTTCCATAGCTTTTGATAATTTATTGGAAAGAATAATGGCTCTTTTCCACCATCGCTCCAATTCCCAGTAAAAACATTCCTAAATATAACCTTTAAGATGAGCTTTTCTAAAGTGACTCCTGAATAAATAAATTATTTATTTTCCGGTTTTTGTAAAAAAAAAAATTAAATTTCAAAAACTACCTAATATAAAAAAAAAATACTAATAAGACTGTACGAAAACTTTTTTAATTAAAATTTATTTTAATTTGGAAGGTATCAAATATTGTGGGATCAATCGCGAAAGTCAATTGTGATAGACTTTTTTTTACGTAAATAATTAAAAAAGTTATAGTAAAAGTAATTAGGTAGAAAATATTATATTTATTGTGTAGAAATTTTGAGCTTTAGTGTAAATTGAAACAGATCCATATATATCATGGAAGTACCACCTTCAGCGATGACGCTTATTTTCGGTTAAATGGCTTCTTAAATAAGGAGTAAACAAATTCGATATGCTGTTCTGTTCATATAGCATTTGTTTTACATCCACAAAAATTAATATTTTGATGTTGTTTACGCTCGGGAAGTGCTATTTGGATTGTATTTTTTTTAAATTGACTGAAGTTAATGTCAATTGAGAATGCTGCTGAAACATGATTATTGATTTTTTGGGGTATGAATTAAATGATTTCGACTTGATACGTGGTTTCAACAAGATGGTGCAACATGCTATACATCTCGTGACAAAATCAATTTATTAAGATAAAAGGTTTATGGCCGTGTATCCATCCACTAAATATTCAGATGTAAACTGCCACCAAAAACATGCGATATAACTCTACATGACTTTTTGTTTTTGGGGTAATGTTAAATTATTTGTTTACTTCAACAAACCAGAAACTCAATGACCTTAATATCAAAACTATTCGTGTTATTGATGAAATAAGCGTACGCTTTGTATCTGAAAATATTGCTCACAATGTTGATCGCATGCTGTATTGAAAGACTAAGTAAATACACTATATAGTTTGTGCGGGTATTTATCATAGAGATTCAAGACTTAAGGATACACTCTCTTTAAGAAACACATATTGACATAATTCGATTGTACGACTAATAATAAATTTTCGTTTTTGAAATTAAATATTCAATAAAATCCAAATTATGGAAAACCGTCTCTTTAGTTAAATTGTCAAAAGTTTTCTGTTTACAGGATAAATTTCTTGAAAATCCTGTATAGAGTGGAGAACTTTTGTTTTATGAATTTTTTATTTTTTTTATTTTTTATGATCTTGACAGTAACTTAGGTAGAATCACCTTTTCGTGCTTTATCAAGTACGGTACTGCAAGTTTTTACTACAATATATACAATATTTCGAGCATTTGTTTATCAAATTACTGGCTTATCAACTCATTAAATGTGGAAAACTACTGCTGTTATCAGAAACTAAGCCTTTTTAAATAGAATAGTTTCATTTTATTTAATTTGTTACCAGATTATATTATATACTCTCAATTATTTTTTGTCATTTATTATATCCCAATGACAAAGGGTACTAGACCAGCTCAACCAATGAAGCATTTTTTTTGTTTTTTTTTTTTTTGCTTCATCGGGAATCGAACCCGGGACCTTTCGGACCTCTACCTACTGCGCCACCCAGCGTATAAATTTGTTTTTGTTAAATAGTAATTTGAACCGTGCTTTCATTTCAATTAAAATTTCAATTACATTTGATTTCCCAACCCCCTTAAGAAAATATACACTATCATACACTTAAATATCATATACAATACCAATTACATAACTGTTATGAAAACGAAATGAGACTACATTTTATTAACAATATTACAAATACATAATAAGTTTTTTTTAAAGTAAATATCCTTTTATCCTTTAAAATGATAATTCGAAAATAAATTTAATTTTCTTTTACAAACAACATTTTTTTCATACAGTTATGGTCATTTAAATAGAACAAACATTTTTCCTTATTTTTTAATTTTTTAATACTATTTATAAAAATTAATTTAACATTTACTTGTGTTTTATTTTTATGTACTGCAAATGCAGAAATTTATTTTTAGTGTACTGCAAATACAAAAATTTAGTGCCTACCAACAAACGAATTTGTCATTGCAAGCGAATTTGTCAGTGCGAAATTAACAATACTTATATATATAATAAGCTTCTTAAGCTGATATCGATATGCAACATCGAGTTATGTTGGTGGACTTAAAAAACAAATATGAAAATTATCTAAACTTTCCAACATAAAGTATGAAAAAACTAATGAATATAAAAAATTTTAGATTTTCATCAGTTTATTTTCAGTAATACGGACATTTTATCAGTTTAGTCAAGAACTTGAAGTAAAACTGATATAAGAACTAAATACAATATTATTGGATTTTTCTTTACACGTAAGAAGTATGTAGTTCGCTAGATCTAAAAACAAAAATTATTGAAAATTTATGTATTAGACATAAATAGTATCCTACACTGTTTGAAATGAAGAGGGTAGCAAAAAAAGGCTACAGATTGATAACGAAAATTACTAGAACAATTTTCCTCCACCGAAGTCCTTAAGATTCATTATTTTTGTTCACATAAAAATATAGAGAAAAAAATCTCAGCCATGAGGAATATGGGTACTCCAGCACAACGAATATAAAAATTATTCACTACATCCAACAGGAACGGCAAAACACAAAGAATTCCAAAAGAATTTCAATCACATATTATAATATAAAAAAACCGTTACTTTTTGTTTCTTCTTTGAGATTGAGTTCATTAAACAATTCGCGAGAGAGATACTTATTCAAATTAGACGTGTTTAACCCATTAAAACATTGTTCCAACTATATTATAAAAGTATTCGATTATCAATCGTATAACTGTAACTGTAAAATTTACATTAAGTAACAGTTGACTTTTTAACTTGTTTATTTCTTAATGTATCCATACTTATTATTACATTTACTTGATCCTAAATTTACTGTAGAAAATATTCCATATATTTGATATACACATTTTTAAACAAAATTTAAATTTTAACATTTCCTTCGTTTATAGAATTTTGATTTTAAAAACCTATCTACCTCACACTAACCCCCTGTTTACTATAATCAATAAATCATATTTTAGTCAAATACGAGTAATTACTAAAACTTCATATTAAAGTCCGAGTAAATAAGATTAAAAAAAATTTTTTTTGTTATATTCTATTCAATTGACCATAACTGTAACTATATTTTAATTTTGTAATAATTATAAAATATTTTTTTATATCTTTTAAAGATTATTAAAATAATATACCTAGATCCCATTAATGCCATTAATGAACCAGGTTGTATTGCACCTGTAGAATTATTTATTATACGTTTTAAATTACGTAAATTCGATTGATTATGTCCAGTTGAATATACACATAAATCACGCCATACTAATGTTGCACCTTGTTCACTTGGTGACCATTTATTATAACTTCTTAATGGAAATTGTGTACCACGTTTACCATCACTATTATTATTACTATTATTTATTCTTTTTATACCGTTATTATCATTATTAATTATTATTGATTCTTCAGTTGTTTCATTATAATTTATTAATTCAGAATCTATGAATGTTGAATTTTTTAAATTTAATAATTCAAATGTTGCCATAATTTAAAAAACAATTTTTTTTTAATTATTTAATTTTAAAAATTAATTTAATTTTTTTTTTTTTATTAAATATAAAACTTAATTAATTAAAACATTATTTCTAAACATAACTGTTATTTATTTGGTTTATTTTATTTTTAACTATATTGAAAATTTCACGTTATTTCTGTTACAAATCACGAGAAGAACTAACTAACGTTTTTCTTTAGATTTAAAAAACGTGAATTAATGAAAAAATTTCTTTCTAAAAAAAAAAAAAATTAAATAGAAAAAATAAAACAGTAGCAACAACAACACCCAAAAACAAAAGAATAACAAAACACCTATATTTTCTAAAATTTAAAAAAAAATTTTTTGTTATATTATATTATTATCTCTTTAATGATTTGTAAAGACAACAGCATACATTAAAAAATGTAAACATAACAATGTATGTCCAATCATAATAATTATGCTATGCAGTTCCAGCATTACTATTGTTAACTTTTTGCTTTATTAATGAAATTTAAATGAAAATTTACATTCTTGTCCGTCTATTTTGTATGATAGTTCATCGAATTAACTATGTATATACTTTAAAAGTGGAGTCTTCATTTATTTAATAATAATATCTATAAAGGTTAAAATTTTCGGTCAAACCTATGAAAATCAATTGTAAAGCATTTGTATTAGAATTATGAAATCAATTCATAAAATATAAAATAACAATACAATTTACGCTTACTAAATTAAAACGTTTCTAATATAACAAATATGTGCAGCAAATTAACGAATATTGCACGCAAAATATTAAATGCACAAGCCAATGCTTAAGCCCTTTTATGCTTTGAGACTGTGTTTGCTCAAACTATTAACTAAAAAATAGATTTCAAAAATATAAATAAATGTTGATAAAAAAATGTATAAGGTCAAAAATCGATTTGAGTTACAGCGTAATTGAAGAACAAAAAAAATAAAAGACAACTAGTTTTAATCATACCCACCTCAGGTATGATTTTTCCGTTTTTACTAAAAAAAAAAAATTTTATGTAGAAATTGTTGTTCTAAAAACAAAAATATAAAAAAAAATGGATTTGGGTCCTTGGGGCCACTTGTGAGGCCTTGTGAGACCACTTTTAGGTTATGATGCAGATCTGCTACAGTATGCATTTCAGAGTTGTAGTTATTTATAGTATTTTATTCCTTTCTTCAACGTTAGTTAAACGTTTTTTGCTTTTTCAAATTAAATTTTTAACAGTCATTATTAAGTAGTTAAGCGCTGGGTTTTCAATCAAATTATGAAAAATATATTCATACTTTATAAATTTGGTTCAATAATAAAAACTAATATTGAAAATTGATAGTTAAATTAATGTTTGTGCACTTAATTGTTTAAAACACCCATTACGAATTTCAACATAACACAAGTCGTTTTCAAGATTGAAGCAAATAAACTAAATAATATATTTTAATAAAATGTTCCTACATTACTCAACACAAGAAAAAGAAACCATACCGTAACGTAACAAAAATTGAAATTCTAAAATAGCAATTAATTTAACGAAACTAATTTTAACTTTTATTATTCGTATAGCCTAAACCTACTCACTCTCATTAAAAGTGTGAGCATACATGTAACAATATTTGTTTTCTAATAATTTAACTCGTTTTTTTTCAGTGTTTTTTGAACGATTTATTATTGTTTAGTTTTCAAACAGTAATAAAAAAATTTATACTAACTTAAATTTTAATTTTTTTCGTTAGAAAATTATTTGTTTAGATAATAATTTTGTCTAGTAGATATTATTTTTATTTACTCAGAAAGTAAGATGATTTTTTGACTATAAGAGTAGGTACAGCATAAAAATTCTATTTGCATTTTAATTTTAAGTAAAATTTATAAGTTAAGTAATACTTTTTCAATTTATAATTTAACGAAACCTTAATTACTGATTTAATTATTTTTATGTAATATTTTTAATTTAATTATATAAAAATGAAGTATAGTTATTGAGGTTCAAATAAATTAACTTCAAAAACTTTATTTCATTAGACCAGCCTAAGTATAAAATTTTTCAAATTTAATAACAACCATATTAAGTTATGATGGATTTTTGTAAACTGAAAAATTACCAATTACTCAAAATACCCTGTATTCTTCTATACCTCTAGAATATTTTTTTGAAACAAAAAATGTAATATGCAAGTGTGTAGAAAAAATGCAATCACGGGTTCAACTTACTTTAGAGATATATAATTCTCTTCCACTAAACGATAGGTGAGAAACCGGAACTTAGTGTGACAGTAGAAAAATTAACTGCTTTGTGAAATAATTGACGAAAATTGAAACGAAAATGAAGACGAAAATTATATGAAATTAGTTGCATATTTTTTTAACTTGATAAAAAAAATCATATTACTATTTTTGTATTTTGAATTCAGTTATTTTTGAATGTATTCTAAGTAAATTTAATTGTATTTTAATTATAATATGAAATGTAATACTAAATTGTAAACTGTTTGAGCTAAATAGTATAAATAAATAAATAAATGATAACAATTATTGTAAAAACATACCTTTCAAACTACATACAACGGTTAGACACATAATATATGCCGAAACATCAAAATTCCATAGATTGTGAAAATGCCAAAGTTATGCTAATTTTAAACCAAAAACTACTTACTTTCAAAACCCATATTTGTCTTAGATAAATTAGATAGCTGTTATTGACTTCTGCAACAGCGTAAGTTAGATCTAATATAAAGCCTTATTAACCAATAATACTCTACAAAAAAATAATAATAAATAAATGAGATAACCAACTCAAGTCGTGGAATAACCACTTACATCTTCCATTATTTTCAATTTTACATAAAATATAAGACAAGGTTAATAATAATATAAAATTGTTTAATACTTTTCTTTGCAAATTTAGAATAGAAACTATAATAAAATATTATATACAAAATTATGATGACTTAGTGTTGTAAATGTAAAATACAAACTTTATTTAATTTGTGTAAAAATTCCAAATAAAAACGAAAATTTACAGAAAAAATAAATAAAATTTATTAACTCAAACGTTGCCATCATATTTAATTTTTCTGTTTCTTTTTTTGTAACCGTTTTAAAATTCAACTTAAAATTACTTTTGAATTAACTGGTTTTACACTAAATACTCCAATTGAAAATAACGATAATAAAATAAACTTTTCGAATCAACAATAATTAGCTTTTTATAAGTTAATAAAGTCTTAACAATAATATTGTTCATTTCCTTTTTAAAGCTTTTGTTTTGTTTGTTTTTTTGAAACGATCTTTTCTTTTAAATCATTAAATTTCGTTAAGTTTCAAAATATTTCACATTGTTTTAATCAATATTTTTCAACTTTGATTTCTTTAATTAGATCTTATGAATAATCAATAAATCTGTTCCCTACACAATGAAATGTTTAATTCTAAAATTAACTGTTTCGTTAAGTTTTGTAAATTTTCGTTAAATTTTTTTATTTTCATATTTTGAAAAATCAATAGTAAAACGACTACGCAATTAAATTTAATTTAATTTTTCTCAAAAAAAAAAAAAACAAAAATAAAAGAAAATTTGGAAATCAACGTAAATTTTGCAATAAACATTTTTAAAAAAATATATTTCATTTGCGATAGGTTTATTTAATTAAACAACAAACCTAAAATAAAAGATATCATAATTGTAGATAAGATTAATAATCCAATTTTAAAACATAACATATAATAATAAAAAAATTATTTTAGAGTGTATATGATGTTATATTACTTTTATTTACTACCAATTGTTAAAAATATTTACGTGGACAAAAACTTCAACCCACAATAAAAGTGGATGAAAGTGAAATTAATAAATATTAAATTTAGTTAACAAAAGTAAATTTGTAATTGAAATATAAAATAAAATGGAAATGATTACAAAATTAGACTTAAACAAAACTTAGGCTTATAACCTAAACAGGCTTACGTATGATGTAATTTTTTCTAATTAGGTTCATTAACTTTGAAATCGTTTATTAAATTTTAGTAGCAAATTTATAGTTAGATATTATCCACTGAGTTCTAGTATCTCCATATTGAATTTTAATATACTCCTATATATTGAGTTTCCTTTCTCTTTAAATATATTTTTGTCTCTAATCGATATTTGACTTCCCTCTATTGATTTTTAGTACCTCACTAATCATTTTTGATATTGTACAATAACGTTAATATTGTGTAAAAAAACTTGAAGATTCCAAATTATTAATCCTGTTAATCCAATTTTAAATATTAAGTGAAACTGATTTGCACAACTACAATCATGGATTTACCCCACTTAATAGTTGCTTATTAAATAAGGTTAATAAATTGTTTAATGGTGGTGAACTCGTGGTATGCAACTACATTTTCGACAATCAATAATATATTGGCAGCAGCTGTAAGCTGCAAGTTGCGCAAATAATTAACAAAATTACTAAATAAGTCATCATTGCCTTCTCATTTATTCTATCAGAAGTATCTGTATTCAATTAATTTCATCGAAAACAAAATGTTATCAAAATTTAACGAATGTCAATTATTATAATACATATACGTAGTTTCGATTTAATTTAACTTACGTCTCTTCAAGTATCATAATAACATTTTTTTCATCATTATTTACAATTTAAAACTTTTAATTAATGCAAATTTTTAATTTCAAAAATTTACTAATTTAATTTCAAAAAGTCATAATCTACTCTAATAACACAAAAATATCGGAAAGTTTTTCTATAGAATGTAGACCTTAAAAGTTAATATTATAAGCTGAGAAAACCAAGTAAAAATAAAAGTCAGACAAAAATATCAAATTACTATTAAAATGTTTACAAAAATACAGTAGTGATCACAAAAATATGACTGATAATAATTTTATGCTATTTCGTTGGCTTATTATTTACTTAATCTGATATATTATACATTGGTATATAAGCCATCACACAGCATTTTTTAAGCATTTAGTATTAATTTAAGTATATCAAATTGGAACTGAATAAATCAAAGCACTCTCCAATTAATTGTAAGGTCACAAATTAATATTAAAATCCTGGAAATTATGAATTGATATTTTGATTGATAAATTTTACAATTAATATTTTCCATTATTATTATCGTAAGGTATAATTCTATAATTATTAAACATAATCTTTCAATTAACTTTATAATTTTTTTTTATTCAATATTGCAATTATAACTGTAGAATATTTTACTTTACAATATTTGGTTTTTTTTTTGTCATAGGTGTATTTTCAGGCTCAGTATAAAATAAATATTTTTGCACTAATACATTATCATACTAACTTATTGTATGCAAAAGAGAAACCCTTCAAATGATATAGCACACTTTTACTTAGTCCTACATTATTATAGCAAATGTGGTTTATATCCAAGTTAATTTATAAATTAATATCGAAGATATTATTTTGTATTCATAATAACTTGGTGTATTCATTTGTATTTGTGTGAGTTTTCTTTATTGTATTGAACTCTATTTATATTTTAATTCTTCCGTATGATTGCAAACATCATATATGAATTTTCTCAAATAATATTTTAAAAACGTAGACAGTAACCGTAGCAAAAACCTCAATTCAATATTGCGATAAAATCTTTACATATCAAAGAATTGCTATAATATATGTTAACACTTCAATTAACCCTTTTAGTTTAATAAAAAAATTTTGACAAAACTTTAAAAGAAAATATAAAAAATATTAATTACTGTTATAGCTTTTAGGTTGTTTCATCATCATCATCATCCGCATAATTTTCCTCGTTATATCTAGCTTGATTATGATGGAAAATATTTTCCTTTGTGCTTTTTCATTTTCCATTCTCACGACTTGGACAGCTCATCTTAGCCTTTTGCTTGTAACCTAACAATATCTTCACTTTCAATTAAGTTATCAAGCTCACTGTTTGTCCTTCTTTCACATTCACCTTTCTCTACCCTGCTTACCGTAAAAAAATTTCTTAATATTTTTCGCTCGAAAGTTCAAAGCGCCTTTTCATCAGTCATTGTAATTCACCAAACCTCACAGCCGTATGTGGGTACTGGGCATTATTGTACGATTTAGAAATTTGGTATGTCTCGATAGCAGTTTTGATTGCACATGCAGTTTCCTGTTTGCAAAATAACACTTGCTATCCTTTTGAATTTTATTTTGTATGCCATAGTGCATACTCTTGTCATTTTGAATAAGTGTTCCGTTATATTTGAAGCTTGATACTCCCTCAAAGTTATATTCTGCAATTGTTGTATTCTGCGGTTGTCTTTTTCTGGGTTCTCTCGACATTTTTAAATATTTAGTCTTATGTTCGTTAATTTTTTGACCCACTTTAGATGTTTGACGTCCAAGCACCACGAAAGTTTTGTCAAGACTCTCAAATTATTAAAAAGTAGGAATATATTAAAAAGTAGGATACAATTACCTTGTCTAATCCCCTTATTTGATACTAAATTTTTTCGACGTTTTCTCTTGCATTAATACTTTTCTCTTTGAGTTCTCCATCGTAATATTTATCATAATAAAAAGTTTTTGGGATATTCCTTGGCTTTTTAAGGCTTGCAGGAGTTGATTTCTGTTAACGCTGTCGAAAGCATTTAGCATGTTTAACTTCAGAAAAACCTTTTTTTTTATATTATTAGCCAAAAATAAGGTCAGAGAAACCATTTTTACAACCTAAATTAAACAAATAAAAACTAACCCTTCTAGGGAATGCTTGTAGTGAAATGCAATTCCACATTCTAGAAGTTCTGTAAATTTCTATAACCAGTCTTGAACCTTCTTGGTATTTTCACAATGTAGGGGTTGGCATTTGCAGCCTCTCGCGTTCCTCGACGGAATTGCTTAAAAGTAGGGGGAAGTAGTGATATTAGTTCTCCCGAGCATGCGCCTACTTCCAACGATATATCTATAAAAAAAGGGTTAGTGTTCCAACAATACGACGATGATCAAGTGGAGCAAGTGTTGATGAAACATTTACATCATCAATGAGGCGAATAGCACGTTCTTGTACTTTGTCAAGAAAGCTTAGAGCAGTCTTTAGACGCCCGTCCATAGATGCGAGTTGTACTTCATCTTGGGTCGTATGTAGGCTTTATAGATAGTTATTAAGCGGATCTTTAGGTTCAAAGTATGCCTTACATCGATTCAAAAAACCCTAGCATTATGCGGTGCTTTTTGTAATATCGAAACTATGGTAATTCCAGAGCATATTTTGATTTAATCGCATTCCGCGAATGTTTAACTTTCCTGGTCGGTGCAACCTTGAAATTTTAGAATAGGTTTGAACGGCGTTAGTTTTTACGTAACTAGGCAGCTTTGAGTTTTGGAGGTGTTAAATTCAACTGTGTTATCTTTACCCCAGTCGAAAATTTTGCCTAATCCCGCCCATTTTTTTTCTTTTAGCATAAACTGAGCTAGCTGTAGCATTGTATTTTTTAAGAAAATCTTAGGACGCTACATCTGCAAAACTATGGATTGGATTGAAAGTTGTTTGGAGGAGATCATTAATAAATATTAGAAAGAGAGTTGGAAATAGAGCCCTGTGGAACATCAGCATTGATTTGAAGTTGATCAGATGTTATTCCATCAACTGAAACTCGAATGGCCCGATTCGACATTCATTTATTGAAAATTGGACTTTCGTTTTCTTTTTTTTAAATGACATCTGAACCAGTTTATTACCGTGTAATATGATACCTTTTGCAAAATAGGACCAGCTCTTTCTCCAACAAGTTCAAGAGAAATATATGGCGCTATAATAAATTATTTTCTATTTGCAAATTTTTACAAGTCCAAAACGATTAAATTTATTTATTCATGTTTCATGCACATAGAAGCTTAATTAGAATCGGGGTGGACGACTGATTAAAACTGTATACATTTTCGATCAAATAAGATAAAAAAAAAATAATAAAAATAATATATATGTTAATTAAGCCCTCTCCTTAACTATTTTTAGTTTTTTAATGAAAGAGCTTCAAATAATATTTTGTTAATATAAAGTTGGAGTGTTAGGTAAAGTTAGAGTGTTAGAATGCACCGATCAAGGATTCAAATTTCATATAATTGCAATTCATTTTTTTAATGATAGAAAATTACTATAATTAAAAAACAAAAACTCTATAAGTTTGTATTATTTGTGCGTTCTTTGTTATATTGTGGGTCACACTCTGAGCAATATACGGCCTTACACTCTCTCTGATAAGTCTTTGTATGCTTATTTAGAAGGAACAAAAAAATAAATATGAATATTTCATCCCAGATTCCTATTCATTTATCATTCGAAGATTGTAGCATTAGATTGATTCGGTACCTCCAGAAACCCCCAAAATTACTCAAAAATGAAAAAATGCTCGGCTTATGGAGCCAAACAAAAAAGGAGCGGTGAAATAAATCACTCGAATGGAATCGTGGTATGAAAAAAACACAATCTATCAATTTTTAAATAACTACAAGATTATTTAATGTATTTCTTTAAAGCAACCAAATATCGTTCGTTTTGTTTCCTAAATACTATAATTCCAATATATTGTACACAAATAACAAATGGGTTAAATAAAAAAGGTAAAATATTTACTATTATTAGAAATAGTTTGAATTTGTTTAAAAGGCAATAACTTATTATTCATTCCATTCAAAAGTTTTCACATAAATGTATACGTAGTTTAAACATCTAGATGCAATTACAGACTAATTATTTAGGTAAAAGCAAAAAAGAAAAACAAACTGAAAGGCTGAAATTCAATATCTTCCTTCTATGGATACCAAATAAATTTAAAGAAGTGTCAATATTTTAATAGTGAATTAAAATTTTTGAAATAAAATATTTTTATAACATTTTCTTGGAAAATATTTTTACTGAAGATAATCGCATTTGCAAATTTTATTCATATTAATAAAAAAATTTAATTTTATCTTAAATTTTGGAATTTTAAAATTGAATTCTAAAATAATTATTGATATGATATGAATATTGTTTTCGGACTCTTTGGCACACCATTACTTATCATACATTAAAAATAATCATAAAGCGTCAAGGTGAATGCTGATTATTTGTTGTTATTTTGTTTTCTTTTTTCTTTCTTTTTATTATCAATAATTTTTTAATTGGCAAATATTGAATACAAATCTTTTATATTGGTTTATTGATTGGCTTCAATTAATCGGAATATAAATTGTAAGGATGGAAATAAAAGAAACAATGCTGAGACTATGAATGTAGAATTAAAAGTATTCGTAAAAGTTATACAATCATATTATAATTTGTAACTTATATTTATACCATTAAATAGTTATAAAAAAAATATAATTTTAGGGATATAAATCTCAGAAAATTTCTAAAATAATTTTGAAATCTTAGAAAGTCCATAAAAAAAATTTTCTCCGTAGATTCGAGTCTCTTGTTTTAATGTTTTGTTGCATTCACCATTTTTTAAATAGAAGTTTTCTTGTTTTCTAAAGTCAGATTTATTATAGACATCACCAAAATTCATTATTGTATTGTTGGTTGAAGTGACGTGGCACATAACAACAGCAATATAGCAATATATAAGAAACAAACCTGTTCAGCTAGGACTGTCACCTTTCTCAAGCCCATGATAGACTTTATTGACCACAAAATTTCAAATAACCAAATTATACGAATAAAAGAAATTGAATGCTTTCTATTAAATTCAAGAAAGTGTTGTGTAACCAATTACTTTGATATTGGATTCAAACTTTGTTTTACCAGAAACTATTTATGGTAGATACTTTTGTATGCTATAAAATCGTAGTGCTTAAAAACAGCCATTAAGAACAAACTCGATATTGAGATAGACTCTATTAGACCCTATTAAGACTTTCATGAGTCGATCGAAAATAAACTGCTTTACATAAATTTCTTACTGTAGTTATTTCTTAAAAATTATATACAAGTTCTACTATAATAACGAAATAGCCTACAACTTTACATCAAAATACAATCTTTTCAGAACCTATTTAGTTGTTTGAAATTGGATGTCCGCGAACGATATACACCTTTATTTCTATTCGTTTATTATTAATTAGCCAATGTGTGTACCTGTAAATTATTATATATTTTATTTCCTATGGCATCGCATTCAAATACAAGCTGAGAGGAGAATTTTTCTTCCCGAAAGCAGAATCACAACAATTATCTGTGTTGGACTTACCTTTGTTCTTTGACTTTGACTTACCAATTATCTGTGTTGAACTTTGAATATGTCCTGTGATAAACCATGTCGGTTTTTTGACCTATCAATTCTCCCTGATTATCTTATTTAATCGATTTATATTGAATATGAGCTCTGGTAAACTTCTCCAATTCATAAAATTGAATTGTTACAATCCTTTTCAATTGATATAATATGAAAAATCAAATCTATTCTATCTTGACACAGTGACTCTCCTAACTTTCTTTCCAATATAATATTTTGTTTATTTGTTGCTTATCCATCACATCTAATTATTTTGATGGTTATTGCCAGTTAGTCTTACAAAAGCATAATACATAAAGTTTACACATGAACTTTAGTAATTTATTGTAAAAGATTTTAAAATCCGAAATGACAAAATAAAATATATAGTTAAATAAAACAAAAACAAACAGATTTAAGTACAAAGTTTATGAAACAATATGATAAGAATTTAGCAAATACTAAAAACACTAATATGCTATTATTATAATGTCATAAAATAATAAATGGCATATACATTTTTTTTTTAATTTTTAATGTCGCATCTTATCGATTCTATCAAACTAAAAAATTTATAATTAGAAATCTAGAATTGCAATATTATTTATTGAATAATTACCACTTTGAAAATATAAATAATTGTATTTAATTATTAATATTATATGTGATTGTAACAAATAATCTGATAGACAGTGAAGATTGACACTTTAATTTCATTTGACAATGTTTTTTTTTAAATAAAATAAAAGAAAAACATACATTCTCAAACCCTTAAAAATCATAAATGGATATTATTTACTTTCAAAATCATTATTTTTAATTCAATTGCATTTTCTAAATACTCACCTCCTTTATTATTCCAATTTTAATTATCTGGATGCTAAATAATTCACGTAACGATAATTTTATACATAATATTGTATGTACATACCTACAACATTTATTATTATCATCAATAATAACCAATATATATATACTATACTATAACCTCAAAGCTTATCTAAAATATTACAATTGAATTAAATTCTATTTAAATACAAAATATTATAACTCTTCATTTTTTTAATTTTGATAAAATAATTAAAAATAAAAAAAAAATACAAACAATAAAAGTAATACAATTAATATAATAAATGTACGTAAAATGTCATTAACTGTAATAAATAATTTAAAAGCAATAAAAAATTCTCACGTACAAGATAAACATTATAAAATCAATGCATTGAAATGTTATCAAAATAAAGGTTTTAAAGATTGTCAAGTGAGTTTTTTAATAACGCAAACTGTATACACACGTAGTTATATTTTATTTTGTTACTATTATAATTAAAAGTAACTTAGTATCTATGTGAAATTATTTTAGTTGTATTTTTGATTATAGAAAACATTGACTTGAGTAGAATTTTCAAGAGACTATATAGGAAATCCTTTAAATAGTAATCTGTGAATTGTTAATTCAGAAAATTGGGGCAATCGAATATAAGAGTTCACTAACATTAAAGCTGCATAATATTATTATGATTATGATATAATTAATAATTTTTTATTGAACCCTTTAGAAATTTCGAATTGAACTACAAATTTTAAGATTCTAGCACGGTTACACTATATATGATCCCTATTCTACAATTCTAATTCCATTTTTAGGTATAATAGACATTCCAGTGTCTGTTCACTTTTTCCAGTCTTTTGCAGTATCAACCTTATGCATGCGTTTTTTGTATTAGTACATAATGAGTAAAATAGGGGTGCTGGAAATTGGAATATAAATGTTACAAAGCAGTTTATACAAAAAGATAATAAGAGACTTGTTTATCTCGTTCTTGTTTCTCTGGCTGAAACTTTAGCGAACACACAGTTCGGGTTCAGAAAGGTAAAGTGGACCGTTGACGCTTTAAAGCTGGTAACAAAAATTGCAGAAGGCACCCGAATGGAAACACATCACTAGAGAAAAATAATAATACTTGTTACATTGAATGTCAAAAATGACTTTAATTCGACAAGATGGATTGACATCAAAGACGCATTACAAAATAAATTTACTAATTCGACGTACCTTCTTTTTTTTTTCATTACTTCTACGTTTATTTACAGTCTATCTTAATATTTTAAAAATTTTGACAAAAACTTCTAATAGATATTCGGTATATTTTTATAACAAATGCATACAATTTTGAGTAAAGTATTGACTTGTGAAGGTACATTTCAACAAATATACTCCTAGGTTTTACAATAATCTTTGACAGCATTAGGTGGTAAGCCTAGACCGAAGGTCCGCTGTTGAGAAGCGTCTTAATCTTCATGTGTTGTCTACCTGATTGTCTCAGCAATTTTTTCACAGGTGGATTTGGGTGGGTTCCTAACCGGGTCAAATATCTTATGGTTGTAGCAGTTATTTCCTTTTTTACAGATCTCGCTTGTAAGTCGCTTATTATGACTTAGTTTCGAACATACCAAGGCGCATTGACAACTGTGTACCTTTGCTTGAAAACGTTCAATAATTTCTATATTTGAATTGCTTGTCGTATCCCACAGTTCGATACCGTAAGTCCATATTGGTTTCAGTATACTTTTATAGACTAGGACCTTATTTTCTAGAGAGAGTTGTGAATTTCAGCCAATTAGTATAAGTTGGAAAATTTTAAACATAGTTGTTTACTTTTTGCTGCAATATGTTTTCTCCAGGTTAATTTTTGATCAAAGTGAATCCCCAAATATTTGACCGAACCCGCCATTGGTAACGTATTATTATTGATTTTAACTGGATTACTGTTTCTTTCCTAATGGTGAAAATAATTTGGACAGATCTGACTTCGTTTGCTTTAATTCTCCATTTGTTTAGCCAGTTATTTATGTCATCTAAGTTTCTCTGAAACTTAAAGAATGCTATTTGTGGAAAAATACTTGAAGCTAGAACTGCTGTATCGTCTGCAAATGTTGCACCCATGGTGTCTTGTCTTATTGTTAAATCAGCAGCAAATGACGTACCTTCTCAAAGTCATAATAGATTAAGCGAACGAAGATTGGTATACAACACGGTAGATGTAAATAGAATAAAGGTTACTACAGGAGTAGCACAAGCATCAATACTAGGGCCAGAATTATGAATGTTTTGTACAACAGCCTATTATAAATGGAAATACCTGAAAATATACAGCTAATATAGGTTATGCTGACGATATATCAGCTATTATAACGGCACGGGATATAGCAGAATCACAGATCACGCTGAATCAAGTTATGACAAGACTGTATAGCTGGGTAAAGGAAGATAGATTAGAATTAAAATTGCTAAGACAGAAATCGTTATGTTAACAAAAAAAAGAATACCAACTATAATTCCAATACAATAAGACTAGAACAAATAATGACCTAAAATTTGGGCACAAGCGATACACAAGAAGTACTGTAAAAAACGTATAGCATCGGTGCAACGAAGAGGCTCTCCCCGCGTCTTACATTCTCACATTCAGCGGCCATGGTAATCGCGAGCGGGATTCCGATTGATCTGCTAGCGTAAGATCAAAGAAATATATCTATAAGAGATCAAGCGGAGGGATCAAATATTGTAACGAAGGAACAAAGCACAATGATAAGATGGCAAAAATACTAGAGTATAGATCAGCACGGCAGATGGACGGCTATATTAGTCCCACAAGTGGAAGTCTGGGTTAACAGACACCACGGAAAAGTAAATTTTCTATCAGGCTACTGATACTTTCGATCCTACCTTAATAAGATGAAGAAGTAAACAATCCAGGATGTGGCCACTGCAGCGATACACATGACACAACATATATCTATTTTTTCGAATGTGATTTACCGGAAACAGAAAGAGGATCTTTACCACCAGAAGTAGCAGTATAAACAGCAGAAAATATAGTTTCTGCAATGCTTCAAAACAAAGAAAAATGGAATACAATAGCTAAATACATAGAACTAATACTTCACAAGAAAATACAGCTCAGATATTTATAGGATCCAGAAGAAGAAACATAGAAGAAAATTAAAAAAACGGAATAAGAACGGTCCAACTTGAAGTAATGCGAAAGCGGTTCCGGATTGTTTTCCCCGTGCGGAAAATAAAGTAATGTACTTGGTGAGTAGTCCAAACAAGTCCACAAGAGTCTCTCATACCCTTTGGAGTGCGGGCCCTTCATAAATACATAAATACATAATACCTATAACAGGTTCTCACCACCTACGCAAAAAAAAAATGATTAGTATTATTATTATTATACTCACCACAATTTAATAACAGACAATTATAAACATTAGAGAGTTTGGCCTTTCTATAAGTTATATCTTGAAAGCATATCATAACAAGACTGTAACGATTTTGAGATTCAAACTACAAATAGTTTCTATATTTTGTAAGAATACAATGTAGTAATAATCAAAAAATATTTTTAATATGAAATATCACCAAAACAAACAATAAATTATTAGTAGAATTAAAATCTGTACTTAGAATGTTTATGATAGCCAATAAATACAAAATTTGATCTGTCTTTGAATATAAGTATCAAAGTATAAAAGCTTTTCTTTATATTCACTTTCCTGCATTTAATAAATCATTAAAAGTATATTAAAGATTTTTTTTTTTAGTTAACTAGAATTAAATTTAAATAAATAAATAATAAAGTTAATTTGTTTTTTTTTTATTAGAATCTCGTAAATGGTTTATAAAACATTCGTCCGTTGTTCTGTATAAACATTTTTTTTTTAAATATTTTCAAGAAACTCGTGTTATAGATTTTTTCTTTATGAATTCTAAGTAGAATAGATTTAATTATATTGAACATAAAGTTAATAAAGTTTAAATGTCAATGTAAGGATAACTTTGACAGTATTGAGACTTATAATATTATATTACTTGGTTGACTATTTTAGTTTTGTTAGATCGATTAGATCTTACATAAATATAAATTTTGTACAGATTCTTTATACATCAATAATTGATGTGACACCATACATTACCAACAGTGAACTGTTACATACAACAAAATTACTACAATGAAACTTCTTTGGATATGTAACCATATATGCATATCAAATAAATCTTAAACCGCAAACCGTAACAACAAAAATGCAATAAACTCACTATCAATTACGAAAACGTATTTTAAGAACTTTTATTAAAAAAAAATATTTCAAATAGTTTTTAAATTACATCTGGTTCTCTATTCAGTATAAAAATATTCCTCTGTCTAAATTTATTGAGAGTGCCAGCGCCCAGTATGCAACTGTCGTAATATATATTGATTTGCAATTCATCATAATTATTATGTGTTTTTATCCTATACGTACATACGTTTATTTTAATATTAATTTAATGAACCACAATATTTTCGTAGAGCACTGGTTAGACTATTGGGCAACAAGTAAAAAAATGTTCCTTCCTTCGAATGCCTAATACCATACAAAATTTTAGATTATCTGAATATACACGAATTTCCATAACAAAACTTGCGACATCTTCCTATTTATACGATAAACGGTTTGACATTTCTATGATGAGGTGTGATTAAGAGATTCGTCTACAAAATTAGTGAATTAATTATTATAAATTAGTTATTATAAAAAAATAATAAAATAGATTTAGGGCTCCAATAAAAACTTTAACTATTCGCGAACAAATGCCAAAGCAAAATTTGTAGAATATTCTGACCCATTATAATCAGAAATAGGGATTTATGGCAGCTAACAGGTTTACACGCAAGGTGGCACAGTACGTAGAGCGACTGCTTTTCAACCATGACAGACCCCAGGTACGATTCCCGATGAAGCAAAAAAATGTTTTATTGGTTTTTCGACCTGGTCTAGTACCTTTTTTTATTGGGATATAAGAAATGCCAAAAAATAATTGAGAGTACATATATAATATAATCTGATAACAAATTAAATAAAATGTAACTATTATTGTATTTAAGAAGTCTTAGTTCCTGACAGTAGCTGTAGTTTTCCACATTCAATGAGTAGATAAGCCAGTAAATTGTTAAATAAATACTTGAAATATTGTCGATATTATAGTGTAAAATTGCGGTACCGTACTTACCGTACAAACGAAAAGGTATGTGTAAAAAAAAAAAAAGAACTGATAGTGAGTCAAATTAAGCGCAGAAAATGGAAATGGATAGATCACACTCTGAAAAAAACCACAAAAAACATAAAGCCAGAAAAAGCTTAGAATGGAACCTTCAAAGCAGTAGAAGAAGGGGAAAACACCTGGCTTCAAATCATTACAGCTAAATAAGCTAGTTATGGACAAGCTTTGTAAACAAGATCACTGCACAGCACAAAAAAAAGTGGAGGAAGCAAGTTGATGCCTTATGCTACCATGAGAAGTAACAGTCAAAATAAAAACATGTTCCAGTAATACGACAATTACTAAATAGTACGTCATCTATGAGATGAATGGCATGTTTCTGTACGTTGAGTTTTTGAAGTTATGTATAGGGTTAATAGATATTAATTAGTTCTCTAGATGAAAAATATACTTTACAGTGGCTAAAAAAATGTTTGAATACATGTGTTACTTAATATGTTAACCCTTGGAAACTCTTTCTGTTAAAATACTGAAGGAAGAAAAAATTTGAGAAGAATTTTAAACGACAAAAAAGGAAGATTTGTGTTGTGATGTAATTCAACTTTTTTCTTCTTTTTAAAACACGTTCGATGAAGAACACTTTAGCATAACTAGAATCTATTGGAGTTCTATTGTTGAGATTGTGTTTTTTGAAGTTATAGTTTTTTTGTACAAAGCCTACGATTAGTCTACGGTTACTATTCTCTCTAGTGCGCCATATATCGTTCGGTATAAAAAAAAAATTTTATAGCTCCTTTTATTTCGTCCTTTGTCAATATCGTTGTTTTGTACTATATACGCAGATGATTTTAAATATTATTCTAATTAATTCAATTTATTTTTTTCTATTTAAGGTGAGTTTACTTTTTATTAATTTTGTTTAATTAATTTGTTATTTTTTTAAAAACTGTTGTGTTTTATTCAAATTCATGTGCAATTCTATTAAATATGAACACCATAATCTGTACCCCAGTAATCTCTCATTAGGTTGCACTTATTTCTTGCATTTGTTATACAAATTTTATAAAATAAAAATATTTAAAACGCATTTAATTATTTGTTTTTATTTCATTGAACTACATATTATTATTATTATTATGTATAGATTATGTATTATGTATAATTACTATATCTGATAAACCTTTCATCTTCAGTTTGAATATATAAAACTAGAATTAAAGTTATTAATAAAATATTATTTTGAATAAAAATAAAAAGAAAAAATAAACAAAAAAAAAAGAGATAACATGAAAATATAACAAAAAAACCAAAAACAACAATAACAAAGTTTAAATTTCAATCAACACTAACATGAATGATAATCATTTTAAAAAATCCATACGAACAATAAATGCCATAATGCCCATAATACATTCCAAAACAAAAACTCTATAATTAAAGATTTTTAAACGAAAATATAAGCTTGTAGTCTTCTGTTTTTTTTGTTGATCGTTATTTCAGCTTTGGAATTTGGTTATCTTCGTTGAAATTTCGCACTAACACTATCACTTCACGCTTGCCATTGCCGAAAAAAATTAAAATTTATAGCGCTAAATTATGCAAAATATCAAAAATTATTAATAAACTCCAAACAATGTGATACATATCAAATTATCATCAAATAAAATGTTCATGTTTTTTATTTTTTTATTAATTAGATATTATTATTAAATTTTGTTATTTTTTTCTTGGTTGAATATTAGTTTTATTTTATTTATTCGTAATTTTTTAAATTTTTTACTTTTGTCTACTTTTCTTTGTTTGTTTCTATATAAAAAGTATAAGACTAATTTATTGCGATATCTAATGTACTTAAGATTACACTAAGATTAGAAAATTAGGAAATCGACTACGACCATCAGTTAATTTAGCGCAATGTCTCCGTACGCTAAAAACTTTTCGGAATAAATTCAACATTCCGTGACTTCCAAGATTCAGTGAAACCTTATAATCTACAATGTAGGATCTTCCAAAAAGTATTTCAAAAGCTCTTGACTTTGTAGACTTATTCCAAAATGTTTAAAATACGTAGGGGAAACGTAAAATAAGAGCAGAGTGTGTAGCGAAAAAATTTAGACTATATTTTGTATACATGTCATAGAGAAAGTCGCCAGAATCAATTAAATTATAGTTTAGCATATTTGACGAAAAAATAAGTTTTATGTCAAATTTGAGCAAAATATGTTAATAAAATGTATTTTTTCGCCGAAAATATATGCTGACCAATGGTGGCTTGGCAATATTAGTTTTGATGTAAGGAAAGACAAAATATTTTATATTCAAGCTTAGCAATAACATTACAATAGTTATACACTCTTAGCAATTACAATAGTTATTACACTCGTTATTTAAATTAATTAAATTATTGGCTTAATAAAAACATTAATTTTCAAAATTATTATTATTATTATTGCCGTTTGATATTACAAAAACACAGAACTATAATTTAAAAGTCAAAGTGAATGTATATTTATGTACGTATTTTATTTATAAAATAGTACGTATTCCAAAATGTACCAAAAGCTTCAGTTTTTTATTTTACATTGAAGTGGTTATAAAAGCTTTAAACGGTAGTTGAACTGTATTTAAAGTGTATTAATACTGCATTTTGGAAGACCCATTATGCACCCATCAAAAGGAGTTTGAAACTACACGCTTACATATACATACTTTTCTATATAAGAATTCAGAAACGATACTAATCCTATTAAGACATTCAATCATTGGTTAGTATAATTATTTTTTTTGAAAAATCTGAATTGTTTACCATAATTGATTATGAAAAAAGAACACAATGTTCCTATCCCCTTTACTTTCTTATTTCAAACTATACATTTTTATACAGTGTTTTCCAAGCTAAAATTTATAACATTTATAGCTAGAAAAGTGGAAGAACAGCGATATTTTTTTGTCTCTTCGAAAAGAAAACAATTTGTACATTAGACCACTTTTGTCCTTTTTAAGAGCTTCTATTAGTCTATTAGCTATACAAATTAATTGTTTGTATAACAGTTTAATCTATTGCTATTCATTTTATAACAAAAACAATTCTTTATCATACGTTCGAGGACACAGAGGTCGTTCTTGGAACATAACTTATTAATTTTTTTCCCTTTCAAATTTATAAGCCCACTCAATCTTTCTCAGAAATGCTATACTGAACCAATTGAACCCAGTAAACAATTAACAATTGAGTAGGTACTCTCTTGTTCTTATTAATATTGTATTGCATAGAAATAAGATTATTAGAGTCTAAATTGATATCAAAAACGGTTAAGTTTAAAGTGTTTAACTGTTAAACGTATTTTTTATTCGAAAACACAAAAAGTTCTTCCTTTATCTTATCAGTCAGTCGCATCTGCGAAAAGTAATGAACCCTGATCGCATTGGTGATATTTTTCATATCTAAATCGAAATAAATTGCAATGCCTACACTTCTGCTCAAAATTCAGTAGCTATAATTTGTCGTCGTAGAAAGAGTTGCCCAAAGCCACAGCAAGAAAATGAAATAACATGATCGCATAGCAATAATATAGATTCAATACCAATACAACGTTGTAGTAAGCTTTTAACTAAACATTTAAAAACATAAAGAATTTTTTTTCTTTGAAAGTAAATATTTGTTATATACTCACGCACAAATAACATTCCGAAAATCGATCTATTGATTAATCCAAAATATAATTTAACATAATTTAAAAGTCTATTAGAGAAATAACGACTTATCTGTCTACATAATATACAAATGATATCAAAGCAATAGGAATGATCAGAAAAAAAGAGAAATAATAAGCTAATAATAAAAACAATAATAATAACAATAAAAAAATGTTTTTTTGATTAGTCCATAAAACACCACTCAACAATTTAATAATTTATCAAAAATTGAGATTTCAAAGCCTTATTTGAAATGAAAATATAAATATAATTATTAGTTTATTTAGCGGCTTCATTCCGATCGTTTCAAAAAATTTTTAGTAACTTCTTTAATTATAACGGCAAATACACGCTTTTTAAATAAATTGTTCTTTTTAATTATAAATTATAAAAATTTGTACAACTTGTCACTTAAGTAAATTATATCTGAAGATCTACTTTTGTAAATGTGCCATTGACAAGTGAAATTATTGATATAACAACGTTCATTCAAAAAAAAAATATTTACATAATATTATATTTATTGTGTATTTTATGAGATATAAAGTAAATTTTTAAAATTTGTATTTTTTAAGTTAATTTTTTGTAATACGTATAATACGTATTATTAAATAAAAATTAAGTACCTAACTGTTATTATTTAATGTAAAACATAGTAATTACAATAAATATCATATTAAAATTTGAAGTGTTTTTGTATTCTATAAACAAAAAAAAAATATTAATTTATCAAATCAAATTGATTACAAATACACAAAAAAACAAAAAAAAAAATGGTAAACAAAATACAGTAAAACCTCGATTAATCTTAAAAGGTTTGGACCATCCGGGTAAGCTCGGAAAATTACAGATAACCAACAATATTTTATTTTAACTGTACATATAATATATTTTTTTGATGATTTTAATATTAATTCACATACAGTAATAATATATAAGTTTATAATAACCAGCTTAGATCAGTTTAATAAATTTCTACAGAATCAACAAAAAAATACTTATGAAAATATTAACTGTATTATGATAATACAAAACTAAAAATTAATATTCAATACAATTATTCAAAACTTAACACTTCAAAATGTAACTGTGGCTTCAAATATTCAGATATAAAATAATTCAATTGCTTTAATTTAAACGATCTTGGAAGCCAATTCACTGGACAATTTCTTAAATGTTGTCATGAATGTTGTTATACTATTGTCGTAGTATAATGGTTATGTTATTTGCTTTGTATATACTGCAAACAGTTTTCTTCATTATTCCTCCAATTTTTTTTTAATTTTAAACGCAAATTGGTTATCATTAACACTTCAATAAAATTCTAATATGAAGGGGATAATACTCTACATCCACATGTAATTTCCCATATTATAATTAATTAATATGTATACGAGAAATTCAAATACTAATTGTTACAAGTTGAGTGGCACAGTTAATAGATCACCTGCATTTCGATCGAAAGGTCCCAGGTTTGAGTCCCAACAACGGACAAAATAATGCTTTATAGGTTTTACGACCTGGTCTAGTACTCTTTGTCATTGAGATAAAATAAATAATAAAATAGTTGAAAGTTTTGGTACACTAAAAATTAAAAAATTAAAATTTGTACTTAAAAAACAACTTAACTGTCTTAGAAACTATAAAAAAAAATAACTAAAATATTTGAAACTTAACAGTAATTTAATCTTTTTCAATACATATTTACACATATTATAACCCAGTAAATTATCGATTATAATATCACTAGTAATTAATTAAAAACTCAATTCGAAGTAAAAAACTTTTTTACACATAAAAATAAAATAATCAAGGTTCTACTGTATATATTTGTTTTGTATTAAATTATAAATTGAAATTAATTTAAATCTAAATAAATCAAGTTATATTATAATGTAGGTAGCATATAAAAATTTATGATCAAAATAGATCATATACATACAACACAACAAACAGTCATGGTTAATATACAAGGTGGTCCGCTTCGACCTGAAAATCTTTTAAAGGGTGATTAATTGAAATATTTTGGGGAAAAACTGTTTATTTTTAAAATTAATTTGCACAACACGGTGTTAAAGAAAATCGGATAAGAAAAATAAGATGAAGTAATTATCCAGCTAGCCATTTTTTTTTTCATTGATGTAATTAACTAACCCTAGCTATTGACTAGGCTTACCACCCGTTCGGTTTTCGCACGAACAGTTCGGTAATCAAATGAATTGTTCGTTGTTCGTTTGGCACCCAGACCGAACGTTAAAATGTTCGGTTATTGTATCAATTAATTAAATTCCATTTAAAAAAAAAAAAATTATTTTAGCTTAAAAATATTGTTTATGTTAACTTAATTACAGTGCCGGTTTGTTAATAAAGTTAAAGTTAATTTTCTGTAACGAGTTTTCTACAATTTGTCTGAAGGGTAAATATTATGCTCTCAAAAATTTTCAGTAAGTGTTGTCAGAAGTCAAATTTCGTAAAATTTGACGTTAAATTTATTTATTTTGTTATTATATTTTATATCTGTATCAACTTCATGCTGCCTGCTTGTGTTATTTGTTAGCTATTAAGAAATCATCATTAAAACTAAGACAAAGCTTCTTGAGGCCAAAAGTTATAAAAAATAAATCTGTAAGAAGAAGTGATAATTCTTTCATAATGACTGAATTATTTATTTAATATATTTTGAAATAAAAAATGCTATTTTAAATTTTTTGTTTTTGTTTTTTCGTTTTATACTTTCAATATTAATATTTTAATAAATATTATAGATACACTTATTATAAAATTGATTTTTTATTTAAATTATTAATTTTTTTTTAATTGGTTTGATTGTTCGTATATCGGTCGAGAAAAAGGTGGTAACCCTACTATTTACCATTTTTGAATAATAATCGTCCAAACTTAAAATGTTGGTATTAAAAATTTATATTTTTGTGGAAGAAAGTTTATTATCTCGGAAAAGTTATCTTAAATTTTTTTTATTAAAATTTATTGAATGCAGAATGCACGGCATGATTCTCCACAATTTCACCATATACAAGTTTTATTTCAGACTTACCGTTTCTCAGTTGTATTTAATTATCATTAGTAACTTTAATAATTTTAACAAAATAATAAAATTATGTTAGAATATTTAACTTTAAGCTTATATTTTTATTACATAGATAACCCAAATATTACAGAAATTAATTAGTTATATTATTATTATAATTATAAAATACTTATCGGAGGTGTAATTCTCTACTCAATTTAGGATAAAAGCCAGTAATAATAAAAAATTAATTAACAAACAGCATAACTATAGTTAATATAGAGCGTAGTTTTGTAAATTTCTATCCTTCAATAATTGCGATGTATGGGAATAGAACTCATCACTACATTGGTGATTACATTTCATAATCAAACCTTTGTCCTTGTGATTATCAAGGTCAACATTATGAGATTTTACAAATTAGTTGTACGTTAAAAGAGACTAAATTAAGATAGCAATAAAAACTGAATTAAGGCAGCAATAAAAAACTGCAATAATTAAAAAAAATAATTAATTATTTTTATTAACGTTGTGTACTATAAATAAATGTGTCATATACCATAGTAATTGTACTTCTAAGTTCATCTACTTAATCTATCTAACGAAATTTTAATCTACTTAAGTCTAACGTAATTTGCATTTAAAAAAAAAATTTGTGTTAGTAACTCAACATCCAGCAAAGACAAGATATTAAAATTTTGTTTTAAAATGTTTTTTATCTAATAAGAAGAACTTAAATTTATAATTATTGTGTAAATTTGAGCAGGGATCAAAGTTTGATAAATTTTTTAATTGAAAAAAAAAAAAAACAAATTTTAATTTATTTATTTATTTATTTAACAGTGGACCTACAGATTAATCTGCAGGCCAACTACAGGCCCTTTTCCCTTTCGGAATGTGGGCCTTTATAATATAAAGATAAACGAAACAATATTTAAAAATTTACAAAATGTAACACTTAATATCTAGGAAATATAACAAATAATCTAAAAAAGAAAAAATTCAACAATATTTTAACTTCAGTTTAACAATTTAACAAACTAACAAATTAAACAATTCAAAGTACAGACCAAGATAGAGATAAACTCAAGCCAATGAGGTACAAACCAGGAAGTGCAAAAGTAGCATTTATTTTTAATATTAATTTTTTTTTTCAGTAAAACTACTGTAATCTTGCTTTCTGTTTTAGTTATTTTCAGTTTTTTCTTTATTTCTTTCTTAATATCTACAACAGGTTGTGTTACTCTGTGCTTTAGATACCTACCTGTTTTTAGTTTTTAAATGAAATGTCATAATCATCAATTTATGAGTAAATAATTAGTTTGTTCGCGTACTAAGATATCATAAAATTTTATGAAATTTCATGAAATTTTTGCAAACAAAACCTTAAGACCCAAAAATTTCTTGTAAAAACAACTTTTTGCCAATTTTTTTTATGTAAAAAAAAACTTTTATTGCTTTAACTCAAAAATTAATGTGTTTTTAACTCGATTGTAAAATTTATTTACAATTGTAAATAATTAAAATGAGTGAAATTTTTAAATGTCACACAAATCAAAAATGTAACAAAATACGTTTTTACACTTGCAAAACAGTTGCATTCTTTTTGTTTAAGGTACTCGTCAAATTTTTTTTAAGTTATAGACAAAAAACATGTACAAGCAATCATAATATTAAATTAAAATATTAAATTTCAGGTTCAATAAACCAAATACAATTATTTCGTTTAGCCTTCTATTTTGTTTATGTTTACAAATTTATTGTTTTGATTTAATAGTGGGTAAATTTTTTGCTTATACTGTAAATGCGATATATAGAATAAATAATTTAAAAATTTTGTAGTGAAAGATACCAAATATTTTAATTAAAATAATTTTATTGATTGCATAAAAAACAAAATTTTAAATTTCTAAAAATAGTTACAGACAGAGAGATGTAGATAGAAACAATAACATTTTTCTTTATGACTATTAATTGGTTTTAAAGTTCGTAGTGCAATGTATTGTATATTAATTCTAAATAATTGGTTATGTTTATATGATTTGATTTTTAAAAAATACAAAAAGAAAGAGAAAGTAAAATAGTAATTATGATATCTTCTAATTCTAGATTTTTAAGGTAATAATTCTGAAAAGTTACTACATATTTTCAAAACAAAAATATGTAAAATTTTGTGTGAAATTTTTTTATGTTTTGTTTTTTAAAATAATAATATTTTACGTAACTTAACATAAGAACACAATTTAAGAATAATTTACATTAAATTGTACACAATTCTATAAAATATTCAATAAAAGAGTATTTTAACATTTTAATTTCAAATTCGCTTACCACACATGTTTTCACCATTTTTTTTTTTTAAATGCCTATTTGAAACTTGAATTTTTTGTGAAAATGCCTATATGGAACTAATGCCTTTTTTGTATTTGTTGGTAATTTTTATAATATTATTAAAAAAATATAATTTCATATTTAACATTCAATTCTGTGAAAAAACCAAAATATTTCCGCGTCAAAACTAAAATATAATACTATCGGGTACTCAAAACCGGTAACACTTGAATATTCTAATTTTTTTTATTCTCTATATCTAGTGTTTTCTACTCGTCTATCCACTATTTATTTAATTGTTTTTTAGTAGTTTTTATTATAAAGTTTATATTTGGGCTCTTATATTATATTATTCATTAATTATACTATACACAATATACAAATAATAAGAACAGAATTTCGTCCCACATAATTTTGTATTGTTATTCTGATAAAATATACCATAAGATATTTGTGTAACAAAATGAAATAAGAGCATATCTTGAGATACGCTCTTATTGAGATAATATTATGTGCATTGTTGAATTCGTATTTAAAAATACAATGTCACAATCTATACTTTGTGGTGTGGTGACTCGTCAAATAGTTTATTTAATTAATTTTTGTTGTTACTTGCAAATGGATAACAGTATATTATATTTACTTATAAATATGCTGAATACCGATAATATAATTTGTTGATTTGCATGTTTATTCAAAATTTGAATAAATTTCGAAATAATGTTCTAGAAATTAGACATCCAATATAGAATCTCGAATGGTTATTCATTATTTTGCGAGAAATAACAGTGTAATGTGGATTTCTCTGTTTCTGAAAATATACTATTTCCATTATTTACTTCTGTTAAATTATTATTAAAATCGAATTCAACAATATGCAAAGGAAATATAAGAAAAATTGAAATACATTTCTTTTAAATTGCGTTTCAAAGTTTAAAATCACTGTACTACACTGTAAAGTTTCTAAAAATGACTTATACAGTTTTTCCACCCTACCACAGAAGGAATTTCGTCAAAGACATATTATTTTAATTTAAAAATTTAAATAATTTTTAACTTATCAATAAATTGTTAAATTATTTTATTTAAATAAAATAAACATTATTTAATTCATTTGGAGAGTTGGAAATTTTGTAAATAGTGTTGCCATATAGTATTTCTAGGCGTTTATAAAGTGAAATCTTCCGAATTGGAAAAAATTAAACTGAAAAATAAAAATAAACAATAAAATGAACGAATGAACAAATAATTCAGAACGAACTACCAGCTGGATCAAACGATTAAAAAAAGTTTTATAGATCGAATAGATCCGATCATTTCAAATCTTGCTATTATTTAAATTTTATTTTACACGTTTTTATATCGGCCCGGCACTTACATATTTTACACATATTATTTCTTCTTCTTCATAAGAATTCTTAAAGAAAATATATTTTGTAGGGAGAGTCTAAGCAAGAAAGCAATAAAGCTTATGTTATTTTATCTATAATTTTTTCAAACATTAATTTTATAATGAGAGCTCTATATTTAATTTGCATATTTTTCCCTTTCTGGGGTAGGTATTCTCATCTTAATTGGTTTGAAAATTATTTACGAGTCCAATAGTGTCGAAATTTATGTGTTTCGATATGTATATGAATATGTTGATATATGTATATATATTATGCATATAAAGTAATATGCACTAACTTTTGTTATTAATTTTATTTTTGTTTTTCATTATAATCATTCACAAGTAGATCTTTCTGCTCTATTTCCAAGAATTTTCATCAGTGCCAACGCATACATGAAGGGACCATATTATGTCAAAGTTAGGATACAACGGATATATTTTGATAATCGCAATTATAACAACAATGTAGAAATAATTGATAAACCCATTAATATAATTATATTTTAAAATAAAATAAGCTTGGATAAGATTTTTACTATCCTGTCTCCCCTTGACAACTTAATATTAATATCAGTGATATACCTACCTGTCAGCTGTAAAAAGAATATCTCTAAATTCTGTAAAAAAAAAATGTATATCTAAAAAGAAATAAGTATATTAAAGGAAATAAATGAATTAAAATAATAATACAATTGGTTTTATAATAAAGTGACACATGGTGTATAATTTCGAAAAAAAAACGGTATTTTTATACCAGTATGTTTTAATTCAACAATACAAACAATACAATTACAATGGTTTAAAACTCTAAACGTTATAAAAAACGGGTATGATGCAAAACAACTATCATACAATCGCAAATAAATACAATTATAACAGTATAACCATATGGCGTATGACATTTAACTGTATATAAATTTATAACCGTTATATGGTATGGTATTAATAACATGAAAATTGCATATCAAAATTGAAACCTGACTTTTTATTTTATTCCGATACGGTACGCTTATCTATAACAGTTGAATCAAACAATCTATCGGCGGAAAAAAAAAATTATGAAACAGTTTTCTTTATGACATATGCAAATTATATAAAGCTATTTAAAGCTGGTATATTAAAATATAATATTTGAAATAAATTAAATTATAAAAGTAACAATTATAAATCAATTACAAAAAAAATTCAATAAATAATTACATTTTTTATATGTATAACAAAATATAAATTATCTAAACTACCGTTATTAATTTTCAATCAAAATTTTAAATAAAAAAAAATTATATTTTCACAGTTTTGCCAATAGGTGTACATTATTATAAAAATAACAAATAAATTTTTATTATAACAGTTAGAAAAACCAGTTTTTACCCTAACGAATATTTAACTGTTATACAAATACTTTAATTGTACACATTAGATTCAAATTTCTACATGTACATTTACATTATACATTAATATCCAACCAATCCATCCCATGCATATACACAAGCACAAGATTTATATTTATTATTATTATTATAGAGACAAGAAGAGACAACCTTCAATTCAAAGAGAAAATTTAAATTCAAAAGCACATGTTTTTTTATAAGAGAATTTTGTTCTATCTACTAACTACGTCATTTCACAATAATTTGGCTATTTTTATGTGTATTCATCATATTTCCGAATAAAAAACAAACAAACAAGCAAAAAAAAGCATATGTTTTTGGTGATGTTAAAATACAGATACAAATTCTAGTAAATTGCAATTTATTTCCCTTTATTTTGTGACCTTGGAGATAAGAATATTTGTAATATTTTATATTCTCATCGCCAAAAAATTGCAATGAAAATTTCTAACAGAGTTACCAATGTAATAGTTTTAAACTAATATTTTATACATTTTAGAGGTTAGCAAGCAATATGTATTAATTTTTTAATAATTATTTACAATTTAAATACAAAATAAAAGTTTTTTTCTTTTTCGGTAGTTTTCCTCTATCTTTCCCATTCATGTTTGTCTACACTTGGTGGCACCTATTATTTAGTTTATTGTTGTGGTTAAAAATAATGTATCACTTGTTACTAAATTATCCCATCTCGGTCGTGCAACTGATCTATTAGTATGTATTTTTGCTTTTATAACCAATCGTTTGGAAAGTTCTGTTTTCAGGTATACACCCTCAATATTCCATTATCCATCATCCAAAATCTAGTTTCAACCTTATGTACCTCACTAGTTCTTATTATACGATGATCAATCAATCGAAATTTAGATTATACCTTATATACCTCACTATATAGTTATTTTTATAATCTTATATGTAATACAATTCTAAGTTTTCCATCTTTATATTAAATATATAAAATTTTTATTCGATTACATAGGTGAATTTCCTATTTTATTTTATAATTTTTACTTATAAAAACTTGTTATTCTATATATTATAATATCGTAACTCTTATTCGTATATTTCTTTTATATGCCAATCTACTCAATCACAATGGAATAGTTCTCTCGAAGAGTTATTTCTGGAATACTCTCCAGTTCCGATGAAGCAAAATAATGCTTTATTGGTTTTTTGACCTAGTCCAATACCCTTTGTCATTCGGATAGAATAAATGACAAAAAATAATATAGAGTATAGCTGGTAATAACTTCAATAAAATGAAACTACGCTATTTAAGAAGGCTTATTTCCTGACAATAAGTAGTTTTCTACATTTAATGAGCTAGAAATTTGATAAATAAATACTAGAAAAAAATTGTAGTAAAATATGTAGTAAAAACTTGCTGTACCGTACTTAATTTATGCACAAAAAAGTAATTCTATATAAGCTACTGTCAAGAACATAAAAAATATGTAGAGGAACTTTAATCCGAAAATTTCAACCAACCGAAATTTGAAAATCATTATTCTTTTTCATTTCAACGATCATATTGGCAACACTATATAATAAAAATATAAACAAAGCATAAAATAGCGGGCTTTTTTTTCCTTTTTTTTCTCTTGACTTGATTGGTGCGTCTATGTTTGTGTTGTGTTGTTTGTAAAATGTAAATAACCGATTCTTCTCTTATACTATTGATACTCTTTTTAATATAAAAGAACTAAAAAAATATTTTTATTTCGTTTTAGATCAAGCCATCATGGGGAATGTAAAAGTGTAGTAAAAGCATATTGTTTATAGAAAACATTTTTATTTTTTGGGTTTTTGATATTGAAGACCAACTTTTATTTTAATTTTTTTATTACTTATACAAGAATTTTAAACAGTTAAATCATTCAAAATGCCTACAGAAAATTCACAGGTAAGAGATTATTTAATTTTTCGATTAATTTTAATTCAAAAAATCATAGAAAATTTCCCATGAAATTTTTTAAAGTTATGAAATCGAAGTTGTGCAAAACGTTATCTAATATAAGTATACAAAAAAAAATAAAAGCCGCATACGCTTAAATCCATATACATTTATATATCAATTTTGTTTAGTATATTTTTTTGTTTTGTTTACAATGTACCATACATAATGTGTTGTTGCTGTTGGTTATTGAATAATAATGTATAAAATTTGCTATACAAATGTCTTAAATGCTCTATCAAAGGATATAGAGTGAAGACAAAAATGTCAAAAATTGATTGTGAAATAAAAATTTGACATAAGTTCTTCGAAATAAAGTGAAAAGTTTTTCCGTTCGAAATTAACAAATTCGAAAGATAAAAATAAACGGCGGGTAAATTTGAATTCGGTGCCTAACGTAAAATATTTCAAATAAATTTAAAATAAATAACTATGCTTTTAGTTGCCATATTTTTTTTAATAGTTATTTTTAAAAATTAAGAATTTTAGTTACATGTTTAGACTTATCTTATGTAGCTGAATAAAGTAAATAAATAAAAATAAATAAATATTTAGAAAATAAAAATTTAAATGTCAGTTAATGAAATTTTGATTTAATTCGGATTTGATAAAAGTACAAAAACCAAGAAATAAGTAGGTATTTGCTATAAATTTGAACAAGTATTATTTTTTGTAATCGTATATGAATAAGTATTTGGTGGAAGAAAATCTATATATATAATTAAATAGATTTAAATAATGGAAATTTGTGCTATAAAAAACAATGGCAGAATTATAAATATCGGTGTGAAAAAAAGATGTGTTCAAGTAAAAAAATCATAATTAAAGGCGAGTGTTTTTTTTTATTGCTATTATCATTTACTGTCATTATCAATTTGGAAATTTAATGCTTTAAAATAATTTTAAAGAGTTATGTGCGAAATTTTGTGTAACAATTTAAACTTGTAAAAGTTTTAGGAGCTTCATTAGTTTTAGATATATTTACCTTTAATTGAATTTTATTTAAATTTCAAAGTGACATGAAGATCGCCGTTAATTCCAAATTTACTTGCCAGAACCTACCCAAGTGTCTAACTATATCAACTATTCACAAACAAATTATTTATTATATATATATAATTATTTTAAATGGTTAAATTAAAAATTATTAAAAAGTTGTTACAAAATTTGGCAAAATTATTTCACCCTTAATTCTATCACTATTTATCACATTTATCGAGCAGTAAAGCTTGAATAAACCTTTTGCCTTTTGATATTTTATTTACTGTCGTTCGATATTGGAAAAATAGTATGTACCGTAATCAATAGACTACGGTGTAAAACTTTACTTTTTTAGTTAAGGTTTTTTTACCTTATTTTTACCTTAGGTTTTACATATATTTTTGATAGAAATCTTAAACACTTAATACTTTATAAAATAACGTAAATCAAAATTTATTCAAACAATAGAATTTTTTTATTGAATTCTAATTGTACTGGTGTTTCATACATTGTAATGCAAGCACTCATTATTATTTTTGTACTTTTGGAAACTATACAATTTGTTTATATAAAGCAAACATTTTTAATTTGATTTGTTTTATTTTATACATATATATATAAAGTATAAAGCCAATAAAATTTCCTGAGTATTAATCCAATTGTTTTCTTTTACTATTAATATAATTAGTTGTCTATCCAAAAGCTTAATCCTCAAAATCTGATCTGCTGATTGGCGCAACATACAATTTAGGCCTATCTATTAAAAATTACGATATATTACTCAAAAAAGTATTCATGTAATACTAATGCAAATATTGAGATGATCACAAAATTTACAATTATTGTTACTATTATAACTATAAAATGCCAAATGAGTATTGTTATAATTTTGCACATAACGCTTTTTTTAAATTTTCTTTTTAAATTCATAACATTTTCATCATTCATTTTAATAAATTATAGTAAAATATTATATGTATGTATACAGAAATTGACATGTTATATTTTGTGAATTTCATTTTATTTCCGTTTTATTAAAGTTACAGCCAACACAAAAATGGTATCAATTAATAACAATTGAACCAACAATGTTCCTATACATGTTTACAATTATGTTTACATCAGTTGTTGAACAAGCTTTTTATGTTAGAAAAGCATGTTTAGTAAATCATAATTATACAGCAGAAATATGTAATAATATTAAAGATTATGAGAATATTACTAAAGAAGTTCAAGTAAGTGAGAAAATTTTGTTTTTAGATGAGTTCATATACAAAAATACATATTTACAAAGGTGCCACAATCATTCTGAAATAATCTACTTGATTTGTATTTCTAAAAATCGACTTCAAATCGTTTTTCCCAACCTGCAGTATTTTCACTTTCGATTTATATTCATTCGGTTTGCAAAGTTAACATTAGATTAACATAACTGGTTTTTTTCCGTAGTATACACTTAACGAAATTGAAAAATCAAAATAGTTTAATTGCCGGATATGACGCATAGAAACATAAAGCATAAATATATACCTACATTTAATATAAATAATATGATGTAAAAGGTTTTGGATCCTACATTTTTAGATTTTCAATACTTTGGTTATTATATTCATATACAATGAATTAAATTAATAAATTCATAACAAAAAGAAGTCTATTTAAAGATTAAATTTTTGTTTATGTATTCGTTAATTCTTAATTCTGAAGTGTCAACGAAAGTGTTCAAAGTGCTTTGTATAAAGCGTTTAGGATCATGATATTTTGATATTTGTATTTATTGCAATGTGATATGCATTTTATATGTAATATTACTGCAATTCGAAAATATGAATAGTAAATAGACTAATAAATTAAAATAAATATAATAAAATATTATCTCTATATATTATATATATATAGATATTATCTCTATCTATATTTATTAAATTCTATTGTTGTTTAGGAAACTAAAAATCTCGGAAAGAATTTACCTTTGCAAAAATTTACATATTTAATCATAAAGATCGAAATATAATCGGTTATAAAACGCAAACATCGTTTTTGTTTCTGTTGTCTTCTAGATAGACCCAAACCTTATTAATCAAAAATCAAAGTTATGTATATATTATCAATATATGAACTCATCTGTAAATTCAAAACAAAAAAAAATTTTGTAAATAAATTTGAAAAAAATAATTTCAGATTACAACATCGAACTTTCTACAATTCGATAGTATTGCAGCACATTTGTTTCCAATTGTATTAGCTTTATTTCTTGGTGCATGGTCCGACAAAAGAGGTCGAAAATTACCATTACTTTTTGGTTTATTTGGTAAATTCATTTATGCAATTATGATGATTGTCAATGAAAATCAACGTAAGTATTCTGATAAGTTGTATTCTTTAAGAAGATATACAATCAATTGGAGAAACACGTTTAACAAACAAAACAGAATCGATTCAGAAAAAATTATTTATTTGAATTTTCCGATAGATTGTATAGCATAATTATTTTAAAGGCATTGTTTTTTTTTTATATAAAACTTAATAACACTTTTTGTTTTTTTTTTTTATTTTTAATTATAGCATCATGGCCACTAGAATATGTTATATATACAGCAACATTACCTTGTGCATTAACAGGTGGTGATATTGCAATATTTGCATCATGTTTTGCTTATATAACAGATGTTTCAACAACAGAAAATCGTACATTACGTGTTACAATATTAGAAGCTGTCACATTAATAACAACACCAACTGGTGTTGCATTAGGATCATTTGTATTCTATAATGTTTTAAATCAATCTTACAGTTGGATGTTTGGAATTCATGCAATATTGCTATTTATTACAATAGTATATTCAGTTATAGTATTAAAAGTAAATTTTGTTTTTTATTTTTTTTTTATTTTATAATACATTTGAAAGTTATATAATTTGAATTAATATGTATGTATATTTTTTAGTGGCAAACAAGCCCCAAGCAGAAACCACTTAAAGAATTAGGATATTGTGGATTTTGGGCTGATTATTTCGATAAGCAACATGTTATTGATTCCATAAGAGTATTAACAAAACGTAGAACACAATATCGAAGATTATTTTTAATGCTGATAATGTTCTCAATGGCTCTCTATACATTTGTAAGAGATGAAAAACATTACTTATATTTGTATACACAATTAACATTCCAATGGGACGTACAAAATTATAGTAATTTTAAAACATTCCAATCATCAGCATATATTGTTGTTATGTTTACAGCAGTACCAATAATGAATAAACTATTAAAATGGAATGATTGTGTAAGATTGACTGTTAACATGGTTTACAAATTTTGTTTTTAAATAAAAAAAAACTGTTTCTTTTAGATTATAATATTATTTGGATGTACTGCTCATGCTATAGCCCGTCTTATTTACTTTTTTGCTAAAGTTCCTTTAGTTTTTTATTTGGGTAGTATTATTTGTTCGTTTGGACCAATTGCTGGGCCAGCACTTCGAGCATTTACATCGAAATTAGTACCGGTTAGAGAAAGAGGAAAAGTGTTTGCTTTACTTTCAGGTAAATTTTATATTTTTACATTTGCACACTTATCATTTTTATTAATTAATTTTTTAATTTTTACTATTAATTTCATTTAAAGTTTGTGATAATGCAGTACCATTTATAAGTGGTGTTCTTTATACACAAGTTTATAATGCAACTCTTGGTAATATGGCTGGTCTGTTTCTTTTAAGTTTTAGTTTTCTTATTTTAGCAATTATTTTGGTTTCGTAAGTCAAATGAACATAAAGAAATTTTAAAAATGTTTTTTTATCTAATTTTTTTCAAATTAATTATTTTTAGAATTATACAATATAAGTTAGGAAATACACCAATTATAATTACAGAAGAAGATGAAGATAAATCAGATTCGGTAAAAAGTATGGTTGCAGCAAATGATGAATTAGCAAATAAGGAAATTCTTACAAAGAATTTAACAAATTAATATATATATATATATATACATATATATAAATATATATTATTTTATGCAAAAAAATAAGTATTTTGGTATTACTTAGAAAGTTTTCAAAAAATTTCAGTTTCTTCGTAATTTTGTAGCTTGAATTTATTTTCTGTATATTTGTGTTATTAATTTGCTGCTGTTAAAATATTTTTACAATTTAATAACAAAATTAAAAAATTTATTTTACGATACTTTGATATTATTAATTAATATTAAAGTTTATTTTTATAAGGGCGAACACATTTCATAATAAAAAGGAAATTTAGTAAAATCAAAAATAATAATTTAATGTATGGTAAAATATGATTTTTACATATTATATGTATAACTTGGTATAACTTTCATAAAAATTTGTATATTTTTTAAGTTCATTAAACTCTACTTCATTTTTTGCTCAAAAAATTATTTCTTCTATCCGCAACACTACGTAAATAAACGAATAAACTGAAAAATGAATTTAATTCACAACAATTTATAAATAATATTATATTTTAAACATTAATTTATAAACGTAAAATATGGGGGAACAAAGAATATCACATTAGAATTAAGTAGGTCTTTTTTTATAATTGTAATTGTTTTTAAAACTATTGTGATAAAAATAAAATTATTAAGTAATTGTTATTATTTTAAATTAAATATAAAGGTTATTAAGAGAATAAAATACTATTATTTTTTACATTATTTTAATATTTTTTTATTATATTATACAGGTGCAACAAATAAAATTTAAATTAGAAATATCCTAGACTATAAAAATAAAACTAAATCAACTAAACTGCTACACAAAGAAAATGCTTTATCACTTTATCAGACTTTATTAGAAGAAATTAAACAAGGAAATATTAAATCATTCATGTTAAAACTCAAATTAATATCCAATATTACATAATCTGGTACAGCTTCTTACTAATATTTGATCATCTAGTACACTTATACATATTTAGTTTTTCAATTCTATCTCATTTATCTATTTCTGATTTCATCATAATTCAATAAATTCCAAAACATAAGTATATGCATACATTCGTAGAATAAATATTTACCATCAACTCAAAATAAATATCCAAATTATAATTATACATACATACATAATACATAAATTATAATAATACATACTTTTATATTGTGGCAAAAAATAGATACTAACTTAAGAATAGAAGAAAACTTTCAGTTTTTAACTTTATTACCTATCTAATCTACTACATTTTTTTATTACTTCCAAACCAAAAGTTAATGCAAATGAGTCGGATGAAGTGAAGTTTTGTAAAAAAAAAAATTCAATTCAATTCACATTTTTGAATAAATTCAATTGCTCTAGAACAACAAACTTCATCATGTTTTCTAAATTAAGAATTTCTTTAATGTATGTACATATAATATGAATTTATATATTTACTAACTTACTAAAAGATAAATAACATATTAATGTAAAAAATAAAGGGGATTCACCTCATTTAATTGTTAATAATTATTAACTGTCATGACTAATTAAACTGTCTAATTAAGAAAGTGACAGAAAATTGTTTAGCCAAAAATGTTTATTTAGAAACAAAAGAACAATTTACGAAGATGTAATGTTGTTAAAGTTACGTATGTAGCTGTCAAAATGTATATAATATTTGCTATGTCTATGACAACTCTCAACGTCCACCTAAATTGTCATAAATTCCTTATTTGATTTAGAACAATTTTTATATACATAAGTTAACTGACCTAATGCTTGGCATATTCATGAAAATGAAAATAAAAACAAAATGTCAGAAAAAGCATATAAGGACCTTATTAAAAAATAATAGATTATTCAAAGTCAATCAAAAAACAGGCACAGTATTGCATAAGTCAATAAAATTAAAACAAAATTAAACAGCCAGTATTATAACCATTAAAATATTGAAAATTTATCCATCACTCTAAGCACATTGAACTGAAAGGTTTGACAGCTAAATGTCAAAATAATGATGAATAATGAAAATGCTCTATTTGTGATTTGTTACTATGAATAATGAAAATGTTTTGTACTTAATTTCTTGTAGAGATAAAAAAATTTTCTCTAAATTTGTACCAATAATTTTAAACTAAGCTATAAGTTATATAAATTATTGAAATTTTTTTTTTTTTTAAGATTTAAATTTTTAAAAATTGCTTTTCCAATTTTTTTTTTTCTTTGAATTTTAAATTTTTTTACTAATTGTGTCACTGAACTTTTATACCTTAATTATAAGTAAGGAAATTAATGAAAACATATCAATATACACAAACATACATATTGTATAATTATTGCCAAATTTGATAGATATTTTGATTATAACTGTCAAATTTAAAAATTTAGTTTGACATATTATTGACTGTGTAGACTGTAACATCACCGTTGAATCAAATTTAACTAGACCTAAATGTTTTTGAATTAATTTATTTATTTTCTGTAATCAAATTTCATTTTTAGAGTCCGTTCATAACATTACTGACGTACTAAAGACAGACTACGTGTACCTACTATCGTTTTGTTAATTTCTTAAACAAAAAAAAATATTAAAAACGACAATTTTATTCGAATTTATTCGAATTTTTCCTGAAATTCAGAAGGTTATAAAGATTTCTAGCTATATATCTTTACTTCAATCCTGTATTAAAGTTTTTAATCTCGATTGTATTTGTGCGATAAATTTCTGAAATATGATGCCGATTAATATTAAGATTGCTTAAAAAATTTATTCATAGCAGCATTTTTGTCTTATTTTTCGAAACTTTTTTTTGTTTTTTAAAAAATACACATTGAGTTTCCTTTGTTGAGTTTTTTTTTCATTCTTAGTCCCATTAGCATTTCTGTTGAAGATTTTCCAAATTTTGATATGACCGTCCTAATTTTTGACTGGTGCTAAAAAAAAATCAATATTAATAAAAATAAAATTAAACTTTAATTTAATATTCTAAAGGGTAAATTTACTAGTAGTTGGTAATTTTTGTAAAATTAATTAAAATTAACTAGAATTTTGTGTTTAGGTTCTAACTTCGATTTCATAATATATTAATAAAAATAATTTAATTATATAAAATTGATACAATAATTTTTTATTTAAAAATATATATTTTTTTTTTAATTTTTATTAACTTTAGGTAACTCAAAAATGGTATCAATATATTACCGTAGAACCAACAATGTTTTTTTATATGTTTGCATTCATGTTTACAACAGTTGTCGAACAAGCATTTTTTGTTCGAAAAGCATGTTTAGTAAATCATAATTATACAACAGAAATATGTGATAACATTAAAGATTATGAGAATATCACCAAAGAGGTTCAAGTAAGAGTCATATAAAAATTGAAAAATTCCAATAATTTTCAAATTAAATATTTTTTTTTTTATTTTAGATTACAACATCAAAATTTCATCAATTAGATAGTATTGCAGGACATATATTTCCAATAATATTAGCTTTATTTATTGGTGCTTGGTCTGATAAAAGAGGACGAAAAGGTCCATTATTAATTGGTTTATGTGGAAAATTGTTGTATTCTTTAATGATTATTGTAAATGATAATCAACGTAAGTATAATTTAAATTGATTAGTAATAATAATTATTATGAGAATAATTATAATTTATATATTTAAATATTTTTATTAATTTTAGCAACATGGCCATTAGAATATGTTATATTTACAGCAACATTGCCATGTGCAATTACAGGAGCTGATATTGCAATATTTGCTTCATGTTTTGCTTATATAACGGATGTATCCACAACAGATAATCGTACTATACGTGTTACAATTTTAGAAATTGTTTATTTAATAACAATGCCAACTGGTGTTGCTTTGGGATCATATATGTTCAATAATGTATTTAATAAATCGTATACGTTAATGTTTACAATTAATGCCATTTTAATGGTTTTATCAATTCTGTATACATTTTTAGCTTTAGATGTAAGATGAAAATTTATTGAAGTTTCTTACCTATAGTTAAGGTTTTACCTGGGCGGAACACATAGAACATTTAAATTTAAATATCAGGATAATTTCAATTTGTGTTAGTCGATTTTCCCAACTTCTTCTTTAGTTATAACGATTCACTTCAGAATGTTACCACATAAAAGATTTGAATTCAAGTAATCATGCTTTTGATGAGTGTTTCTGATTTGAACTTAATTGTTAAATATTTGATTTGTTTTTTAGAATGGGACGAAAACTCTAGTAATTTGAGTACTTTTCTCTTTTTTTTGTTAATGGGAAATTTATTAAAACTCATTTCGAATTAAATGAATAAGATTTTCTAGAATAGAAAGCCTACAATATCATATAATAAATATTTTTATTAAATTTTGAAAAAAAAAATTAAAAAAGTTAGTAAATAAGTCCCAATAATTAAACATAATTAATAAAAAAAATCTACAAATTACGCTTACACAATATATGTATTCAAAAATCTCGGGCGCCGTTCGAAAAAAAACTAAATGCAAAGTTTTCAAAATTTATCTTAAATATAAAAGCAAAAAACCGAACATTACAAAAAAATTTATAGGTGTTCATATTTGAATGACTTCCTTTGCAAGAAAATAGCTTTAATTGAAGTCAAACTTCTTATTGGGTATCGAATGAAGTATTCAAATTTTTTGTTTCGTCTTCTCTATTGCAGCTAGCGTAATGAGAGGAACCGACCGCGCATCTTGATTCCTTTGTTCAGTCAGTCACACGTACTTGTCGCTGCCGTTCTTAACATATCAGTACAGAATCTGATTAAAAATTATTGAGTTAAGTTGTAAAAGTTACATAGGTTGTTAGACGATCCTTTCATTTACAAATGAATATGTTTCATTGGGGAATAGACATTCTCCTCGAGGGGCTTGTTAAGATTGGACCGTTACTTCTCCAGCTCATTGGCTTCACTTCCCCTCTATATTACTGTGACTAGATGTATATACTAACTGTTTTCACAAAGTTTACTGAAATTCCGTCAATTTACCTATACTAATATGAGTATAAATCAGTTTAGAACATTCTTTTCTAATCAAATTGATAGAAATTAAACGGCAAAAAATTAAGATTTCGTACTAATTCATGATCAAAATTTTAACTAACGCCCAGGTTAAAGACATCAATTATCTTTAACTAATATTTTTTTTATGTTTTAGTGGCAAACAAATCCAAAACAGAGACCATATAATGAATTAAATTGTTGTGGAATTGTACCAGATTTCTTTGATAAACAGCATGTGATTGATTCAATACAAGTATTAACAAAAAAGAGAACACAAAATCGTCGATTATTTTTAATAATTATAATGATATCGATGGCTTTGTATACTTTTGTACGTGATGAAAAAACTTATGTATTTCTTTATACACAATTTAAATTTAAATGGAATGTTCAGAGTTTTAGCAATTTTAAAACATTTCAATCGGCATCTTATATTGTTGTTATGTTAATCGCAATTCCAATTATGAATAAATTACTAAAATGGAGAGATACAGTAAGTTATTTATACTAATTTTTAATAATTAAATTAATTTTTTTTTTAATTTATTCAATTCTGTTTTAATTAAAGACGATTATATTATTTGGTTGTACTTTCTATGCTATTGCTCGGCTTGTGTATTTCTCTGCGAAAGTCCCATATGTTTTTTACCTAGGTGGTATTGTTTGTGCATTTGGACCAGTTGCTGGACCAGGATTACGTTCATTCACATCCAAGTTAGTTCCAACTAAAGAAAGAGGAAAAGTATTCGCTTTATTATCTGGTAAATATAAATATATTTGTTTTTATATATATCTACATAATATATTTTAATTTAGTGTTTTGGTGTAAATTCAAAATTCAAGTTTGGAATAAATTTCTATGTACTCTTTGGCATACTTATATAGGATAATAGAATTGCAATGGTTTTATTTCATAAAAATATTATTTTTTAAATTAAAATTTTTATCACATTTATGGTATTTATAATGTGTCCTTCTTGCTACAAATATTTATTACATCAACTAGCTTAAAGACTCCCAAAACGCTCAGCTAAATAGCATTGTACAAGTACAATACATTATTTAATATTGTATAATAAAATTTAATATAAAGTTAATATTGATTTATTGTACATAAATTGAATATAAGGAATCAAAATCATTTTAATTTTTTGATTTTTATTGAGCAATATTTTTAATATTGCGTAATTAACATCGACAAAAATTTAGTATTGATAAACCACATTAATACTACATCGTGTTTCATGTATATTAGTGTCGAAAAATAAAGTAATAAAATAGTACAGTATTAGCATATATATTAGACATAGTTTATAGTTAACTCGCAAATTTGTATAAATATACGTAAATTTATCCAAATTTCTGTATGTTAACTTTTTTATTTACAAATTTTTGGGAAATTTAAGAGAATTTTGTGCTTAAAACGTGACATCAGAGCTCTCTTTTAAATAAATTTTTGCAAATGAAATTTCTATTTGCAAAAATTTGTAAAAATTTACTGTCAATTTTTTTGTTGTTGTTTTAAATGTCAATAGAATATTTTTCGTACAAAAAGTGGTATACCTATAGTAAATAAAAAGTTGTATACCTAACCTTAAAATTTTTTTAATTTATTTATATAAGTTTTTACCGACAAAAAGACCAAAACCACGAAAAATTATTCAAATTAATTTTTTTCAACAAAAACATTCAATAATTTTACAAAAAAAATCCGGAAATTTTAATTCAAATTTAAAAAATCTCATAACCTAAAAATCAATTATTTTTGACATGAAAACATTTGGAAAAATTTATGCAAATTTTGCGTATGTTTGCAAAAGAGAACATTTTAACTATTCTCGCAGAATTTTATGATCACGTGATTTTTCCTCTCATTTGCAAATTTTCACAAATAAAAGTTAACATACAGACCCAGTATTAAACGATTTTTTTTTTTACACTTTTGATAGTAACTTAGGTAGAATCACCTTTTCGTGCTTAATTAAGTACGGTACTGCTACAATAATTTTACACTACAACATTTTGGAGTATTTATTTAACAAATTACTGACCTATCTACTCATTAACAAAGTATTAACATAGTGTTATCAGGCATTAAACTATTAACATCGTATTAGTAGGACTAGATATTAACTTATAAGTGTCAGAACTTTTTTTATACTAAACGTATTTCACAGCGAAATAAAGCTAAATTTGGGAGTCTTATTTATTTTTTTTTGGGACGATAATGTTTTGGATATTATAATTCTAATACCAATATCAATACGACTGTCAGGCGACGATTGCTAACTTGTACTTGAATTTGAAGCTTGCGAAAACTTAATCATATTGCTATAACTCAAATTTTAATATTTCTCTAACACTCTTCTAATATTCGAACAAAATAATTGATACATTTATGATTTATACGAATAAAAATTATATAAATTGATTATTATATTTTATAAGAAAGAGTATGTTTTTGTTGAAGCTTCGATGAATGACATAGCAATGAGAGTAGCAGTAGCTTTTATACGATTCTTATGTCACATCAACGATAACAGTATAGTAGAGGTTGGTACTGATTTCAGTAGAACATATTTATTATATTCATTGTACATTTTAATTAGCACTAAGGAAGAAGAGTATCAACTACTTCTCTATATACTTGTATATAAAAATCACATATTCTTTTAAAGATAATAAACTAAAAAATCGATTTCCATAAGAATTTACATGTATGTCATTTGAAGTATGAGCAACATAATACTTGCTATCAATTGACAGATTTGGGTAGCTTCCTAACACCCATCAGGAATATTTCAAAAAACAAACTGGAAAATTGATACTTATTAGGTATTCTGTTGAAATGAAACAAAAAAGCATGGTCTGTTATATGCAAAGGAATGAAAGCTGATGAAATTCCAACATGACTCTTTGTAACACAATATAAAAATTGTTAAGCTTAATATGAATTGGCGAGCAAGAATTAGTAGTAATAGTAAAAAAGTAATTATTCTTATATCTTTTAGCTGTAAATCTACTAAAGCTTAGTGGAAGAAGAATTTTGTAAAGAATTAAATGATAAAATTAAAGTAGTGAAGATACAGTCACCATTGAGAATAAAGCAGTTAACTACCCAACAAAATTTCTAAATTTGTTAAATTTTACAAGCTTCTAACATTTTTTCCTAAACTAAAAGAAATAAAAGAAATAAAATATGTCTAATAATGCTTCTACGAAATTTCAATTAACCAAAACTATGCAAAGATGGCTATAGACTGATAATAAAAGCATTACATTTGCATCCTATCATGTTATTGAATCATAACTTCAAACAAATTCACTACAAATTTTGAATTTGACCCCAACTTGTGTGTTCAAATATCTGTTATGTAATTTTTATAGAATGTTTTCCAGAAAACATTTATATTACTTTAATTTATTCATAAATAAAACTTTATTATTTTTCAATTTTAATTTCTAAATTGTTAATTTGTTGATTTGTTTCTTTTTTTTTAAATCTTTTTCTTTTAAAACATTAATTATTATATTTCTTTGATACTAAGTAGTATAATATTACTTTGTACATTTACCTTTATATTTAAAAAACCCTTTTTACTTTAATTTTAGTTTTAAGATGTTTTACTTCAAGCAAAAATTGTTACAATGTCATATTATAATCAATATATATATTGTAATGAAATATACATAATAAATAAATATAACTTACGCAAGTACAATGTACTTCACAAAATAAAAAACAGTGTTAGAAGATACTATATATGTATATATTAGGAAAAGTCAAAAACTCCGTACTTACATGTTATATAAAATTTAACGGTCACATCATTCTACAATTTTTTCAAACGTACTCTAAAAACTGTTAAAAAAATATTGTAATAAAAAATGAATATTAAGAAAGTAAGCTTAACCAAAATTTCTATCAGTTTTATAATTCTTCTTTCTTTTGTCATATTCAGGGTGTGTAGTGAAGTAACACTAATTGTTTTAGTCTGCGCTAGACGTTTTGATTCGAAATTTTTTGTTAATCAGTTTATGTTGCCGTTTACTTCCTTCTAAATTTTTTACAAATCATCGTTACTTTTACTATTACATATTTTATTTAGCATATTTTCTACAATTTTACCATTTAAAAGAAATTTTTAAAAATTTTACTTAATTTTTTTTTTTAATTTATAGGTATTATAATTTTTATTTATTTTCAGTTTGCGACAATGCAGTTCCATTCATAAGTGGTGTACTTTATACACAAGTTTATATTGCCACAATTGATAAAATGGGCGGCATATTTTTATTAAGTTTCAGTTGTCTTCTTTTGGCAATATGCCTAGTATCGTAAGTTTTCTATAAATTATTTTTTATTTATTTATTTATTTATTTTTTTTTAATTTTAGAATTATACAATTTAAGCTTGGAAATAATCCATTGATAATAAGTGAAGAAAGTTCAATAAATGAAGAGGATAGAGATTCCGTTAATAATATTATTGTAGAGAATGAAGTAAAAGTAGAAAATGAAACTAGCGATGAACAAGAAAATTATAATAAAAATAAAAGATAAGCAATAGTATATGTTAGCATATCGGTTAGCATCAATAGCATATCGTTATTCAATTATTTTATTAATCATTTTTTATTATCATAAAAGACAAAAATACGTATAAATTAAGAATGTTAACAGTATAAAATATAAACAAGTAAACAAAAAATTTTAGAAATAAAGAAATTTGTAGAAAAAATTTAAAAAAATATATTTTAAACTTAACCGAAAGCTATCAATTTTATGATAAATAATATTAAGTAGAATTTATAATTTACTAAATTTACGAAGTGGCTTAAACATGAGGCTATCGTGACAAAATATTATTTTCCCATTTGTTTAACTACCAACTTGCTCTGTGATACTATACCTAAATTAAATTTACCTGTTTTAAATTTAAGCGCCCTGACAATTATTACATGGTGCTTCTCAGATTGGTGAACTGCTGTTATATATGCCATATTTTCGACATTAATTTAGTAGATAAAATTTGGTGTCATTTTGGAATGATGTTCATATGATGATACTCTCAAAGATTTTTTTTTTATTTTAAGTTTTTCTAAATTGAATCCTAGTTTTATTCCAAGAACAGATAACGAACAAATGAACTATATATATTGAAAGAATAAATTCGAAGCTGAGTTCCTGTTGTGCGGTATGTTATTGTTATGTTATTAATTTATTTATTTAATTTTGTTTAATAAATTATTATTATTTTTAATTTGGAAATTGACGTGCTTACCCCACAATGTAAAGATTAAGAATGATAAGATGTACAATAAAATAAAGATTAATCCTCAATATGAATATGAATTTTTTTATTCTAAAAAAAAAAAAATATCGAAGTCCTGTAACTGAAGGGTATAAAAATGATAGAAATTTTAGTCTAATCATTTTAAATACATTAATCTATACTTTTTCATTTCTATTTTTTTCTCTTCTTCAAACAAATTTAACCTAATACCAAAAATTTATTAAAACAAACATCAAACATGGGCTTTAAATTCGCATTTTTTCTACATCATGCGAACACGAACCCAATATTAATAGAAAAATTTAAACTACTAATGGAAATCTAAACAATTATAGTAATGCACTGATGTGGGTAACATCCTACCTGTTTATGTCTAATCTTCTTCTCATGCCAATTTGTAGCCAACCAAAGTTGTGAGAAAATTTATATTCTGCTTTTACATAACAAATACAATTTTTTTATTATTAATTGAATTAGTTATTAAATATTGTTAATAGATGACATTTTTAACCTTTGAATTAACTATCAGTAAATTGAATTCTGGAATTTTAATCCATATCATATTATGAAAATTAATTTAAATTTAACTGATTTAAATTCGAACATCTTCTTTAGATATATGTACTCATGTTATATACTTGTATCTTCTTAACCATGTTAATTTGGAGCCAAGCAAATTCGTAATTTTTAAAGAGACAACTATTATTAACATGTCTTGAATAAATTAATTATTGTTAAATATTGCGTATTAAAATGTTAAGTTCACTTCTTATTACCAATCTTCATGTAACAAGCCAAAATTTCAATCATTGAACCCAAAATTACAAGAAAAAAACAATTGAATCAATATTTAATTATAATTTAAATTAAATTACACCGTTATTACCGTTTTTGTAATAAATAATTTAAAGAAATTAAAATTAATTATTTTTTTAATTCATTTTTTTTGAAACAACGCTTTTAGACAAAAAAAAATTTAAACTGATTTCATTATTCTATTTATAAATTAGATTTAGATAGAAAAGGTTAATAAAAATGTCAGTTAGATAAGCTAATTTCAGTTAATAATCTTTATTGGTTTGTTAAAACATTTTTCTTATCTTATTTTTTGCAATTTAATTTTAAAAATAACTACCTACCCTGTGGTAAAATATTTCATCAATTTTATCTTTAAATATTAATTACATCTATTAAAAACCAGATGTCATCATAATCCTAATAATACTTTGGTTGGGTATTGAAAAAAATTTCTGAAAATTATATTAGATCGCCTAAATGTATGCAATTTTATTTAGATAATAACATAGGGTAATCATATAAGTAGAGTATTCACGTAGAACAAAATTTGCTAGTCACTTTTTCAAATATGAAAATTCTGTGTTCACTCAAAATAATATTACTCAATTTTTAACTGCTTATAAGTTGAGCGCAATGTATTTTGTACTCATAAATAAAAAGATTTTGTGTACCTACTACTTATGAACATATTTATTTGTTATTATGCTGCCAACAGTGTCAACAATATAAAAGTTGTATGTATAGGTACTCAAAATTGTATAGTTATATGCGAATGTGCATGCTAGCTACAGTATACACATATTTCTTTATTTCGCTGCTCGCATTTCTACTTTACTTATGCGATAAAAATTAAAAATTACACAATGTGTATAAAAATATATACATGCATTTAAAGTCCTTTCAATAGACCACAAATAATATTACAAAACAAAGTATTGAATTTTTTTTTAGAAATTGAAAGAATTCAATATTATTGCTGGATTTGTTGTTATTTTGCTTTAATTTTTAAAATTTGAAGAATTAATATTTTTATTTGGACTTGGTCAATGTGATTTATGAAATTTGTGATTTCAAATTTTATAGAAGAAAGGGACAAAAAAATTAATGTTGGTTTTGTAAAATTAAAAATAATTCAAATTAATTTCTATTGAAAAGTATACTGAAAAGTAGGTAACTACATGTATTTTTAAATTTTCAGCAATTTTGGTTTTGTTAATTTTGTCTGTTTCTTACCGTAGATAATAATATGAATAGTATATATATGAATACATAATATAATTATGAATACAAACAAACAAACAAGCTATCAATTTAAAAAAGTAAGTAAAAAAAATAAAACTGGACATTTTATTCTTTATATGGATTGTTGGCTGTTTTTATTTCTTCAGAAATTATTTCATCTGAAATAGAAATACGATTTTTAACCAACTTCTGAGAAAAGAAAACAAAACGGTATTCCGTACAAAGTTCACGATTTGTAATGCATTACTAATAAATTTTATTCTTTTATTAGCATTATTTTTAAAAAAATTTTCTGGATTATGTGATGCTATCATTGACCTATTATTGTATGGATACAATTTTATTCATTATCTTTGCGATTAATTGTGTTTTTTTGTTTACATTTTTCTATATACATATATTTTTTGTATTGAATTAGATATGTAAATGTATGGTGAACACATATACGATATTACGATATACACTCTTCATATAAATCAAAAGTACATACGTATGGAAATACTTTTCAAATTATCAAACAATGCCTCTATACTCCTAGCCTATTCACTGGGAGAGCAAAACTTTATACACAAAACTAAAACAAAACTTAAAACGAAATCGTAATTCGATAAAATTCCGAAAAAATCATTCTGTGAATAGGCTAGAAGTATTGTGGCATTGTATGAAATATTCTTCTCAATAAAAAAAAAATTTTGAGTAAAAATAATTGAGTTTCGAAAATTATATTTGAGTGTTTTGGGGTATTGAGTGAAAATGGGACGGCATTTTCGTGTTTTGAGTAAAAATGGGACGGCATTTTTAGAAGAAAATGATTAACAAATATTGTTCTACGTGAATACTCTACTTATATGATTACTCTATGATAATAACCAATTATTCAACATTTTATATTTTAACTCTTTTATTACCAACTGACGTTATTTTTCATATAAACAAATATAATGATATTAACAGTAATAACAGTTTTTTTATTGAATTTTTTTTTTGTCGCTGTTCTTATTTATTTTTTGATAAAGTTTTCTGTTTTTCAGCAAATTCAACAATCTTCTCTTCAACAAAAAGTCCTTTACGTTTTCGAACACTATTCATATAGACAAGTGCACGATTTTCTGAATCAGCTTTTTCACCAAAATGCATATATTCTTCTTCGGTTGATGGTACCCAAAATGGATCAATATCAATTATCTGAAAAAATAACAATAATGACAACAAATAAAATTTAAATTAAATTAAATAAAAAATATATGGAATTAAATAATGTCAAAATAAATAAAGATCTGTTCTAATCACAAAAGAACTGACTGAAAACTTTATGGCGGAACAAAGAAATATGAACGATGCTAGAAAAAAGATGTAAAGTCATATATATTACATAAAATGATAAAATCTCATCATGCAACAAGTATGTTAGATGCATCTTCTTAACATCGAATTAACATTGAATGTGACTAACTGCTAAAAATATAGAATGTGAAAACTGCTAAATTATAGTTCAAAGCGCAATACAACCTGATTACACTACTTTTACAACTTTTTGAGCAGTTAAATAAATTTAATTTAGTAAAAATCGCAGTACTGCAATTCTTGTACAACCATGTCTGCACATTTTTCTTTTGCAGTTGAATACTTGAATATTAATACTTGATGGGGAAGCTGTGTAATTCATTTCAAATTACACATATATTGACATCCCGATATCTACTTCGTAATATTTCTCTATCAATGACCAACTTTCTCTATCAGATTTTACATTAAATACTGCTAGTTAGAACAATTGGCTTTGAAAAATCTTACACCAGACACCTGTTAGCTATTGACGATGAATATCAAACTTATAAAAAACTACCTTCACATAATTCGGATTGGAAATATCTACAAACCAAGACCGCCAATACCAAATCCAGCAAACAAAGCGATGAGAATATGTGAATGTTGATAATTTTCAGAGTCAAAATCGAACAATAAATTCAACAGCCAAGAGAATGAGATCAAAATATGTAAAACATGCATTCATTTTTATATGACAAGCTACAACTGATACTATAGTAAAATAAAGTGTATTCTTGGTACTGTAAAAATGGAAACGGAAGCCTAAGAAACATTGTCGAATACCATTCGAGATAGTATTTAAAAAAAATGTAAAATCTCCAAATGTATAATAAACAGGCTCAAGTCTAACGGCAAACTATAAAAACTGTAAAACTATAAAAGTTTAGGATGTGGAAGAATACAATGCAAAACGGAAAAGATGAGATGAAAGTAATTTAATGAATAGTGATTTAAGTGAAAGACGACGAGGCAACATAATTTGACAAAAACCTATTGAATTGTCTATAAAATTAGAATCAGCAGCAAGCATAGTAGAAGCTGACATAGTAATTAAAAAACCAAAAGAATTTTCGGGGAGTTGTTACCTCTTAGCACAACTTATCACTGAAGCTTCTTCTCTTATCTGAGCTTTATCCGTTGCGGACGTTAGCTATACTATTATTGCAATTTTAACCTTATCTGCAGCAGCTTGAAACAAAGAGTTGGTGTTTTATTGAAGCACTGACGTATATTTTTCAATCACGATATTCTTCTTCTCCGATATCCAAGAGCTTTCGACAATAACATTAATTAGTTCACATTTCTCTGAATGTCAAACTATCTGTCCGAAATATTCAAGTTTTCCTGACTTATTAATATTTTTGTATTATTACAATAACTTTAATTTTCATTTTCCGCATCAACACTTCTTCATTAGCAATTCTCTTCTACTGATTTTCAGCAATCTTCAGTAACACAACATTTCAAAGACATATAATTTTTTCAGGCAGCTCCCGGAAGTATTCAGGCTTCAACCCCATTAAAAAGTGTTGCAAATATATCATTCGTAGCTTTAAATTTATGTCTGGAGCGTACATATAATATGTCCTATATTCACGTGACACCGCCGACGAAATGAAGAATATGACTAAGTCGAACATTATTTTCTCCTGAAGCCTCATTGTAACGTCGTATGCTATGAGTGCTTTTTCCGACCTGCAAAACCAATTGTTTTTTAGGTGTTCGCAAAGTCTTAAGATTTTGTTTAACTTCCAATTCGCTAATTAAAGTTTATATTACACCCTCCCTGTATGAAGTAATATCGGAATTAGCTGTATGGCTATATATAGCACACAAGCTATATAACTAAAATCATGGTTTGTTGAGAAATGAATATTTAAGTGTTGTATGCAACAAATAGTTACAAATGTTATTCCAATAAGTATAATGGGGCTTGGGTTCAATAGAAATTTCTATTTTTGAATTAAAAAACAATATGTCAAAGTAGTTGAAAGTCAAACATACAATTATATTACTTTCAAAGCTTCCATTAAATATGTAATACAAAATCAAAAGTTGAGTATAGTAAGCAAAATCTAAGACAAAAATATGAAATAGAGACCATCATCATTGTGCTGTAACCCCTGTATATGATAAATATGATGGTTACATATTAATTGGAACTAAACATGTACAAGTACATCAAATATCCGTTATTTAATACCTTTCAAAATTAATCTCAATAAATTATATAACAATTGTATAGCATTTGAGAATAGATCGTCAACAGGTGCGAACTGAGAGAGAGAGTGAGCTCTACACAGAAATTTTAATATGTGAGAGATAACAGTAGGAAATCTTTCGAACTCAAAAATGAATGAGCATAAGAGTCATAAAATTATAATAACTATAATAACAGAAACAAAAACAACAACAAAAAATTGAATTTTTACCCTTGAAAACCTTTAAATAAAAAAAAGAAACAACATATACAAAAATTTCTAAAAATTTTTAAATTACTGTATTTTAGATGTACCCCAATAAATTTACTTTCTCGTGGAATATTACTATAGTTAAAGTATCTTTCTTCACCAGAAGAGTTAAGAAGAATTATTGCCAGTTCTTAGAAATGAGATTGATGAACAAAAGAAAACTCTCCTCTGGATCTGATCTATGTAATATCATATCCCAACAAAAACATACAAACTAGCTATATTTTGTTAAATTTAAAATTTAAATTTTTATTTTTCTTAGATTTTTGAGTCACAATTATTCCACTAGCATTATTCAACGGAGTTTATGATTTAAAAATTTTCAAATTTACCAAAATTCAAACTAATTAAATATTCTCCCATGGTAAAATTTGAATAGAAGAAAAATTTTTCGTCATCAATTTAAAATCTATATATAAAATTTATATGTACAGAGTGGTTTAGAAATAACTTAACATATTCTAATAATAGGTGTTTGTAAATTAATATGGCATCATAGGCAATAAAAGGTAAGAGTAATTGTAATAAATAAAAAACAAAATACAGGAAGACATACCTAAACTCTTGATTCGCTTCAAAGCTAGTATAATTCAGAACAGAAAGATATAACAAAAGTTGAAGTAAGATGCTTTTTAACATGTTACAGTGTTAAAGCAAGAAAATAATTTGATTATAAAATTTCGATTTTCTAGAAAAAACACGTACACTTTCAAAAAATCTTTGACACAGCCCTAGAAGAAAGCATTGAAAAAAGCATATTGGTCTTTGAGACAATAAGAGGTTTTCTTTGAGACCTAATAAAGTTAATTATTTTTAAAGATGATCATTTGTAGTGGATCTTTAGCATAATGTGTACAAGGTATTATGAAATAAATTGTCTTACAAATCATTAAAATCTGTTTTTAAATATCTTTAAATATCAAATATCTTTATTATGAGTACCAAATTGTGAGTACTGAGAAAAATTTTCATTATGTACACCAATAGGTGACAATCATTCAAAAATGTAGGAATCATACTGAAAATAGATAAGTCCCAAATTAAATTTAATAGATTTATGAGTTGAGCTAAAGTCATAGGTAAATTTCAAATTACATTAAATGGATTTATGAGTTGACCCGCGCTGAGTTTCTTTCAAATGATATTTAATGGATTTTGAAACATATTTGTTAATTTTAAATTAGTTAGTTTGGTGCTACTTTGACAGTAAGACTAAATCAAATTAGGGTGTTGTACAACGACCATAAGGTCTAAGTGTGTAGTATATAAGCAAACTGGTTCTTATATCCATCCTATCAACAACCAACCAAATCAAAATAAAAAAATGGTTTGCCACATAATTTAAAGGAATTCGAAAATTCTACTAACGCTACCATACATATTTTACCACCCCACTGATAGTATTCCAGGACAGTAATAATAATAGCGAAACATCACAGTTTGTTTGTTACATACTTCACAATCATTTTATAACTCATGATAAGTTACTCTTTAAGCACCCTGTACATATATGTAATTATTTCATTTTTTTTTTAATTCTTATGTTTGTGTATAGTGTATTAATTCACTAGTGACAACTATGTATAACAGAACGCATATTATACCATCATTAAGTAAATGTGGATATGAAGTAGCTTTTACTACGGTGCGTTTGGTGTTAATTTCAGATACTCAACAATTTAGAAGTTTATAGAAGCTTCAAAAATTAAAATAAAATTATAACTTCTACAAAATATAGTATAGAGAAGACCCAAAATGAAAATTATGAGTTTGTTCATTTGACACCATCTGTAAATGATTTCTTTAGAAAGAGAAAAAAAAATATAAAGTTGTTAATAATAAAATGTTTACATGATGATATTACCAAATTCTGATTAGGTAATAAAGATTACAAAAAAAAGAAAAAAGCAAAAACAACAAATTACGAGTTGAGAAGAGAAAATTTTAATGCGAATTAATTTAGAATAAAAATCACAGACGGACATGTTATGATCAGAGGTGACATTAAACGTACATATAGATGGGCTCCATTGACTAATTCTTAATATATATACTAATTTTTGTCTGAAGCCTTTTATAACAACAACAATAATAATGAACAGCTTATTATAAATGAAAGTGTAAAATTGATTGAGAAAATAAATCAATGTTTTTTTAATGCATTATGAAAGTAGGTATGAGAAATAAAATGTAGGAACTAAAATGAGTTAGGAAGTGAAATTTAGTGAAAAATAATATTAATTCATTATGATGACAGATGATACATATTTAGTTTACATTTTTGTTGGTGTTTTGAGTTGTAATGTGCACACTTTTTTAAAGTGCACCCAAACTTTAATAGATTATCAATATGGTAGGTATTACACTAATATTGTAATAACTGCATATATTTAGTGCAATATACTAACATAATGGGTCATTAATATCTTACTATGTAATATTGATTATCATAGTTTTTCATATCCGCATTCATACATATTTCAAAAATTTTTTACCATTAATAAAATCTAATTAATTAAAATGGTTTTAAAAGCTAAAAACAGAATTTTAAAAAAAAATTTACTCAATTTTAACACTCAAAATGATATTCACACAGATAAAATAATTATAAACACAGATAAGATAATTATAAGACATCAGCAGAGTGTTATATATAATACGTTCAAAATATATTCAATTAGACTTAAATAATGAAAAATAGAAATTCGAGTGCATACGTGAGGCAACAAAAGGAAACAAAACATAAAAACATGTATTTTAAAAGACATCCTATCGGCCTGACTGCTGACAACTTGGCGAAGGAATATATAATTTCAAAGATTAGCAGCTGTCTTATTTATTTTATTCAGATCATATTAAATTTAAAATCAACATCAGTGGAAACCAACCGATGGGATCATCATATCGTACACGATGAAAAAACGAAAAATTTTACTTTCGGCTTCCGGAAAATTCTTTCCCATCATTAACCATTTTAAATCCCAATCAGAAATCACCACTGGCCACATTCATACACTTGTTAATAAAATATATGTAGGTGAAAATGTGAAGAATTTTCACAATTTTGATAATAATATTGATGATGATGATGTTGATGTTGATGATGATAATAATAGTAATAGATGGGAAGTTTTTAATATTTATGACCGGAAACTAAAGGAATTTTCTTATAAAAAATATCTTTTATTCTGTTGTTTTTTTTGTCAATTTCTTGAATATTGGTTTAATAATTTTTGATTTAATTTTTGTGAAATGGTTTACTGGAATGTGATAATATATAGTATAGAAATATTTGAAATATTTTAATTATGAAAGTAGAGAAGCGAATACAAAAGTACTAAGCTTACATGCAAATTTCAATATAAGAAGATTCATATACATACACACATACATAAAATTAGGTTTTTCTCGAATTTCAAGATTAATTATGTACGAGTATACCTTCAGAAATATATTATTAGCTTCTATTGTTCTACGAAAGCTAAATTCCTACTTAAGATGCAAAAAGCTCATCACGTAAAATTAATTTTTGTGAGGAAGATGGAAGATATATTTTGCTCAAAGAACAAATACATACATCTGGGTTTGAAAATTACTATTGGACTACTAAAACGTGTTATAAGAAACTCTTCTATAGCAATAAGAGGAACAACAAATTTAACAAAAATAATCATAAGTTTATACGTTACGGCTGGCAAAAAGTGGAACGAATGGGTTTCAAAGTAAATGAGGAAAAATTAAAATATATGTTGTCAACAAATAGGAAAGCAAATATCATCATATTGATCAAAGTCAGGAGTAGTTCAGGAGATTACCTACCTTAAAACTAACGTTAATCCCACAAATGACATCAATGTGGACGCATGGCGAGGAATAACCCTTGCAAACCGTTGCTGCTTCGGTTTTTCAAAACATCTCGGGTTAAAGCTACTTTTCCGAAACCCCAAAGTTAAAATCTACAAAACGCTCATACTTCCGGTTCTGCTCTACGGATCAGAATCATGGACATTGCCGAAGTCTAGTAAGCATGCATTTGGTATCTTCGAGAAGTAAATTCTTTGCCGGAGATATGTTCCTGAAAACGACGATGGGTTCAGCAGGAGAATATATAATACTAAACTCTATGAGCTGTATATTGAGGTGGATGTATAGTCACGAAAATTAAAGTCAAAAGGCTACAGGGGCTTGGACACCTAGAGTGGATGAATGAAAATGCTCCAGCCAAGAAAATCTTTAAATTTCGTATCTTCAACAACAACAACAACAAAATTTAAATTTATTAGAGTTATATTGGTAAGAGGAATTGCAATTTGCAAAGTAGCAAAATGGAGCCAATATTTGAAAAACAATATAAATATTTGATAACATAAATTAAAATTATCCACATTTATCGATATAAATTATTTAAATATGAAATTACAAATGAAAATTTGATATTCTCTATATAGCAAGGTGGAAATAATCAGCCAATATTGCTGATATCATACAAATAGAATGAAGGCTCAGATAAAACAACAATACGTACTAAAATCGATCGATTGATATCGATCTGAAGTTTTAATACTCTCAAGAATTATAGAAATATTATCCATCACGAGTAGGTTGTAGTAGTTACCAGTTGATCGATATCCTGATCTCATCAAAATGTTATTAAGAAGCTATCGGGTTTGATTCGAAATGCTATTATCAAACTAAAGTTACTATATAAAAATCTTATTATATATGATTGGTTTAATACGCCAAGAACATAATAGCTGTGTTCTTTTCATTCGGTTCACGGTCTAGGTCAATACTTTAATATGAAATTACAATAACAACTCAAAACCCAGATATTTATCTGGCTTTCATACAGGTTTCAAATATTTAGTAATTAAAATTATCCCGAGTGGCGCTTGTGTAGTTTTTCAATAGAAAATTTTGATAATTCAATTAACAACTTAAAAAGATTATCCATATCATTAATCTACATCGTTCTTTTGAATTTAATAAAACCGAGAACTTGATATGTATGAAAAGAACACAGCTAATATATAAAATGTAGAAAATGTTCATATCATTGTTTAAGAATATTAGCAAATAATTGTGTTGCTTAAAATGTAGCTTGCCATAAATATTCTAGCAATATGATATGATAAAAAGTACGCACAGTATAACAATATTATAGTAAGTACGTACAGTTATGGGTCACTAAAATCACTAAAAACTAAATTAGTAGAAGTATCTAGTACCAGTATATGGATTCCAAATAATAAAGTCATAACCGCTTATTTTTGAAAATTTTTGAAAATAAAAATTTTAAATTAAATAAAATAAATTCAAAAAAATTTTTAATTTAATTCACCGCAAAATTATTGTCGCTATTAAAATTATCTTATAAATCAACCAAACCAAAAAAAAAAACAATAACAAAAAATTTTTTTCTTTGTTTAATTTTTCAAATTAATTAGGTTAGAATTTTATTTCTGGAAAATCTTCTCAAATCATTTAATTGTCATTTTTTCAATGTCTAGGGTATCAAAATAGTGTCTTCTTTCTGTTTTAGCTTTACGAAATGTATAGAATGAAATTTATGCAATTTGCCTGAATTTGATGACTCAAAGTTTTTTCCTCAAAAAAATAAAAATTGTAAAATGTTTTTTTCTTTTGCGATAATTAAAATTTTTAGTTTTTATAGAGGTAATTAGTCACTCATATTATTAAGTTGTAAAACTTTGTAACCATAAATTATTTTTCATTCTCTTTATTACTGAACAAAAGTATGTTGCGAACTTTTACTTATGTACAATCAAATCAAAAACCCAGCACTCGAAAATGTTTATCAGCAATTCAAAAACTTAAAATGTTTTTCACTTCTATGTATTGTAACCTCAAAGTACACACTACATGCTAAAATCAGCAAAAAACCATAGATGAGTTTAGAGTTAAATCTATAAAAAAGATGAAGAATACGAAGTTAACCCAACAACACCTGGCGAAGGTCGATGCACAAGCCATTAAGTAAATATGAACAAATCTGGGAAGAAGCAAAAGAAAATAGTTTCAAATAGAAAACAATATAGATTAAATAAAACCAGTATGCATCCAAGAACAGTAAGATAAAAATAAAACAACAGTACCATTTACCCTATCATATATGATGAACTCATGTTCAATTGAAAATATTCCCAAAATAAATTTGAAACTGCGATACGATTAATATCCATCGAACACTCTGTATCTACTTTCTTCACAGAAAATACCACAGGGATAATTTTACTACATGGAAATTACTATGTTGATAGCGATCTTGCACGGAAACTATAATTTCTATAATAATTTCAAAAACACGCGATCCAAAAATTTACGAAAAAAAATGACTAGCCGATCTAACGTAAATTGGTTATAGCGGTAAAAATATATCGGTGGACTTTAGTGGGTTCGATTTCAACACTATCAAGAGACACTCGTGGTTGAAGGGAATGTCTTTGGGAAAATACCTTTATATCTTTCGAAGCAATATTATCCTTAATTTTCCATCCAACCATTAAACCATGCATGCATGGGGCAAAATTATTTTTATGCAGATGATCTAGTACTAATATATTCGGAGTTAAACCATAACATTCTAAAATCCAAGGCAAATCCAAGTATAAATGGATGGATCATCACAAACTCACAATTAACACAAATAAAACTAAACTTATGTTAATCAAAGCTAAAAAAACAAACAATTATGGTGTCATATAATAATAATCCAATTGAGAGGGGTTAATAAATACAAATATCTTGGCATAATTATGGATGATGACTTGAATTGGAATGAACACATAAAGAATTCATCAATTAAAACACGAAATGTATTTAGCAATGCTGGGTTCATGTGCAAAGAAATATATATTCTACAGTTTATTTCATAGTAAAATGACATATGGTATTGGAGTCTGGGGAAATACACATATGAAAGAAACTTAAATGCCTTACAGATTATCCAGAACAAAGCAATTAAGAACCTGTTTTTGCTTCACTGACGAACATCAACAAATTTAATACATAAAAAGTACGACATTTTAAAAATAAGAGATTTTAAAGAAATGAATCAGATGTTGCACATTAATTATATTAGAAAAAACAACATCAAATCAAACATGTCTCTAATGTCCAACATTGATGTACACAATTACAACACAAGAAATGCAAATCATCTAAGATTTATGCCTGGTCATAATCTAAATGGATTATAACCAATAGTTAATACTGCAACTACAGCCTACAACAGATTACCATATAGTGTTAAAGATTTCAACAATATAAAATTAAAAAAATATTTCAGAAATATTTATCTTGAAAGTTATTAGCTTATTGACTTATAACTCATACATGTTCTTAATTACAATTTCTTTTAAACGTTTTCATTTGTTTTTTTGTTTTTAAATTTAATTTTTTCTTTGCGTTGCTTTGCGAACAAAAGCAAAATGTATGCTCATCATGCGCCTGATTTTCTTTAAGTAAGCTGTGCTCTGCAGTTAGTGAAAAATATTTATGTATTATTGGAATAATGTCATATTATTATAATACAATAATTCACGTTAATAAAGCTACGAAGTATTTGTTAGTTTACGCGAGCTAGGGGTAGAATAACCATCATGATTATGACTTAATTAATAAATCCTTGACCGAAATAAAAAAAATATTGCTCATTAAATTTTTAAAAAAAAATTAAAACTAGGTTTTCAATATAATTCAATAATATATTTCATCTATCTTGAATTTAATAAACCAACATTATTAGTTTTTGGGAGTAAAAGAAATTTTAGCAAATTAAGTAAAAAAATACCAGATTCAGTTGTTGAGCTCTTCAATTTCAATTTTACCGGTTCGGAAGAAAAATTAATACCTCCATAAAAGTTGACTATCCCGGTTGAGAAATATTGTTGTTCTGCACGATATAAAAATCTAATCAAATAAGATGACTTTTACTTCCTAAATTTACAACTCGATCAAAGCTGGAGGGTACATACTATATTTCTATTGGATTACAGAATAAATAATAACTTTCAATACAATCTACAATAGCTTTACAGCTGTTTCAAGATCCTCCTGCCATTCTGCCTTCCTCCTTTCCTAATTTCACTTTCCCAAACTAGCCAAACGTACCAATCGGTATAAAAGGTGCCCACCTAGTGTTTTGGCTGTGTAAAAAAATAGGAAATATTCAACATAAATAAAACTATCACGAGTTAATGAGACTCAAGAAGAACTTATCTGGAGAACTTGTAAAAACAACCTTAGGAAATTATTAAGAAAACTGGCGCCCCGGGAATAGAAAATTGCCTTCGTTCGAAATCACAGGATACACAATGATGAAAAATAGAGGCTTTTAAATTTGTTAATAACAAAAATGGTGAATGTATAAAGAGTGCAAGATGAACAATAAAAATGTTAAAAACTATTTCTTTAACTATTCTTTTCTGAGAAATTTCATTCAAAGAATTTGGGTCAACATCAACTCTCATTCCAATCACAAATTTGCACTGCCAGTGAGAAAGCCAAAAACGCGGTGTAAAAGACAAAGATAGCCGTATTTTCTCTAATAGGAGAACGCGATCTTTGAATCGAGAACATTGGAAGCTTTTCCAAGTTTTAACTGTCGAGCCTATGATAATGATGATAATTGACCTATTTCTGGAATTGCTAATAAAATCTTAAATGTGTCTGGTTTCTCTTCTATCCAGCGGTTAAAATATAACATTTCGTCCATAATATAAATGACGTAATAGCAAAGAAGATGAAAAATTTAAAAAGATAAATAGATTCAACAATGTCTGACCATAGACTACAATCTGATCAATTTTACGCCCATCTATAAAACAATTTTCTAAATTAAAATTTCTAAACCAATTATGTTGAAAGTAACCAAAAAAGGAAACAAAACAAAAAACCAATTTCCTGAAACAAATTTGTTTTGGATTTTTTTTTTTTTTAATAAAATTTATTATTAAACCCTTATAATCTACTCAAAAGTAAGAAAAATAAAAAAAAATAAAAGAATAAAAATCTTAAGATTAAAAACAAAAACCAAAAAACAATCCAACCACAAAAAAAAAACTTTTAAAAAAATACGACCCGCAATTAAAAAAATACAAGCAACAATAAAAGTGTACAACAGTAGCCAAACTTTAACAAAAAAAAAAAAAAAAAATAATTTAAAATTTTTTAAGACGTTTACCTGCCACTTAAGTATTTTCGCGAATGTTAAACATTTATTTTTTATTTCTTTTAAATATTACGACCTTCTTAACTGACCAACTTGTTGCTCTGTGATGCGTAGGGATTATTTAAGTTTCCAAAATATAAAATCTATTCCAGCAAACTGTAGGATTGAAATTAATTAAATCTTATACAATAAAATCTTTGGAATGGGGAAGAGGAAAATGAAGGTTTATCTGAACATTTATCCTATTTTTAAGCAATATAAATTATCTTCATCAAAATATAATCATTACTTAAGCTTGGAGAATCATGAGTTTAAATGAGATATATGAGTTATTTCAAAATAAATCTTGACTTAGGGAAATACCGTTATTTTAATAATCCTCGAAGAAATTGCTTTATCAATGTTGCACTGAATCAGTTTTAGTACAGGGTTGGAGTATTTTACTTAAGTCTTCTGGCTTTTATTTTTAAATATTTAATTTAATAATAACGCTTTTTGTAATGATTACGTTTTGTTTATTATTGATACCTTTTAATACCTATAAAAATACTTAATTTTATATTCTTTATAGTAAATTTGGTCAAAGTACCACACCAGCTATGCTCACGGTGCACCTTCAAACTCAAACACTACATTTTTTTTATTTATTCATTTATTTACTCAAATGAGCTCAATTGCTCATACAGAGTGTTTTTAGTTTTTACAATTTTACTTAGTTTTAATTCAGTGCAATTTTAATTTTAAAATAAGGAATTTTTTTGTTTTTTATAGAAGGTATTTAAATTTGATTTTTATATATATCATATTAAGTATTATTACTATTATTTAATTGATGAAAATAATCACTAATTTTACTTTTGAATTTAGATATCTAAGCAGTTTCTTTGATCGCAACTGGTAAGTCATTATACGTTTTGTGTGCTGTATTGTATATTGTGTCATGTTTGTTAAATTCTAAATGATTATCGCTAATTAGCGTCGATGCAATATAATGAAAAAATTACACTTCTAATATGGGATAACACAGCAGATACATAGGTATTGGAAACAATTGTACAAGCTTATGAAAACAGAATATGTATATGTTTCAGTTTTCGAGTCATTTTATATGTAGCGGTACAAAGAAACTAAATGTTTGTAAAAGGTTACTAAATGTATAATAATCATTGTATTTGTTTCATTTGTTCTATAAATAACAGCAACGATCAAAGGCATTTAAGTACTCGTAATGAGTTATGAGTAAGTCACAATGTATAACTTTGTATATCCAACAATACAACTATGCATCAAACGCGTAGTAGATATAGTAAAACATAGCAATAGACGTACCGGCGAAAATAACGGAAGAAAATACAGCGCATTAAGCATCAATTACGTGCTCAAAAATTAAAGTAAAATAGAACTGGGTTACCATTATCAAATCAAAAAACTATCGTGATGATAAAAAGGGGCCAATAAGTTTTTTTTTTATCTTTATATCCAAGTCTATGGGTTGAACACCCTAACTGCTTTTACACAGAGATTTGGAATACACAATTACATACAATAGCTTTTTCTGTAGAATTTTTTAACTAATTTAAATGTGGAAAACTATATATACTGTATGAGTATTTCGCCTTCATAATAGCATAGTTCCATTTTATTTTAAGTGATAACCAAAACTCTCAACTACTTATCATTTATTTTATCCCAATGATAAAGGGTACTGGACCAGGTCGAAAAATCCAGAAAGCGGAAAAGAAAGAGAGGGGAAAAATAAGGAAATACCATTTTTTGACATAAAAATAATACATAAAGATGGAGCCATAGAATTTTATATCTACAGAAAAGATACTACTACCAAACGAACCATCTCCACGGAGTCAAATCACACACATGGACAAAAAATGGCAGCATACCATACGATGGTTAACAGATTGGTAACTATACCATTATCAAAGGCTAACTTTGAAAAGGAAAGGTACTACAAAAAATACACGGCTAGGAAAAATGGATATAATGAAGAAATGATAGACCTAATGATAAAGAAGAAACTGCACCGCATCGAACACAATAATATAACGAGTTAATTACAACAAAATAAGGATACTGAAAAATCTAGAAGGATTTGTGTAACACACTCAACATTCACCGATAAATTTAAGAAAATGTTTAAGAAACACAATCTTGAACTAGTAACAACTAGCAGAAGTCAAAAAATGAGCAGTTTACTTGGATTAGCAAAGGATAAAAAGGATAAATGGAAGAAGTTAACGGCATATATAAAATATCATGCCACAATTGTTCAAAAGTATTTATAGAGAAATGAAAATAGTTAATTACGGTGAGATTCCAGGAACACTTAAGGGAAGCCGAATTAGCAAGAATAAGAGGAACTACCAATTTTAGGTCGGGCTAAATAATATTGCTAAACACATAATTGAGGAACACCATAAAATTGATAAAAACAATTTATCATCAATCTTTATTATTATAGAGGTACACAAAATAAGGAAAGTAGACATATACGAGAGTTTAGCAATTTCGAGGGTACAGGTAGACGACAGATTGAATAATGATCTAGGGAATGGATGAGTATACATTACCGCTATTTAAAATAATTTGAAAAAGTACAGGTAAAATAGATATTTAGTAAAAGGGAAAAAGGGAAAAATGAATTAATATATACAGTTAGTCACAAGCACTGATGAAGAAAGTATGTTGCTTTCGAAATATCGATATTTACAATCAAATATTAAAAAATTATTAGTGAACGGAAACCTGACAACAATTAAATTATTTAATTTAAATTATCACTAAAAATAAAAATATAAAATAAAATTGGAGTATATGAAAACATCAGCAATTGTTTGTTGCAAGTAGAAAAGTTTAGATCGCTTGATAAATACTAAAAAAAAAAATACAATCATCACATACAACCATTTTTCGCTCTTCCCCTTTTGGGACAGATGTCTTAGGCATTGCTCGAGTTCTCAAGTTATGCTTCAATTTCTCGTTGTTATTAGTTTTTCCAGTAGATTAGACAAATTTTATTTCTCACGAGACTTTAACCTGCGTTTGATGGCAACCAAAATATTTTTCGTTCAGCAAACCTAATTTATGCCACTCGTTTCTTAACGAAACCGACCAGATATGCAGAACAACAAACATTTTTTGATTAAACATTTTATGATTAAACAACGAAGCTGGTGTAAAAAATATTATCTATGTTTACAAAATTTTATAAAGAAATCGAATACTTAGACTTTATTACAAACGTTAAACGAAAAACAGAATTTGTTAATCTGTTAATATTCGAATAAAAAAGGTAAGGCGATAAAAATCGCATAAAAAAATCAGAAGTAAAACAGTAACAAAATTAAAAAAAAAAAGATCATAAATTAACAAAATTTCAAGGATCTGACACCATAGACATCGTTCCACACTATACAAACTGACTTGAAATGGTTGCTCTTCAGTTGGATTTTAAGTTAATGTGCTTTTAATAAAAGAGTTTTTACCAATTCGAAATTGTGCATCATTTATTTTTAGTGTGTCCTTTTTTATGATTTTGTATTTTCTGTTTTTGCTTTTGGTATTTTGTTAAAAATTAATTAATTCAATCTTCAATTTAAAAAGAATCTTTCCAGACAGGCGAAAGACAACTAAACATAGTTCTGAATGTATAATATACATATATATTTTTTGTAGAGTATATTTTATAAATTAAAAACCATCAAATGGAACCGGAAATAAAAATCTTCCATCAAAATTAACTAACCAAAAATAAAAAAAAAAAGTGAATAATGAACACGAATTTTGTGTTTGATAAAAAATGAAACTTGCTGGAGGTTAGAAGATGATTGAAGTGGAAATAATACGAGAAATGAATTTGGTTAGACTAAGTAAATTGTTGATCTGAACCTTAGATAAATTATTTAACGTTATTAAGTGGATGCTAACCAAATTTTCTAATGACTAATTTAAAAACATTTTATTTCTTCCCGAGAGATGAGAAGTGGTTACGCCGGTATTAATATTATGCTCTTATCAATGTTAAAATTACATTATTGTATTAATAGTAGGTAGAAATCAAATACTTAACAAATTCGGGTTATAGAGAAAGAAAATTACTCTGGACACACAGTTGACCTCTACTCATATGCCTGTCGCTCACCTTTAAACTAAGCTAAAATTAAGATAATACTACAGGTTTTGTATATAAGATTCAGTTTATTTTTGTATGCAAGGTATAATTTAATATTTTGAATGCAAAAAAAAAAAAATATTTTTCGATGATCCAATAACTCTAAAGAACTTAGCTGCAGCACAATGCAAACTTTTCAAGTTTTGAACGTGTGATTTTCTATATTTCATTCTAAACCAATATTGAAAGGATAATGTTGCAAATCTGGAAGGTTCTCCTTCTAAATAAATAAATAACTAGCATTTTTGTTTTGAAAATTCCCGATCCCGAATAAATCCAATCCGTGCTTGAAAACTTTAAGATCATTGATCAAGTTCAAACAACCAAAACAAAAACCACCATCTTTGCACGATTAGTGACACCGTTAACAAAACTGATTCAGCACACTATTTGTTCTCAGCTCGTGGATGTATTCCGAAATGATTTTAAAATAATTTTTTTTAACAGCCCGTTTTTTTAACTGTACCTTAACAGGCCTCTCGTTGCACATAATTCTGGTTATTCAGTCGCCTCTTCATTGTTCGCTGAGAAAAGTTAAGAAAGGCATTAATTCGTATTATCTGGGCAGAGCAAACGAAAGGTAACATAGGCTAACTACCTGGTAACCTCAAAAAAAACATGGTCATATAACGATAACGAAACCAAAAAATCCAAGTTCCGTACTGGTATATCAAGAGAGAAAGCGATTGATATGGGTCACTAGCTGATTCGAGATCACGCTGTCAATCTGAATATTCCACTGAATCCCCGTTGCAGCTGTAATAAAAAAGACGATACAAAAACTCTTGCACACTTCCTTTGCATCTATCCAGTGATGTCAGCTACAGTCATCCGGACTTTAAGCATTTAGGAGACTATTGCGAGAAATAAAATTAGTGATCTGATTGATTTTCTCAATTGAGCAGGCTGGCTCTAGGACTAAGTTTCCTGGACGAGTAATCTCTTTAAACAACCAACAAGAATAAATAGGTTACTTGAGTTGTGGCATCAAAACACCACAATGGTTTTCCAGAAGCAACTGCAATTCTCACTTCCATTCCACCTATAACCTATCTATCTGAATTCTGTGAAAAAACTGTCTATATGTATGAGTGACTTAATAATTTTTCGATTTTTCAAGAAATTCGCATTTGTATTCCCGCTAAGATTAGCATTAGCAACAAAAAATTGATTCAATCCGCTCCAGCTATACACATATGACTGTAGTAGTATTTCTTAAAATATTTTATCACTTATTTAACTGCGAGAGATTGTGAAAACATTTAAAAAAAACGAATGCAATCTATGGAATCTAGATAGAATCCAAATACCGTCTTCTTGATTCAAAGTTTATAAAGAATAATCGAATGTACATTACAATACAATAGTATATCGATTCCCTGCACGGATTCTACCCTTCAGAATCAATTTGAGCCTCTTACAAAAGCGATGAAAGCTTTCAACTTTTATACTTGTGTAAGATCATCCACGAAGTACAGAAAGTAGGCTCTTACATAAGTCCTTCTTTAATGAGCCATTGCGAGACAGGAATAAAGTTGATAAAAAATGCTTGCTATGATACCATTTATGAAAATGATGCTAATGCATAAAATTTCAACCATATGGACCTGTATTTTGAATATTAGATCTAGATACTAGGCACAATAGCAATAACAGGCTAATCAACTACTTTTTCAAAAAAATATTTAAAGAAAAAACTTGAAATTAGAACAGAACTTAGTTCGGAACAATATGTCCGTCTCCCGAGCTACATCAAAGCCTTATGAATACAAAGAAAGTAGAAAAAGGATCAAATAAATATCGAGAAGACTAACTGTAATTTAACAATTTTTATACATATTTTATTAATTTAGTATGTTTCAGATTAAATTTTTCCACCAGTTTTGGTCTGATGGTTTATGATTAAATATTTTTACAGAAATCTAGGTTATTTTTCCCCCTTAAATATTACAACGCTATATTTAGAACACTAAATAGAAATTGTAGAAAATTTAAATGAGATCATCCAATTAGAAATTTTTTGAATCAATTGTCAATCAATTTTAATCAAATGAGTTGATAATAAATTTTTAAAAAAAAGGTTACACAATTTAAAAAAAGAGGAGCAAAAGTTCTCAGTATTTAAGACGCACATTTTTTCTAGTTTATTCTTACCACAAAATATTAGCATGCTCTGTACTAAATATAAATTAGACATTAGGTACTGCAAGTTCTTACTACATATTTTACAACAATGCATTTCGAGTATTTATTTATCAAATTTCTGGCTTGTCAACTCATTAAATGTGGAAAACTACTACTTTTGAACTTCCTATAAATCTTCTTAAATAGTGTGTAGTTCCATTTTATTTAAATTGTTTCCAAATTACATATATTCTCAATTATGTTTTGTTATTTATTTTATCCCAATGACAAGGGTATTGGACCAGATCGAAAAATACATGAAACATTTGGTTTGTCTTTGTCGGGAATCAAACAAGGATAGATCCTAGATCCTACTCTCAACGTTCTATGCACCACGTCACCCACCAAACCATCTAACATTCTGATTTTTTGTCAATTATGGTTTCAACCTAATCTTTTAACCACAGTAAGGCGCTTTTTTTCATTTTTCATTCAGCTATTACAGTTTTACTTAAACATAGTTTACTCTAGAAGGATCTAGAACCTAAAAACAATTTATTTTGGCACATCTATTGAATATATTATATTCTATACAGTATTATATCCTAAAATACTAAAATGAGAAAATTAAATTAGAAAAAAAAAATAAACCCTCATTTTCATAAATTTAAATTCTAAATTTTGCTACTGCAGCCAGGCACACGTACACATCGCGTCATTTTTTTTTTGTTTTTTGTTATCTGCGTTGTTCTTGATGTTTGTAAAGACTTTCTTAATTTCATACTAAACAACAAAAGGAAACTCCAAAAAAAAAAATAATTTATATAATATGCATTTTTTTATTAAAAAAAAAATAATAATAATAATAAATATAATAACAATAATAATAATAATAATAATGACAATAATAATAAGAAAAACAAAAACCGGGGCTATAACAAAACTTAAGATTATTTATATCTTAAGATACATGTCGTTCATCTATATTATTGTTATTATTATTATGATTACAAGAATATGATGGGCTATTCTCAACTCATCAGTCGAGCTCAGGTAAGAGTTTGTTTTTAGATTTCTTTTTAAATGCAATAAGTAAGAGAAATCAGTGACGATGCGCATTCTTTTAAATACGGTAAGGTAATTAAAAAAAAAACAGTAATTTGTTCTCAAATCTTGTGGTCATTATTTTTGATACAATATTATTTGATTGAAATTATACTTGAAGATATATTTTAATAAAAATAATAGTCCATTTATCGAATTAAATATCATATCGATCACGTATCCCCCCGTATCAGTGGAGTATAGGGCGAAACAGAATTTTCGTACAGAGTATAATTTTAATTTTAATCCTAAATTTTCTTTTGAATATACCTAAATTATTTATTTTATTATTATTTTTATTATTATTATTATTATGCTATTAATAAGCTCGTATTTAAATTGCTCGTAAATAGCATTATTGAGTGTATTGTGTTAAAAATAATTTTATTTTAAATTGGTAATGGGGCGTGTCAATTTTCACGAATTAGGAAAACAAAACATTCAGTACTTTTCGTATTCCTTCAACATTTTTTTTTTTTGTTACAAGATAAGAAACCGGAACAACAAAGCTCAACTATCCGAACCTCCTTTTTACACGATTTAACTGTTTTCTTCCTTATAATAACCAATCTATCTAATTACTTTTTTCATCTATTTTTGTAATCAAATGTACTTGAAAATTGTAGAATGTTTATGTTTGAATCCAAATTGATAGCTTACAACTAATTCCAGAATAATAGGATTATGTCTTTTGAAGAATATTTTCATTTTATGTCTTTTGAAGAATTTTGATGTAATGAATAATTACATCATTTTCATTCATCTGAACATATAAAATTGTTCGATATGATCTTACCTCTGATAACATATTTTTTTGCTTCAGTATGACTATTTACTTCAGCATTTTTCTAATGTTTAGAAATTATGTATACATGCATACATTAAATATGTGTTCTAAGTTTTTTAGAGTTAAATCTTGTAGTTCTTTCGTAATTTGTCCGGTGATGTGATTATAAGCTGGTTTCTTTTTCAATGTAACGTAATTGTTTAGATGTATGCTTCATTTGTCTAAGGGTTATAATAAGTGTATTTTTACATGTTATCTATTTTAGTTTCAAATTTTACGTTTTCATGATCAAGATTTAATACTGATGCTGAAAAAATACCATCATTCATTTAAAAACATTTTTATAATGTAAGGGGGCTAATTTCTCAGTATAGATAAATAAAATCAATAAATAAAACAAATATTATATTTCTGTCTTCTTTCTAATATCTGGAAGTTTTTACTTCTTAGACCCCTAATCATAATTTTTTTTTTCCAAGGGACTAATGCATAGAATAAATCTGAAAAATTCTGCTCTTTTTTTAATTTTGTGTGTTCTAAATAGACATTTTGTACTGAAATGTTTTTTTGAAAAATTTTCTTTTAATAAAACTATAGGTAGCTGCTATAACACAACTTTTTCAAAACAAATTAATAATTTGGAAATCCTGATAGAACTAAGTCTCTACTTTACAATTGATTTTTTTTTATTTTTTTTTTCATTTATACCATTTAATTTACAATTATTACAATTTTTTGTTCTCTTTTTTTCTTCTTTTTGACAAACTTATAAAAATCCCAGTACAAAATAATTATATTTAACTAAGTTATTTTTTTTTTTTAAATAATGAAATGTATTTATTGCAAGAACATAAGTGGAAAAGTAGAGCCACAAGTAATTTAAAATTCCTTTGAATATAATTTTATCATATACATCTTTACAATTGTATTGGCCGTCTAAGTAAGATCTAGCGTGTCTTAAAGAAGAGTAGAAGAAGAGAATTTCTAAGCACAGCACTTCAGGTCAGATATATATTACTGATAAAACATTAATAAAAATAGATTTCGTGCACTTTGAAACTAGAATAAATAAAGTTTATCTAATTGACATAATTTACCTTACTAATTCAATCTCGTAATAATTTATATTCAAAAGCCACCTTTTACAAAGTTTAACAAATTTATTTGAGCAATTTGAATTTTTTATATTCATTGGAAGCTTGTTAAGGTATTTTGATGCCATAGTAAAGTAAAACTTCTCATAGTGTCTTTTATTACAGAAAGGTATATTGACTATCATTCTATAATTTATTCTTACGTTATACGAGTTTGAATTGCGAAGTCTCAAATGATGTTTGTCCTTGTAACATTTAATTTACAAGTCCTTGTAACAATTAATTTTAATATATAAAAAAAGGTGTGTGACAGGCAGTATATTTAAGTTTTGGAATAGAGGCCAACAACTGAAAGTTCTATTTTTAAAGTACATGACACGGAGAATACATTTTTGAGCTTTTACTAATGGTTCAATTGTATTGAAATTTGAACCACCCAAAGCTTTTTTGAACAATATCATCTCAATATATAGAATTTTCTAACACATAACAACATATATTTATATAAGTTATCTAGATGAGGTTTCCAATTTAAATTTTTATCAATAATTATTTCCAAGTACTTGTACTTTTCAACAGATTCAAATTTAAAACAACCTACTGAGCACAAATTATTTAAAGATGAATCAACATAACAATTGCAATGAGAAGCATAATTTTAACCAACACAACCAGTAGAATGCAATTTAATTTCTAGATCATTATTGTCAGTTCACAATTATGAGAAAATAGAAATGATTAAATTAATTCTGGTTAAGCTGATGCAATCCAATTTTCTAAGAAGATTGAATAGAATAAAATAAAGTAAATTTTCTTTAAATGGATATACAAAAAAAAAACAGTTAGCAACCAAAAATAACAGTTATATGATGTGCATCTAAATTAATGAGTTATAAATGACTATATACTATTTCGTCATCCTTTGAGATCATAACCTATAGAAAGTAGAGTAATATTTGCATACACTTATTAAAAAGTGCACAAAATTAATAGAAATAAACAAAAAAAAAAAATTTAAATTATTGGCTGCTAATAAAAACTAAATTTTGTCTAAGAATAACACGCCCCTGATTTATTAAAATATTATTTAGCTTCTACTGTGTTACTCGTATATAAATGCAAACATATTTAATTTCTGCTCTTTTTTTCTCTTTATTGTTTCACTTTAACAAAAAAATATATATATAATATGTATGTACACATGTAAGTAAAGGTAAAAAAAAATAAAAATAAAAAACAAGAAACGTGGGGCATAAACAGATTAAAAACATGTCGAGACTCAAGAGTAATTTACGAATTGGCTACTGAAATACGTAGAGATTATTATCTTCTTCTGCTTTTTTTATTATGGTTTTTCTTATTATTATTATTATTATTATTATTATTATTATTTTTGAAGAGCTTCATCATTTCATCTCTCGACAGCAAATTTATCTTAAGAAGGAATAATAACAACAACAAAAACAATATAATGATAATAATAAATGGGCATCAGTAATGGCAACAGCCAAGAATAACACAGTCAGAGTAATCGAGTAGTCCGAAGCCTTTCTATATGTGCAGATCAATGTATATATAAATTTGTATTTCAATGAATGATACCTATATACATATATATATATATATCGAGATAGGTTTCAAATCACAGGGTGACACATTATAAATATTGCGGATACATTCATTTTGTTGGTTGAAAATAATAAAAACAACAAAATTTATTTTTTATTTAAGGTTATAATTGAACAGAAATTGTTGTTGATGATAGAATACAAAAGGATTACAAAAAGAAAAGCAATAAAAAAATAATAATTTGTACAGGTAAAAAATATACAGGTATATTCATCTGTATTCATTACTGATGAAGGTTTTTTTTTTCGAAAATTTCTCGTTATATTATTTTTTTTTTTTTCTTTTTTGCTTTTAATTTCTGAAGGAATTGAATGAAGGGTATATTGTAAATCATTTCTTTGAGTTCTATTTTTCTTCTGTCTTTTCTTTTTCGTTTCATTTTTATTATTGCTTTTTGTTTTTTTTTTTTATCTTTTGAAGTGGATTTTCGATTTAAGGATTTTTGCTGCTGTTGTTGTTATTGTTTTTTGTTTTGTTTAAATAACTTTTCTAAGGATAATAAAATAAATCAGAATATTTCAGTAAATATAATAATAATAATAATAATAATAATAGCGTGACTTTCGTTAAATAAAAATTTATTACTTATATTATAGTATTATTTATATTGTAGAAAATCGTTAAAAAAATTAAAATGAAAAGCATTTTCTTTTAAATCAGATGAAAAAAAAATACAATTATTATTAAATGAACTGGAAATTATGATCCATTAAAAATTTTGGGACTTACATGAAACTATACTTAAAATCTTAATTTTTTGTTTTTAAATTAAATTATTTTCTAAAGAAATTTATATAATATAAGTTTTCAAAATATCTATTTAAAAGTCAGATATTAATTATAACATTATTAGTAGCATATCCTCGTTCAATAAGGTTAAGCGCAGACATGCAATTTTTAGTTGCGCAACTGTTTGATTGCACATTTGTGTTCCATTAGTTTATATATGAAAGCGCGCACATCTGCAACTGGTTTTATGTGTACGCGCTTTCGTATAAAGTAATGGAACAAATGTGCAATCAAACAGTTGCAAAATTAAAAATTGCATGTCTGCGCCTAGCCTAAGTACCTACTATAATAATTTTAGAATTGTGAAAGTTGGAAAATGACATTGAATTTAATGTGTCATATTAATTGGTCATATTAATTGAATAGGGTTAACTAGACAATAATAATAAAAGCAAGCTGTAATTATATATATATAGCATAGAAATAACGTGTCATAGAACCAAGGGTGATTAGAAATGTAAAAACATACAAAAAGTTTTATGAAATGGAAAAAATATTGTAACCCTTTGAGAAGTTATGATAACTTTAAAATATTTTCATTGTCTAGATTTAGCCTCTAAAATTAATTTAGATAAGATTATTTATAAGATAAGTCCTCTTATAACGTATTACAAAATATTTTTCTAACTTCAATTAAATCTTTAAGGACCTAATTTTATAAACTACTTTTTAAAACTCAAAAACATAAAATTATCAATAATTGCCATTGGGTGCGTTCAGTAGAATCTAACGCTACAAAATTACTGTAAAGCTCGAGCACCTCTCGAAGATTGTACAGATCGAGCAATTTTTCTATACTGAACAGTGGTTTTATGTAGCGCCTATTTAAACCGGTGCATAAATTTTGAAACGAACAAATCAACGCTATATATTGAGCAGCAACTTTTTAATGATGTTCTATGTGTTCACATTTCGATGTAAAAATTATTTGTTTACATTAAATTCGTTGTGAGTGGTGGTGAATGAATTTTAAAAAAAAAATTATAATAATAAAATAAATAATGATAATAAATAAGCAATTTAATGATTTATTAAGTTTAAATATAATTTTAATATAATGAAATATAAAAAATATTTTTTAAAATTTTAATTATAATTATTGTTTATAAAACGAATAAATTTAGTAAAGTAATTAAAGTAAAGGTTTAATGGATAGAAAAACAATTTTACTTTAAATTTTACTGCAAAATGTTCAATACAATAATGAAACTCTAATTGCTACATCGCTGTTATTTATTGCAGCGCTAGATTCCACTGAATGCACCAATTATCTTGGATTTTGCTGATTATGGTTCTCTTAATTCAAATATTATAAAATTTTTAACATCACAAAAAAACTTTTTATTAAAGCCGATTTGTAAAATACACAAGTCAAGTGGAACTACTGACCAATGTTACGAAAACAAATATATTATTTTAAATAAGCCGATTGAAGAAGTTAACCAATATTGTTATTATAATGAATGAAATAAAAGTATCGTGAACATGCTACTAAAAAATATAGAAACGATCCAAATACCGAAACTAATCAGCAAACATAAAATTATCGAGGCAGAAAACATAAATTTACAAATGTGCTAGTAAAGTTGCATTTCTATTTCATCCTAAAAATATCTTGGCCGTAAATTGAAGTAAAAAAGTGTGAAAATATAATAAAGTTTCGAAAATGGAGATGTATACGATTAAATCTTAAGATTGATAGTATGAAATGTGATGCGCCGAAAACAAAAGAAAACAGAAAATAAAATAAATATGAACACAGAAAGTTAAAGCATTTTAAAGCCTCCTACTTCCTAAATACAAATATTTCTCTCTAATTCTGGCCAACCTAATTACCCCTTAAACTATGACTCATTATTCTCGAATTCACTTTTCTATTTTCCTTAATAGAAAACCAACTGACTCATTTAATAATTTTCTTGCGTTTTTCAGATAAATTTCCCCACTTAAAGGCCGAAGAGTTCAATACTTTTACAAATAATATATTACTATTTAGTACTATACATGACATTGATTATGGGGTTTTAATAGTAGAAATATAATACTATATACTTTCACTTATATAACAGTATAGTATATAACAAATTACATATATGTTCTTACCTCCCAATGACTGAATACCAATTGAGGACATGCTAATCCTGATGTTTGTTTTCGAATTTCTTGAGCAAAATGAAAAGATTCAATGACCGGTAGTACAGCTGTAACTGAAAAATTTCCACTACCATGAATCAAATCACCAGCTAAAATTTTACCATGACGTCTTCCTATAACAGCATACATTTTTCCTGAAATTATTTAAAAAAATTTTATTTTTATTAATTTTCTAATTAAAAATGGAATTTTTTTATTATTATTTTTTGTTGTTGATGTATTTGGAATTTTGACCACTAGTTATTGGGGTACAACTTGCTTAACTCTAATATAGAAATTCTGGAAAAATTTCAATCCGGGATAATGAACACATCATATTATCTATATTCGAAATTTTGAAATGAGAAAAATGACTTTCATTTGTTATATTAATTACAGAATAAATATGTATGAGAAATCAAAAATACTTTGGCAGGTTACAGTTATACTAGCACTGTAACTGGAAAATGGAAATAAAAGAACACGCAGATTGCTAAGCAGATTTCAACTAACTAGAAGGTTGGGAAATAGCAAATAGTAGATGCATCAATGGATTCACTGTCTTTCTACCTGTTTGGTTTTCCTACTCTAATAAGAATGTCATAATACCACAAATAATTCAATTTACAAAACAAAAATTAGTCGTAAAAAATGTTAAAACATTGAACAATAATTTTTTTTTAAAATTTAATTTGATACTGTTTTATATTATGTTGTAAAACTTGTCAACACAATACGATAAACTCTTCAGCAGCTTCTGTTTGTGCAAAATGCATATCAATATGACATCAAAGAATCACATAATATGTTTTAAATGTCAAAAACAAATTCTATTTTAATATATTAGGTCTTTGTAAGTACTACAATTTCATTTTCAAATTCAAAAGCCTTGTGATGTTTCGAAATTCAAAGTTATGAACCCAAACAGTTGTTTAGATTTATATCAAATTGCTCACATTGAAAAATGTCATCGAAATATATTGAGTGATTTTCATGAGTCTATAATTTTCAAAATATGTCATACGGTTATAAGTACTAGCCGAGTAAAATGTTTTAAAATACCTAAGTAAAATAATTCGTTTATAATTTTTTTAATTTGAACATCATATAACTCGCTTCTCAGAGAACGTAAATACGTAGCAAAACAAACTGATTTGCGTCTCAGAATAAGGCTTAGTTATTTGACATGAACATTTTTTTTTATTTTTATTTTTTTTTATTGCTAATTTAATGTTTACTTACTTTTTTATCATTATTTTATTTTTTTAAATTTTATTTAAAAACAACTGTGATGAAAAAATTAATATCAAAATCTATTGTTTGTGTATTCAATTGATTTCACCACGACTTATAATGTGTATATATAATGTAATTTATTGGATACAGTCAGGAAGAGAAATGTATTTTAAGTCCCGGATTTATAAAAATTCATATCCTCGTATTCTTTTAACACTTATTGCATATGTACGTATATTTGGTGAATTAACCAAAGAGTTACACACAGAATTGAGGAGAGATGCATTACGAAAAGTGTATAAATAAACACCACCTTCAAGTATTATAATTAGTTATGTAAAGTCTGTATCTTAGCAAATAAACAAAATTCGAGGAAAAAATATTTAATGTTCACCAATTAAGGTGGATTTCCTTAAAATAAGCTATAAACATTTTAGCTTAGTCCAATTTCATGAAACATTTTTTAGCTTTTGTCTGAAATAAAAAAAGAGGACATCTAAGGATGCTTATTGCTATCTCGCACTTTTTGTGTTTTCGTGGTCACATTCGCACATTATTGTAGAAATAAATTGAGTTATTACATATATGACTTGTTATTGTTAATATTTTTTACCTTTGATTTTGACAAATTATTTTTTAAGAATTTAAAAAAATAAATATTCTTTGAACCTAATTATATTTCTAAATCAAAATGCACATCATAATAAATGTATTACATAACTAATTAAAATAAAATTACACAGCACATAATTCATAATTATTTAACACCACTGAAAACCAGGATAAATCATACAAGTCGAAACAATTATTCTAAATTATTTTATCATACAATATTGTATCTAACAAAACCAATTTATTAAATATCAAATTTTATTCGTGCCGTTATAAATTGCACAAAAAGAAAAAAACAAAACAAAAAATACGTAAAACTATAGTTTGATTGTATGATACGTCGATCTCTTGTTGGATTCTTTTAATTTTCACACAATGAGAGAGTGAGGGAGTTTACGAAATATAGAGAAAAAGAGTTAGAGAGAGCTTCAACGAAATAAAATGAAAAAATAACGTGTATTTATTTACATAATATTCAACTTTTACACTACCCACAAATTGTACAACTTTGTTGACAACATATTTCGAGCGTTTTCCATTTTTTTATATCCTATTCACACTACCAGTATCAACCTGTTATACAAGATGTTATGCGCTAACTATAATCTCATAGAGCTACAAAGGTCATGTGATATTCCGTATTTGTACAAAACATGTAAAGACCCACAATAAACATATGCGGCAATTATGTTGAATCTGCCAGTTCGTTAAATTTTTGTTAAATATAGAATTCTTATGTTAAATTCTATTCACACGGAATTCGACATAATATGTAATTTTTTCTTGTTGTTGTTTTTCTAAGAAATATTTTCTTATTATATATATTATTATGGGTCGACATATGTTTTGACAAATACCTATTCGTTAGGCAATTTGACATTTACATGCGCATAGTTAGCGCATTATAACTAGAAATTTTATATGAAATGAAGCTTTCAAATATACACTTTTAACTAGAAAGCATGAAAAATTAAAGAGATTCTATTAAAAATTGAATTGAAATTTTTTTCACACCCCTGCAATGAAAAGTATTACAATGGGAATTATATTGTTATGAAAAATTTTATATTTGGTATTTTGCTAAGCGAAATATTCAAATATAGCAATACTCATCGGTATTTTTTTCAATGTTTTCGATTATGATGATACTCTGAGAAACGATTTTTTGTTTTAGCTGTCATAATAAATGACAAATTTATCATAAAGATATTTCCATTTTATTTATTAAATAATAAATATGTAACCCTTATCAAATGACAAATTAATTTATTTATTTCGAAATTAAATATATTTTTACTTTAATTTTAACATCTAGTTTTGTCTTTACTGCCACAGGTGATAATTTAATTTGTATATATCTTTAATATATGAGTTTATAAAACTTTTCAAAATAGGAGTTGTGTCCAATAAGTAGTACAATATTACTATACTCACTAATGAGTTCCAGTAGTATTGGTGAACCTAACATTATATTAATTTTTAAATAATAAGTTTAAAATTAATTTAAAATTTATTAAATTAATGTTAATTTTTTATATGCATTTTCTAATTTTTATTATTAAATATTTTACAAATTTATAATTAAAAAAGAGAAAAAAAAACAATAATTCCAGAATTATTCCTGCGTTTAAATTTTTATAATAATTTTTTTTTATTATGTAGTTTTGTAAGTAACTTTGTAGTTGTATAAGTACGGACTTGATAAACCCTAATGTGGTGATAACCGCCTTATAAATAAATTTATAAATAAATAAAAAAATATTAAATATTTTTTTAACTGTAGAAAAAATACAAAAAACACTTTTTTTTTTATTTTTTGATCTTGAAATCTTCCCGGAAGATATATCATAAGAAAACAAGATTTTATAAATGAGTATCACCAGCTGAACAGAAACAAAAATTGTACGGTAGAATAATAATAAAATATTAAAATTAAAATTTTTGACGGTTTCTATATAAATTCAAATGGTTCAACGTACATTCCGGCCAGTTTTATAAAGCATCATGTAATTCGTTCTCAAAGTACGTAAATACGTAGCAAAATAGAATAGAATAGTTAAACTTAGTTATTTGGCATGAATATGTTTTTTTTTTATTTTATTTTTACTTACTACCTTTTTTTAATTAAAAAAGATTTTGTCAGTCAGTTTTTTTTTAATTAAAACTCAGAAAATGTTTGATAATAAAGAAAAAACTATGTTTAAAGTTAATTTATTTCATATTTCAATTTTTAAATAGAATCAAGAAAAACACTTCCAATTCAAAGTCTAGGTCAACATTTTAACCGTTAAATGAAAACTACTTACAAATAGTTTAGTTCCAACACAAATTTCTATAGCATTATTAGCATTATTGTATGTTCATTGTGTGAATAAAACTTGATAAAACATAAGTAAGTACTACACATTTGCAAAATAATTTCAATTTATTTTACAATAATTATTCTGTCATAAATATAATTTTTTTTTTAATTTGCTTATGAAAAAACAGTTTTGTTTTATTATGAAAAAAAATAATATGTTTTTAGGTTTATTTTTTTCTCCAATACCTCTCACTGCTAAATTTATTTTAAAATGATAACAAACGGCACTTTTAAATTGATAAAAAAAAACTATCTTTCTACAACTAACTTCACAGCATTCAAAACAATTGTGCAATGCACTACCATTACAATTTGATTAAAATATTTCGAATTTTCAACTTGTTTTAACACACTAAGTTGTACAATGTATGGACCACATTAGAAATAAATATTAAAACTGGTATGGTATACGAGATACAGTTCTACGAATATACATCTATAAATTGTATATGCATAATATTATACATAAAATGTACATATACAAAGTTATTGTAAATATGTTTATGAATGAATTAATAAATAAAGACGGCATCTGATTTGAAGTGACCAACTCTAAGGTACCTTGAAAATTCTACAAAAAAAAAAAAAAAAAAATATTTAAAATGAATTAGAGTTGCCAGATCATTTACACAAAAATAATGATTTAAAGTTTCAATATGTTTTTTACTTAAAAAATGTAAATGGGTTGAAATCAAACTATATGAAAAATTAATATATAAAAAAAATGTGTATATAAAACTACATTATATAATTAGGAAAAGGAAATCCAAACGATGTTTATTAGATAAATAAGCGAGGACTGAAAAATAGAAAAACAATGTTTTAGGTGTACATTTAGGCAATATTGTAATTAAGAAAAAAACGCTTTCAAAAATATTTTCCAAAATATAGTCAAATAATAATTTGTTAATTTGTTAACTTCGTTAATTTTATATAAGGAATTTCTCCTCTATGAGTAATAGATCTTATATCTCCTTGAAGGTTGAAATTAGCTTATATTGAAAATCTAGTTGAAATATTATATATCAAAAAATTTTCTCTATCTGGAAACAAATTTCTAACTTGTGCTTACATCCCACTAAACTAAATTGTATTTGACAGTTGAAACAAGATACCTAAATATTTTTAAATTTGCACAATTCTTTCTATATTTTATATGTAAAGAAAACGTTAATAAATTATTATAAAATTAGAACTACATTTAAATTTTTTTAAATAAAATGAATTTAATATTTCAAATGAAAAAAAAATAATTTTATTATTTATTTTGTTTTATTTAGAATTTTATCAATATTAAATTAATTTTAATAGTCTGGCAACTCTAAATTTTTGTGTACATGTTCATATAATATTATCCACAGGTATTCATCAATTTATACATTTTTATACACATGCATATTTATATTCTGTATATAATTACAAAAAAAAAAAAAATAACATTCTTCTAACTTTTACTACTATAGGAACAGATCAGCAACGACAGAGATCTGTAGTAGGCAGTTTGACACTTGTATTCTTTAAACAAGGAATGCTGTTTAAATCCGATTGGAGTAATTTTACTCCACCGTTATGTTTGTTATTATTACTAAATTTTCATTAAATACTCTGTCTTTTTGAATTCTAAACATAAAAATAAATTCAAATACATAAAATTATTTAATTATTTTTTTATTATTCTTTAATAGAAAAATATTTTAAATTTTATAACTTCGTTGAATATTCACATTCAATGTTATGCAGAATACGGTTCATTGTGAGTACAGATTCCATTTGTAGCAGCTCCAGCAGTGTCTTTGACAGTGTATTTGACAGTGTCTACACTCTAACCGTATATCCGCTACACTGCATACTTTTTCTGTTTTCTACTCCTACTCTCCATACTACACCTGAATCGATCGTTTGCTAGGATTGCTAGAATTAACAGTTGTCACCGCGTGAAAATGAGAGTAGAAACTAAAATTATGAGCGTCTAAGTGACATAAATTGAATGCAATGATCGTAAGGTGCGTCACCATTCCCTGAAATATGCAGTACCCTATTTTTAAAATTATTGAAAAAAAAAAAACAATTTTTTTATTTGTAAACAATTCAATTAATATAGATGTTGTTGCTATTAAACGGAACCAATTACAAAAAAAAAATGGTTTATTCCTATTTTTTGGTAAAGAATTCTGCCATTGAAATTCGTGAACAAGAAAAGTAGTTGCATAATTAAAAAACAAAATTATTTATTGAATTTTTTTGTTTTGGACCATGGGATTTTCTATTTAAACGCGACTCTTTTAGAACTATTGTTTAAAATTGCATGACTATGTCTGTTATTGTGTTAATGTCGATTTTCGAATCAGGCGTTGTGTGAACTGGTGAGATATGGCATCATATTCAAATATTAGGTGAAAGAAAGGTTTTTCTTCATATTAGCAGAATCTGCATTTGTCAATGTTGGACTTAACAATTTTAAACAGGTGCCTCTCAAATGTACGGTGTTGTATGATAAACTATGTAAGTGGTTTGAGTCGGTTAAGGTTAAATTTGTAAAACTTTTTAGACCACAAGAGTCCTTGCAACTATCACATATGACATATTTTTTTTTTTTTTTGAATTTCCCAATTGGAAACAAGTTTTTTATAGAAAACAAATGGGCAATGTTTGGTTCTTACTATAAGAACTGACTCATACATATAATTAGTGGTTTTACATAATATTAAACCTATTATAATAGACGTCTAAATTTTTTTTAACTTTTCAATTAAATATAATGTTAACGTGTTTAACATTGTCCTTTTTTTGAGTATTCAAAAAATAATTTGTCAAAAACTTAAACGACAACACTGCTTTTAAAGATCTTTGATTTTAGATCCTCCTCCTCTCTTCCCCCTTTCAAAAATCAAATCAAATTTTTTTGTTAGGGAATTTTCAGAAAAAAGAGAAGAGATATAAAATTAAAAAAAAAAATACAAGTGTAAAACTGTTCAGTCGCAATCAAAACAATAACAAAAACAAAAAAGGTAAAAAAATAATAAAAAAAATTTCAATGACGTTTCAGCGATTTTTTTTTCTGTTGTTGTTATTTTGTGGTAAAAGATCAGAGTTGTTGCTTCACGTTATTATACACATTAAGCCATATATCCATACATATCATATAGAAAAAATATATACAAACATACATATTTAAATTTGTTGATTTGATATCGTGTATTTATATAACTATATATATCCATACTATACCATAATTATGAATATCTACACATTTAGATTCATACATAAATATAAATTTACTCACATTTTATCGAATGTATGAATGAATATTTTAGAATAAGAAAAATAATAATAATAATAATAAAAAAAAAAATAACAAATATTGTCTTTACTCCTGAGCTGCGATACAAGTTACTGCAATGGTATTAGTATTCATTCAAGTCAACAAGTTCTGATGTATGCAGTATTTTATTTTTCTTCTATATTTTTTTTTTTGTTTTTCTTTTTCGGTTTTGTCGTTTCTTGTTTTTTTCCGTTTGTTTTTGTTTTTGTTTTATCCACCATCTCATATCCATCGTATTTTTATATTTACAGTGTGTGTTCGCTTTAAAATTAGTTTGTTTGATCAGTTCGAAAAGTGAAGTTCCTTACTTCTTTCTCTGGATAAGAAGGAAAGCGTGTTGCGCACGTTTAAAATTTTATTAACAAAAAAAAAAAAATAATAATAATAAAAACATAAATAAAATAAGAAATTAAATATTTACTTATTTTTATATAATGCATGTAGTATTTATTATGCATCGATGTGCTTTTTCTTATATATAAAAAGAAAATTTAAAGTGAAAAAGGAAGAAAATTTATTAAAAATAAAAAAAAAGTAAATAAATAACTATATTTATATAAGAATACATAGTGTACTTATATAATATAAAATCCAGGAAAACAACTTTAAGTTATAATTAAGAAAAAAAAAAAAAAATTCTAAGAGAGAGTATATAATATCCATATACATGCATATATGTACAGATCTAGTGAAGTGATGTTTTCATATTCTTGAAAAAAAATCAAATCAAAGTGTACCTAAAGGTGTTGTATTTTTCTTTTTGTTTTGTACCTATTTTGTTTTTTTTTAGTGGGTTTTGTTTTTTTATTATTATTCTCCAAGAAATAATATTAAAATTGCTTTTTATTCCTACTATTCTACTATTTTGTTGTTAATTTCTTCTTGGAATGGATGCTGGTTGACCTTTAGAAGGTTCTTTTTTTTTCACCAACAAGATAAGCTATGATGAACTTGTATGTAGATATATATATATATATTAAGTATTTTACTTATTAAATATAGTTTCGTTGGTTTGGTATATAACCAGAGGTGGTGATATTAAAATTATTTAAAAACTGGTACCTACGTTTAAAAAAAAATTACATAATTATTTGTACAATAATTGTTAACTATAACTATGTATCTAAATTACTTTATACATTTTATTATTTATATATTAAATTCGCAAAATTATATTAAACTCTATTAATTCGAACACTAATATTTATATTATTTATACTAGAGTTTTCTCGTTTCTATACCTAACGGCTATATATAATATGTTATGTTTTCTTATTTGATCTATTAGTCTTTAGTAAAGATTTAGAGCACTATGCCAGATTAATATGAAATCAAGTCAAGTTCCAATATTATTTTCTCAAATCAATAATCATCATAAGATATGTAGATGAATATCTTTATTACTATTGCAGCAGGACTATTGTATAAAAATTATATAAATTTATTTGTTAATTTAGTTTTAATAAAGTAAATAAATTTTACTAAATAATTTTACTTACTTAATACTTACAATTCTAATTTAGTATTTATTTAGTACAACATATCTGTTGTAATTGTTAAAATAAACGAAAAAACAACCGAATAAATTATTATTCATAACATCCTAAATTCGTCAAACACAAATCACCTAAATGAGATATTGAAAAAAAAAACAGTTTATAAAGGATCATGGAAGAATTGGTCCATTCCAGGACAGAAAACGAAAGCAATTTTTCAGAATTGAATTCAAAATTTCAGATGACTTGTACAAGAATAAATCAAGTGATCGTTTTGCTTTCAGCAATTACTTAAATTAGAAGAGCCCTCTATTGTATTGTTTATATTATTTTTATAATATAAAATACTTCTTTCTACTTTTAAATACTTAATCTATTGAGAAATAATAGATGACAAAAGTAAATATGTATCAACAAAAAATAAATAACCTTCCATTACCTACTGCTGTGAAGTACATTAAACTACTATTTTTTTTTTGTAAATAGAAACGCAAACATATTAGAGTTTTCATGTGTGATATTCAAATACATTTTAAAATCGTATTTTTTAAAATGACACATTTTTTTATTATTTTATTTAAAAATTTAGAATTTAGCACATTAATATGCCAGTTCTTCAAACCTATTTTACATTAGAATGTTGACTATTATGTTTTCTTTTTAATTTACATTCAAATGGTGTATCACGTGCTATCTTCAGATTGAAGATCACCTCTGGAAATAATTTTAATAGTATGTGCATAGTTATGTATCACAATTTGAGTTAGAAATAAATCAATGGAACACTACAAAATGTTGGTTAATTAACCGTTATACCAGTATATATAAGCAAATGTTATTTTTTGAATTTTTTGAAAATAAAATTTCATAAAAGACATACCTACCTATCTACCTACTTAACTATAACACTATGCAGTCAGAATATTTTTTATTGATATACAACACTACGGATACTTTTAAAAGATAAGAATAACTTAAGGAATCTTAAAAAGAAGTTTAAATTGATAAAAAAAAAAAATAAACAAATTCATTGATAAATTTTTTTTCATTGATAAACAAAAATATTTATTTACCTACAATGTTTAAATTGATATAATTTTTTTAAAAATAAAAAAAAAACGAGAATTATTGTAAATAGATTTGTTGTATGTATGTACCCCGGTTTACACAAAATATAAAATTAAAACGAAATGTTTATTTAACACTTTCGTGGACGGTGATTGCTGTACATATATATATATGTACACACATCGTGTATAATATATAGCTTAGTATATATAGATTGTCAGATGATAATAAATATAATAGATTATAATAATGTGTAGTGTATATGTATACATATTTTCATAAACGTAATAATCATTAAAATTATTTAATAGGCAGGCTACAGGACCTTATAAATTCGAAACTTCTATACGTATATGAAATAAATTTATGATTTGTATCAGTAAACAATATTTATTTATGTTGATATCATAAATACGAATACCACATAGTGGGCTTAAAAAAATTATAGTTCTGTTTAATTTAATTTTTTGTTATTGGTTGTTATCTGACTCATCAAAATATTGTGTATATTTCTCTTATTTTGAATTCTTGAATATTAATCTTTTGACCAATATATGGTTCTTAACTATTTAATTTAATTATAAGTATTTTCCCTTAGTAAGTAACAATATATTGTTTGTCCTAGTAGTTAACTACATCTCACAAAATACTAATATACTAATTATTTTTTGTTCATCTTGATGGCGAAATAAAACAGTTGTAAGGCTCACTGCAAACTATGTTCAAACTAAGTGTGTTTTTTAATAATGAGCAATATTTAGTTACACTCAGTTATTATATTTATCTAAATTTGAAAATGAAGTTATGTCAGTTTTTGTAAAACATATGAAACTTAATTATGATTAATTATACTCTAAAATATATTCTATATTCAACCATTTACAAGTATCCTTGATGGTTATTCCTAAATTTGACAAATTTAGGAACCAGACCAGATTATTTTTAAATTCTATTACATCCATAAATATCATAAAGATTTTTAAAGGTTAAATATCTAACGGTTAAGATAATTGAAAACGATGAATATTGGCTTATCATCGTTTTAAATTAAACTGAATTTAAGATGAAGGTTGATATTTAAATGATACTAAAACTAACGATAATAGCTCTATTAATATAATAAATAGGACTTCAATTTACTTTTATCTCTTGTGAAAGTAAAATCTATATGATATACTGGAATGTTTAATAAATCTAAAGATAATTTTTATGTATCACTATTGAAAATTCGATATTGAATTTAAAAATTGCTGAAGAGTTTTAAATATTTTACAATTATATATTTAGTCTATTTTTTTAATATTTATTTACAATGAAAAAAAATTTAAAAATATTATTGATTATTTAATAGAAGTTTGAATTACTTACTGCATAAAGTCTACAAACGAGATATTGATCTCATAAGACAATTGAAACAAATAATTAAATAAATAAAACATTATGAACAGGACAAGTTTAAGATCAGCTACAATGTCATAAAAATTGAGCAGATACAATTTATAGAACGTTAATTTGAAATTTAAACGAGAACATTACATTAATTTTTCTGTCAACAAAAATTTTATTTAATCAACATGTAGTTAGTTACTTACTCAATAAAAAATACGTGCAGAACCAAAGCAGTTAGTTAAATAAGTAACTATTGAATAAATTTTAAAAATAAAAAATCACTAACTTTAGGAACATCTGCACAATAATTCGTTAAAAGCTTTTCTTAAACGTTTTAACATTGTAATTGTATAAAAATATATAGTTATATATACATGTATACAATATATATATATATATATATATATATATATATATATATATATATATATATATATATATATATATATGTATACCTACTTATATATTTTTTTTACATAAATTATGACACATATATTGTATTGTAAAAGACTCGTTGTGACTTTTGTAATAATTTTGTAATAATTTTATAATAACTTTATAAAAATAAGATAAAAATAAATTTTAATAAATAATAAACATAATATCTTGATATCGTATAATAATTTAAAAGATGTAACCCCAGCATCAGATGCTGATATCAATAAAATTTTACTTAATTAAATTGGATATAAAAAAAATAAAAAAACACTTCAATGCTAATAAAAAAAAATATTTTTTTGTTTTTCTTATTTTTATTAACTGAATTCAAGTAGTTAACTACTATTAAAAAATATTCAATTTAATGGAAGTACTTAAAAAAAAAAAGAACATGCAATTAACAAGCATATATTTAATTACTTATCTATCATCGTCGTCTTTGTACACTCTTTCACTACTATATATATAATATTACTCAAATTACTAAGAATTGGTCTATTAGAATAAAATTAATTTCATTTGAATTACATAAAACCACAATAATGTTATTTAATTTGTTTAATAAAATATTAACAGGATTAATTCAGATAAAAAAAAAGAATTTTCAGTTTCATAAATACTCAAAGTAATAATGCAATTAAAGTGGCTGTGTCATAAATTGAAAAATTATAAAACAAAATTTGTAGGTTCGTAACATGTAAAATATTCTTGTCAAATCAGGCAAATTTACTATATATATTTTAGAGTAATAAACAAATTTGTTGCATCACAAAAATAAAAATCAATCTTAAATTCATTCTGACTACCTTTTTTTTATAAGATTACAAAAATTCTTCAATTAAGTAATTTTTGTTACAATATTTATTTCCAATATATAATATCAATTAGTTAGTTAAATTATATCTCAACCAATTGATTTGAATTTGAGTTGTAAAATATCTGTATAGTTAACTTGAAAATACATTTTGATTGAAATTGTCATTTTGTTGAATGCATGAATGACAATTAAATAGAAATTTATTTTTGCGATTGGATGAATTTTATTTTATTTTGTTGCTAATTGAAAAAGAAACAAATTCGATGTAACTTCGATGTAAGTAAATTTAGATTATTATTTTATACATTATCCAACTAGAAAATACTATTGAATTATAGTTAACTTGAATTTTTACAAATTTTCGCAGATTAGATTAATAGTTTTGAAAATCTATTAAGAATTAAGTAGTAAAATATTTTTTAAATCAATGTTTTCTGATTATTAAAAATTTAATAAAGTACTAAGTATACACTGTATCATACTGTACAAATGTAATACATTTGGTATATATATATAACTAAGTAACTAGTTATATGTTTTTTGTTAAAATACATCATCGAAGTATCTAACTTAGTTTTTATTATTAAAATTATGTACTTAAATGCAGTTGTAAATGGGCCAATAACATTTTTCGTAACCATCCATATTTGCTGTACTTCTCTAGACAATAACACTCATAAAATTTTACAAAAATTTTTAGTTTTACTTTTATTGATAATTGTAAATTAAGAAAACATTGCTACGAATTTGCAGTCAAGGTAAAAAAAACTAATCAAATTAGAACCACGAAAAATTTGGACACGAAATTTTTCACATGACGAAAATCTCCTGTCCCCAACTGAAGTTGATTAGCAAAAGTGCTTATTAAAAAAAATACAAAGTTACTGTAAAACAAGAAATCACATTACTTTCTTCTTAAATTTTAGTTTTTTGATTTACTGTACATAAACTTTTTTTAAAATAATAAAAAATATTATTTTTTTTTCAATCAAACGATGTCCATGTAATTTGTCCGCTAAGTAACTAAATAATCGTTACAATAATATATAAATTAAAAAAATACACTTTAAATTTCCAACGCAATTTAAAAAGGATGATGTAATATTAGAACTAGTTATATTGTAGTAAATAGGAATTAAAAGTTTTTGTGAGCATTTGTGAAATTAGGACTTGTTAACCCACCGAAGTCAACGCGTGTATTAATTGTGCTTCTGCTGTGTCACAACGATTTTTCGATAAGTAACTAATTAAATTTTTGCCATTTTTTTTTTTATAATATTAACTTTTTGGAATTAAAATACATTTTACAATATGCAGATAATAAGATTTTTACGACATTTTTCCACTTCGTCACACGTCCAATTCGTAACAGTTAAAAACGTGACGTAGTGGACCCAATTGTGACGTAGCGGAATTCAGTAATTATAAATTACTTATTTGCTACTTTTTAGCTATTATTACTTTGTTTTATTATGGCAATATTTTCAAATAACTACATATTTTTGAATTCCTATATACAAATTTATAAAGATACCTGTGTAGAAATAGTTTTTTGCATGTTTGTTTGAACAAATCAAAATGACACTTACAGATGCAGAACGGCAACGTCGATGCCGAGAAAAGCGCAAAAAAAGATAGTAAACATGAAAAATACAAAACGTTTGTTTATAGAAAATTATAAAAAAAAAAAAAAATTATCTATGAATTAAATTTTTTATGAATAAAATGTCTTTTACGTTACGTTTTGAGTCCACAGCGTCACAGTTTTTGACGTGTCCCTAAGCAAATATTATAAAAATTGACTCAAATTAAAAAAAATTTTTTAATACAAATCAAGGCATAATGATGGTTTTTCTTGGGGCTACAAGTTGCAATAATTTTTAGTTTCTAAATTATTGTACTTCTACATTTAAAATTGAATGTTAGAATTTTTATTTTAAAAAATTGTGACGAAGTGGAAAATTGAATCCCAAATATTTTAAAATAAATAAAATTATAATCATACGGTAGATATTTTTTGAACTGCCCGTGGATAATATTAATATCGACAATACTAAGTAAAAGCTAATAAGTACGTATGAAGTAATAAAACGAGGTGCATAAATGTTACTTAGTGGACTTTTTTGTCCATCTTCTCAAGATATTAGCGTTATAAAATAGAGGTTTGATTCAGTTGGTCACTGCTGACCACTTATTTACCATCTCAAATGCATAATCTATGAATTTATTACATTAGCAATCTAAATATCCAAGCCAACTCAAATTTTTACCTATGGTCACAGAAAATGTTATTGGCCCAAATACATAATAATTACAATTGAGTGAAAATATTATCTTAGGTAGTTATATATGATACAATTTGAATTATATTTATTAATAAATATCCTTAGATTAAGTGCGTGTTCCCATATGACGGTAGAATCAATGATTTCATTATGTTAAACAATAATTTCAATTAAATGATAGTTTATACTTTTATTTAGATTAATTTACCAGGATTAAAAATTTTTATAAAAAATACACTGAGATCAGATTTGATCAGTTGAAATGCCACTGAAACGCAAAAATATAATGCAATATATAATTATAATTCAATTTTTATGACACCAAAGGTATTATTTTTTAGCTTTTTATATTTTAATTGTTTAATGTCTACAACTAATAAAAAGTAATCACGATTCAACAGTGTTGCACTCATGTTAAATTGATTTGTCCTGACATTCTTGATTGCTTTTACGATAATTTTTCACTTGTGATTCATAGTGCCGATGGATTGATAGAAAATATTATTTCTTAATTCAAAAAAATTTATTAAGCTTCTAAACAAATTTATTGCAATTAAAAAAAATATTTATTAATATACTTATAGGTACTTAGTTTAAAATCGTTAAATATATTTTAGAAATAATGCAATTACGAAAAAACAAAATAGATGATTCCTTTAAAATCTAATTTATAACTACACATACTTAAATAAAATACTTAAAAAATAACAACGAAATTATCGCTATTTACGTCCTGAATTTACTTAAATTCTTATTGAATTTTTAATTGTAACCAAAGAAGCAAAAAATTTATTTTCAAAAAAAATAAATTAAATCTAACATCTAAAACAAAAACGGTAGTTATAACATCTTTTTAAATTTAACCAAAAGTACAAATTAATTTAACAAAACTGTTTTAAATTTCACTAATATTAGTTAATATTAAATATTACAATATTTAACTTCTCCTGCTAATCATACTTTTGAATGCTAAGTTATCACTTAAAGGCAATTTAATATAATATCGGAGACCTTTTATTCATATTGATGTTATTTAACTCATGTGTAAACAAATTTTGTTTTTTCTAAAAATTAATCTGGCTCAGTTTCTGTGATTTCCAAGCCAATGCTTCTACTTTCTAACAAATTCTTCGGTTATCTTAATAATTAATTTCAGTAGTTCATAGTTTTGATTCCCTCTTTTTCTGACCAATCATAATTTGTTTTTCTGTATTTGATTATTTGAAAACAAATAATAACGGAATAAAATTAAAATTCAATCACAATAATATTTTCATTCAGAAATTAACAAAAAAAAAAATATTTCATTTAGAACAAAAATTTTCTATATTTCAGATTTAAAATTTTAGTAAAAACAATTAAGTACATTTTATTTACGTACAATAGCAATTAATGAATATCCTTTGTGATTGTAACAAAGAAAATTAAAAAAAATAAACGAAATAAGAACAAAAAAAAAACTTAAAATCTAATTTAATAAAACTAAAAAAAAAAAAATTCAATAAAACTTAAGAACAAAGAAATCAAAAAAAAAATTATAACACAAAAAAAAATATTAAATTACAGAAAAAAAAAATGATATATAGTTTATAACTATAAGAGCATAATGAATTTACTTAATAATTAAATAAAAAAATAAAACGACAAAAGTTACCTGCTGAATTCGTACAAGTTCAGTTGCATTAAATAAAGTGTGTGCAAAAAAAAAAACAGAATAGCAATAGGAAAAAAAGCGCGCCCAAAATTGGTTCTACAGTTTTCCACAACAGTATTGCCATATAAATTATACAAACAAATATACACTGCCATATAAATAATATAATAAAAGGTGTGTATACTGTAGTAAATCACAACTAAATAAAAACAACAAAAAAACAATAAAAAAAAATAGTAAAGTCAATCATTCATTACTAAACAACAAATATTTAATTTTATCTACTTCTTCTTGACGTGTCAACCTAATAACAAAGTATATTTATAGTACAAAATTCATATACGTATATTTTATATACATATGTATACAAGTATATTATATATATAGTATAACTACCTGTTGAATATTATACTCAAGTAAATTGTAGCATTTACTAAACTAAACTATAAGAAATCTGTTGTTAAACAAAAAACCATATGAGATTTGAAATTATAAAAAAAAAGAAAAAAATTAAAACAACAGTAAATCAAGGTTTTGAAATTTTAAAATACAAAACGTTAATTATTTTTTTTTATTTTAATAAACTCAACATTTTAAAAATATAGTTACTACAATAATAACAAAAAAAAAAACAAAAGTTATAATAAAAAATTTAGTAAAATAATAATTAAGTATTATTTTAAATTAATAAACTTTATTAAATAGTGACAAAATACATTTTTGTTAATAATACAAAAAACAAAAAAGTTAATTTAAATTTAAAGAAATAAAAAAGAAGAAATTGTTAAAAATTTCATACATAGTCTGTTTTGTAAAAAATTAGCAAATAAAAAATATTAAAATGTCTTCATTAACAATAATATATTTAATACTTTGTTATTACATTAGTAATTCAATTTGTACAAATTTATTACCGCTTGAAGTATTTGAAATATCATCAGCTGTTGTACAACAACAACAACAACAAAAACAACAATTATCACAACAACATAATATTTTTAATAATAATATTATTAATAATAATAATAGTAACAATTTAACAAATATAAATAGCAATAATACAAATACTAATAGTAATAGTAATAATAATAATAATAATATTAATTTATTAAAAACGATTTATAATAATTTAAATAATAAAATAAATAAAAATAGTAATAATATTAATAATAATTATAATGATAATATAATATTACCATTATTAAATGCAAATAAAATAAAATTATTAGAAAATAATCGTAAAAGATCTAGTCGACAAATGACAATACAACAACAACAGCAACAACAACAACAAAAATTATTATTAAATGATGAATTATTAATACCACATCGTATATTATATCAAATTGGGGTAAGTTAATAATTTTTATTTATAACTAGTTACATAACTAAGTAGTTATTATGATTTTTTTATATTTAAGTATTAACTAGTTACTTATTTATATTTATTAATTACTCATGTTTATAACTTATTTGTATTTCTATTAACTTAATATAATAACTTATCAATATCTTATTTATATTTAATATGAATTTATTTACTATAGCAACGTTGTCCGAGTCCAACACACAATGTATAAAATTTACTTGAATAAAGTTCTATTTATGGACCCAATTAAAAAAAAAGGTTTCTGAAAAATAACCTAGATATATTCGAACACATAATAGGACCAATTCAAAACCCGTACTTATAAGGTTTGAATTTATTTGAATTTGTGTTCAATGCATAACACAACATAAGAATGAATTTTTTTTTATAACTAGTTATACTTAATAACTTCTATTATTAATCTGGTATTGTAAGTATATATAGAAACTATTGGCGAATTTTAATTTTGTAAGTGAAGAAGAGACGTAAAAAACATTATAGAAATAATAATGAAAATAGTCGAATATTTTCCTTTTAATTTGACTGATATGCTTATCCTATAGATACGCGTGTTTCTTCTTATAGAAATCAGATTGGGTATTTATAACATCTTCATTAGTCATTGGACACTGTATCGATACTATTTCAACTTTACCATTTCAGTCTTTAGAAATTTTTCTTTCACTAAGCTAAAGTGTGTTCATTTACTTTAATTACAAATTCCTCCCAGCCAGTCAGAATTTTGGAAAACCGTATAAAACGTAAAATTGTTTATTTTTGAGAAGGTATCTAACTACCTAATTCCAAGTTTTTTACTCCTTTGGTTTTATAAATATTCGTGATAGATTCAGTTGTATGACAGTTATGCGAACCTGTAATATTTAATAGCAAAGTACTGCGTTAGTTCTATTTTTTTTGTAAGATTTCAGAATTTTAGCTTTAAAGATGAAAAGTTGATGTGTAGAGCGAACAAACAAACAAACAAAATTTTTCTTTTATAAGCACAGATGTCCATATAAGATTTTAAAATGCTTCCAGTTTTTTTATCAGTTATATAAATAATAAGTAACTATACTTAGTTACAATACAAACAATTAAGCTATGAATAATTTCTACCGTATAACTAACTAATATAAATAATACTCATTGTATAACTAATAAATATACTTGATTTATTAAATTTATTTGATTATAAATGACTACTTATATTTTGTTATTTATTGATTATATTTATTTTACTAAAAGTTGTTTGATAAATAATAATAGTTATATTATAACTATATATATATATGCTTATATGTAAATGTATGTATAGTTATATATAGTTAAACGTTATTCATTTTACTTCAGTACTTATTAGTTTGATTACGATAAACGCAGGATAAATGTAGCAAGGGTTGGGTTCTAGCGTTATAGATTAATGAATAACGAACCAGTGAAAGAACTAGAATTATTTCAATGAGACAAATGTAAAAATAATAGAACTATGATACTAATTATACTTGCAATAATGTGAATAATATATAATAAAGAAGTTATCTTAACTAAAAGTTAACATATTTTCGAATTAATGAAATGTTGAATTACACGAAAGAAGAACTTATTTACAAAATAAATAACTAAATAACACTTAATAATACTTATTTCCTTTTAATCTTAAGTTCAGAAATTCTATATGACTTAAAAATATATTACTGAAAACTTGAAACTGATTGAAGTTTGTCAACGAATCGTTCCTCAGTTTACACACTTTTAACAAAATAATAAACTAAACAAATTTCAAAACTCCAAACTGTATGTAAACCAAAAAAAAAAAAATATTAACTTATATAGTTTTTTTTTATAAAAATTAAAATTTAAAATGAAACCAAATCAATAATTGATAATAAAAAATAGAAAAAAAAATTATTTACTTATTGATTCTTAATTATGTTTATAAATTTGTTCCAGTTTTGAATTCCATCAATGAATCTACAAAATGCATATTAAATGTCACTTAGTTACAACAATTATGTTAAATTGATTTGATGATTTATATTCATTATCAAAGTTTTCTAACTTGTATACTTATATATATATACATGTATCCAAGTGTAACATAATATGATCACAGAATAATGAAATTATGTCATGCAATAAATATTTAAATAGTATTTTTCAGAAGGTTTTCATGTAAGTAAATTTAATGAGAGTAGATATTATAACTTAATATAATTACAATAATAATTTATTCACAATATCTATAAGATAAAATTTTCATTTAAGACAAATTTTACAGCAGCTGGTTGAGTATTTATATTATACAACAGTTAATAAGTCTAGATCAAATATCACTTAGAATAGTGTTTACAAATATTTATTTATTATAAAAGTTACCTTATTAGCTTACCAAAGTAATCATACTCATTAATTATTAACGAAAGATTAAAAAATTTACGTGTAATTATTGGGTGATAAATGATAATCTTACTATTAAATCAAAAATCAATTTATGTTTAATTATTAAATATTCATTAATAAAATGTTTTATTTATTTTGTTTATTTGAAAAAAAATTAATATCAAAATAAGTGAAAAATTTTTTTTTAGAAAAAGAGATGTTATGTGCATCCAAATAGCCAATACAAATTATAAAAAGTTCGTTCTTACCTGTGATACCATTATGAGGGCTATATAAAATTCACAAGAATGAATTTGTATTTGTTGACCCTAATAATGTTTTGCTTAGAACCTTTATTAAAGCCTTGTGAACTAGATTCAGATTTGTGCTATTAATTTGTGTTTTGTATTATAGTTCGTAAACTTTGACTTCGATTGGGTTGAATTTGAACAACAATTACAAAACATCCCTAAGTAATTTTTAGTTTAATTTTCAAAATTCATATCAAATAAATAACAATCTATTGGTGTTATGCTGAGCAAAGACATAGGAAAAATTAATTCTCAATTAAAAGATAACAAATAAATACCAAAATTTAAATTGTTACGAAAAAAAAACAAATTAAATAAACCTATTTAAAAAAAGACTTGTAATACAAATTCTGTATCATTTATACATAATATAATTACTACTTGTAATAAATGTCACTATTACAATCACTTAATCACAATCAGTAACTAACCCATATAATTTAACGTAAAATACTTACATAGTTATTAAAATAATTAAATAAAAAAAAAAATATCAAATTAACTTTCAAATTAAAATAACAATCAATTCTTTACCACCTCTTAATAATGATATGAGCACACATTCAAATCACTCAACATTATTAAAAGCAAAAAAATAAAAAAAAAAAAAATCTAACCACCTGCCTATTATCATTATTACTATTATTACTATTACTATATTATTTACTTGTATAAATCAACAATCATAAAACAAAAAAAAAAAACACAAAAATTTTTTTTAATAATAATTGTTAAGAGGAAAGAATATGTGGGTGTTTACAGACAAATAGAAAATAAAAAATAAAACAAAAAAAAACATGAATATAATTACCATTTTGCTTGCACCTTCTAGAACACCTAAAGTTTAAATTCTCCAACAGCACCTCAGCACAACATATACAACTAACAAGAATATTAATAGTGAATTTATAATTGAGAACAAGCACAACAAAAATAAAGAAAAACAACAAAACAAAATTTTGTAGTATTTACTACAGTTTTTTTAGTTATTTGTTAAAAATTAAAATGCAGTATGAAATGTAGTCGGACTCACAGTTTTGAATATTGTTTTGATGATATTAAAGTATTTACCCCGCTTGCTATGAATTTTTTCATTTCCTGAAGGATTGGGTTATAAAACTGCATTCCACCCTATAGTGAGAGTACCACAGCACTTGTAATTTAATGCAAAACACAAAAGTAGATTGTACAAAAAACATTAGTTGCTATAATATGCAACAAATAATACCCTCTCTAGCGAGTTGATCGCATTACCCGGAATCTCATTGTGTCCTGGCTGTATGTTGAAATAATCCACTACCACGTTGAAAGGACTGCGATAGTTAAGCACGATTTTTAAGTGGATGGTTCTATCATGGTTCTATCCTTCTGAAAAGGAGCAATCTGCACATCTAACTACCTGTAACATACTGCTTCATAAAAGAAAAATCAAAGCTTTACATTTCAGATGGTAAATTAGATCATTATATTGCAACATCATCAAGTAAATCTGGTCTATGCTGAACCAGAAGTGCTCCCGCAATCTACTATCATTGAAAAAATGTGATATCAGTATTTAGTATGATCATTACGGACCATTGTCTTGTATAGACCAACACGCCAGAAAGCTTGGATTCCCTCCAAACGACTTTTGCAGAACGTGCAGAGAGGAGAATGAACCTGTCCAAAGCCTTCTCGCTTCCTGCCCTGGTCTTTATAAAAAATGGTAAACCCATCTAGGAGCCTTCTTTCTGAACTCTTTCAGTGACCTGAAGGACACTAAAAAGCTCAAAATGATTCAACGAGTAGGTTCTGACGTAAGGAAAGTGACATCACAATGGACCTTACTGGTCTAAAAGCGTAGGTGACAGCCCCTATACTACCTACTTACTTATACCTATGCAACAAATACTACACATAGTAATCTAATGAATACATAATCACAATTGTTAAAGTATCTGTGAGTCAACACATTAGGCAGGTTAACTTGAAAAATTTTACGTTCTACAGAAAAATACATATGTTATTGTCATTAATGTCGCTACACTGCAACCTGCTTCTTTTAATTCATACGAATGGCAATCATGGTTCAATTACGGCTTGTTTCTAGCATCAAAGTATTTCATCAATCTTCAACTATTCCAATAGTTATTACAAATTCTTAAAATAATATTCAAGCTCCATTATTTACCACAAAATGTAGAGTGGAATTCAATAACTGAATCAAATACGCCTCCGATTATACTTATAGTTATAGGTTTTTGTTATTTATCGTAATAATAGTTAAAAATTAGTTTAGAAATCTGAATACGAAAATGTAAGTTATTTCAGACTTCTTAGGATAGATTTAAAATTGTTTTTAAAATTTTATCTGAAGAAATATCATTACATATATATGCGTTAATAATATATATATATATTAACGCATAATAATTGTAATAAATTTTTTACTCAGTTGTAAACAAACTCATTATTAGTAATTCATGTAATTTCCAGTCATAGATGTGATCCCGTGTCATTCAGTTAAAAATATTTAAAAAAATATGCACTTAAAATGCACTTTACATTAAATTACGAGATTTAAAATTATGCAAACTATCTACGAGTATTTAAATAATATATAAGAGAGTATTTTAATAGTATACATGAAGCATATTTTATTTTATCTACTCCCAAACATTTATAGAAATATTTCAACTTGTTTACTTATAGAGTAAAAATTATAAAAAAAAAAATCAAATTAGAGAGTAACAACCCAGGTTGGTTTCAGTATTTTTTTTAACACCTCGTTCTACCCTCCGGTCTTAAACTTATATGTTTTATTCAAAAGTGATTTCATATTTTTTCAAAGGATAATCTTATGGAGTGATGAACATATATCTATTTAGTGGAATTTTATGAGTTGCCTAAAAATAGACTAAATCATAAAACATATAATCAAAAATGAGAATTAACGAGTTTTATCGAATTTAAATGTACTGGCCAGATCATTGAATTGCGCTTAACCGATTAAGCTAACTATGAAGTCTCATTTTTTAATCCTGATTTTTATTTAAAATTTTTTTTGAAATTCTCTGGTTCTAATTGCACAATTATATAGGTATAAATTATTATTCCTATATCACGGTCGGTGTCTGCTCCTATTATTAGTACTTTTTTTACGATAGGTGTTCAATTTACATTCGGAGCTTCCTTTCAAGTACATTTTATTTATATTATATAAAGAATTAATAAAAATGCTTACACTACAATCGTATAAGATATGACTATCTTAAGTCTAAGTCGACTAAAAAATATATCTAACAAAATTATTTTATAATTTAGATTGTCCCTAGATATCGTAAATAAATAATGTTGTTTTATCCATTTCAAAGAAAAACACAAAAAAAAAAAATACTATAACAACAGAACATAATGTAAAAGAGTAGGCTTAAGCATACATAAATATTTCCTCTTGGATTTTAAAGATTTTTTTTTTTATATTTTGAAATAATACGTTGTTTGCTTATTTCAGTCAAAATGCATTTTCATACAACAACCAAATAACCAAACAGATAAAAAAAAAATTAAAAGCAAAAGTCATCTAAAATGCAATTTTTTTAAAAAGAAACAAACAAAAAAAAATTTATGATGGATTCAGAACTCCTTCGCATCATTTTTCTAATTCGATCCAGTTGTCTTATCCAATAATTTATCTTTAGATGATTATGAAGAAAATATATCTATCTTCCTCCATAGATTTTTTGTTTTTTTTTTTTTTTTGTTATAAGTAAACTGATTGTTGACAGATGTCATAATGATAAAAATTCTGGTTTTATATTTATTTTTTTTTACTTTTATAAATGTCAATATTATGAAGCACAAGTTATGATTAACGGTTTATAAGCGGATTTATTTATATCAACAGCAAAACAAGAATATTACACTGAATAGTTTACATTGATTTTAAATCTATTTTTTTGAATGAAACTGTAAAAAGATTGAATCTATACACGAATAGAACATTTTTTATTTAAAAATGTTTTTATAAGAATAAAATTTTATAATGTTAAATACTTCTGCTTTCTGATTTTAAAATATAATTTGAAAATGTTCTAAAAGCTTAATATTTTGGATATGCAAGTAAGTAATTTAAATATGCTAAAATAGTTTATTTAAGGCTAAATAATTGAAATGATTATTGTGACACTGTGTATTGGATAAATAAGTAAAAATATATCGAATATATATTAGGTATAAACAACTGCCTCGTGGTTAAAATCGATAGCTCTGGCAGCCAGTGCTTGTAAATTAATGCGGTGTTATAATTTAAATTACTCATACAGCAATAGTTATAACTACTTAAGCATTAACATATCTAATGAAGTAAAGTCAATTAAATGCAAATTTTCGGAAAGTTTATTTATTTTTATCCTATCCTATAGTTAGTTAGAAAGTATATTAAAAATATTACATCTTCTTTCACGTATTAAACTTAAGTCTATTTTACCTCATTTTATTTTATAGTTTGACTAGTTCACAAAATATTTCAAAGCATTGACCTTGATTCACTTAAATTACAATATCTGCGTCAGTGTAAACACCAAAACCACTTCCTCAAATTAGAAACAACTTGTGTTGGTGATGAAATATTGGTGATGCGGGTTGAGGTAAAATATACGCATATTATATTTTATATATATATAAGATGCATCAAATCATAGGTGATTTTGTAACAAAAAATGGTTTGATTTACTGAAAAACGAGAAGTACGAAGATACCAAACGCCTTAGGAGTTAACTATGCAGTCTTAAAATATCTGTTCCATATCAAAATACTGTCTTGACTTTTTGTTTATATATGATTCTATGCCAACGGTACACCCTGTATAAAATAATTAAGTGCAGTATATTTTAGCCTTAAACTAATCTTACAACACATCATTTATTAATCTCAGTGTTATGCAATTGTCAAATCAGATAACTAACGTTTGAAATAAAAAAAAATGATTTTGTTATTCTAATTTAGTTTAATATAAATGTTATTTTTGCTTTTTTTTTATACCGGTAATCTCATATTACAACTTACAACTGATCTTATATATGCGATCTTTAAGGATGTCATAATCAAATAACGCATATTATTATATCAACATTAATCACATTATTGGAGTACCTAGTTATCTACTTTGTATATTAGCACATAGTATAAGAGAAAATTGAAATGATTTTAATTTGATTAAAAAAAAGCATACTTATATAAAAAGGAAATTGTAATAATACACCATACTCTGTATTTTATTAAATTATATTATGATAACTATTATTTAATACAGTTCAAGTCATTTGAATAAGAACACACACTTTGCATATATATACATATATATAAGTACTCTAATGAATTATTTTAATATTAATTTTTTATACACAACATTTACTTTAAAAATTCAATTTAAACTGAAGTCAAAAACATTCCTCCAGAAATTATATTTTCAATATTCATATATTTATGTTTCGAAATTATCAATATATTCAGAACACTTCCACAGTATGTCCTTGCAAAATACCAAAATTTGGATAAAAAGATTGATGAGTGCATGATTAATGTGTAATCGGTCATTATTTTTTTCATCAATTTATTGTCAATATATTGACGAAAAGATTGATGAAAATAATGATGTGTAATAGACACTTAAAGTAAACATTTGGCAAATTTTAAAATTTTGTTTAGAATAGTGAGGTCAGAACTCGACTAATTCGAATTGCATTGGAAGAGAAAAAAAAGTATGAAAAACATTCTGAATTCAATTTTACTAGGATAATAAAGTACTAAAATTCAGTTCCAGTATTGAGATTAACTCTATACATTCTTTCCATAAAAATTTGAGTTAAAATTAAAATTTTTTTTTTATTTATCAACTCAATTCATTATCATTTCATCATATAATTTTCGGTCTTTTGTTCTATATTTTCTTGATATTTATTTTTGAATTTTCTTTTTATAAAATTTTTGTTAACACCGCATTATAGGCAGAGATTGTGTTGCTCGTGATTTCATTGATTTTATGATTCCCGTCCAGAACTGACAATGTTGCTTCCGATTTATTTGCAATCAATTGAAATTATTAAGAAAAGTTAAGACTGATGAATATTCAAAATATAACTAGTTATGTACTTTTAAAAATATAACTACTTACTTATAACTACTTTTATTATATTTGTTTCTTTTCAAATGAACTGTTGTGTAAATTTTTAAAATTTTATGTTGGAAATTTTAAAAATTTGCTTACAAATTTTTTAGTTTATACTTGAAATTACATATTTGCAATTTGAAATTTCATATAAAATTTTACTATCTTTTTAAAAGTTACTTTAATAGTAGTTATAGTTATATTGAATGAAAAATAAATGGGATTATGAAAACACGACACGTGATATAAAGAAATAGTAAGTAAGTAAGTATATAAAAAATGTTAATATCGTATGTTTTTTTTTCTTTGTTTTTTTTTTGTGGTAAACAACTTAAGAAATTTTGTTAGTTAATGTAGGAAGTTGAAAATTGCAAGGAAATATTTTCTTATTTTTATTTTCTATTTTATGTGGATTACTTGTAAAAATACCCACCATGAATTACTCAATCATTTTTTGGTTTTCTTTTTTGATTTCTTTTTTGTTTTCACAAGAAAGGTAATCCTTGATTGTAGAGGTAAAAGTAAGTATAGCTGAAAATTATGTTAGATAATATGAAAACTTTTTTTTTACCATTCATAATGTCTTAATCTACATAACTATAGAAATTTTTTTTATAAAAGTTATATTTTTGTTTTTTATTTGCCATATGGTTAATGTAAAGATTGGTCTTTGTTTTAGATAATAAATAAAGTATATATTCAATTAGTTTTAGATTTTTTAAATTGAATGCCTGTTACATTAGAATATAACTACATCTTAAAAAAATGCTGACTATGCTCAAATTTATTAATGAATGTACGTATTAGTGGTTTTTGTTTGTCATTATTCTGAAACACAAGAGTTTACTGTAAACTTTGACAGACAAATTTCATTACTATATTATATATATATATACTTACAATATGTTGTTCATATCATTTTTACACATATCTTTTGCAACTGATTTTAAAATTTCTGATCTCTAAGGTTCTTGAATCTTTTTCTATATTATCAACTTATTTTTACCGTCATTTTCGATTTGTATTGTATAATGTTTATATGCTACTTACTAATATTATATCGTTATTTTAGATACTACCTAGTATTACCTATTAAGATTAGCATTTCACGTCCATTTATATTAATAAAGAGTGTAGGAATAATACTTCAAAATTTCAATTTAATTTCAACACTAAAAGCTTATTGCAAGTCTTTTATATACCAAAGCTATTAGTTACCTTTAACCTTTGTTAATGAAACCGAAAAACAAAAATATTTAAATAAGAATAAAATAACATAACTAGCTATTATTTATTCATTTATTTATTCACCATTTAGTTCAAACGGTTTAAAATATTGCAGTTTAATTAACAATTTAAGTTTATAATATATTTTAATTTTTAGTTTGTTTTTCCTCTTTTTTTATTTAGATTTTCAATTAAATTTTAATTTTTAAATTATAATTACAATAAAAAGCAAATTATTAAAATTGATAACAATCATTATGAACTTAGAAGTAAATTACTATATAAACAAAAACAAAATGATGAACAGCTAACTCAATGAATTTAATTCGATTAAATAAAAGAAAAAAAAAAAGTTTCAGGAAAAACAATAAATTCATAGAAACCAATTTAGTATAATTAGTGAATTACTTAGGAGATTTTCTTCAACCTGACTTTACTAAAAGAAAAGTCTAGGCTATTATTATGTTGGCTAACTTATGGGTTAAAATTTGCCATAATTTGTTCTATGAAAAGGAAGGTCTAAAACATTTTCTAAATGAAATCGGGCACTAATATTAATCTGCTTATTGATTATGCCTTTTATAGTTTGGGAATCAATTTCGCCAGTGAATATTTGAATTATAAATAAAATATCCGCAAAAACTCTTCTCAAAGTAAAGGTGCAAAGTATTTAATTGAAGTAGTTTGAGGCGATCTTGGAACGATTATTGGGTTGAACCAGGGAAGATTACGTAAGGCAAATCTAAGAAATTTTTTTTGAATTGACTCTATTTTGTGGGTATGAGTGTAGTATACTAAGGTGACCAGACGGGACTAGCGTATTCAAGGTGAGAACGAATGAGCGTTGTAAATAATAATTTAATTGTATATGGATCGTTAAATTCTTTAGTTTAATCTCGCTATGAACCCTAACATATATTGTATATAAGTCATAATTAAATATACGGTGTGAGTTGAAGTAGCAGAAACTGATAGGAACTTTTTTTACGGCAATTGATGGAAATCTTATATTCTATACATTGAAAAGTGTCGCTTGATTTATCGAGAATTGATTTATATATTACAATCTATGACTTGGGTATAACTACTTTGGAACTATATTTTAAAATCTAATCTAAATTATGGCCGCTTATTCTGTATGATAATATTATCTGTTCTATGGATCGTTTATAGTGTACAATAATAATGAACTATCTCGTAATTAACATTATATATAATATATACTTAGTTATACTACAAAATGTATAATCCAAAAAATATTTTAATTGCCATAACAATTCACAAAAAAAAAAAAAAAAATCATTTTTGTTTTATGTCAAAATTATTTCTGGTTTGTAAAGAACAAAAAAAACAAAAACAAAAATTCCACAGGAATTCTGACATTTGGAATGTGCCTTTTAAAGATTTTGGTTATCAACCATTTGTAATAGCCAAATACCATTAACATTAAAAAAAAAATTTACCATAAAAAAAAAAACAAAAAAAAACTGAAGGTAACCAAAAAACAAAAAAGAAGTACCATCATCATTCTAATCAATATCAATATCATTATTAAATTAGTGATAGTCTCATTGACTGGGAAATTACAACAAAAAAAAAACAAAATAAATAAATAAAAAAACGCACATTCTAAAAACAAAAAAAAATAACTTTCTATGCATGTCAATCACTGAAATTATCTAAAGAATTTGGCCTTAAAAAGAATTTCAATTTTTTTTTTTTTTTAATAGAGCTATACTTTTTTTGGTGCTTTTCTTTTTCTTCAAAAATAATCGATTCCATTATTGTGTTCTTACTTTCTTCCTCTTTTTGATATTTATAAAATCAAATTCCAAGTTTATTTTTATATTGTAAGTAAATTAAAAAAATTCTTTTATGTAATCTCGTCATCAACTCTTTAAAATGATGGTATGTAGTACACCCATAAGGCTAAAAAAAAAAAAAAAAGAAAGAATCTGACAAAAAACCAAATTTTAACAACAGCAAAAACAAAAAACAAGAGCAAAAAATGAAATTCCCTTATATAGCCATCTACTAGTGAAGACACAATGGTTCAAAGGTCTAATAGAATTTTTTTTTTTTTTTTGTATATTATGGTCTCTTATTTCATTCATTTTATTTTTCTGTTCTACAATTTCATAAGTCATCATAGATGGAAGGTAGGGCAGAAGAGGGAAATAAATTTTATTCATCGCATGATGCAAACCTTTTGTTTTTTTTTCCTTATTAATTAAAAAAAAATTCTGCTTTAGTATACGTACAAAATTTTGAAATAAGAAAAACTAAATTTCTAGCATCAATCATAAGTTTTCGCCTGAAATTTTGTAAGTTATATCTATTAGAAGTAGTTCAATTTGAAATAAGTAACATATAAGTTTAGATTTTTTTAAAGTAAGAATTATTCTAATATATGTAATTTAAATTAAATATATATCATAGCGACATGTAAGTAGTATGAAATAACAATCGCATATTTTATATATGCGATGTGACTGTGAGTATACGATGTTATTTTGATTGTGCTTAATTTCCACAAATATTTTCTAATATTCAAAGTTTCGAATATTTTTAACTTAATAACAGTTTTCGGAACAAAGAAAAAACTATAGAGTACGAGTTGGTTAGAGTACATAATAAAAACTATAATAGTAGGAGTTAATTCCCAAGTACTTGACCACACAATATAGAGAATAACCACAAATTTAGGACCAAATTCCGCAAGGGAAAAGTACCTGAAGTTGGCCTGAAGATTCGTCTGCACACCCACTAATAAAATAAACAATAAATAAGAGTTGATTTACTGGGATGTTTTTGTTTTTCTAAACATAATCAGAAAGTTTTTATTAATCTATACTATATTGATAATAATGCTGGATATCAAAATATGATTATAAGGCAACATTGCCTTATTGGTCTGGACTTTCATCAAATAAGCGTACATAGACGAGAAAGAGTATAAAATTATACTACCTTTTTTCTCCACCTTCGCTGATCTATGATTTAAAGCAAAACTCAACTTGGTGCCTATTCCCTAAACTTACTTGCTAGGGTTAATATACATAGGGCTTCAAATAGTTTGTTTTAAATGGCCATTAAACCATAACATCCATATAGTGAAGTTTGTAATCGCAATACCGTAATTAATAAAAACGTAGTATAATTACGATTAGAGATGCATACAATTAATAAAGAATATTAAACGCAGTACCGTACAATAATATAGCAAGAACATCAAGATGGCTAGACGAAATCGAGGACAACTGCCGAAAGATTGTAGTTAACGGATTAGGATCAGTTGCAGCAAATAGAGTAGAATGGAGGAAATAGGAAAACGGGGTTGAGGTTCACCCTGAGTTGTAGAACCAATAGATGATGATAATGATAGATATCGAAAATAATATTCATTTAAATCTGTATAATTAAATGCTATAAAGCTATACTTATATTTCTTTTTACTAGGTTTTGCAATAAACTATTTTTATTTTTCCAATTGATTGCTTATCAATTCATTATACTTAAATCAATTAAAAATTGTAGTACGCAAATTAACAATTAATTAATTAAAGTTAATTGCGCCCAAATTTTATAACTACAGTTTTTCGCAATCAATTAAAATTACGATTTAACTATAGGTATACTTTAATAAAGTAGTTCACGCTGCTATCGCGGAAAAAGTTATTTTTTTATTATTTTTATTATACTTAAATAACTTAGATTGGAATGATATAATAAAAAAAATTATTTATAAAAAAAAAATTTCGATTATTAAAATACTTTTCTTTTTCTGATTTTTTTTTTTTATTTTTACAAAGGAACCAACAAATTTTCCAAGTTTTTTTTTTTCAAATTTTTACAATGAAATTCCGATGTAATCATAATACGTCATAGGCCATTAATAATTCATCATTTTAATTTTTTTTTTTGTTTTTTCTTTTTTTTCTTAAATGATTTTAGTGATTAATTTTTAATTTTTTTGGAATTTTAATGGGTTTTATTTCAATATATATATATATATATATATATATATATATATATATATATATATATATATATATATATATATAAATACATACATTAAGAAAATATTACGAAAATATAAAAGACTACAATAATAAAATAAGAATATAATAATAAGTAAACATCCCATCAAATAAAAAATGAATCCATCAATTAAAAAAAGTTTAACAAAAAAAAAATATGAAAATAAAAATGAAAAATTTCCCAGAAAAATTACATATTAGAGTAAAGAAAAAAAAACAAAAAATAAAAAATGATTTAATAATAAAGATAAAAAACGAGCTTTTCCGAATCAAAAAATCATATCATATAGGAAAAAGAGATGAGTAACATCATTAACATATTAGAAAAAAATAATAATAAAAAAAGAAAAATGTTTCCGATCTATTAAAGTATATATATATATATCAGTAATTCTCAAACTAATAAACAACAATTTTTATCAGTGTTAGAAAACGTTATGTAAAACGTAGCGCTGATGTATAACGTTACAACAAAATTAAATTTCAAAAATACCGTTGCAAACATTATGAAATTTTGATTCCGTTATATAAAACAAAATGTAACGGAAACAGAATTTTCTATATATAATTACTATATTTTCTATATATCTTGTTTATTAAAAAATTTTTTTTTATTAATTTTTGACTAGTTATTAAATACCGACGAATATTATTATTATAGACTTACATATTATAATGATCTGTTATTTTCTTAAATTTTAATTTAAAAATGGTCCTTTGTACATAATACTTTTAATGACTGCTCGCGTGTACACTATAGTATTTTTAACAATATCGGGATGTTGGAATGTGTACCGATAAAATGTACAGAGGCATAATCAAGCTGAAAATGTTATACGGCGTGACGTGTATTTTTATAACAATCTGCTATACACATTTTTTTATTTCTGGATTATATATTATATAAAATAACCACTAACATTACTTAATTCAAAATCAAAAAAACAAATTTATTACAGATTATTACTGCCATTATTTGCAATATGATTCTATTTGCTACAGCCATGTTTCAGTTGAAAGGTTTTCTCTTGTTTCTCTTGATTCTCCCTATCCTACTTTTGGTTTTTTTTTAAAATAACCTGTAAAGTTTCCACATCTGATATTCATAAAATATTACACAAAGAAACTTTTGACAACGTAATGATCTTTTAGAAGTAATCCGATGGACATGTTTGAAATTATATTTAAAAAAAATATATACTTCGTATCACTTCGAAATTATTGTAAGTATATATCAATTAAGATGACGTTGTACTTCGTATTCTTCATTCTTTTCTAAGACTCTTTCAAGCAATCATCATTATCATCATCACCACAGTCAATCATAACCAACAGTATGATATTAGACGAAATTTTAACAATAAAGATGCTATATTTTCGAAGAATGGGTTTATACTGAAAACTTCAAAATTTCATACAAAATACAACATTATTGGTAAATGAAAAATATCAATAAAATTTCCAAAATAGTCTTAATCAAAAAGAAAAAAAAAATTAAAAGAGTTTTAGTTATCATTAATTCCAAATGAGCTTACCAAAATAGAACCCCCCCATGAAATTTCATTAAATATTCTGAACTTTCCTTAAGAAATTCCTGTTCCTAACGTTTATGAAAAAATGTATGATTTGCACAAGGAAAGCGGTGAGAATAAGAAACTAGTATAAAATAGTTTTTGATGGCTACTCTTTAAATTTCTCATTTGATTTTACAAAATTATAAAAGCTACCATTATCATAATATACCGTTTGAGAAACAATGTACTTTACAATACAAATAGAATATTTGAAAATATAAAATTCAATAATTTTTGAAATTACATTTCAAGTGTCCGAATTTAAGAAAAAACAAAAAACAAACAAAAATTTCTAAGTACTTATCAATTTATTACAGTTAAAGTAAAAAATTTTGTAATTCAATTTGTAACAATAAAGCGGTTCTGAATTTAATTAGAAGTTCTTTCTAGAGATACTTACTTATAGAGATGAAATAAATAAATTTCTAGAATTTATGTTTTCAAGCCTTTCGAAATTATTTATTTATAGGAATAAATTAATCTGATGAGTAATTTATTTTAATATGATGCAAAAATATACACATGCTCATATATATATGTATATATATATATTTTATTTTTTTCCTGTTTTTGAATCAGTTTATTTACGAGTACCAGAAATTCATGTTATAGTATTGAAAACGTTAAATTATTGAAAAAGCAGAATAAAAAAAAAAATTTTTTTTAATTAAAGAATTCATGTTACATATTTTTTTTTATTGGCATATTTCAATTAGGTTAGAATCTTAAAGATGAAAAATAATCATAAATTCAATTTAGATGTGAGGTGATGTGTCAAGGTCAAATGAAAAAATTAAAGTTATTGATTAATTATTTAAAGGGTTTTTCAATATGTTTTAATTAAATATTTATTTATTATTTTGACATAAAATTTTGACAGCATTTGAACTCTGAAAGGTAATCATGGAATGATACCTATATATATTATAAAATTGATTATCAAAATATAAAGTTCATAATGCAAGTTTGCAAATCAAATTTGTTGTTAATTTTAATAATTATTTCCGCAAGTCATTCACGAAATCACCATATATCGCGAAGTGACATTGTTCTGTCATTTAGAAAAACTGCATGTAACGTTCAATGTTATCCGCTATAGATCAATATTAAAATTATAATTTCTTCTTAATTAATTAAAGGTAATACCTATACGTATATATATGGTTTTGTTAGAATTGCATTATCTATGCCATAGTGCTACGGTAATTACATATCGATTTATCAAAAGAAAAAGTTAGTTAACTTATCGAGATATTCGTGTAATTTACCACTATTTTAATATTTTCTATGAGTTTAGTTGAAATTACAAGTATACGTTAATTAAACAACATCAATTGCATATAATCAATGAAAAATCAATATTAATTGTGCTATTAAAGAAATAAAATACAAGATATTTCTACAAAAATTAAAATTGGGTTCAAAGAATATTTGAAAAATATTTACAAAAACAAAGAAAAACTCCACGTTTTTTTTTTTTTTTTGTTCATTTTAGTATCATGAATTTGAAATGTACAAGACGTAAAAGATTTACAAGAAGATCATTAAAATTTTTTGTCTTAATTAGATGTACAAGAAAATTACTAAAAATTAAAATCAAACTTTATCCTTTAATTATTGTTCATTACTAATTTTTTTGCACTCTCTAACACCAAACCAGTATCAGTACTGAAAACTGCATTCCAGTTATCTGATAAAATAAGGTACAAATTTATAGGAAATAAGATTCGTCTCTTCTGCTAGATGAAAGAACGATATTGAGTAGAGAACAACTATTGCTTTATGAAAATTTAATGATTTGAGAAAAACCCTATATGCTTCCAAGTGCTTTTATACTTTTTATTTTTTTTATATACACCTAAATTAATTACATATCAATTCATTAACTTGTATATTCCAAAAAATTTATATAGAAACATGCTTATACAAAGATTGTTTGTAATTGTAAATGAGTACATTTTGCTACAATTTTCTCGATATATTTATAAAAAAAATAAAAAAAAAACCATTTCCGCATAATCAATAATTATAGTCGCCGTATTTGAGCTACGTACATTTTCCACAAACTTAAATTAAAAATTTTTTATGGTAAATTATTTATTGAACTAAAAAGTAAAAAAAAAAAAAAAAGAAAGAACAAAAAAAAATATATATTACAAAATATATATTTTTATTTATTTATTTATTTTATTTTTTTTTTTAATATATAAATATAATTGTAGACAATGCCAATGTAGAAAAGAATAGTTTCTCTACTTATTGGGTATATAGAAATAAAAGAAAAACATAAATCCATTTCTATAGCATTCATTAAAGAAAACAAGACCATCCAGATTTAACTAAATGAATGTTATTGAAGAAAAATTATTGAAAAAAAAAAAACAATATAAAAGTATATATGTATGTATGTATATATATGTACGTTACGTATATAATAATCTATGAATGCTTACAAATGCTTAAAATATACTCGTATATCTAGTCAGTATTGATTTTCATTCATAAAAAATTCATAAAAAAGTCTACATAGGCATTATTTAATTCATAAGTTTATCATTCATATAAATTTATTTTCAAATTTAGGATTACCAATTAGTCAAAATTTTTGTAAATTAGGGAAATATTTCGAATTTTTATCGAAAGAAGTTTTCCTATTACCTATAATTGTTCGTATTATCTATCTAAAATAATTGAAAGGTGGTGTTAATATTTGATGAATTAAGGCAGCTTAAGCCAAAATACGAAGCATCATTCTTTTCAGTTTTCATTGTTATGTAAAGATATGAACAAAAGATAATCATTGAAAACTTTCTTTATTATAGCTATTCAGGTATATAGCCAAAATCAAACCTTGGACTTTAGGTCGTTAAGTCTTTTTTAAGGAATATTACATATATCTTTAATAAACTTCATCAAACCTATAGATCGAATCGCTGTAGTAGTTGAGTTTAAACAAATCGTCTGAACATCCAACCACAACAATTATTAGGTGGATAACGACCATCTAATATTTGACTAGAGTTATTACATCAAATAATCCAGTCCTAATTGTTTTTGAGAAGTCCGAACCCCCTACTCATAAAAATTTTTCAACTTCTGTTACAAATCGATTTGCTAATGAATACCACTTGCCTACTAATAAATACTACTTACATATATAAAAGTGAGAATATAAATTTCTAAGCTACAGAAATTAGAACAGTTAGAACATGAAGAAATTACATTACTTAATAATGATATAAGTTTATACGTATTTTGAAAAGATGGTAACTCTAAATAAGTTTTTTTTTTTTTATTAAGTATATTAAAAAATATCTGAATATTTTATATGCAGAAATATAAAAAATGTGTACATCATACATGATTATGTTGATATTATTATGTATGTAGTCTGTATATATGTATATATATATGCATAATTTACTTTAGTTTAAAAATAGTTTATAAATAATTGTTTTGATGATCATCATCTATACTTTGGAAATTTAATGTATGTCTACATCTGTACAAACATATATATTATTGGTATTTAATTGTGTATATGATAAATGTATCTTGTAATGATGCTGAAGGGGTTCAATCGATAGTTTTTTTTTTTGTTTTTTTTTTAAAATTCCTCCATTCATTCGACCAATTTCATTCATAAAAGTCTTCAATAACATTTCATTTTTGTCTTAATTCTTGTTTTTGTTTATTTCTTTTTTATTATTATTTTTTTTTTATATATATATATGTTATTATTGTTATTGTTGTTCATTCATTTTTTTATTAGTTTTTTGTTTTGTGTTTTTGTTTTGAATTTTTTGATACGTTTTAAAATGCTGTTATATTATTGCGAAACAAGACTACATTTATATATACGTATATAAGTATGTATATGTAATGTACATTTTATAGTTTTTTATATAGATAAATAAATTGGATAAGAAACAACTGGATTCAAAGAAGTGTTGTATGATTTTACTACAATGTAGTAAATTAACTACATTTTAAAAAAAAAAATACTTTCTTAGTTAAGTATAAGTTAACAGCAATTAAATAGGCTAAAATTTTAGATTCTATATAATGAAGTTGGGTATATAACATTATTATCTTATATGTATATCGAGCAATTTTATAAATTGTCGTCCAATATGATATTATGACAGTTGACAGAGTGATTAAGTCACCTAGCTACTAATTAGAAGATCACAGGTTTGATTTCCGGGCGGAACATGGATGTAAAGAATAATCGTAAAGCAGTTAAGGTTTTCATATTATAGTCATGTCAATTGAAAAATAAAATCAAATATTTCACAACGAAAAAATAGTTTATTATTTCAACTTAATCGACTATTATAGCTTTTAACATGATGTTCAGTGATTACAAACTTATTTACATAGATTTAGGACCTCTGTAGGTGGAATGTGGACATTTGAAAAAATTGATCAAGCAAATTGAAAAATATTAAATTTTTTTTCTTAAAATTTTCTAATTTGAATCACAATAACCGTTTCATAAGAACCACAAAATACACAAAGATAAAAACCATAATAATTAAATAGAAGCAGTGCAATTCGTTGCATCTCATATTTTAAGAACGTATAAATTTATTTTTATTTTTCTCTTTATAATTCATTAGTTTAATTTATAATTTATTATGGCTTATGGTTGTATTATTGGCATTGATGCATCATATTTTCTTACATACATAAATGAAGATTACATCTTCAGTTTTTTTCTTTTTGTTTTTTTTTCCATTATAATTATTTTTCTGAACTATCACCTTTTTTTTAAGCTAGAAATTGGATCAATATGGAAGTGAATTAGAAAGAAATTCACATAAATATTATAACTATTTGTATATGTATCTAATGTATGTGTATACATGAAAGACATTATGTAAAATCCATCATAAACTTTGCTACATAAAATAAAACAAAAAAAATGATTAAAAGTTAAAAGGCGGGAAAAATACGGAAATCAACTTTTTTTTTTGTTTTAATAATTTTGAATTAAAATTATTATAGAAAGTTCTACAATTCCAATTAAACCTGATATGACCTGATTAATAACTTAATAAATGACCTAATATTTTTTAATTATTTTTAATAAACATTTTTAATTCAAAAATGATGAGAAAGAAATTGTTCCATCGTTTATAAAAAAAATGTTTATACAAATAGACTTCACTGGTTGAAAGGTGCTGGTATTCGGCAGCTACTGCTACCTACCTATAAACTAAAACAAATGTAACAGTTATCTGACAGGAAACTATCTTCAGAAAGACCATAGAACCAACTTAGTGAGTATATCGTTCATTGATCTTTTCCTATATTAAGACCATTCACCTCCTTCAAATGCATAAATTAATTGTTAAATGTTAATTGTTTGTCATTGTGAGCTTTATACTGTTTTGTTTCTTTTTTTTTACCATTGCATAAACTTAAATACTTAACTATATATACTAGTTTTTGATTTTGTAACTGCTTATATTTGACTTGTTTTAATTTATAATTTTTTTTCCTCACTGACATTCAAATTATTCCTTGTTCATTTTCATAATTAAAACTATTTTATAAATTATAAACTTTGTACGAGCTACCTAGCTCTTTTTGAGATATGTTTAAATAAATAAATAAATAAATTGATGTACAAGCTTTAGAATTGTAAAAGAAGAAGTAAACAAAGCGGATGGGATGACGAAGATAACTGGAATATTTTTTTCGTATCTCACTAGAACATACCTTTTTACTTATATCGGATTAAATGATATCAGAATAATTAATTTTTAAAGACTTATTTTCTAAATCTAAATCAAGCTGATCGTGATTTAAATTCTGTGCTAAACAAAAATTTAAAAACTATAAATACATTAAAGGGCTTGTTTAACCCAAAAGTACTGATGCGTACTGATTTTGTAAAGAAATTTATAAATAATTAAAAATAGAAACTTGAATATTATTCAAATAAATTAATATGGGTTAGGGGATCAATCTTAGTTTAGCAAGTAACTGAGAATCTCATGAAAATCAATAAGATTTATTATTTAAAAAATTGCAAAAGTTAAAGAAGGAGAAGAGGGGAACTCCTCAACATAAGCACATGTTGTAAAAGATTTGCTAGTATGGTAGATAATCTGTGATGACAAGTGGAAGAAATTCTCAGTGGTTGCTTTAGAAGAAGAAAAACTCTAGCATATATTATTATATTACTTATAATACATATCAGCACTAAATTATAGATCTTTTGAACTTACTTAATTGTTTAATTTGAATTTTTTACTAGAATATCAATTTCATGACAAATCCCGAAGAAAGAAAACGCTAGTAGATTGTAACAAAACAATGTACATCTGCTTGTGGGAGATTTATAGAAATACTATTGGAGAATTTTTAAAGGACGTTACGAGTTTGTTCGGATGTCAGTATGATAGTCAAATTATCTGGGTTTATTAAAGACAAAGTACATATATATATATATATATATATATAAGTAAACGTTTTTTAAATCAATCGTACATCAGTTTTTATAATTCTACATTCTATTCTTAAGCATAATATGTATTTCTGAATACCATATATATCCATAAGAACATTGGACTTCAAACTAAAAAAAAACTAACAGATAAAAAGCTTATGATAAAATATATAAATAACATTATTTAAACAGAATATATGCATACAAAAAACGCAACACCTCATATTATACAAATGTAGTCGTAAATAATAAAAAAAAAAACAAAATACAAACAACAATTTTTTTGAAATTTCCAATCAATAATAAATTCAATACCTCACTACTATTAATAGGTTGACCAAAATACAAATTTTTTTTTTTTTTTTTTTTATTTTTTGATAATAATATATGGACACAATAAAATAACCATAAATATTTTTATACCCATTTATCATTCATTTTGTTTTTTAAAAATCGTTTTATTTTTGTTTTTGCTTTTTTTATTTTTTTGAAAATATTTAAATTATAAATCTTGAAATTCTTCTTTGAAAAAAACAACTGTCATATTATAAATTTAAAAATCGAATTTTAATTTTAATATTTTTTATTTGGTTGTTGTTTTTGTTTTTTTTTTATTCTAAATTTAAGTATCACAGTAGGATAACCATTCTGTCGCCAAGAAATTAAAAATTTCAAAAAAACCAAAATAAAAAAAACTGATATTTTTCATCCTTTATAACGAACTATAGAGTTGTTGTATTTGTTATTGTTGTATTTTATTAGGATGTTTTTTTTTTTACTTGTGATTTTGAATTTTTTTTTTTTTTTTTAGTTATTATTCAACAAATCAGTGGCCTCTGTTGTCGCCATTTTAAGATACATCGAGTATATTACTATTTCCACTACTACTACTGCAAATGCTACTACAGTAGTATAATTAAGTATGTACCATGTTTTTTACTGTTCAGTTCAGTTTCATAAGCCATTTATTGACTTTTCAATTTAAAAATTATTTTTAAACCACTTAATTGGAAAATAATACAGTAATATACTAAAATTAATTAAAATTTTATGATGAAATATTACCTAAATAATTATATACATTGAGAAAAGTAAATGGACTGGCAAGTCCATTGGTTGTCATTATGTCATGTTTTTTGATGTTAGAATTCGAGAACAGAGCATTTTGTTTAGCCTTTAGCAGATAAAATTTATATTATAGTATATATAGTTCTGATCGTGGTAGTAAAATATTAACCAATATTAATTAATATTTTAATATTACTGAACAATAAAAGTATAACCCAATTTACATAATTAGAAGGTACTGATAATAACAATTTATGAGAGAAGTATAATAAAGAGAAAATAAAAAAGAGTTTAAAATTTACCACTACTGCCTAAGTTAAATATTAAGCTCGGTTTCAAAGTCAGCAAATCAAGAAATCAATCACAATATATAGTCTACACTTTACAGTTGAAAACGGTTTTAGCCAAAGTTCAAAATCTGTTAAAGCTAAAGCTGGATATATGCAAAGAAAACGGTCGTTTATTCATGTTTAGCTAATTGACTTCATATTCCATTTAAGACATTCTTCTTTAATTTACTCAAAAACTAGATGATGGTGTATACAACAAAATAGATTTCCTTCGACAATGATATTATAGGTATAAAATAAATAGTTGAATAGTTAGTTCCCTTAACAGCAAGGGATTTACTTCTGTCCTGCTGCTACAAAAACATTATAATGTTTTTTTCCTTTCAACTTTATTTTTATTATACATCAACATATTTAAATACCAAAAAAAAATACGACTATGTTAATATAAGTATATGTATATAATATATATAGTTCAGCATCTCTCTAGAAAAAAAAACTATAAACAGAAAAATTTCATTCATAAAAATTTTAGTCATATTAGAGTGGTACACTCAGAAAAAATTTCATTACTGTTGAGCATATTTTTGCTCTTCCTTAGTTCATATGTTAGCTATATTTTTTTTCCTGCAACCTATATTCGAGGCAAATCTATTAAGCAGAAAGACCAGTTTATGAATTATTAAATTTATTTATTTATTTGTCAAGTGCTTTATTCTTTCGGGATGTGAGCCTATTATTTTTGCATTTATTTTATCCCAATATAAAAGGGCATTTGGCTAGGTCGAAAGACCTATAGAATAGAATATCACATCATTTGATTGAAAGGCGTAGGCGTACTACCTTCTTCGTCATTAAGTGTGGGTTTTGCTTTCAAAATGAATAAAGTTGAATTAATTCTTAAATAGCAAGTTTTAAACCAGATGTGGAATTTAAATAAGAAATTGGATTGTACAACAAATTTGCACAGATACACACACATACAAAGTTTTGTTTTCATAACAATAAATTCTATTTAGCACGCACAGGTTAATAAAATAAATTGTATTAAAGCTGCTTAACTATATTTTACTAGTATAATGCCTATGTCGCTGTGCCAAGTTCTATTATATAACGACCGTGTTAGAATTAGAGATTTATTAAATTTTTACAATCAATTTCAAACATTTTGCCAGTCACTTTTATTTTATCAGCTTATGGTTATTTTTGGAATATTAAATGGTGATAACAAATTGTATTTTTTAGAATATTACGTTAGAAACGAAAATATGTGCTCCAAGGCCAACATGTTTTTGAACATTTCGGTGACAAATATCAAAAATGTTTTCGAATACAATCTAATTATTATTTTATATTTTATTTTATCAGCCAAAACAAAGGCAAAATCATTAGGCCAGCTTAAACTAAACTGATACAATAGATGTGAAAACATATATGGTTTAGCGCAGTCAGTAAAGCACGATTATATTTGAGATCATTCACAACTTACTTTGGACAACATTAAACTCGTTTCGCAGTTGTATAAACAAGACAAAATTTGTAAAAAAAATATTTAATTTAAAACGAATGTCTTCTGAGTGTATTTTAAAATTTTTATACATTTTAAAACACTATTTTTTATTTTTGTTTTTGAAGCAAATTTTTAACGCGGTCATTTATCCATAATTTATATATATATATATATATACTAACGTTTCAGTGTATACAATGTTGAACTAAAATATATTGACAAAAGTTGTAGATGGTTATAACTGCTATTAGACCGCGCCATTATTTACCATCTCGACTTTATTCTTTTTTTTTTCATTCGCTCTTTTTATTCCTTCCAATATTATTTTCTTATTTTCCGGTTTTTCATTGTATCTTTCTTTAATTTTTTTTCTTTTTTTTTTTTTTTTTCATTCAGAAAATGAGTAAAATAATTTTTGTAATGTTTTTTTTCTCCGAAATCAAATTCGTGAAGGAAATACAGAGAGAGAGAGAGGGAATATGACAAAGAGCAAGAGAAAAGGAAGGAAAAATTATCAATGAAAATAGCTAGGCATCAGTAAATGAATGAATTTTCACAATAGTTGTGACAGCCATATATATACGATAACGATAGGTATCACGAGTATGGAGTTTGCTTTAAAATGATTGGTGTGATTGTGATTTCTTCTGTTGCAACTACTATAATTATTATTCTATTGAATTGAGTAGAATTAGTGGTATAATGAAATGAGGTAACTAAATAATGGTGGTAATGTGTACAATCATAGCAATATAACTGAAAAGGATTCAATAATATGGATTGTTTTATAAATGTATACTTATATAAATATATTTATATACCTATATGTAATATAATAACTTGTAAAACACTCAATTTAATCTTAAAGAATTGCTAAATAGATTGAATTCCTGTTTGTCGTCGTCATAGTTGTTATCGTCATCATTGTCATTGTGGTCGCCGTCGCGGTTATTATTGTCATTTTGATCAATTTTGCTATATAATATCATGTTATGGCATATTTGGTATGCCAAAGATATCCGATTATCGGCTATATTGAGTGTGATTACAAATAAATTGATTCCTAGTTGTTGGTATTTTTTTCTTGTTATTCTTATTTTTATTTTATACCAATGGTTCGTTGTTTAAGATAACAACGACGACAACGATGAATACCACGACGACTTTTATATGATGCACATTGCTATTATCATATTTTATTCCTGTTTTAAATTGTTTATGCTTCGTTTTTATTTTCATATTGATTGTTTTATTATTATGTTTTTTTGTTTTGTTTTTAAGATTCGCGCCCAGTTGTCCGGAAATTGCCATTTATTCTTGCCACGTTTGTAACATTTTTCTGCTGGTTTTTGTGCATTTTTCTTTTTTTTAATTTCTTGTTATATTGTTATGGTTTCATTTTCTTGTTTTGGTCTTTTTTTTTTGCTTTTATGGTTTGCCGTTTCTTTATGAAGATCACATTTGTTGGTTTGCAGTGCAGGTCTTCATCTTCATTCAACTCAATTCAATGGGGGTTTTGTTTTTTTGTAATTTTTATTTTCTCGTTCTTGTTTCTTCAATGTTACCTTGATCGTAGCACCAAATTTTTCTTTATTATTATTATCGTTATTTTTGTGGTCATAGTTTGATGTTGTGTTTTTTGTGTATAGCATTGATGGTTAATTTAAGCAGAGGAATTGATGTTTGGAATAGTTATATTCATATATAACTGTGCACATATGTATATATATATATATATATAAAAATATATACCTAATTGTGAACATTTTAATGTTTAAGAATGTGTTTGTTGGAAGCTAAAGAGCAACTATAATATATGTATTAAGAAATATATTGCCTGAATATAAAAAAAAACCAACAAAAACAATAAAAACAAAAATAGTAAGAAACGGCACGACAACAATAGTCAAATGCTATATTATAATAAAAACAACTACAAAATAACAACAAAAAAAACAATAACAAATAAAATTGACTTCTTAGCGGATAACAATAACTTAGAGAAGATAGTATTTATGTTGCCAGAAGCATGCAGCGCGTGCAACAATTCTGTTTCTATTCTTGTTTTTATTTTTTTACTTTTTGTTATTTGTTTTTTATTTCATTTATTTGTTTGGTTTTTTTTTATTTTTCTTAAGTGAGATTTAACAGAAAAACTATAACAACAACAACAACCAAAAACATTAAAGATTTTTTTTTTCTTCTTTCTTTGATCTTCGCTTAAATAATAATAATAATGCATGATCTCCGTAAGTGGATGAATGGTGCACATTCTTTATTTATTGTGGTGAATGCATTTTCAATGAATATGGAATGAATGTCTGTCCGTTGACGATCATTTTGAATTGCCGATAAAATTCTTTATCAGACATCAGATGTATAGTATATAATATGGCTTAATTTTTTGTATTAAATTTGTAATTTTTTTATGAACACCTACAAAACGTATTTTATTTACAACTTACAAGACGTAGTATTTTGTATCTGCTAATTTCTCAGAACGGTTTACTATGAAGGATAGTTTTTACTTTTATTTTTTTTTGTGAATTTATATTCTATCATCATTGTCCACCTGTCTCAAATCACCTGTCACAAATCTCTTCCACATCATAAAGCAATTTTGCATAGTATAATATCATCAAGTATCTCCATCCCTTCCTTTGCGTTTCTAGAATATCCATTTGAAAACAGCGGGTTTTATATAATATTCCTTATGATTTATGAATTATTTTAAATTAATTTAGACTATTGCTTAATTAACGACGTGAAAGCTAATGTCCTTGTAGAATTGTTGAAACCAAATTTTAAAGCCAAAATTGACGAAAAAATTATATAACGAAGTTTGTAAAAAGTTTTTATTTAATTTATAAAATTTTAAATTGAATTTTATTTGAAAATCACCAAGTCTTTGATAATAACTAGAAACCTAACTGTAAAAACACATTAACTAATATGTTGAATTGCATAATATACATTTTATTAAAAGTTTTTGGAAAAGATATATTCATATATGTATCTATATACCTTATATATATTATATCGAAGATATAAGGTTCTTGATGAAATTGGAATTTTTTTAAAAAACTTTCGTAAATAGCAAATTTCCAGATATGGTAGTTTCGATTTAGATTGAAATGCTTTTTATCAAGAAATTCCTACTTAGATGTATAGTATGATCACCCGTCAGTCGTAGGAAGATTTAAAATGATTGTGGTAGAAGAAAAAAAATTTTTTTTGGAATAGGTGTCAATTGTTTAAAGCGAGGGAGATTCCGTTTTGTTTGTCTAACTTTAATTTGATACCAAAATTATTGTAATTTTTAAATGAAAGATTTTTTTGTCTTAAAATATTGTTACAAACAACTGTTACGGTATTTATAACTGATACGGTATTTATAATTTGGGTACAGTATGGCGCATGTACTTCATATGGTTTTTCATGATTTTGTTATTTTTTCCAAATATTGAATGACAATTTCATTGATCCAGGTTAATGGATAATGCAAATGACGATATTAAAATTAACTTATATATGTACTTATGTATATTTAGTTAAGAAATGGGTTCGGATGTATTAATCCCGTCTTCTTCTTGATTTGAAATTTATTTTTTCTTCTTGTTTTTTCTTTTTTTTTGTCTTTAATCTCATCTTACGGATTATATTACCTTTAAATCTCAGATGATGAACTTGATTTGAGATTTGTATATTTATATATATATATATATATATATATATATATTATGATTGTTTTTTTACTGTCCTGTTTTTATTCTTTTGTTGCTGTTGTCCAGTAAATTGAGTTTTATGATAATCCCTTCTTTTTTTTTATTGTTTTTTTGTTTTTTGATTGTAACCTATAGCTTGGCATATGGTCAAGAAGTTTCTTGTTTCAACAATTTTTTCTCTTTTATTTTGATTTCGATGTTGTTCTTATTTTTATTGTTTTTCAGTTGTTGTTCATTTTTATCGAAGATGGTGACCATTAGCTTAAGACACGCAGCATAAAAACTAACTTAAGATACTATTTATAGGTTCATAAAAATTAATTTACTCTGATATTGTTTTTCTGTGTTCTTAGTTTCTGTTTTTTAATTCATCATGTACATATACATATATATATATATATATATATATATATATATAGAAGGTATAATTGATTTGATTGATGCTTTCTGTAAAATTTTATGATCGTTTAATTTGCTTCAGAAAAATAAAAGTAAACTGAACACCATCACCAAGAAAAAGAAAAATTATAATAAACAATAAGAAAAAAAACAAAAAAAAAACACTTGTTTGAAGAGAAACAAAGTTTAAACAGGATGTGGTTTTTTTTAATGGTTTTTAAGGTTTTTTTTTATATTAATCTTCAATCAAATGGAAGAGTAAAATTATCAATGAAGTATGAAAAAAGCAAAAACAACAGAATTTATATTCATTGAAAATCAATAACAGAAGTTTTTCTTCAGATCTAATTCATAATGAGTTGGATTTGAAAATATATATATATATATATACGAAAAAATTCATTTTTACATATACATTTATTATGTATATTGGATAAAATTATTTTCAAATACAAATAAATAAAAAAATACGGATAAGTTTATTAAATAAACCTACTCTACAACTTTAAGGATTCTTCTTTTGTTGTAGAAGATGATTCCTAAATAATTGACTGTAACAATGGCATAATATCTGTTAATTTTAACATTATTTTTAAATTTGGAGTTTTGAACTTAGTAGAACAAAAAATTAGTAGGTACAATAGTAATAAACTTAGCTCAATTGTGCTCGTTGCACTTCTTTAATTTTTAATATTTGATTTCTACTGTTATTCGAGCAGCCATTTTTACAAAATGGCATGTGAGACAATACTGCACTGCAATTACAAACGTTAGAGATTACGTAGATTATATTTTTCTATAATTAATTATCTGAATAAATTACCATTTTTGTAAAGTATTAATCAAATAATGCTATTTTAATCGTTCATATCACAAATCTACTTTGGCTTAAAGCACACTTTAGTATTTCACTGGTATTATCCTTAAAATCCTTAAATTTGTTTTATTAAAGAGTGTTTATGAATTTATCACAGTCGACCTCTCTTCTTAGGCAAAAATCTATGCTGCGTTTCAATCGTGGTTCGTATTGAATAAAACCGTGTTCGATTCGATTGAATGATAATTTGGTATTTTTGAAAACGTCGATTGCTCAAGTAAGCGGTAAAATTTATCTGTCAGCGGTGAACATTTTTTTGTTATTGTTGTACGCAATAAATATTTAGTAATAATAAAGTATTTCAAAACTGGATTTTATTACTGATGCACGAATAAATTGAAGAATATAGATACAAGAAGAAATGTAAACAACATTGCAAAGGATATTCTTAATTTAATTAATGCAGAGTAGTAAAATAATTGTTGGTTTGAACAAAATATTTAAAATTTATTTTACAAAAGATGTACTTAACAAAATAAGTATAATATGATTAAAAATAATTTAACTTTTAGGTTTATAAATATTTTTTTACTGAACAAAAATTCTTTTAAATATGTTTTAAAAGAAATAGAATTTGATTTTCATAAAATCCAATACCATTACTCGAAATTGTTATTCATTTAAAAATGTAAAAAAATGTAAAACTTTACTTTAAATAAAAAAAAAACAGATATTCAATATTTCTAAATAATTTTGATATAAAACAAAAATAAATAAACAATTAAATATTTAATATATTTAACTTAGTTTTTTTATATCCATTTTATAAAACGTGCTAAATTAATGGCGAATATGAAATGCAATAATTTGTATGAAGCTCGTTTATATAACTTTTTCAAAAATACCAATAAACTTCTTGAAACATGCGTTTTCAATAACACCAATTTTACAAAATCGAATGAATATCCGAGGCGCGATTGAAACGCCGTTTTCAATAATAGGCACTAATATAAAAATTTTTAAAAATAATCAAATTTATGATAATGAGTAATTCAAAAATTTTGCTCTCAATATCTTTATAATTCTTATTAGTTTTACATTTAAATCAAACTATCGATCAAATTTATCTTAGTTTAGAAAAAATTCTATTTAGGAGCTTTTTTTTTTTTTTGCACAATTACCAGATATGGGAATGGGACGAACAGTCTGTCGGGATATGAAAAATTACGTTGTAGAAAATTTGTTAAATATCATATGTATAGTATGTTTTTATGATAAATCAGAATACTTTGAATTTTTTATATATATTATATAATTGTTATAAATATCAGCTTAGCAGTATATTGAAAACATGAACCAATTCGAATCAATTTAATTAACTTCAATTAAATTTTATTTTATTTTCACTAAAGATTTAAATATGTTTAGGATGAACTTTAGGAGAATTTCAACTGCAATCTAGTATATGTTTCTTATCGTACCATTTACAACGTAATTAATTTCAAAATATTTACATTCTACTTCTTTCTGCGTAGTTCAGTTACTATAGTAAGTATTCTGAAACTATCCACATTGTATATGGTATGTTTTGGAATATATTAGATCACAGTTAAAACTATAATACTGGATTTTCAATGTTATGGAAAATTTTCTGCCGGCGACTTCTAGTATATCAAATCAATATAGTTATATAAAAATTTAATGAATAAATTTATTAAAAACGCGTGAATAAGTCGTATTTAAGTTTTAATTTTTGATTGTCGGATATGATTTGTACTTGTGAGTATCACTTATACTTATATATATTCTAACTAAAATATTTATTTTAGGTATAATAAATGTAGATTGACAAGTACGGACTTCATCTTAGTAATAATTTAGATTATGCTACAGAGCATCTCTATATAGTTCCATATGTCGTGGTATTGAAACGGAGACGGATGATTATCACCGTTTTTTAACTAAATACCTAATATTAGTGGTATACTATTACAATAACATTAGTATTTCATGATTAAAAAAATTCTAGTTATTCAATAGCAAAAAATTATGTGATCCAAACTTAAAAACATTATGATTTGTTTTTTGTTAGGTATAAAAAATTTTTGTTTTCATTAACAATATGCAAAAAAAAAATAACGAAACAGGTATAAAAAATATACGAAAGGTAGTTAAATATTTTTATATTAAAAATTTCAGGTGCGTTCAAATTTATGTAAAAACAAAAACCCCTTAATTACAGGAAAAGGATAAAATAAAAAAAAAATGTTTTAAATTTTTTTGTAATGTAAATTTTGACCTCATTTTTACAATAAAATATTTTCTGCTTCTTCTTCTTCTTCACCGCCTTCCCTATATTATTTAATTGTTATACGTTATCATTATAATTTGAAGATTTATTCACATACCTACTTACTTAAAACTCTTTATAATATTATCAATTTCTTTTATTTTTGTTATTCACACAAATCTCATCATTTCATTTAAATAACTCAATTATTCATTCACAGAGGCACACAAATACACATTTAAGCGTTATGCTTAAATTTCCCGTTATATAAGTAAATCTATTGAATACAAAAAAAAAATAACCCTTTCAGAAATTATCCCCTTTTTTCACAACGAAAATTAATTCTTATTCAAAAGAAATTCATCCATTCAAATTTTTGTTTCCATATCCTTACTTACATAGATAAAAACACAAAAAAAAACAAAAAAGAGAATTTCTAGTAAAGGGTGCAATCATTTTTACAATCATCTTGAGAAAAAAACACCATCAACTAATCCCTAAGAGTTATTTAGCATAAATAACATTTCAATTGTAAAAATTTTCATTCATAAAAAATTCATTTGAATTTTTTGTTTGTTTTTGTTTTTTTTTTATCTTTTTTTGAATGAATGAAATTTACTTATTCAAAGAATGAATGAATTTTAAATATATGATTACACTAATACCTATTTGAGTATACGCACTTATTAAATTCGTAAATAATATATACAGTCTATGTCAAAATTATTTTTTCATAAAAGTTTAAATGTGGTATCAATGTCTTATGTTTAAATAGATATAGATGAACAAATATTTCAATATAAACGATTATTTTCGTGGACATTAAATGGAGTAGAATAAATATAAAATGTGGAAGAGAATTAAATTGAATGAAATAAATATCAAATTAGAGGGGTATTAAATTGCATGAAATTAATAATATTAAATAATATGGCGATGATAAAACAGGATAGCTAAAATTTAAACAATTTTAATTATTTTGATTTAGCAAATATTGCAATAGCTTTCATCTTAACATTAATATCAAAAAGACAAAACTGATAATAATTTTCAGTATAGACTATAGAGGTCAGTATAGACTGTAGATAGTCAGTATAGTCAGTCAAAGTCAGTATAGACTATAGACTAACAATCCAAACCAAAACAATATCAAATAGATTACATTTTATTAAACAAATGTATAGACCACATATTTAACTACATATAATATAAATATTTGAAATACTGATTAAAAGAAAATTTAAATTCAGATTTTAGAAAAAAAACTTATTGTATTATTAAAATCAGCAAAGATCAACATTTTAGGGCTGTGAAATCGAGGAGTACAATATCAAATTCGTTTCCAAGGGCGTCTTCGATTACTTAACATGCTATGTTTGGTTAATGTTTCTGTAAGTACATAGTAAAAATTTGGAAAATAAAAGGTAGTACTTAGAATCGTACAAAATGTGATGTGTGTTGTATTTGCCATTTTTATTGTGATTTGAAATAAGTATATTTATTCTGGATCCTATACAGATGGAATCAAAAACGTTCAGATTCTCACAACGTTTAAAAAATAAATAAAAACGCTTCTGTAAGAACTAAACGTTTTCATTATTTCGGTCACATAATCATCAATATAACTAAAAAAAATAGGAAAATATTGAAATTTATAATTACATTTATTTTCAAAAATGGATAAATCGCAGCGACAACTTGCAGAAAATATGACGTTGTCTTACTGCGCACATAGAGTTATCAAAGTGGTCTTTTACAGTAGGCCAATCCCCTACTTAGACAGTATAAACAGATTAAAAATGACATTAGGCATTGCTTCGGAATAGAAATTATGATACCATAGTAACAAACATTGGCACACGAACTAGGACAAGAATTGCACAATGGAAATGATAAGTGGAAGCCCTATGCTCCCAAGAGAAGTAAGGATAAAAAAATCTTTAAAAACAAAAAGTGCATTACTTAAATACTTACTATTTCAATTAATTGTAAATGTATATATACCATAAACTTACTATTACAATTGATTGCATAAAATAAAATAAAAGTAAAAGAAACATAGAAAAGAATTATCCAGATTGAGACATACTTAGTCTCAATTACACTGGATTGAGAACTATAGAAGAATTGGTTTGTATCGAAAGAAATTTAAAAAAGTATACAAATGTTGTTCGCCAGCACACAAAACCATTTAATATCATTACATTCAGAGATAAATCGGCTATCCTGGTTGAGAAATATTCAAAATTGAACTGGGCTGAGAATTATAAGAGTCATGATTTGCTGCTTGCATTGCATGAAATCGTGAAAAATAAACCAAACATACATCACAAACATATGACATGACAGCACACATCCTGTATAGCAAAGTGGTATAGCAGAAGAAAATAGGTTGATAAATAATTTTGACACATACTGTATATATACGCTCATAAAAAAAATCACTTGATAATAATAATGTGAATAATAATTTGAAGAAACAAAAAAAAAAACCAAAAAACAAACAAAAACTTAACGAAAAATATTCTTTTATAGAAAATTCATTATCCATTATCCATCATCATCATCATCATCATCATTATGAATGCAATCATTATCAATATTACGAACATTCAATAGAAAAAAAAACAAATTTTCTTTTCTTTATGTTTTTTTTTTTTTTTTTTTATTTTCGAAAAAGAAAAAGCATTCATAATAACAACAAGAAAAAATCTTAAAGAGAAGATGAACTGAACCATGCAAGTGTTCTAGATTCGTATTACGTTAAGACCGGACATCCGGTGCATTGCTGAGCTCTTAAAAAAATGAGAAAAATAATAACAACAAAAACCAACTTGTTCTTCTTTAAAACTAAAAACGAAAACAACAACAACAAAAAGAATAATCCTAACAACAAAAACATTTGAAATATTCTCATGAATTTTCTATCTCAGCTCAGCTTAGAGATCCGAATAATATACATAATAATATGTATTTATATATTATGGGTATTGGGTATATATTCCAAAAGAATGAACAAAAAAAAAAAATGAGATTTTTGCTACCGGTGTTGATGACAACAAACAACACACAACGATAATGTGGTGTTATGCTTATATGCTCTTATGTTTTCCACTTTTTTTTTATTTTTATTTTTGATGGTATTATGAACAACCATTCATTCATACACACATACACACACATGCTGACATGAAATGATATTAAATTATTGGTTTTGTTTGGATTTTTTTCTGTTACATTTTCTCATCTTTTAAATCCATTCAATTAAATACATTAAAAACAAAATAAATAAATTTTCGTCTTACAGTGATGCAATAAAAAACAATATTTTTGGGGAAATTTTTACAATAAATAAAATTAATACAAATTTGAAAATATTTTATAAAAAAGAAGTATGTTTACAATACAGAGAGTATTGAAAATATTTTTTGTGTGCAACATAAATAATTAATCAAAAGATCAATAATTTAATTATGTAATTTTTGATATGGTGTCGATAAACGGGGTAGCAAAATAAGTCGATAAAAAAGAGACCGGTGCCATCTCTGTTTTGCCACCTGCGTAATTGGTTTAATATTGAAATGATTGATTAAAAGTTATTAAAAATCTATGAATCAAGTTTTCAAAAACATTGCAGGCAAAGGTTATAGATTAGGCCTTGGGTTCTTGTTTTTTTTTAGGGGTTCCGTAATTCCATTTAGCTCTATTTACAGGTTATTCGTTGTCTTTCAAAACTTTTATAGCCTAAAAAATACCATTCTAAGGTTTAACGGACAATAATTTATGCGTCAATGATTGAATTTGCAGAGGCATAAGTATAATATTTTATTTTTATATGTATGTCTCTGTCTAGATATATAGAGACATCAATGTTGATTATAGTTTGCTTAACGCTATCCTTGCTTATTTTTGTTCAATTTTTTACATCTTTGTGTACCACTTCATACGTAGTAAGTATATACTGTCGTGTTCGTTGTAACTTGCTAATTACCCTTATTTATAAAGATTTTTAGGTCCAATTTTTGTAAAATAACTTTTAATGTGCATATTCAGTTTCTCTGAGAGCATTAAAGATAAAATTTACAAAATCTCATTTAAAAAATAATGAAACAAATGCATTCTACTTTCTGATGCTAATAATTCTACTTCAGATTAGTTAAAGTTTCTTCAATACGTCAAAGATTTCAGATCAAAGATTTTCTACTATACTGGCAAGCAAAATATGTGATAGCGTGTTGAAGAAACTTCAAGTTAATTACTTATAATTTACTAATTTGAAAACTCCCCATAATGATCCTATAACAGTGTCAACAATTTTTATCACCCTGCACCTGTATTTATATACACAATACTTTGTAATATTCTTCAAAACATGCAATTCAAAACTTCTTACATCAAATTTTTTTTTTTATTTTTTTTTTCTTTTAGTTGCCTTGAATATCCTTGAAGTTGATTTTTTTATTAGCATTTTTATACCATACTTTGTAATCTCGTCGTATATTGTTTTTCTATCTCATTCACTCTTTATAAGAGGATATAACAAAAAAGGATGTCTAAGATTGGACGAGATAACTTTTTTTTTTTTGATTTCGTTGTTGTCGTTTTTTTTGTTTTTTATTTTTTATTTTCAAATTTCATTATTTTTTGAAGACTACAAAAAAAAGGAATCGTCATATGCGTGTGCCTGAAGTTTGGTTGAATCGTGTTTTTTTTCTTTTTAGTTTTTTAGCTTCCATTAACAAAAAAAGTAAATGTTGCATACGATATGAATTTTTTTTGTTTGTTCTTTTTTTTGGGATTCAGAATAAATAAAAAAAAACAGAGGAAAAAAAGGTAATTTTCCCACGGTTGTGATATGCAGATGTTTCAATTTTTTTTTTTTTTTGTAAATTAAATGAATGAAATGAGATTTAAAAAAAAACATTTATATATGTATATACAGATATATATAAATATACACCATATGTTTGTATGATATGAAAAAATCTGTTACATTTTATCATACACATTTAAATTTTTTTTTATATATCATTCAAATCTCTCATAACCTTTAACACTAGTATGTACTAAAAAAAAAGAAAAAAAAACCTATAAAAACAACAAAAATTGAAAATTCATAAGAAATCCTTTTCAAAGGTCAGGTGAACATTAAATTAAAAATAAAAAATGAGAACAAAAAAAAAATTATAAAAAAGGTGCATAACTGTCAATGAATACACCCTGTATACAATGATTTATTTAATTTTAAAGACTTTTTAAAAAGTTTTTAAGAACTCGGGATCTTCATTAAGGGATAATTTTTATTCCTCTTGTTATTGTTGCTAATTTTCTGTTTTTCTTTTTTGAGTTTTCAAACAATGCAAGGTACATAAGTAAAGGACAATATAAAATAACAACACTTTTTTTTTGTATTATTTTTAATGACTTCACAATAATAATCAAATGTCATTTATCATTTTTGGCAGGTCATTCAAAAAATAAAATAAAAAATAAAATGAAAAAATAAAAATTTTGCAGTTCTATTAACGGTGGTACATTTTTTCATAAGAAATATTCCTTTTTTTTTGTTTACTTGCTTTTTTCATTATTTTATTGTTATTCTTTTCAATTTTAGTATTTTGTAATTATCACCTGGTTTTGTTATTTTTGGTTGAGAGGAGAATCGATTTCGATGTATTTAATATTTGTGATTTTACACGAGCAATCAATAAAAAATATATAGATAATGTTATGTCCTCTAAATTTCCTATTAAAAAAATGTATAATTACTACAAAAACAGTTAAATAATATATACAAAAATAAACAAAATTTACTATAAAAAATAATAGATACCGTATTAAATCAGGTTGTGATTTAAAGAAATAATTTTAAACTTATCGCTTAACTTAAAAACTAAATATTAAGCCCATTATGATCTTAAGTTCTCTATATCATACTTTAATTTTGTTATATTATAGTGTGAGTGAAGATACAACAACGCTTACAAATTGAATGAATTCAGGACATTTGAACTAAAAATTTGTGATTTAATCGGTTGATGTGACTCAAATCAAATTTGATCAAATTAAAATGTATAACACAAAAGCTATAATAAAATTTTTATTGAGACATTTAATTAGAATTGACTTAAGTGGCAATCAACTCAAATGTTTAGTCTCTTTATATTCAAAGTACAGTTAATTTGCGTTTAAATGTGAGTTTTCATAATCTTTTCACATGCATTTTAGTCGAATTTCTCACGTATCCATTTTTCCATTTATCCATTTTTTAAATTAAGCACATTATTTGTTAAATTGTTTTCGTTCATATGTTCAACCTAGCCAATGACGACCGGCGAACGACATATACAAATGATCTAACCAACAGAATAATTTTTTTTGTTAAAAACAAAAACATCTTGTCAAAAAGTATAAAACTTATATTTAATAAAAACTGGATATTCAACACAATAATTCGAATACAAATGGTTCACATGAACAATCAAATTGACCAGAATGCAAAGATTTATACAAACGCTCCAGCGTAACAATAATGTAATTTTTAGTAACAAATCTAATTGAAATGAAAATTTTATTTATTTTATTTATTCTAGACATCGAGTGTTAATATTCACTTGCTTCATTACTAAATAAGGGAATTGATTTGATTGCAAACACTAATGAGAAGATTAAGTAAATTTTAATAATTTGCTAAATTCCAGAACTCTGTACTTATAACAAACGTAAAAATATTTCTTCGAATAAAACTAAAGAATCTACTAAAAAAAAAAATGCTCGTGTAAATAGAATTACAAGGATTTTGTTAAATATATTTCTGAGAATATTTAATAATTAACTGAATCGAAAAATGAACCTGAGTTCAAATGAAAATCACTTCAGGTGATCGAGAATGAGCAAAGAAAAAAAAAATGAAATCTCAAAAGAAGTCAAATTAAATGTTTCTTAACAAAAAAAAATTCAATCAAATCTGGCTATTTTTATCCATCTGTCCAGGATTATTATCGGATATATCCTTTTTAAAATGAAATCAAATTAAATTGACATATTCCAATGAAATTTTAAATAAATAAAACACAAAAAAAAAAAAAATATTTTGCACTTAATGTTTATATTTCGTTAGAATTGAATAATTATTTTATAATATATAAATATAATAAATAAAATGTATATATAAATATATACGTATAAATAACTATAACTATATGTGATAAATAACGATTTATTTATTTTGGTAATGAAGGCATCTCTTCTTCGTAAACATTTTTTGTCTAAAGCTACGTATGCTGTGCAAAAATTTAGCATTTATTTCATGTAACTTGTTGTTGTAGAAAAATGATAGCAAAAATTTTGCTTCAGTACGCTGTTAGTATGCTGAGCAAAAAATAAATGAAGTTCTTGTTTTGACCGCCAGGTATTAAGCTTCAAAGTTTTTGCTCCTCATTTATATACCCGGGTATATAAAATTTTTTTTTGCTCAGCAAAACTTTGACATTAGACAATCAGCAACGTTTCATCTAGTACAATAAAGTGAATAAGCGAAGTATAGTTACATAGTAAAATAAAATAAATCTAAGTAAAGTAAACTAAATTTTAAAAAATATTATTTAAAAATATGTTTTAAAGGTTCCATTTTAAAATAATATTTTTTAAAGTTCACTTTATTTTACTTACGATTTATTTTATTTTTAAATAGTTTATTTAAGATAATAGATAGATTAGTTAATACTAATAGGTTTATTTAAGATTATACTAGTTAGATTTTATTTTCACACGTTGTTGATTGTCAAATGAACAAATAATGCCACCTGTTATTGATTAAACGAATTTCTGATAAAATTTTGCTACCGATTTTGCAGTAGTTTTTGTATTAATTTTTTAGCAGGCAAAAATTTTTAACAGCATACTTAGCTTAAATATCAATTTTCATTTATTCGGAAAATTAATTTATAATGTTTCGTAAAACAGTGCAGCACTAGTTACTTGTTATTTAATATTGTACATAGAATCTTATTTGCAAAAATAACAACAACAATATTAAGAAAATCTTGATACTTCTTAGTATCAGCGTTTTAATTTCTATTAACTATATATTGTATTTATATTCTTATAAATACATTTTTTTTACATTTAAACAAAATAAAGTACATATATATCCAAACATATAAATATAATATAAGTAATGTAAGTAGAAAGCCGATATTGCCAAACTGATTGAACATTCAAATTCCTAACTTTGTAGTAAAAGCTGTTTTATATAAACAGAAATTTATATAAAGATATTTTAAATTAATCAGAAGTCCTTGCTATCCATCTTGAAGTCAGAGATAATGATTTTTTTTACTTATAAGTTGTTCTATTTTACCTTACTAGATTTTAATTTATTGGCTTTTGGTATACTGAACACTTCAAAAATTATCTTATATCAATATAATTTCGAATAAAGCACTTTATTGTTCTTCTTCCTTCACTTAGTCATTTTTGCATATTAACGATCATATATTAGACAGTTAAAATGGTATTGATCTGAAGCATTGCTAGAACTAACGAATAATTTGATAGCTATAATCCAGAAGTGAATCGGTGGAAAAAGACGATTAACAATACAATTAAAGTGCTTTGTTATTTTTCTTCCACTAATTCACTTCTGTCTGGATCTTAGCTATTACAGTATTCGATAGTTAAAATAATGTTGTTTGAACTAGTTCTCCCATTGTTCTTATTCCGGTTCAATTTTAATTATATAATGTACTATAACAATACTATTTTTCTACTGACACCTTGTTTAACTTAAATCAAATTCACTTTCCGTTAATGATAAGTTATCATCATTGTCCTTTAAAACCATCCGTGGGACATGGGACGAACCAATGATAAGTACTAATATTTTATTAAATAGTTGATACTATATTGTTTATATTTTTTTTATTTATTTATTTATTTATTTAATTTAGTTAATTTAACTATTTATAATTATATAATTCAGTATTGTACAATATCATTTTTATTATTAGATAAATTTATGTTTAACATATTCTATTAATTTATTTTTAAATGCATTTGTATTAGTTTCACTACTTATTTCATAAGGTAAATCATTGAAAAGTTTTAAACCATTGTACAAAATCATATTTTTAAATGTTTCCTTTCTATGAAATAAATTTAATCTAAAACCATTAACATGTCTTAAGTTATAATTATGAATATCATATTTGTAATTTTCTATTACAATCTTAAGAACTGGATGAACTCATTTCGCATCTTTTCCGCACTCTTTATGCTTTATGTACTATACTATGCAAAAAAAATCCACTTCACTCCAAATTTTTATAAAACTAAATGTTATGAATGTCAATCGCTTCTGTGAACAACTCAAAATAGTTTAAATGGAGTTTTGCACCAAAATATAGAATTGAATCGGATCACAGTGGATATCTACTGCTACTTAACAACAAGATGAGTGCTAATAATAACGAGATATACTGCAATTTATTTAAGATATACTTGTATGAGGTGGTGAGTAACAATAGAAGTACAGATTTCACTCCTCTAAATAATATGACCACTCCTCTACTGAGCACTCCTCTAAATTATATGACCACTCTAAATAATTATCAAACTGGCTAAAATTCATCAATTCTAAATTGTGACAGAACAGAATGTAAAAATTTTGAAATAGGGACCAGATTTTCTTTGTTATCTTGTATCTTGTTAACTTGTATATGCATCTTGGATAATCCGTATTTTAAATATAATTTTGTGAATTGTTTTGATTTTTGAATAGAGCAAGAAAATTTTTTCATTCAGAAATCAAATAAATGCAGATGTCAAGTTGCACTACATAAAATTCGTGAAAGATCTGCATTACGTAATACATATTTATATTTATTATATTGCTATATATTTTACATGGAACCTATGTACATTGTACATATATAAAATAATAACAAAAAAAAAATTCATCTGAAATTATGTACACATTAAATAAAATCGAAAAAACAAATACATCTAAAATAAAAAATATAAAAACAACAAAAAAAAAAAATCACTTGAACTCTTCATTTTTTAAGTAACTGTTTCTAAGTTTTGGTTATTTGTAGTAATAATATAGTTTTTATTAAAATTATGTATATGTAGGTATAAACCTCTTTAATGAAAATTTTTTTTATTTTTAGTAATTTTATCCACTAAATGCCACTTACTATAAGGAATATATCGGAAACGAAACAGTATATGAGGGACGTGTATTTATATGTCCTAAATAAAACTTACTAACCACAAAACTTTTTATTAAACACGAGTGGTTTCTGCTATATCGTGAGAAGTCTATGTCTGTACGTAAATTACTGTTTTTTTTAAAACTTTAAATTTGGCTTCAACCTTGAATTATAATTACTCAACAAGGGCCCCTAGTACATAATATTATAATAATGTATGTATGAAAATGTATAAAATATAATTAATTCAATTGATTATAAGTTGTTACTTTCCTTACAAATAAAGATTACTAATACTTATTGTTTATTTATTAAAAAAGCAAAAAAAATGGAAAATTAATTTACATTTGCCTTAAAAAACTAATGTTAAGACCTTCAGCTATCGATTAGTAATATATAAAATCAAAAAAATATTAGAAAAAGTATATTAAAGCTTTATATTAAAGCATTCGATATGAGTTCTTTCCGAAATTATAGACCCTTGCAAACATTTAATTCATCATTGCACCGCTGTATTCAACAGTATTCTATCATATTACACTTAAGAAGATATAGTCACATATTATTCAAATTTCAAGTCTTAGCCCCCATTTAAAACTACTTACAACTGAATAATATTTTTGGAAGTTTCTCTATTTTGAATCAAAATAATTTTTTATGAATCTAATATTTATGATCCTCTTAAAATTCTTTAACTAAATTGTTTTTTTCAATATTGAATGTGACTACATGTATCTCAAAAATTTTCTTGATGTTGGAATGATTCTTTGATTATTTTCTTCTTAACTTTTTTTTTTGTATATAGTTACACCCATAAAACTGTCCATTTAACACTACCTACTATTTATTAATAAAAAAAAATAAAAAAACTAAATAAATAAATATATGAGTGCCACGAAAAACAGAAAACAATAAAAAATTTCATTCATAGAAAATTTTCATTCATAAAAACAAGTTAAGCCCCTTGGAAATGAAAAAAAAAAACAAACTATAAATCGAAAACCAATTTTAAAAGATAATTTCAAACGGTTTATGACCTTTTCTTCCGGAATGTCTTTTGTTCCGATTTAAAATAATTTTTTCTGTTATTTGTTCTGATTTTTTTTTTTATGGAATAGAATAAGTCAGTTTGTATACGTATAATTTTAGGTATTACCAGTCATTTCTTACATAAGAATCTCAAATGAATTGAAAAAAAAACAAAAAAAAACCCTTACAGGTTTACACCTGCGATTTTTTATTTTTGTTTCTTTTTTAAATACCCAATATTTAAAGGTTGAAAAAATAAAAATGTTCTTAAGCCTATTATATATATATATAAATAGTTATGTATAGGACCGGAAGTCCGGAAGTAATTTATTCACAAAAAAAAAAAACACAAAAATAACATAAAAAATATGAACTAGAATAAAATTAGTCAGTAAGAATGAGGGAAAACCAAAAAAAAAACAAAAATTAAAAGGATTTTCATGAATGTTGAAGACCGCAGCCAGTCAACCTAAGTAATAAATAAAACCTTTAAAAAAAATAAAATAAAAAACTAAATCCAAGATTTAATTATGTTTCTTTATTTTAAAACCAGATTTTATTTTATTTTTATTTTTTTTTTTTTTTTTAGGTCTAATTTGAGGAAGTTCTTAATTGTTATAATTAAAAATTAACTTGGAAATAAAATATAAAAAATAATTTGTTGACTCAAAATATTTTTCCAAAATCTATCTCTTAGAAAATTATAGCTTGCACAATGCAGACAATTAAAAATTGTGTTTCATTTTCGAGAAATATTTTATTTTATGTTGCAGGAATTTAAAAGAATTATTTTAGAAGTGAATACCATTCCAGACTTATAGAATAGTGCAGTTGTTATAGAATAGTGAATTTAAATGAAAATGCATCGAATACTACTACTATCGAATACGACTACTAGTCAAAGTAAGTTCACATTACGATTGAGTACTAATTTCACAATTTTCATTTTAATGGTATCCATTTGGGGTTGGTGACTAAATCCACAAGCTAAAATCCACAAAAAAAATATTATTTAACTAAGATAGGATTACCAAACTGTATTGAAAGAAATATATTACCATTTTCCGGAAACATATATAAAAATTGATTCCTTTATTATTTATTAATATTCTGGAAAGGGACAATATTAATTTTTTTCAGACTGGTAACTTTCTCCTCCTTATTTCGACTTTTGTGTTTTTCGATCGTTCTTTGTGGATTTTGTTTTTTGTGGCAAAAGTCATTATGGATTTTGTTTTTTGTGGATTTACTCACCAACCCATCGATTTGCTCCTAAATTGTTTTTTTTTTATTAATTGATGGTTTGATATATGTCGAACTTGAAAATCTAATTAACAATCAACAGCCATCAAATCTAATTAACCAAACAACAGTAAGACATATTTTGATATTTTGTTAGAAAAGATGATATTTTATTTTTCCGGAATCACAATCCTGCAGAAAACGAAAGCTGAAGTTGTTTTAGATTAATTATATTCTATTTGATTTTTCCAAATCAAAAGAATGGAAATGACAATACTTTGAAAGCAAAAAAAATTATGGTATGTTTTAGCCAAACAAATTCTAGTTTATTTGAAGTCTGCAGTTCTTAAAGGATTCTATTTAGCTTTTGTCGTTTCGTGTATTATCTGATTTTTTTCAGGTTGGAAATTTATTCTGATACAAAATTCAAATTTTCAAAGTTAGTCAATTATGTTGGATTTGATTTGATTTGGAATGAAAACGGCTAAACTTTAAAAACATAAAAATCACCATGCTGCAGAAAACAAGAGCTCAAGTCGTTTTTGATTCCATATATTACTGGCAAAATTTAAATCTAATATATTCAAGAGTCACTAACGGATATTGGAAGAGGTTAGTGGCCACGAGTTGATGTGACACAGAATATAACAAATAGAAAAAAAGAATTGTAAATTGTGGTTGTTTTAATCTGACAAAATCCAGAGAGATTATAATAAACGATAAAATAGAGAGAAAATTTGCCAAAAAAGGATGGTTCCACTAAAATAGACTTAGCTTGACAAGTATGACAAAAATATATTATTATTTTTTTTCTTTTCAAAGTGTTGCCTTGGACATTTTTCTCTCCTCAAGAAAACTGGGGCTCCAATATATTGATTTATTTTGTTTTTCTGAATATTGCCATGTACATTTTTTGGCCTTGAAGAAAATTAGAATATTAATAAACTGGAGAGGAAAGGATTAAGATATTGTTAGATCAATTTTGAATTTGGACTCAAACCTTCATTAAATTTTTTTAATTTAACTAAAAATTCGCCGAAATTTTTGAAAACGCAAGTCTCCATAAACTGTTTGTAAATCAAAAGAAAAGTATACGAAAATTATAAAATGTCCAAATTATAAAATCTAGGAGTATTTAAGGCTAATATTCGGTCAATCCCAAATCTATATATAATTTTCAGATGTAAAAGGTACAAAATTTAAGTATGAAATTTATTTTTTAATAATGGGTTGGAACTGGACAGTTTTTTTTTTTTTTTCAGATGTTTATGAACACAAAATTATCTACAGATGCGTTACAAAAAAAAAAAATTTGTGCAAGTTTTTCATCAAGTTCGTAAATATCAGAAAACTGAAACTAAATTTAAATTTTATAAATACCATTTAGTAAATAAAATAACATATTTAAATTTTAACACTTACAAACTATTTTACATTCTATTGTCTTGTATGTGTATATGTAGATAAAACACAGATAATTTTTTCTGAAGTCAATATAATAATACGGATGCTGACAAAATTCTAGATGATTACATTTTAGTTTCAACAAATTTATCTTAGTAGATCTTTATGCGTGAATAGAAAAAACGATTGCGATCCAGAAAGATCACTCAGTGAGTTTTCTTTTAGATTAATTTTGATGCTAAAATTTTTATTGAGTAAAACAAATAAAAATTGATTTGTTAAAATAAAAATACAAAGAAAAACAAAGTAAAATAAATGTTGAAAAACTGCAGCAGTTAAAAAATAGAGCAGGATAGAATCATAGCAAATACAAGATAGTTTAATAATCATCTCTATTAGCATTAATTGATAAAATATATTTTTTAACATCTGACAAATTAATCACTGTAACAGGCGCCTCAGTATCTATTTCAAATATAAATGCTACTGCGTTAACATCAATCTCACAGGTATTTTTAGCACGATCCGTTTTAATATTAATATCCCGTATATGAAATAATTCTTCTACTTTTGTACTGCCTATTTCTATTTGATTTGTTTTTTTTTTATCCTTATAATTATTAATTTCCATTTTTCCAGAATATTTTCATTTCGAATCTCAAGTTTTCTTTTTCACTCCGAATATTGTGCTTCATTAATTTGATTTTTTTACACGTTTCATACATTATTCGTAATGTTGATATTCTAAATTATTATGAAGTTTAATTTTTGCATGTATACTATCAAGAAAATAAATGATAATTTTATAGTAAAAAGTTATTTTTAATTGATTTCTGTAGTCGAGTACGGTGACATCAGAAATGTATTTAAAAAATTTCAACCAATACAATGTACATATAAATACAATATATCAAATTTTCTGAACTGACAATATTGTGTTGGCGACACAATGTACTTTGCTTACAATTCCGATCATTCTAAACGCATTGTCTCTGAAATAAACGTCAAATCAAATGTCAAAACGTTATACTCTTGTGGATACCTATTTTGTGGATGAATTTTTAAAATATTTGAATTGAATATATTTGTAAAAGATTTATATGAAGATTTGATATGGACAATTTCGTAAAAACATTTCTTTTTATTTTTTTGAAGAAAAATCTTTGTGCTTTAGCCTTATAGTTAATAAAAGCATTTTTCTTTCGATAGTCCATTTCCTATTAAAATTAAAGTAAATTAAAATAAAAAAAAAACATTTTTAAATTTATTTTTGAAACACGAAGTAAAATTTATACTTATTTTTCTTTAATTTTTAAATTTATTGCTTGATTAATAAAAACAAAACTCAAGATAACTGTAGCACACTATACTGCGTATTAACAAATTTTCGGATACATATAATTTATCAACCCGTGTCGTGAAAATGAGCCTTGGATACACTGTAAAATTAATTACCGATCATGAGACAATGTAAACAATTTTTATTTACATTTAAAATGATACGTCAATATGTTAGCGACGTTGTCGATACATTTACGATGCCACGGGTATACAACAAATGTTTTTAGAATGTACCAGCTTTACAGTCTAGCTATAAATATCCAGACCTCAATTATGTTTTTGTATTATTTATTATGTTACAACCCTTAAATCCTAAACGAAATCGTATCATAAAGCCTCGATTAAGTACTTCTACTTATTCCAATGAAAAAAATAAATAAATAAAAACACTGACCCTGATGACATTCCCAAAACTCTCTAAAAAAAAAAAGTATCCTTAAAACTCAGATCCTACATAAAATATAAAACATCAAATTTGTAAATAATTTAAAATGAATTTCCGATTCACTAAATAAATAATTAATGGAGGTAATAAATTCTCACGGTCAACCCTTTTTCATTTATATTAATATTATTTACCAAAGTATTTAACATATTATTTTTTTTTTTTTTACTACTACTTCCATCCATTTGACATCTTGTCTTCTTATTATTGAATTGTTAGTTTTTTTTTTTCAGTTTTTTATTTTGTTTTTTTTTACAACAACTTCCTATATCTACACAAGAAAAAATTTTCAATATATAAAATGTGTAAATTTTTATTATTTAAAGAATAAAAAAATAAATAAAAAAAAAACACAGAATTCCAAAATAAATTCCAAGTTCCGGTTTCTTATATAGTTGAGAGGTATTTTGTATTTTGTAATGCTTTTTTTTCTTTTATTATTACATTGGAAATGATGTCTGTTTACAGAAAAAATTTTCAAATCTTCAAATTAAATTTTTTTTTTTTCTTTATTTTTTTAACACCAGATGTATTACCCATTTATGTGTAAATCTTACTATACTTCTATTAAAAAAAAAAGCAAAACAAAAACAAAAATAATAACACAACATTCTAAAATAATTAAATACAACAACACAACAATAACAACTACAATAATAATAACATTCTAGTACAATATAATGAAAACAAAATAAATAAATAAATCCGATTATTCCATTACTCAATTTAAAGTAAAACTATTACAAAAAAAAAAAAAACAATAAAAATAAGAACAATAAACAAAAAAAATTCATTTCCGATTTACAACTTAGATACTTCCGATCTTTAAATTATAATTACAATTGAAAAGAAAACATAAATTCCAAAATAAATTTCAAAAAAATATATACATATATACATATGCATGTGTATAAAAATTTATTTGTACATACATTGTGCATACAATCATACATACATAGATTTCCTTGAATTCAAGCATTTAAAATGCTTCACAAAATAATTCGAAAAGCTTAGCTCAATATAAAAATCAAAATCACAATCACAGTACTTTTTTAAAATTATGAGATTTGAACAAAATATATAGTGACTGTCTGTTTTGACCATATTTATTAGATTCTTTTAAAGTTTGTAGATTACTGGAAAATACAGCTATTCGAAATGATATCAGATGAAAATAGACTTTCACATTCACATCATGTAGCGAAACTGATTACTCAATAATTAGAAGCTACACTTAGATAGATACAAATTACAAACTAACAATGCAATTTTTTTATTTTTTTTAATATTAGTCAAATCTTAGGTCAAAGAAATTTTTATACTTTCGTACCGTTGGCTTTTGGAAAAGAAAAGAAAAGGGATATTTAGAAAGAAGAAAAAGAGAAAAAAGTAGGAGAAAGGTTCGGCGGGAAGTTCCGAACTATGTTATTGACGTTCACTTTGAATTTTTGTAAATTAAACAAATAAAAACTACCCCTTCTTCAAAGTGCCTGTAGTGAAAAAAATTATTTATCACAATAATAAAGAACTCCATTAAGAGGCAAACCCACAAATTTAGAAAATAAATTTATATACTGTTAGATCCATGCAATTCATATAATGTTAGAACAAGCACATCAGACGTCTATTACTAGACGAAGGCTTGCTTCATTTAATTGTGCAATAAGTTATCATCACCGCCACCATTGATTAGAAAAAACTAAAAATAAACCATAAATTAGTAAAGTAATTAAAATTTTAAAGTAATTCAAACCCCACGTTATAAATTCGTCTAGTCATATTAATCTAAAATTACTCTGCCCAGTTATTAGTTCTAATCCCTGAGGTTTATTAAATACCATCACATGATCTAAAAATCACTTAATTGATGATTTAGAAATTTTGTTTGAATAATATTCGTACAGCATTCACTTTAAGTTAGAATTCCAGTCATTCTAAAATATTTAGAGAGCATTGATGATCTTGATGTTATGACAATCAATTGTTGTATTGTGAACTAAAGTGCATGATATTGAAAAGTTATTTTTCAGTGAATACTCGAATAGGTATTTGTGAAACATATGTGCTACACTTCATTCTTATATAATTGAATGCCCAAAGTTTTGCATTCTCAGGTAAATCAGAGGTTCAATAAATAATATTGATTTTCAATTAATTGGACCAAACTTGATTTTTAGAATGTAGAGCCAGATATTGTTTGTGACATTTTCATGTCTCAGCTACAGTAACTCATTGTTTTGTTACCTATTGTTTTTTAAATGAATTTCCGTTTAAATTTGATTCAACCTCATATCTGTATGCACTTTTCTATCATGCACTTTCAATTGATATTTCATATTGAATTGTTGGAAATTCACTTTCCTAAAGCTTGTGAGTACCTTTTTAAAACTTAAATAATTGTTACATGAAAATTGCATCAAATCGTATTTAAAAAAAAAAAAAATTATGAGTTATTGTCAAAGTATTAGTGTTGTCATATTATTATTTGAGCTCATTGAGTCTCAAGCTCATTGTGCTTATAGAATATTAAATTTTAAGCTAATGTTCATAGAATATTTTGAATTGATTTTATATGTACTGTTAAACAAGACGCAAATATATCCCAATAAACCTTTTTTGTAACTCAACTACATTTATCGTCTTGATACGTCGATTAACATCGGGTTATTCGATCGATATTATTAAATCAAGAGTTTGGTATTTTTGTAAGGTGATAGTTGATTAACTGATTGTTAAACCAATTTAGTTTTGGTAATCTGTAAGACGTTTTACTGACCGATGACTAAGTATGGTATCTTTTAAAAACCACTTTACGCCCATATGGTAAGCCATAAGTAATATTTATGTAACAACAACTGTATCTGAATACAGTAATAAGTAATATAGTAACAACGTAGAGAAAGTAATAGTAACAACAACTGTTATCTAAGCTAACTGAAATTTCATATACTGTTAAGATCCTACTCCTTAATGAGTAGCCGGTATTGAAAGTTTTGTAACACCCCTTTTAATTATCCTTAGAATGGTCTTACATAACACCATTTTGGGAAGTAATGAAAGACTCAACAAACTTTAAAAACCTTAAAGGCTAAATCTGACATGGGACTTAGCCTAACTGTTGTATTAGTACCCTATATCGGTTTATAAAAAAAAATGTTTTATGAAGCCTTTTAGGGACTAGCAATTTAAAAATATCATAATCAAGAAACAGAAATAGAACATTTCATTATTAAATTGGATTATTTCAGGAATTTTTAAATATTCTGTTTTGGGTGTAACTAATTACTAAAAAAAACCATATTTGGAATAATTGATAAATTTCGAATTGTTTACAAAAAAAAACCAAAATAATACAAAAAAATTAGTTTTGCTGTCAATTCAAGGTCTGTTGTTATAACAGGATATAAAAAAAAATATACATTTTTGTGATGACCTTCTAAATCCAAAATGCATACTTAAATTTTAAAAATAGAATAAAAAAAAATAAAATAAAGAAAAAAAAAACATTTGGCTCTTCCGGTTTAAGAATTAAAAAATTAAGCGATCTAACAAAACGGAAGGAAGAGATTTTTAAGTAGGTTTAATAAAAAAGTATATAAAAAAAAAAACAATAATTTTATAAATCGATTTTGTACTGGGTAATTAAGTACACACTATACTAATTCTGGTGATTTCTATCAATACATGGATTATATTTTGGATAATTATTTTCAATAGAATGAGGAAAATTGTGTATCAAAAATATATGTACATACAATAACTAAGTATTCGTTTGTTCGTAACTAATACTCGTTAACATAGTCTATCCAGACTATTTTTGGTGCAGGTTTTTCCGATTAATAATTATTTATTTCAAATTAAGTCAATTTAATTCAAAATTACAAATTTAAAAAATTGGTTTGAATTTCTCGTTAGAACTGAAATATCTATATAAAATATTTTTATTTGATGTCAAATCATGTAAGATCAACAACATTTCTTGTACTTGATGAAATGTCTTAAGTCATCACATTTTTTTGGTTATGTATTATAATAAAAATTGAAATTATAGACCTGGGATGGATGATAATCTATTAGTTTCGTATCACATTCAGATTTTTATGTGAAAAGTATTGTACATACTTTAAATGTCCTTCAGAAATTTATTTTCAAGCAAAGTCATTCACAAATGCTAATGAAGTTTAGCTTCAGATCTATTTGTTTGAATTTTTCGAGAATTTAGAAATTCAAAGGTTTTTCATCGGAATTGTACTTTAACAGAACAGAAAAAAGGATCTGATCATTTTATCTCCTCCAGAACTCAATCATCCACTGCGTTCTTGTTGTTAATCAGTTCAGTTTTGAAGTCATATTAACAAATTTTAACGAATAAACTGATACATCGATTATTAGAAAACCATCTTTTTTATGATGTATTCTTATCGCTGATTCTACGGACAAAATTCGATTATTTGTTGTTAGTCTTGGGTAGGAAATACAAAAAAAAATTGTTTAACTACTACTTTCAGTTGTTTTGAATGTTCATTTTATATTGACAATTTCCATTTCAAAGTTTTCAAATCTATATCCATCAGATCAATTTATTATTTTTCATAAATTATACGAAATATTTTATTCCAATTATTATTAATAGTCAATTTCTAATTCAGTAAAAAATCTATTAAAATAACACTTTTCTTAAATTATAATCTGTTATTAATTCTAATTTTATGAAAACAATCAACATTAAATTAAAATTCTAAAATATTTCTTTTCTTTTTTTCATTACAGGAATCAGAAGAAGATTTACCTATATGTGCACCGAATGCAGTCTGTTCTAAAATAGATGTATACGATATACCATGGATTGAAAGACAATGTCGTTGTCCAACAATTTATACGAATAAAATTCAAATACATCATCATCATCATCATAATCATCATCATAATAATAACAATCCAAATCAAAACTTAATTAATCCATCAAAGCATATCAATTCAAAGTTAACATTACATAATAATCAAAAATATAATTTACCACAACGTCATTTATTTGATATAAATGGAAAAAAAGTTGAAGATATTCATATTAAAAAATTTATGCAAAAATTACAAGCTGTACATCGAGATGATTTAATTATCAGTGAAAATGATTTACAACCAAATGAACAAATTACAAAAAATACAATACCAATGGAACAGCAAAAACTTCAACAACAACTTCAACAACAATTGCAAAAACAACAAAATTTATTTTTATTTCGAAAAGTTTTTCGTCAAATATCACAAATGCCAGTATCTGGATCAATTCCAGTATCTCTAAAAAATCGTGAATCAAATAAACTTAGACATTCTGGACATTTCGGACAACTGCATCATCATCGTAGAGAAATTTCATTTTTGGGTGGTTGTCCTAGTGATATTAGAACTGATGATGGATTTACTATTTCAGATAAAACACGTCACTATAAATTATGTAGTCCTGTTCATAAATTACCATTATGCAAGTAAGTAAAGATTTCTGTAGCACATTTAGAAATATATTATAAATTTTAAAACAATTTAAGCCATATTCTATCAGAATTATTTATACTTAATTCGATATGGAATGAATTAAATGAATTAATAAATTTCAATAATTTTAACCTTAACTAATTATATTTTTATTTTATATTTCACAGTTCATTTACAGATTTTACATGGACTGTAACAACAATGCCAGAATTAAATGTTACGGAACAAATTGTTCATTGTAGGTGTCGCCCTAATTCAGTGACTTATTTAACAAAATGGGAACCAAATAATCATTCTGGCTATACATATTATTTTGCATGTTCACCACAAAATGTAAGTTGAAAAATTAAAATAAAATATTTTTATTGCAAACATTTGCAGATCTGCAAATAATTAACTTCGATATTATTAACAATTTAAAAAATTATGTATAATCAAAATTTGATAATAACATTTTTTTTTTAAAAAATAGAAAAGAAAATAATTAAAAAACTGCAATCAACACTGTAATCTTTATTACATTCTATAATCTTTCTGTACATTCTATAATTCTGTAATCTTTATTCTATTTTCTACAGATCTGTTCAAGAAGATTCAAAATATTATTGAAGTTCAATTCAATACTAAAAGTCAAGTAAATTTTCTGAAAAAATATTAATTTTTTAGATTTATAAATTCAAATTTTTATTTACAAATTGGTAAATTAAAGAAAATTAGGACAAAATATGTATTTCTGCAAGATCTGTAAATTTTCCAAATTATAAATATATGTGTGTAGTTGTGTTTAGTCGTATATGTTCGTTAAAAATATTAAAAATTTTTTTTTTATATTTGTTCTGCAAATTTTCAATATTTTCTTATATATCGATCAACTTTAGTTTGATCCGTCAAATCCGTCAAATGAACGGTAGCTAATAAAATTAATAAAATATAGGCCTTCTAATTACTATATAAAAGTTTTCTTTAAATAAAATTATAATTAAGAGACCTATTTTTTTTTTGAACATTGGCATATATTTCCAATTCTGAAATCAAATTTTAAAATAATTCCTTTATTTTTGTTTACAGAGACTACGATGTCAACGAAAAGAACCATGTCGATTATTTACAGTACGTGAGAGACAAGAGCATTTAGATGAAGTAAATACAAATCCATTATGTCAGTGTCCTAGAGATCATAAATGTCCAACACATCACACAGATTCTGGTGTTGTTGCTGGTGAAAGCTATATGGATGATAATATAAAAACGTATGCTGGCTATTGTATGACAAATGATTAATTTTAGTAGTACCTATTATAATTAAATAATTTAGTAATTTTTTCTATTATTATTCTTATTATTGTCTTATTTAAATTATGTTATTATCATTATTAATATTATTATAAAAAAAAATATATTTAAAAAAAAAACAAAAATGAAAAAAAAAATAATTAAATAATATTTAAAATAGTTAAAAAATAAAAAGAAAATTTCAATTCCAATACAATAAAAAAAAATAATAAATAATTCCAAGAAATTTTTAATTTTATAAATGTGTCATGTGTAAAATGAATGAACCTGTAATTGATTTAAATGTTTTGTTTTTTTTTTTATTATTATTATTTAATTTTCAATTAGTTTTAAATAGCTCAATGTAAATAATAATATTAATAGTAATAATAAGTTAGTTATAAATAAAATTTTGAGAAATTAGCCATTTTGTAAAAATAAATAAAAACAATAATAATATAAAGTTCGATAAATTTTGATACTTTTGGTTAAATATACGAGATTTAAAAAAAAAGTTAACAACAATGTTTTGATAACAAAAATACAATTCACATTTTTAATTTTAATTTTATGAATTGCATAACATATCATACATATCATATCACTTGAAATGACAGTCGTACAAAACTGTCAGTTTAAATGACAGTTTTTTTGTATACTTTAATTCAGAATTATTCTTGTTATTATCACAATTTTCTAGTTGTGATTAATTTTTACATCAAATTTTAATCAAAACATTTAAAGCCAAAATTTTTCCCTTCATATTTCGCTGTAAAAATTCATGTTAAATTTATTTTTTGTGCAATTAATTGCAACTATTGCGTTTTATTCTAAAAATTTAACTGTAAATAAAGTTTTAGATTATTAATATTTAAAAATACGAACCAGAATCGAATAAACTTTTAATAACATTTCACTCTTCTAATAAAGAATCATAATTTACTTTCGAAAATGTATGTAAAAATATATAGTTAGTAAGTACCTGAACACAATTAATTTAAAGAAAAAAAAAAAATATGAGAAAAAAATTTAACAAATATTGTAAAATTATAAAATAAAATAATTTAAATTAATTAAAATAATTGAAAGAAAGGAAAAAAAAATAAATAAATAATTATGTAATATGAAATGTAAACGAAATGTAAAAAATTGAAAGAAAAATTAATATATTACAATTCCTATAATATTAAATAGGTACTACATAAATATTTAAAAAAAATTATTCAGCAACAAATTTTGGTTCACTAGATTTTCAGCTAGAAAAAAAAGTTCTCGAAATATTGGCCAAAAACAAATAATAATTCATTAGATAACCCCGAAAAGTCGTCTCATATCAATTTTTGTAAATATAAAGGAAATTTTTTTAAATTAATCATTTTCATCTTTTGGTGCTAAATTTTGGTTTTGTAATTCGTTTTTCATCTTTTCTTATCTGGGTTCGGATCACCTAATTGTATCATAGAACATAATATATTTTTTCTTTATCTTTGATAAGGGCTTTTCTTGGCTTTAAGGATCTTTCTAAGCCTATTAAAAATCTCCTAAATTCCAAAAGCGTTGCTTGAGTCTATTGATTTAATATTTAAAACGGTTGATTGTTCAATCGTGTACGGACATCAATATTCATTTCGAGTTTTTTGTTTCGAGCGATTTAAGTTTTATGTAAATATCCTTTATTATCTTGATCTGTCATATTTTATATGAAATTTGATATCTGAGACGGAATCTATCATTTCTCATAAACTATGAAATTTGTAAAGTAAAATCGTTATTTTTATTAACGGGGTTGTAATAAGTATGGAGAATATTAATTTTTTGGATTTCATCAAATTTAAAAAAATGTGAATTAAAATTATATTGCTTCACAGTATGAATATTGTTATAAAATTAATTTTTTTGATATTAGAAAAAAATTTATTTGAGAGAAGGATCACCTCCTTAATCTGCAATCTAAACCAAAATACTTCTAACCAAAATTCCTTGCTTAATAATTTTACGTACATAAAAATGTACAAAATAAAAACAAATCAAAAAACTCTATTTATAAAAATGTAAATAAAAAAAAACAAAAAATAAAAAAATTAAAAAAAAAAAAACAAAAACAAACAAATATATATATATAAATATTATGTTTAAATTATTTATAAAATTAAATATATATTAATTAAAAATTTAAAATAAAAGAAAAGTGAAGAAGAAAAAACTCAAAATGAAAAAAACGAAAATTCAAAAAACATATCAAAAATAGTTATAAAAACATTTCCGAATATTTAAATAAATAATATTTTTATTATTATTATTTGATATTATATATATATATATATATATTTAAGAAAATGTGTTCCCAAAAATTATAATAAATAAATAAAAAATAAAGAAATGAATTTTCAAAAGAAACCATTTTATTTGTTTTCAATTATTTTTTTTTTTGTATATTTAGGTAGATACAATATTAACCCAGACAGTAAGTACTTAATAAGCCAATTTTGTGAGAGTTTCACAGAAATTCGAACTTTTGTTCATAATGCGACTTTTACAACAAACATAATATTTAGACGTTGGCGCGGGTTAATTTTTCATCACTGACGCGATGAGTCTACCAGAATATGAGTGATTGTAAATTTTCAAATGTTATATCACACAACTGGGGTGGCATTATGTAACAAAATGTTGTCGAAACAAAATTTGAATGGCATTACGTAATTTGAAACGTTAATTTATTTTGATACGCTCGAAAAAACACTTTACATAATTCCATTTTTGATTTGTTTCGTTAAAATTTCAACAACTACTGTTAGAAAATAATATTAAAAAACAAAAACTGGAACTAAAAGAAATTGCAACTAGATACAAGTAAAAGAAGTTAATATTAATACCAACATTTTTTTTTATTTTTATTCTGAAAATTTTTTTTCTTGAAAGAAAATCATTATAAATTTACTTAGTTTTTCATTTTATTGGAATTTTTATTTCTGTGCATTTCTAAAATAAATATTCCAATAAAAATCATGTGTTAATTTATTATTTTTTTTAAAATTTACCTAAAAGCGTCAACTATTTTTCAATCGCCAAAATTTGGTCGTATCAAATGTAAAAAAAGTAGCGTTTCAACCTTCCACAATACCAAAATATGTCGAACCAATTTTGAAAAGATTGAAACAAAATAAAAATAGTCGAAACAAAACGATGTTTCAAATTACACAATGCCACCCCTGCACGTACATTTGTCAGATGTTCACTATCAATATCAATATTTTCATACACATTATACATTTTAAAAATTTTGGAAGGGGACCAATTCGTAAAATCTATGTGCCAAATCCCATTTGGCCTAATGATATTTGGCATAATTTCTAATTTCACTTATAATTTCTCAATTTAGTAAAATAAATATTTCACAAATACACACTTTTATCATTATAAACTAACCTTGCTTTTGGTAATGCTGAATTGACGGCCAATTGATCAACTGTCAAATCGACAAATACAAACTTTTGACGTCTTTGATATTACCGAACATAAATTTTTGATATGTGAATTGTGATTTATTGTGCGTATTTTTGATTTTTATTTAATTTTTTTTAATAATGCTTAACTATATTTTATTTTATATTACTTTTTTATGTTTCATATTATAAAAAACTAATTTAAAATAAAAAAGTCCATGACATCGTTAATGTAACATTATTAAGGTATGATCTTAAATGTCAAAAAAAATTGTTTACATTGTCTTATGATCGGTAATTAATTTTACAGTGTATCACGACACGGGTCGTTAAATTATCCGAAAATTTGTTGATACACAGTATAGTTTGGTACAGTTATGTTAAGTTTTTTTATTAATCAAGCAATAGGTTTAAAAATTAAAGAAAAGTAAGTATAAATTTTACTTCGTGTTTCAAAAATAAATTTAAAAATGTTTTTTTTTATTTTAATTTACTTTAATTTTGATAGGAAATGGATTCACGAAAGAAAGATGCTTTTATTAACTATAAGACTGGCTAAAGCACAAACAAATTTTTTTTTGGCGAAATTGTCCATATTAAATCTTCAATATATTTTTTTTGTTTGTTTCTCTTATTACTCCGCGTGGTAGCATAGGGCTTCGATAGTGAACCTCCATTCCTCTCTGTTGAGTACTACTTCCTTAATATCGTCCCAGGTATAATTGTTGATTGTTAATTCTTGATCGATTGTGCGTCTCCATGTGTTGTATGGTCTGCCGGGTCTCCTTTGTCCTTGTGGATTCCACTCTAGAGCTCTTCTTGCTATATCACTTTCTGATTTCCTTAGTGTATGACCTATCCATTTCCATTTTTTCCTATTTATCTGTCTGTTGATAGGTTCTTCTCCAGTTATCATCCATAAGTCCTCGTTGCTAATTCTGGCCGGCCAGAATATTCGGCATATAATTCTCAAGCACTTGTTGATGAATACTTGTAGCTTCTGTTTGATTCTGACCGAAGTGAGCCATGTTTCACTGCCATATATTAATGTTGACTTAACACATGCTCTGAATATTGTTAGCTTTGTTGTTCTCGATATTTGGTTGCTCCGCCATATCTTCATTAGGCTCCCAAATGTTCTTCTTGCCTTATTTATACGACTGTTGACATCTTCTGTTGTACCTCCTCTTGATGTTATGATGCTCCCCAGGTAGTTGAATTCTTCTACGTATTCTATCTGTTGTCCACTCACTGTTATTGGCTCACTACACTGTTGTTTGTCCTCATTGCCTTGGTTTTCTCGATATTTAATTCCAGTCCCGATTGCTTTGCTTCTTCTTGTAATCTGTTGACTTTGTTCTGTAGGTTCCTTTGATCCCTTGATATGAGGCATACATCATCTGCGTAATATAAGTCTTCTAAGTTGCCGAAGAGATCCCATTCTATTCCGTTTATTCCAGTGCAAACTTTTCTTAGAATGTCGTCTAGTATTGTGTTGAAGAGAAGTGGAGATAGTGGACATCCTTGTCTAACTCCTATATTGGTGTAGAATGGATCACTGATGTTACCTTTGTGTTGAACTGTTGTCTCTGCATCTTTATACATCGCTTTGATGATGTTGATGATTTTTTCAGGAAATCCCTTCTTTGTAAGTGTTCTCCATATTGCGCATCTCTTGACTGTGTCGAATGCTCTCTTAAAATCTATGAATAGTAGATATAGTGGGGCATTCCATTCTACTGATTGTTCAACTATGACCCGTAAAGTATTTGCACAGCTTCGGTTTGGTCTGAAACCCGCCTGCTCTTTTCATAGTATTGGTTCTAGTACTTCTTCTAATCTTTTCTTTATAATAATTGCTATTATCTTATGAATAGTATTTAGAACCGTGGTTCATCTCCAGTTGCTGCAATTTGCCAAGTCTCCTTTCTCAGGTATCTTGACAATCGTTCCTTTCTTCCATGATGGTGATATATTCTCTTCTATCCATGCTTTTCTGATGTGGGGTTCAATTGTTTTTGCGAATAGGTCGGGGTCCAGTTTGGCTATTTCTGCTGGAATTCCGTCTTCACCTGTTGCTTTGTTGTGCTTCAGGATATTGATTGTAGCTTTGATTTCTTCTATATTTGGAGCTTGAGTAGATATTGGCAGTCCCTCAGTTGGGTAAATATTTGCATTGTCTTTGTTTCTTATGTTTGCTTCATTATTTGTACTTTCTTCGTTGCTCAGTTCTTGGAAATGTTCTCTCCATCTCTTTAATTGATCCTCTAAGTTTGTGATGAGCGCACCATTTTTATTTTTAATTGGTTTGTTTTGTTGTTCCGACTGGTTCTTGTTAAGTTCTGGACTATGCGATGCAATTCTCTCAGGTTATGTTGCTGTGCTGCTTTTTCTGCTTCTCCGGCTAAATTTTGTAGAAATTTCCTTTTAACTCTTCTTGCTGCTCTTCATAATATAATATATAATCTTTCACAAATATGTTCAATTCAAATATATTAAAAAAATTATCCACAAAATAGGTATCCACAAGAGTATAACATTTTGACATTTGATTTGATTTGACGTTTATTTCAGAGACAATGTGTTTAGAATGATTTGAATTGTAAGCAAAGTACATTGTGTCGCCAACACAAAGTTGTCAGTTCAGAAAATTTGATATATTGTATTTATAATTACATTGTATTGGTTGAAATTTTTTGGATTCATTTCCGGTGTTATTGTAATTGGTAAATAAATAATGGTAGTAATTTTTCTTTTTTTACTTACAAATCTTTTTCACAATCCATCACAAACATTTTTTACTACACACTCACAGAACAAAACAAATGACGACAACAAGTCACAAAATTTTTTGACAGTTGATTTTTTTACAGTTCTAGCGCAGACGACATTTCCGAAAGCAGGGTAATTAAGTCATAATAAAAAAAGGACGATGATGGCTATCAGAAACTATAAATATTACATTTTGGTATCATGTTAGACTTTTTTTCAAATAGTGTGATTATGAAAATGTAGTAGTGTAATAGACTACGCTACGCTAATCGTGATATTTTTAGTCAATTATAATAGAGGTGAGTACCCTTGACATCGTAAATGTTTCAACACAAAGTTGAATACAACGTCCTTATGACCTTAGATGTCTACAAAAGCTTACAAAAGCTTGAGACATTGTCTAAATGATCACAATTGTGGTTGACGTTGTGTCCGCGACCGGTTTGACAGGTATTTGAGTTTACAAAAATATTTAAAAACCCAATGTTGTACAGTGTTAATAAAAACTGCCTGTTCATTTTGCTTGATCACAAATAAATTAAAACACAATGTCTTAGAAAGCTCTCATTACACAATGTTGCCTTATTTTACGGATAAAATTGGTAGTATTTTTTAAAGATATTTCCGATGTCACCGTAGGTTTATCAAATAGGAAACTTCGCCAATAAACTTTTTGACTTTCAAAAATAACAAATAATTTTAAACTATCAATTAACTGACACTTTGAGAACAACAGAAAAATTTTCGTTAACGTACATATTTAAAATGACAACATCAGTTCAAAATGTTTAACATCAGTTCAACACTCATAATGTTATTCATTTTCAAATTCACTCATAATATTACAAAAAAAAAAAAAGTTAACCATAATAGAAAGCACCACTGAGCATTCTATAATCGTTATTTAAACATTAGAAGAAGAAAACTTATTTCAAGATAGTTCTTAGTTTTTTTTAATAATTTATACAACCTTACCCATTTACAAAGGCTATGATGATATTATGAGTCGTTATAACAACGATTGTAGTTACAAATCATCATTTGATTCCAATAGGCACTTACCTGTAAAGAAAATAAAATACAAATATAATATTTTTATTAATTTATTGTATTTCTCTTATAAAATTAATAAATAATAAATTGAAATATTTAAACTAAAATAAAAAAAACAATATAAAAAAAATATTAATTCTTCACAAATAAATTGTTTAACAAAATGAGTTACAAGTTAGTTTCGAAAATTTTAAGATATGCAATCAAAAAAAATTTCGAAAAATATTTTGAAATTTAAATGTTGTATTTGAAATATTGCATATGTTTGGGAGAATAAACTGTTATAAAATGGATTGGAATATTCTACTACAGTTCAGATGCCGCTTCAGTAAAATAATAGATAATGAAAACTAAATATATTAAAACAAAAATTCTAATTTAACGGAAATGTAAATATAAATGTATGTAGAAAAACTACACGAAAAACAAATAAATAAATTTTAATGAATTCAATTCAGAGTAGAAAAACAAATAAAATAATTTTTAACTTTTAATGAATGTTTTTTCTCAAATCAATTTAGTTTTAGTTTTTGATTTAGATATCATACACTTTTTTGTGCCCTAAACATTGATCATTCGTCTTAAGTTTTGTATATAAATGAAGCCCTTGCTGTGTGCCTAAGAACAGAAAAAAATCGATAATTTAAAATTGACCAATGAACGAAAAATGCAGTAAGTGCATCATCGTTTAGAGACGTTGGTTTTCTTTCCTTTTTATGTTAATATTATCATTATGCTTCTTCTTCTTGTTCATGAGGCTACACCTCGTCGGTGGTCTCCTTCAAAATCCTTTTCCATAACCCAGTATATAGTATAAAAATTATCGTATTATAGAAAGATAACGGTCCTGGAACATATTTTAACACTCATTTGATGAAGATTGGTGCTGCCGCTGTGGAGATTTTGTAGTTCAAAATAGAAAATTTTGGAAAAAAAAAACAATTGGGGGTGCTTCATAGTAAAATCTTGAGGTTTTTTGTTTTTCAAGAAAGACTGTTTTTTTTCCAAAATTTTCTACTTTGAGCTATAATATCTCCTTTACGGCAGCACCAATCATCATCAAATAAATGTTAAAATATGCTCTACACCGTTATCTTTCTAGACTATATAACTGAATATATATATATGTGTGCCGTTGAAGACATATATTTTTGAAAATCTAGCAACTCCAGTTATACTTGGGATATGGTCATTTTAGGTCCTACGCCGATATAACATCTCCCTCAAAAGAGCCGTGTTGAATGACAGTAGTAATAAAGATAAGTTATTTTCTGTTTTCTTTTCAAAACAAAGAAAAAAAATTTTTTAATAAAAATGCAAACAAATTAATGAAAAATTGTTTATTAATTCTTACTTAACTGTTTTATTTATTTATATTTAAATTATTTAACAAATCGTCGCCTGAGTATTATTTTATGCCATACGCCACTTTGCTACTTTTTTACCTGAGAGAAGATTCTGGGGTTTTAAGACATGAGCTTTCCAAATCTTCAACCCGTTTGGTCCTATCTTATTTCAGTCTCGAGATATAGAGTGTCGACTTTATTCCTTATCCACCATTTTTACTGGTTTGTTTCAAAGTTTTATTCCATATGCCAATTTCGAATCATATTTAGGCCATATCCGTCGAAATTAACAAAAAAATAATTTTAGTATTTTTTTAGTCCACGTGTTGATGTCTCAAAATAAAATTTTAAATGTGTTAGTTTTATTTTATTCCATGTACACATTATCATATAGTTTATATGGGCGTGGCATAAAATAAAAATATTAAAATTGCGTATTATTTTATTCCATCTTCATACAAAATTTGCAAGCAGTATATAAGTATCGTGTTGTAAAAAAACTATAGTTTTGTCAAAAAAAGAACATGAAATGAAAAATAGTGAAATAGGTAAATTTAAAAATTATAATTTTATTCCAAAAATTTTCATTGTTGAAATATGTGTTTGCAACAACAAGGTAAGGAAAATGGAATTGAAACGTCAAAAAGTATGAGAAAAGAGGATTCTGTACCTCTGTTAAGAACTCTACCTTCAGATTATAGCTTTTCAGGTAAAATTATTCCAAAGCGATACCCTTACATTTTGTTTAATTGTATTAATATTTTACCTGGAACACCTACTCCTACTAGAAAAAGAAAAAGAAACCCAGATTTGTGGAAACTTAACCAAAATAAACTATTAAGAGAAAGTGGAAAGTGTTATATTAATTCCAAAAAAAATGAGGTTTCTCCAAAAAAAATTAAGCTTCCGTGCAAACAAACTTGTTTTTTTTCATGCACTAAAAATTTTTTGGAAAATGATCGACAAGAGATTTTTAAGAATTTTTGGAACTTATCAGATAATGGTAAAAATAAATTCTATTTGAAATTTTTTAAGAGAGAAAACATTAAATAAGGCGTCGTCCAAAATCTTCACATATAAAAAATTTTTCGTATAGATTTTACCTTCAAGTGGGAGAGAGAATTAATCAAAAATGTCGCACTTTTTTTCTGAATACGATATGCGTATCAAAAATGAGAGTTTACTATTGCTTCGAAAATTTCATTGAGAAATCTTCTGGAGTACCACTTCCTACGAAAAGAGGTAAACATATATAACGGGTCACCCCACCAGAAAAGCTAAATGAAATTTGAGAACATATTTCCAGCTTCCCGGTAGCAGACTCTCATTATTATCGGTCAAACGCCCAGCGGAAATATCTAGAGAATGGTTTGAGTGTTACCAAATTGTACACTTTATACAAGCAAAAATGTGCGAATCCATTAAAAATAAACATATACAGAAATATTTTTAACACTGAGTTCAATTATTCTTTTTTTAACCCAAAAAAAGATCAGTGTGATAAGTGTGTATCATACAAAAATTTAAAAAACCCCAAAAGGGAAGAAGTTTTACAATTTGAATGTCATAAAAGAGAAAAAAAATGGGTAAAGCTGAAAGAGATGTTGATCGGAATAACATTAATCAAAACCATTGTATTCTGTGCTATGATATGCAAAGCGTATTTCCTTTACCCAGGGGAAACGCTTCTTCATTTTATTACAAGCGGAAACTTATAACATTTAACTTAACTGCCCCTGCCATTTTTCCAGATAAAACAAAAAAGATTACATACTGTGCCATATGGACAGAAATGCACAGTGGAAGGTCCGGTAATGACATGAGTAGTACTCTGGTAAAAATTTTAAACGAACTAGAAAAAGATTTTCCGAATATAAAACAAATAATATTTTGGAGCGACTCATGTGTTTCGCAGAACAAAAATAGAGTACACAACACTGCCATTAAAATATTCCTAAAAGCAAATCCTTATATTTCCATAATTATACATAAGTATTCGATTCCTGGACATTCACTCATCCAAGACGTGAACTATGTACACTCTGTGATTGACAGACACCTAAAAAATATGGAAATACACAGTCCCTTACATTTAGTGAAACTCTTAATTGGAATGTTGTCCGACAAGATTAAACTAAAATATACTTCAAATGATACCAGATGATTTTAAAAATTTTTCCAAAAAAATTGAATTTAGTTTGTCTTGCTATATAATATATTTTACATTTTATTCCATGTCATTTATTTTAAATGCATTATCATATTTAATTTAAACATTTTTATTTTATGACATATCCAAAAAAATTTAGACCACGTCATACATTGCGAATTCTTTTGTTTCTAAATGTATGACGTGGAATAAAATCAACATTGGCAAAGCTTCTGCAAAAATTGTCATAACCTTTTTAAATATCGCTTTATTTGCTCGAAACCAAAAAAAAATTACTTAAAATTAATTTGTTAATATTACAAACATATATTTTTAAGGAGTTTTTCGGCTAGTTTTCAAAATAAATTTGAACAAACTTTTAAATTCGATTTTCTCGAAATGACGCGAATGGCGTATGGAATAAAATAATACTCGGGCGACGAAATAACTAAAAATAATTTGACGCGATACTCCATCGATTACAAATTTTGAAGTTATAAAAAATGACTGTCATCACGTGTATTGAAAAGTCTAACAGTAATTACACACACGACCATTTTGACATTAATTGATTTCGCACCAATTTAAAACTATCATTTCTGGGTCTAACAAATTAGAAAAATATCGCTTCAGTGATATTTTCACACGATCACACGCGTCAAAGATAATGTTGGTGGTTATGAGGTACTTTTTGTTTGTATATACCAATAATTTTTCTTGACAGGAAAAAAGTGGTCAGTACTACCAACATAGTAATATTTTCTATTTAGATGTGACGTTATAAATTTTTTCATCGTGTCACTGAGTTAATCGTCTAAACGAATATGTTTTATACATTAATTAAAGTGAATTGAAGCCACTTTTGCGTTCGATATAATGTTCTTACAATAATCAAACTTGCTGAAAATTTGAAATTTCTTAAAAAAAGTCGGTTATCAACATGGTATTGGGCAAAACATGTACATTGACTTTAGCAGCATGCAGACTATCATTTCAGTTTTCTCATCATTTGCGCGACTGTCATTTAAACTGATCAAATCCCATACATAATAAAAAATAAAAGCTGTAATTTTAAAAAAAATGTTGTTGTTTTTCTTACTATTCTAATTTGAATTTTTTTGTTGTTTTTCTTGCTATTCTAATTTTCAAAAACTGTCAGTCCAAATCAAAAATTTTTGATTTTCATCATTTAAACTGTCATTCCATCATTTAACACTATTACACCATCATTTTAAATGACAGTCACGACTGAAATGATAAATGAAATGATAGTCTGCATGCTACCTAACACAGCAAATCATATCATGTCAAATGTCAATACAGAAGTTATAGAAAATAAATTATGCCCAATAAAAATTAAGTTGAAAATGTCAGACACAAAAGAAAGTGAAGTAAAACAATGTTTGTTTGAATAGCTAAGGTTTACAAGAGTGGTTGGTAGCATAGGTGACATCTGCAAATTTGCATTACATATGTACCTCATAAATGTACAATATTGTAAAAAAATGTTTTTTTTTCTATTTTCCTAGGAGGGATAGGAAAAAACAAGGACAATTTATAGGTATTCATTTCGGTTAAGAAATATATATTTAGAATTATGTTAATACTATTTATTATTAACGGAAATACATAACCGTATTAAGAATATATATAGATATATTCTATATATTATATATATTTATATTTTTTTGTTGTTTTTCTTGCTATTCTAATTTTCAAAAACTGTCAGTCCAAATCAAAAATTTTTGATTTTCATCATTTAAACTGTCATTCCATCATTTAACACTATTACACCATCATTTTAAATGACAGTCACGACTGAAATGATAAATGAAATGATAGTCTGCATGCTACCTAACACAGCAAATCATATCATGTCAAATGTCAATACAGAAGTTATAGAAAATAAATTATGCCCAATAAAAATTAAGTTGAAAATGTCAGACACAAAAGAAAGTGAAGTAAAACAATGTTTGTTTGAATAGCTAAGGTTTACAAGAGTGGTTGGTAGCATAGGTGACATCTGCAAATTTGCATTACATATGTACCTCATAAATGTACAATATTGTAAAAAAATGTTTTTTTTCTATTTTCCTAGGAGGGATAGGAAAAAACAAGGACAATTTATAGGTATTCATTTCGGTTAAGAAATATATATTTAGAATTATGTTAATACTATTTATTATTAACGGAAATACATAACCGTATTAAGAATATATATAGATATATTCTATATATTATATATATTTATATATCTATATATATATATATATATATATATATATCTATATAGTTTTTATAATTATAAGACCATTCTGATTGCTTTGACGAAGATGCCACTTCACAATCCCATACAATAATTTTTTCCTTTTATTATTTTTTTACAACTAATTTAAATGAGGGAAACTTAGGTCAATTGTAGAATAATTTCATCTTCATATTAGTTCTATTTGATTTTAGTGATAGGCTAATTGTATTTCAAATTAATTATTTTTACAACATTGATATGCTCTGAGAATCAGATATCGGGACCTTCTGATTAATAGTCAGATGACATAATCACTATACCGGGTGTTCCAGACCATGCGTATTAGCTTTTTAAGAAGGGAAGGAGCCGTTATTTTAAAATTGAATAAAAATCTTATTAACTAAATCAAGGATGCTCTATCGATTGGTGATATTTTCAAATTCCAGGAAGGAAGGGAAATGATTTTTTCAGACCAAAAATCGCCGAAATTGGCCGAAATCGAGATTTTCAAATGGAAAGGGGTACTTTTTTATGCTAATTCGGATTCTACGTCAAAAAATAAGTAACTTTTGTAAAGTAAATTTTTTTTTTTTTGTTTAAACTTTGTAGGAACCCACAATTGAAATAAAAAATATTAAGTATAACATGAAAAACAAATTTATTTATAAAAATTATTATCATAATTCTAGTTTATCAAAGGAATCCTTTTTGTTTTATTGTTATTAATTTTAAAGAAAAATACTAAGAAAACGAAAAAAGAATCATTTAACATAATTTTCTTATTTTTTATCGTAGAATCTGAATTTGCATTAAAAAGTACCCTTTTTCATTTGAAAATCTCGATTTTGGCCAGTTTCGTCGATTTTTGGTCTTAAAAAACCAATTTGCGGTCCTTTCCGGCAGTTCAAAATACCACCGATCGATAGAGCACCCTCGATTTAATTAACAAACTTTTCTTTAAATTTTAAAATAACGGACCACCCGGTATATACACCGTATCAAGTTGGCTTAATTATATTGTTTAATAATCTTGCAATGTTTTACATTTTAGTTAAATAATCATCCTATATTCAGGTCAATCGTGGTTGTCAGTTATCAGTATTATTTATCAGTATTTATGACAAGTTTCAAAAATTCTGAAACGTCCTATCGTGGTTGTCAGAACTATCAGTTTTACTGATCGATTGTGAATTTTATTAAACGTCACTGATAAATTGGTATCGTGGAGCTTAAAATTTGTCATATTTTCTGATATTTTTTATATTCTGTATCAGTTAAAATTTTTTAAGTGATAAAAATAAATTTACAGAAAAATTCATATGGTTTTTTTTTTTAAAGTGATAAAAATAAATTTACAGAAAAATTCAAACTGTCAAAAAAAATTTATTTAGTATAAAAAAAAACTTTAAGCATAATTTTAAAATAAAAAAAAGTGAATTAATTTGTAATTAGCTAGTTTTTTTTTATTTTAATGTGGATTAATTTTATATTTTTTATAAATACGGTTTTGATGTAGTAAAGACTGTTAATTGGATTTAACCACAATATTTCATTAAATTCTTTAAATTTGATTTACATTTATTAACAATGATTTGATTTACATATATTTTGACAGTGGATCCTACAGATAAATCTGCAGGCCAACTTTATAGGCTCTCTTTCCTTTCGCGAAAAGTAGGCCTTTTTTATCAAATTTTATTTACATTTGATTGATATTTTATTTCACAAAACCTCCTTTCGTTTTCTGAAAAAAAGTTTTCAAACTTATTTTATTTCACTTATATTTTTGTTTCTTATATGAAATTATTTTACTTTAAACTTTTTTTTATTTTATTTAATATAAATTTACACTTATTTTATATTTTATTTTACAAAACTAAACAAAAAAATTAATTTAAACTTTCATTCAATGAATAAGCTAATTTTTGAAATGTCAAACTATCAGAATTCATAATAACAAATTTTTGTCAGAAAATGTATCAGTATCAGTTAACGATTCACTTTCTGACTATACTGGCAACCACGATAGACCTGATTTTTTCATATTGTTCAGTTATATAAATTCAGTTATGTCTTCAGCTCATCTCATTTCATTCCCTAAAGTCAATAAATGTTGTTCAAAACATTATCTATTGACTTGATACGCATTGATTGAATAGACGTGGAAATTACTTGAATTTAACAAACTCATTTTGCAAGCACTATCCATATTTCAATCCATACTTTTCATCTTTTCTTTGGCTACTTCAATAGATTATTACAAGCATACATAAATACTATGGTGGGATTAGCTTTACCCGATTACAGCTTTATTTGTTAACAAATCAAAAATATATAAAATATATTACTTGAATTTGAATTACAGAAAAAAAACCGTATCTAACTAAATAATAAAGACTATCCATAGATATTTTGGTCTAACAAAAAAAAAATGAATTATTTCAAAAATTAAATTTTTTGATCTATCTTATTCTATAATTTCATACCTAATAATAACACCAAATACAGCCGCAATAAATAGAAAAAGTATTTAAAAAAAAAATATTCTTTAAATCCAGATTAAATCTAAACACCAATCAATTTTTATCAATAGATGTCATTCATTGCGAATGTCATTGACATAAAACAAAAAACAAATCTTCTATCAAAATTTTCTACTTTCTGTCCCACCACAGTTCAATCATCTTTAATAACCATAACATTGAATGAATCAAAAAGTTTACAATGATTTCAATTTTATCTTCATTTTTTTTTTTTTTTTTGCATAATACAATAGGTCTAGAATTATTTGAAATTCTTTTTTTCAAATAAAAAAACTTAAAATTAATCAAGAATTTTGAAAAAAAAAATGTTTTTTTTTTTCACTACAAATAACATTAAAACTTGACCAACAAGCAGCATTTATAGAAGCAAAACCACACGAAATCCTAGATTTTAAAAATCTGATAAATTTACTTTCAATTTTTCTACAGTTGAACAGAAATCAATGACTTCCCAGTTATAAGTAGTGAAAAGTAGATATATTATCATATTTCAAAAATCTCCTACACTTCAATGTTTATTAATGTTAACAATAATATGTATGATATTAAATATGGGTAGTAGCTGGTAGATAGCTTAGTATTACCATCAAATGGTTTTAAATTTGAATTGAAACCGAACATTCCCATGTATACAAATAGGTGTGTTCTGATGTATAACAAATCAATCATATGTACATAATATCAGACAATTTGCTACTTCTGTATATATACAACACTGGGTGGATGGATGTATACGTACATATATCGCAATTAGAACATAAAATGTAATAAAATGTGAAGAAAAAAAAATCTGAATCAGAGAATGAGGAAAGCAACTTTCCGTGAACCAATCAAAGAACATGCAAATATCAATTTTTATTTATTTGTATTTTAAAATTAAAATGATGCACAGTTAAAACTATGGTATGTAATAGCTATATGTATATATAGTAATCTGGATTTATGGATTTTATTAGTTTTTTTTATTGTTTTTATGATTAATCGGTATACGCGTATACGATTATGTTACAATGTAGAACATGGTCCAGTTCAGAACAATTGAAAGAAAATTACCAATGTTGGTATTTTTGAGGTGAAAAAAAAAAAATAAAATTAATAAAAGCATATTTATATACGCATATGCGAATAAATAACACTCGAATTGTTGAATCGTAAATAAAAATGTATAATAATTGTACAATGAGTAAATCTTTCGGGATTTTGTTATCTCGGTGTACCGTTCGACGCCACAACATGAAATGTATCGTACCTCCATTTCCGATGTGCGGCTCACTACAACCAAAATTGGATTCACAGTAATTTGATCACGATTACCTCTTGGGGACCTACCGTTTGTTGTCATATTTCATGAAATGTTATCAATTGGTTGACCCTTTGGCATTTTCTTAGATATGGGTGATAAAACCATAAGTTCAAACCGAACGGCCAGGCTCGCCTATTGGATGATCAGATTCATCTTCTTACAGGATGCTCATTGCACGCGTTCCAACGAGGAGATGCAGGCGTTGCATACATGGTTACAGAAAAGACTCTTAAATGCAAAATGTGAACATAAATCTTCTGCCTTTGGTTTCTATCTCCGCCGTTGTTCAATAGACTTCATGCTTCCCCTCACTTCTGTTCCCTACGCATCATACTACACCGGCATTGGAACCCGGTCGTTTTTAAGGGTTGCTAGAGTTAATAGAAGTCACCACGTGAAGGTAAGAGTATGACAATAAGGTGGAAGAGGCTAAGTGGATTACAGAACAATGATGATGATAATGAGTAAATCTTATAAAAGTTTGAATTAAAATTCGTCAATAGTAAACTGTAATCCGACATATGCCTAACGAAAAATTAAATGCAAAAACATTTGTTGATCTACAACTTGATAATGTTTTGCTTTAAAAAATGCTTTGTTACATTCATAGAAAAGAATTAAAACTAATCAATTGAAAAAAATGAAGTATTAAGTCTATGGCTTCAGAGTACTAATCAATTTTTAAAAGTTTAATTCAAATAAAGCATACTCAAATGGAAAAATACAGCTTTTAGTAAAGTTATAAGATTTTAACGTGTTATGAGAAATATTTTCATAGTAGTGACTTAAATGTAAATGTAGATGTAACCGGTAAGTGAAATTACGAACTTAGGGGGTAAAATTATTCTAGTATTCTTAGTATTTTTGTCTTGAAGCTAAATTATAACCTATGGTATGTGAATCAAATAAAGAAAAAAGTATAGCCAAACATTAGATTATAGAATATACCAATCAATGGATTGAATGCCCAAATCCTACAGAAAGTGATTGATATTTTTAAAGGGATTGAAATTCAAAATAATGTTGTATTTTGGTATTTTTATTCACAAACTTTATGTTAATCAAAAAATAACAAATTAGGATTTTCCGGTATTTTGTTTTCGAGTGATTAATTTTTAAACCTATTTTTAATTTTGTAATTTAATAATCGGACATTTATTTTTAATGAAATTTAAAATTGAATAGTTATAGTTACAACAAGCACTGATGAAAGAAGTCTATTGTTTCCGGAATATCGATATTTACAATCAAATATTAAAATAATTAGTGAACGGAAACCTGACAACAATCAAATTAACTACTTCAAATATTTTCTTTCTGAATGTTATAAAAATAAAGCACAAATGGACCTCACTGGTTTAAGTATGTATGGGTGGTATTCCCAGCAGCCACTACTACCTACTTGTAAGCTAACTCAAACACTAACTTTACTAAAAAAATAATATTTTTTATTGTATTCAAATATTTTTACTCGAATACTACCCCACTCTATTTTAGTTTTACTCATTTACATTTCTATTTCGCATAATACAAGTGAATCTGTAGAATATTAGTATAATGACATTTTTATACATATAGTGACATATATATTTCTGTTCCATATTTTAAGTCTTATTAACATACTCATTAAAATTTTTAAATACTCATAAATTGTTTTATAACAGTTTTAAATTAGTTAAAAAATTTTAACACTTTTAATTGTTTTTACTTTACGTTCGAAAAAAAAAAACAAAACAAATATTTCTCTAAGTGATAAAAAATTCCCATTAATTAACAATTTTTTAATGAAATAAAAATAAATATTTAGTATAACCCGTTCAGATCGTAATACAAAAATAAGAACGAATTTTTATCTCAACTATAGATTATGTAATGATTAACTTCAGAAATTAACATGTAAAGGTTATACAAGAAATAAACAAGCAAAATTTTTGGTTTTAAATGTATTTGGATCACACAGTGGGATTTCGATAATTATTTTACACAAGATGAACGACGTGGGGAATAAAAAAACAAGATAGTTGAGTAGTAAATTACACCACAAAAATATTAAAATTTTAGCAAGTTCTTGGTGGTGAACACTTAAATAAATAGTTACACCATATAAATGACGGTTATTTTCGAGTAGAGTGACATCTATACTCTAAAATAAATTTTAATCACAGACAAATTTTAAAAAGGCTTCATAAAATTTCTTTCATTTTAAATAAACACACAAACTTATAAAAAAAGTACAAAAATGAAAACACAAACAAAAATTTAAAACAAAACAGAAAAACAAAAATCAGATCAGATCATACTCTTCAAAAATGATATAATAAATGTTAGTTCATTTGCTTCTGCTATTTAAAAAAACAATATATACAGTAAATCACGGTTATAGTCATTCGCTAAATTTCAGAAATATTTGTATAGGCGTAGACAAAAAAAACTTGCATCTTTATAAACAAAATTCAATAAAATATCGTTCGTATAATAAATTTCAACTTTATTTTATTCATAAATGTAATCAATCACAAAATACACATATTTGTAATAAAGAACAGAGAGAGACAATATAAATCAGTTTTTTAATAAAATAATTCTAACAATAAAAATAACAATAATAATTCTAACATGGTTTTAGTGGGTTTAGGGCCTTCACTACCATTGTTGGTTTGCACGCGCGTGCCTGAAATCAGTTGGTGTCCTTTGAGCATTCCAACCTACATTCAGAAAAAAAAATAAATAAAATTCATATAAATTGATATGAATCAATGATGATGTTTTTATCCACGATTTTTTAAATAAAGTTACTACTGTGTAATTGCACAGGGGTCCACTAGTATTTTATTTTATTAAATAAAAAAATTACAAATAATATTTAAATAGATAGCTTTGGAAAATTTTATCATATTGAACGCAAATTCATATACCACAAATTCCTTATTTAGTTGTAGTATGTTGCTGTTACAATACTAAGCCATGTGTGAGTCTATATATAGAGATATCCTATACAACACCAACTTTATTATTACCAATTATCCAATTATCCAAGCAGTGACAAAGCTGTAGATATCCTAAAAAGAAAAGTTTGAGATTTCTGGTAGGTTGTCAAACACATTATGTCCTTTCAAGCATTCGAAAGTAGTTTTTGTCAGATATAGACAGTCACAGGTAATATGCTTGATGCCTTCTTGAGTGTAAAGAAGTTTCGCCAGTTATTAATTAATTTACATTACAGTACGGGCATTTATTTCACTTTCTTTACTTACTGATTTTTTATATTTTCAACACATCTTGAATCTCTACATTACTTTTTGAATTTGTTTAAAATGCAATTTTTTCATGTACCTACAACAATATAGCAAACTAAGAAAAATTGGATCAAACAATTTTAACATAGAAAATAGGCAATACTATCTATTATCTCCCCTGGTTTTAATAAGTTATTATATTTATATTAATTTGATACAATATACCTTCGTCTGACGTCTTTCCAAAAATTTAATTCATATTGTTTTGTACGAAATGTTAAATAACAGATTATGTGACAGGAAAAACATTAGTCATGTTTAGAAAATAGTTTATATGCATTTGTAAAATATATAAATGTATTGCAAATTCCATGCTAGTAACTCTCACGTGCATCTAGCATATTGTTTAATTGATTTTAATAACTAAAACTTCTATCAACAACTAACCTCAAAGAAATTGCATATAATATGATGTCAACCAAAGTTAATTTTAATATAATGAATAACGGCGTAAAATTGAATTTCTAATTCGCATGTAAATACTTCAACAAAATAATTAATTCTAATTTTATCATTTTAAATTTACGAAAAAAAAGTGTAAAAATTCTAAATAAATGCGGAAACATAGAACTTTATCTGCATTTATATGTAAAAAAAAACATAATTGAATTAAAATAATCAGAATGTTTGAATTACTTTTGATCATCGAACCAGGAAAATTAATGATTTGATTCAATTCATCCAAAACTAATATACTATCTATAAGATAAGATTATAGCATTAATGGTACTGCCGTACTACTCTTTTGTTTTTTTTTTAATTTTGTAATTTCTTTTTATGAAGCCTCAATTCATACTGATACAATGTTAAATTTTTTTTTAAATTATTTTAATTCCATTTCATTTAGTACTCAGTCAACTAATAAGGTTAAGTTGACCACAGTGGATTAGTAAAAATGTTAATTGCAAAATCAAAAATAGAAAATAAATTTGACATTAGATTAAACTAACCTCTCAATAATAATAAACAGAAGACATTAGCAAGAACCATTTTATACAATACACGACATAGTTATGCAAATATTGATAATTTGATAATTAGGTAATAACGTGATAATAATAAAAAAAAGCCAGTAGTAAAGAATAAAAAAAATAATAAAAATAAATAAATATATAAAAAAAAACAATAAAAATATAAATAAAAAAATAATAAAAATAAATAAATATGTATATAAAAAAATAAAAAAATGTAAAGTTCTCAAAATATTGTATTCCTCTACTTTATTCTAATGCCTCGAAATGCAATTTACCGTAACTTCCATATTGTAAAAAAATCGTTTTTTCTAAAATGCATCATATTCCATATTGTACACAAAAAAAAACCTTACAATGTAGTCTATTCCACATTGTATTTATTTATTTTTTTATTTTAACAGTTGAACCTACAGATAAATCTGTAGGCCAACTTTATAGGTCCTTTTCCCTTTCGAAATGTGGGTCTTTTTATCAAACTATATTAATTATTTGGTATATATTTTTGTATATTATATATTTATATTATTTTTTTATTAGTTATATTATATCTTTATTAATTATTAAATTATATATTATGATCTCACAAGGGTGACATAAAATATCAATATTAATTAATAAATTGAACTTTTTCGTTTTATTAAAAGTAAAATGACATGGAAATTTTAATATTTCACATTTAAAAAATTTATAATCACATAAATTTATTTTATATTATAAATAATTTTAAAAAAATTTTCGGATTGATCCGACGGTCCGAAAGTCGGAACCAAGGACCTTGAACAAAAAAAAAACAAAAAAAAAGGTTTTTTATACTTATTTTGGTACGTAATGAACATTATTGACATTTTGGTTTTTGGACAAATTTTTGTTCAAGGTCGTCGTTCCCGACTTCTGAACCGCGGACCTATCCAAAAAAATTTTAAAACTTATTTATAATAATTATTAATAACTTTTTTTCAGACAAGTACAATTTAAACACGAGATATAGAGTTTCGGACCCAATTCCTTGGACCTCGGACTTATTGTCTTCATCACATTTAAGTGCCATTGCACTGATGACAAAAACAATCAAGGTCTTGGGTCCCGACACCTGGAATGCCGGACCTCTTGTTTTTATAGTCGGGCTGCTGCCACCAAACCCCCGCTACTCATTTAATAAAACCCTGTTTTTGCCGACAACAGGTAAACGCAGACGGCATGGTTTTTCGATAAATTCTGGACTTTTTCTGCTAAACTTTGGTAATAACAGAAAATGACAACAAAATAAGCGTCAAAAGTTTTAAATTGTGTTCCATAATGTAAAAATATTATAGCAAATTTTTTACTATGTAGAAAGTAAGTTTTAAAAATTAAATTTAAGAACAGTTTAAAGGCGGTTTAAGAAATGTTTTTTTTACAATATGGAAGTCACGGTCTGTAAATGCAATTCCAATTCAATTATATTTAAACCAACACAGTCTTTCTCAAATACCCCCACATAACTTATGTCACATTTTTTTTCAAGCTAGTAAAATTGCAAGTATAAACTATAGTAATGACATTATGTATAAAAAACAAATACCTACATAAAAATAGAATACATATACAACTTTCGTTGCAGTAGTTGAATTTAATTTTGTTCTTGTTTGTTATTTCAAATTTTGTTTTTTTGTTTTAAAATGAGATGAATTTTGCCTAAATGTCGATATCTCAAAATTTTAAGTCTGCTGCATATACAATAAGATAGAGATTTTATCATGCAAATAAATGATGCACCTCCTACAACACAAATAGTATAAAAATATGTTTTGAAAATAATTTATATGTATGTGTACTTTACTTGCAGCAAGTAACTTGTCGATCGAGTCGCTAGGTTACGTAAACTGCTCTATTTTCAATATTCCAAAAATTTTTACACATCAAAATACGAATTCGGGCTGATGATAAGTTTGTCATTTGTTTTTAGCGAGTACTTCAATGGTGAATCCATACTCAAAAATTTTTTTGGGTTTTGTGCTCTTTATCCGTTGTGACTATCAAGATGGCAATTTTAAATATATCAGCTTCAACTCAAAACAAAGATTTGGTGATTACAATTTTAATTTTATTAGTCTCAATTCGATGCAAAAGTATGGTAGTTTCATTTGTAGTAGGTATTAGACTAACGTAGATTATTCAACCAGGATATAATTTTTTTGTGGGGTCTCAGTTTCACAGAAGTAGTTCTTTCAGGCACGATTTTATATATAAAAAAAATTTGTTTTGGTATAATTGTAGTTGTTTTCTGAATGGCTTGATTATTGAATATAATGAAATCAAGTATAATACCTAATACTTTATTACAAAATATTAATACTAATTTCATTATAGCTTAACACAATAAACTCCCATTACTCTCATCGTAAGTAAATCGATAAAAATTAGTGTTTTCACATAACATATTAAAGTGGGTCTTCGAATTTTATTGTAGAATATATTCTGAAGCGTATTTAAACAACTAATTCATCTTTATATAAAAAAGAAAAATATTCGTCAATGTTAAAGACAGCCATTAATTTAGATGGATTAAGACAGTGTAGTGCTTATATCATCTACTATGTTGTGTGATAGTAAAAGGATAATTTCGAATTCGAATCCCGCTTATGTTACGAATGTCTGTACATACAAAGTTTTTCAATTATTCTTTGAAATTATTTTGGAATACATGTTCGTTGTAATTTAAAATAAGATGGAACTTTGTTGTTATGATGGCAAAATTTTACTTTCCACATTTAAGATGCCTGCTATTCCAAAAATAAAAAAAAAAAATATTATAAGTAGAGAATGTTATTTGTCATGTATAGATATTACAATGTCTTGTATAGATATTATTGTAAATATCAAGCCGTTGAAGCAATTAGAATTTTAATCATTCAGTCTCGAAATTATAAAAATAAACAATCTCAACATTTTAATGTGCTTCTATTTTATTTATCCCATATTTTTTTACTTCTTTAGTGAGTAAATTTATTTGTACTATTGTACTACCTATCTACCACAGAAAGCGTTTTCGTTTTTTAGTTCAGAGCAGAGCACGAACTGCCAAAAAAAGATTCGTGTTTTTTTTTAGAGCTTGAAATCCGTTTTTTTTATGAGTTCAGAGCGCGCTCAGAGCGTACTTTATGTGCCCGATTTAAATTAACACGTAGAGCGCTTGAATATTAAATGTCAAAAAGTGATTTTTATTTTAAAACAAAATAGATGACGCTACTGTACGATAGTAAAAAAGTAAACTATATTAAAATTTAAAATAAATATCAAGGGTGATTTTTACAATTTAAGAAATAACGGACGACGATGCTGTAGTGATGGTAAATAATTAATATTTAATCAAAAATAAATATTTTTAGTTTAGACTTTTTTTCTTATTTTTTGATTATTAAATTTTAGTGTTTAAGTTAAGTAAGAATCCAACGCTCCTCTTAATAGATCTAATAAAGAAAAATTTTTCTAGAATAGAGAAAGGGGTCAAAAACGTAGTCTACAAAAACGTAGACATTGAAATTGCAAATCGATTCAAAATCCTTGTACCCGATACTTGTTAGCATAATATTGAGATGTCTTTTGGGAATGATCTGATTTTTTATTATTCGCACATCCCCATTACTTTCAGATATATCATCTTCTAAATAACTTTCATCGTAAAACAAATTAAAGCTTTTCTAATTACTGTTACAAACTGAAACATTTTGTTTAAAAGTCTTAAATTTTTGTAAATTTCAAAATTTGAATTTTAAATTCGATTATTGACAATTTGAACAGCAACAAAGTAAAAATCGTATTTTTTTATTAAATCTGAGCGCTCCGAGCTTATCTGTACATGCTTTGCTCAGAGCGTGCTCATTTGAGTCAGAGCGCGCTCAGATATATGTACTGAGCTAAAAAACGAAAACGCCTAGAGCGTTAACAATTCATTTTTACGATTGTATATTAATTATTAATTCTATTTTTTATTTTTAGTTTTTTGGTATTTAATTTTAATTATTTTAGGTATTCACCCCGTTTTACATATTTTTATTTTTGGTTAAAGAATTTACTAAAATGTTAATATCTTTGTGGTGTAATTTTTTTGTCAACTATTTTTGCTTTTATATACTTCCAATGTCATCGATCTTGTGTAATATATATAAGACTAGGGGCTCCTGTTGAGTAATTATAATTCAAGTTGAAGCCAAATTTTAATTTTAAAAAAAAAACAGTAATTTACGTACTGACATAGACTTCTCACAATATAGAAGAAAACAACCGGGGTTAATTAAAAGTTTTGTGGTTAGTATGTTTTATTTAGGACATATAAATACTCGTCCCTCATATACTGTTTCGTTTCCGATATATTCCCTATAGTAAGTGACATTTAGTGGATAAAATTACTAAAAATAAAAAATTTTGTCATTAAAGAGGTACGTATATATATACCTACATAATACATAATTTTAATAAAAACTATATTATTACTACAAATAACCAAAATTTAGAAACAGTTACTTAAAAAATTAAAAAATGAAGAATTCAAGTGATTTGTTTTTTTTTGTTTTTATATTTTTTATTTTAGATGTATGTATTTGTGTTTTTGTTTTTATTTTATAGATGTACATAATTTCAGATATGTACAATGTACATTATATTCACTGCAAGTAAATATAATAACTTATTGTTTGTTTCTGTTTTTTATTTTAATAAGAACTCACATATACATAACGTATTTGCTGAATAATAAAATGGTATGAGTAAAAATTTTCAACTGTGTGCGCATTATTGTTTTATATACAACTTATTTATTATATTAGGAGTTCATTAAAGAAAAGCAAAATAAAATGAAAAGGTGTCTACTGTGCAGGTCCTTAAATGCTTGTCAATTATAATTATAGATATAAATTTCGAAGGTTCAAAATTAATATTCTTGAATCAAAGGTTAAAATTTTAAATCTAAATATTCTTAGCCAATACAAATATTTGATTTGAATTGACTCATTTTTTCATTCATACAATGCAAATATTGATACTTTATGATACTTGTGTAAAATAAAAAAATCGTTCTTAAACAATGGACGAGTGTTAATTTTTTGCAAATTTGTCTTCTAAATTATTGTAAAATCAATATTAATTTATTTGTTTCTATATTATGCAGTAAAATTGTTGTCTCTGCTAAATCTAATTCGAATACATTTTGAAGCATAGAATGTAATGGAATCTAGCCCTGAAAAGTGTTTGAAATTTTCAAGGATACCAGAGCAGATACTTAATTAGCTTACGATACAAAAATAACATCTAAATTTATTTCTGTTCCTCCTCCCTCCGTCTTTTTTAGTTCCATTTTAAATGATATTTTACTATTAAATTTAAAAAAAAAAAACAATTAGACACCAATACGTTTTTAATTTTTTTTTTTTTGTTTTGTTATCATAATTTCATAGTTTTGAGATATTTTAGTTATTAAATTGGTTTTCCTAAAAACTTTAATAAAACTTTAAAAATAAATGTTGTTTTTATTTTGTTTTTTTTTCTTCTTAATATATTGACAAAAATTTAACGGTATTACACTCTAATTATTATCATTCCTACAGTTATTTCTTTTTATACTCTATTATTTATGTTTAAAAAAAAAAAAAAAAACAAACGAACAACAATTTAAATCGTTGAACTGGTCAATTGTAAGTATGTTTCTGATTTTATATTCCACGTTAAGGTGAACGGCTTAAGAAGATTTTGTTGTCAATAGTGAAATATTTCCCGTCAGAATCCTGATTACTTCAACTATTCATTGTCAATCACCATTTAACATAACAGAATTAAAGTTTAAACTCTCTTTAATGAATAGTCATCAAAAAGTTGAATTAAATAAGAAGAGGTGAATTAAAAATGACATTTTTTTTTTGAACGGATGTGACTGTTCACAAATTAATAATTTTAAAAGCATTCAGTATCGACGTCAGTATACAAACATCTGTATCAATAATTTGGAAGTAATTAAGAAGTTAATCAATTTTAAAATAATAATACCAACCCGGTAGAATAAAATTAGTTTGAAGATTACCATTTTTTCTTTTTTAAATTACCGTTACTTTGGTTTTACTAAATAATTAGTTTTCGTGTAGTGACAATGAATTTCCTAAAGTTTAAAAATAATCTTCCTCTCAGTGGTATCTAAATTACATTGCCAAAATAAAGAAGAATACAATTATATTATTAAATCAGATTTTAGTTAGAACTGGGTTCTGATAAGTGGATATTCGCTTCGGTTTAAGGCTCTCTGATATACTGATTACACTTAGGACATTTTACAATGGTATGTTGGGCAACTCTCACCATTCGGGAAATGATATTCTCAGATGGCAAAGTTCAGTCCACTCGGAGGATATATTTAATTAATTCTTCATTTACGTCACATATTCCGCTCAGATTGTTTTCGGCCTGATTATAAGTAATTATCAGAAATTATCTCCAATGAGGATGTATCTATACCTTAATAAGGATACGGGTTCTGTTTAAGAGCTAGAAAAACTTTTTCTTTCTTGAGTAAGCTTTTTGACATGGGCATTTATTGCTTATCGATTATCATCAGGTATGTTGACCAAGAAATTATTGAGTATTGAACATTTTGGAAAAACTTAATGTGGATATCAAACTTATATTACAAAATACATAATAGTATTGCTCGTTCAAACGCCTACTTACAAAGAATTGTTTCCAAGTGGAAATATATGGAATAGTTGCCAAAGACGTCTAAATTATTTTTCAAACTTTCAAGTATCCATAGGTTGAACCAGATAATCAGATAGACTAGATTCAATGTCAGAATGCTGACATGGTTTATCACAGGTCATGACCCATTTAACAAGCATCTGTTCAAGATTGGTAGATCGAGTACAGACAGATGCAGATTCTGCTTAGTAGAGGAGGAATCCTCCTTCCATATTCTATTTGTTTAAGATGCTATAGCTCGCAAAAGATATAAATGTTTCCAGGAATACAAATCGCCTAATTCTGAAATTGACATCAAAGCAATAATAGCGTTTATCAAGGACATAGACCTACAGTTCTGAGGTAAACAAAAATATAATAGATCTGAAGAGATCGCGGTTACTTGGAACTCCCCATTAAAAAAAAAAAAAAAAATTATATTACTGTGAATAACGAAAAAGCTATAACGCTAAGCTCAGCCATACATATACTAAAAAACATTCACTATATCCATTATATTCACTTATAACGGAAAATAAGTCTTCGAGGCTTAAGGCACAAAAGCACAAAAGCAAAACATTTTAAAAGTACAGTTTTCAATTTCAAAGTAATAATCGCTAAGAGGCAGCTTTTTCTTCGCTTTAAATTCAGATACCGTAAAGTGAAGTTGTGATTTACTCTGAGCTTAAATTCCTAAAATTGTATGTCTATAATGATAGCACGGTTATCTGAACCGATTTGCAAAAATCAATTAAATGTAATATTTTATCAGACATACGATATTCATCAGACCTATAGATTCTGGCAATTAAGTCAAAATCAATATGAAATAAGATATGAAATATGAAATAATAATCAGAGTCAAAATGTCGAGATCTATGGTTTATAGTCATACTGAACTGTTTAAATTATTCCTCAATATTGGGAAATGAAATTATAAATAGATTATGTAGAAACTATTTAATCAGTTCTGGTTTTTTAAACTAACTCTGATAAAATTAAGTTTAAAAATGTTTTGTTATAACAATAAAATTAACCAAATATCGAGACGCAGGTCTGTTTTTTTTTCTATTTGTAATTTAATCTGATTTTATTGAATGTTGCTAAATTGTACTATAATTTTTTTTAAATTGATTTTCTAGCAAAATAGATTCCCCAGATATTTCCCTTCTTTAGACTGAAATAGTACTATTCCGTTAAGGTGGACATATTCAATGTGAATGCGATATGAAAGATTTTGATGTACTTATTGCCAATTTTAAATTCTTCTCAAATGCTGATAAATATTGCAATACTTGTACATGCTCTGAACAGAGCGTGCTCACTTGAGTTAGAGCACGCTCAGATGCCGTCAGACAAAAAACGAAAATGCCGTTTTATTACTTCTATTTTTTATTTTTGGTTTGTGGGTATTTAATTTTAAATGTTTTAACCATTCACCACCGTTTTACATATTATTATTTTTGATTTAAGAATTTGCTAAAATTTTAATATGCTTGTGGTGTAATTTACTTATCAACTATTCTTGCTTTTATATACTCCCCACGTCGTCGGTCTTGTGCAATATAATATAAAATATCAATTACAAAGGTTCAAAATTTTGAATCAAAGGTTAAAATATTCTTAGCCAATTCAAGTTATTTGGTTGCCAATTTTAAATTCTTCTCAAATGCTGATATATATGCAATACTTGAATTTTGTGAGTTAATGCTCAATAATCGTCCTATCGTTTGTAAATGTAAATTAAATAAACTAAATACAACATTAACGTACGATACCTTATGGTAGTGTCAACTTGGTTGTATCCGGTAGTAACGTCAACCGTTCCTGTGATAGCGTCAATCCGGCTCTATCTGATAGTTACGTTTTTAAATTTATTTTGATCAAAATTTGTCTTGACCAACCCATCACTAAAACTTACCTATTCGATAGTGTTTTCTATATTTAAATATATATATTTTTTTACCATTACAAACGAAATGTCTATATTTATCGATTTAATCATGTAATCTCCAAAATATAGTACAATACATGCTATATAGTATAAAACTAATAATTAAAATATTAAAATAAGAAAACAACTGAACGAAGAAATTGTATCTGTAGAATGATATAAGCATAATTTAATTTTTTTGTTACCATCTTTGCTATCATATTTTTTTGTTTTGGATTTTTTGTGTTCTTTGATAAAAAAAAGCAATTTTAATTCTTAAATTTATTTTCCATTCAAGTCAACTCAGCTCAACTTACGTTGATTTTTTTTTTTTTTTTTGTACAAAATTTCTTATTTTCAAATTTAGCACTTTTTATATTCGATTTGTGTTGTTTGCTTCAGAAATCATTCGGATGGATTTTTTGTTATAAAAACTATATATATACAATAACTTAATGGAAAATCAGTAGCCAGCTACCGGTTACGGTCCATCCGTAGTGTTTTTGTTTTCTTTAGTTTTGTTTTGCTTCTTTTAATTTTTTTTTTTTAAATACTATTGATGGACATTTTCATTTTATTTTTATTTTCTTTCCATTCGTTGTTTTTGTGTTTTTTACTTGTAAATATCGGTAATAGAGAGTAGTTACATTCATTTTTTTGTTGTTTTTAACTTCAAATTGTATTTGATAAGATTATTAAGTTTTTATAGAATGCCACTTCAGTTCAACCAATGGTGGATCATGGTGATCAAAATTTAACCTCTTAATAATCAAATTGAAAAATGTATTTACAAAAAATTATCCGATCTCATTTAAGATCCGATTAAAATAAAAAAAAAAAAAAATTATTTCAGTCTAAATGTTTTTAGGAATTTATTCTGAACAATTTCGAGTTCAAAGTTGTTGTTGTTAGTTGTTATGAGTTGATCACAATTAATTATTTTTTGAGATAAATTATACATCGATTAATGAACTTAACTGATACAGAGAGCCTAATAATCAGTTACAGAGGAGATGAAACAATAAAAAAAATGCAATTGACAGCATTTTCATGAATGTTTTTTTTTTCAAAATACACAAACAAACATTAAGTTAGAAACATATGCCTAAATGGAATAAGGCAGTATTAGGGATAGAAAAAAATATTATCTATAATATTAATTGTTAATGTTCTTCTTAAACTTTGTAGTTTGCCTATTTTTCGGTTGACCATTCTCGTGTTACCATTACAACTATCAGTTTTGCACAACTTAAAAATTTCTATTGTATAGAGATTAGTTCGCGCAGACATTCTAGAACACCACGATTAAATGACGTACTTGTTGTAGGCGGTTGGGATTAACTCGACAATACTAGAGCCATCCTGTGCGGTGAAGATCTTCCCCGATAGTCCGAAATATGACGATTATCTTGGAGATAATCATATAATCATATAATTGTTTTTCTTCTTCTTTCTCTTCGTATGTCTTATACGTATGGTCTGATATGGACAAAAGCTTAATTTTTTTTCCGATTCCGTCATCACAATTTTTTCTTCATTTATTCCTATTAAATAATTTAAGCAAATTATTTAGTCAGAATGTCGTTCTACTTTCTGCTACTCGATTCCGTTCAATTTCTCTTTTTTGATCGGCTGATGCTGATTTTGTGGTTGGCAAATGTTATATCATTCAATTAAATTTACTTAATATAAAAAGACAGACAGACTTCGAAAATTTGTTTTTGGAAGATTAATAGCTTAACAGTATTAAAACAAAATTCATGGTCAAATTTTTAATGTGGAAATCTAAAAAAGAACTACATAAACTTAGACTTACGTAAAATTTACAGTTACAATGAAAATAAAGTCTTAGCAAAAACAAATACCTTACAAAGCCGAGTTTGCACACGAACAGATTGGAGATGATGTAAATTGCTTATTTTCAATATGACACAAAGAGTTGTATTACAATAATGAAAATATTAGTCCAGTACAAATCTATATCTATTCCTCTTCTGTTACTACTATAATTCTACTTCTTCTGTTACTACTATTCTTTTTCTCTTACTAACACTTTTGGAAGCGAAATGATCAGTTGGAGTTTCTTTAATACGTCATTCGAAATTTTATTCTATAATGATTCACACCATCAAACCAACTCAATCTATTCAAGATGTTCAAAAAAATAAAACATTTATACAGAAAAATTAAGGTTTATCTAAGATGAAAAAATCAGGTTTTAATTTTTATGAAACGATACAATCTGATGTAGAACCCAAATTTTTCAAATTTACAGTTTTTTATGTAGTTTATCTTAGCGCAGAAATTTTATTGATTTTTGTTTTCTATTTAGTAGCTTTCAATTAATTATAGGGTATTTACTATAGTTTGTTTTATTAAATTATCTCCGATAAGATGCGGTGGGGTCATTTAAAAAATTTAATTTTAATTTTTTGTTTGTTTTTGTTTTGTTTTTCTTGTTATACTAATTAATTAATTCTTTGTAATTATGTTGATTTACTGGGTCTCAAATGATAGTTTTTCCATTTAGTTCATCGAATAGAGTAAATATTTTAGATTAAATTTTATGGTTGAAGCTATTTAGGCTAAATTCCATTCATTAAGTGAAAGGTATTATTTTTTTTAATGTTGATAATGAATTATTTGGAAATAGTTTTTACTTTTTAAATTGATTTTTGAACATAAATTAAAAAAATAGTTTGTCATATTGGTTAATGTATATTTTGAATTCTATAAGTTATACAATTTAAATAAGAGCTCTATTGTTTAGTAGATGATTTCGACTAGATTATATATTAAGTGAAAGTTGATTTAAAAAGTAGTATTCCGCTACAGATCCAGCCTAGTGTTAACCCTGATATTTTTTTCTGTACATTCTAGACAGTAATTTATGTAGAATCACGTTTTTGTGCCTAATTAAAGTACGGTACTTCAATTTTACACTACAATATCTATACAATATTTTGAGTATTTATTTAACAAATTACTGGCTTAGCACTCATTAAATGTGGAAAACTACTGCTATCGTCATAAAAACTACTGCTATTGCCTTCTTAAATATAATACTTTCATTTTTATTTGATTTGTTATCAGATTAACTCTCAATTATCTTTGGTCATTTATTATATCCCAATGATAAAGGGTACTAGACCAGCTCGAAAAACCAATGAAGCATTTTTTCTTTTTTGCTTCATCAGGAATCGAATCCGGGACCTTTCGGTTGAAAGGCAGGCGCTCTACCTACTGCGCCATTCAGTGTATTGCAATGAATTTGGAGAAATTTTTTTTAACAGAAGGGAGTCTGTTTGCTGAAGATGAACTCTTCTTTTGTTTATCAACATCTCACTCTTACATAAGATGTTTTGTCTTTGCCACACAGGGTCTACAAATATTATAGTCAATGTTCCAATTCGATTACATAAAAATTAATATTTTGCTACAAAAATATTTTCAAAGTAAACGCAAATTTAAAGAAATAAATAATTAACAAAACCTGTCGTGCAAAATAATAAACACAACTGAATAATTAAAATTTTTCAGTTTTAACTCAATAAGATGGTGTTAAGCTCTTAGAAAGTACAATTAAATTGAAATTTTATCATAATTTCAAGTTTAAATTTAAGTTTACTTAACACAAATATGTTTTTTATTTTTCTTTCAGATTCCATTCAAATTTTTACGGGTCAAATAAATATTTGTTAATCAAGTTGAATACTTTATACAGATTTTCATTTTTGAAACTTTTATATTGATTTTGCTAAATCCGAAATTTAATTTTTTAAAATCGTTAATATACACCTTAAAAGTCAATCGATATGGTATCGTGACAGTGGTGAAGTTTTTCATTTTTTCTTGAAAAGGTGAGAAAAGTGTGCGAATATATTCACATTCAAGCCCTAAGTAACCCGTCGGTGAAACAGGTCATATCTTCATTGAAAATATCAAGTATTAATGAATATGCAAAAAACTTCAGATCTCTATTGTATAAAATCCGCTCGTGACCGTGCTTAATCATATTGGATAATGTTTCGCCAGATTCATGAACCTAAACAACTGTAGCGTCTAAAAACAATAATAAGTGGAACTTAGTTGAGACTATAATTTTTGTAACCGCTAAAAATAAAGTTAAGTGTAAACACAAACTCCGCTACTCACGAACATCTGATTGATCAAAATAATTATGATTTCCTACACCTAAAAACCAAAAATAAAAGGGCAAGACTCAACACACTACAATATTTTTTTTCTATCACCTAATCCTTATGCTAATCCTTTTTCTATCACCTGCCAAGATTGTTAACGTATAATTAAAATAATAAAGATTTTTATTGCATAGATACTATCATAGATACATCAATAACTAAATAATGAGAATACAAAAAAAAATAAATTATTGAATTCAAATTTAAGCTCTCGTCACTTTATTTCACTCCACTTCACTTTGAAAATAGATATATTACAATATTTTAATTTAAGATTTGAAAATGAATAAGATAGAATAGACGTTAAATGTCACCAATCATAGCGATCAGGACAGGTCATCAACTAAAAGAGTTACTACAGACTTTTGACTTTAAAAAAAACCTCCGCACACATTTTTAGCAGTCTTCCAATCTTAGTTTGAGGTGGTTTACAGATTCTACTTTTCAAAATTACAGGTGATATCTGCTTGAGTAATATTGGAGATCTGATTGACTTGCAGAACCGATTACATTGAACCGATTACATTACGCTAGAATCATGCTTAAATGAATAATCTGTTAGAAACAACAAAACGGGTCATTCCATTCGGGCATTAAAAAGCACTTAGCCCTATTTTTTTCTAGAAGCAACTATATGATCTATTAAAGCTATCGCACACATTTCAAATGTATTCTTGTTTTTTTCCATTTGAATATCCCAGTTAAATTTTCAACTTAATTGAAATCATATGGATAAATATTATTCTAACAAAAAAATCTGAAAAACTGCTAACATTCAAATAAGTACAAATTGTTAAAAATCTCTTTTTCCGAATTCTATTCATTCTATATAAATAAGGTAGGTACGAGGTACTGCTTCTGATTATGTTTATGAAAATACATTTTTTTTCCAGTTAGAAGAAAATCATCAAAAGAGTCTTTAAATTCTGTTCTTGAACCCAGGAAGAGCAAAGTGAAGGATGGTGCCGACTTTAACGCACTAAAAACTCCCATCCTTTTGTTAAAGTTAAAACTAGTCTTTAAGACTAACCATTAATACAATTTTCGCTCTATTACTTCAGATATCTTTGAACAAACAAAATTCCATTGAGAATTCTTGTGAGATAAAAGATTTTATCTTAACACAGTTCGAACGGTTTCGTCCGTTTAAGTCTTCTAACAAAGTTTTGACTGTCAGCTAAACGTGAAACTTCGACATTGACATGTTAAGAGAGACGAGTTTTATGGCATAAAGCCAAATTTTTTATTTCGTCTTTTATGAGAGGAAGCCTAAGATCCCTTTGAATATCAGCATTGCGAACAAACCATGGTGCATTGACAATGTTTCGCAATACTTTGATTTGGGAAGTTTGGATAGATTGAATATGTAGTTGTTTAGCGCAACCCTCTATTTGAGTACCGCATGCCCAGATAGGCTTTAATATCTGAATGTAGATTAAAACTTTGTTATACGTCGAAAGCGTAGATGTTCGCCCAATTAGCCAATACAACTGTTTGTATTTTAGATCCAGTTCTAGTGTTTTTTTCTTCACGTGATCGTTCACTTTAATTCTCCACCTTTTGCACCAATAATGTAGATTTTATTATTGGGTTGTTGCAATTTATTTGTAGCTTGATTTATATTTGTACCGACTGCTAATATAGCCGTGTCATCTGCAAAAGTAGCTACCGTCGCATTTTCTATCTCTGGATTATCACTATGAAAATACATCAAGAATTTTGCCATCAGTGATGGCTTTATAAATACTCGTAATGAAAATTTGGACGTATAGTAATATGCAAATATTTTAAAAACAGTAACAAAATGGATTTTATAGTAAGATTTTTGAAAATCAATAACGAAAGTCATCGAAAAGCTTATTGTAAAAACATTGACTACTCTGAAAATATTGCAGAAAGGCAAAAAATTGAAAGCAATTCGAAGTATAGAAGAAGAACAACATAATCGAACAGATGCCTCCTCCCGTTCTGTAGTTCTATTTTAAATAGATGGTCTGTACTTTGATGTTATCCACAAGGCTAATAAGCGAACAAAGTTTAAACAATCAAGCGGAGAAGTACAGTAGATCTGAAAACATCACAACTACATAGAAAAAAACCTAGTTTGACTCCAGTTACAACAAATTTAATTCAACAAAAAAAAGAAGAATAACGATAGAATCAATATATTTTTTTAACACACTACCCAAAACTAGAAAAGAATTCCTTTTTACAAAATTATTTGTAGATTCGGAGACGGAAAAACGGATTAGGAGGGCAATAGGATAATCGAGGAAAATTGGTAGGTAAGTTGGAAATTAACGTAGACAAATTATTTTTGAAAAATTGCAAACTGTATATTGTAGTGGAGCGTTTCTATCATAGCGTAACACATGAGATGAAAGCATGATCCAAATTTCAAAAGTTCTTACAATAAATGATTTGCGGAAACTAGTTTTGAACCTCCTATATATTTCCATGGTGAAGAAAACTCTCTAGTGTTACGCTGGATTCGTTTGGATTGAGGCATTAAGGATTTTATTGCCATAAATAGAACAATTTTTAATAAAAGAAATAGTTTGATAAATAGAACAAATGACATTTCCAACAAGATATCTATAAAAGAGACAGAGAGAATGTTTCAACGTTTCGAAGATGACGATTAAACATAGAACGAAATTTTGAATTTGGTCAAGATAACCTATGGAAGTTTGGGGTGCGTCAGCTTATATGTCAAAATTGTACTCCATTTTCGTTCGGATATCTACTTTATTAATGTCGGACAAATCTTTAGAGGGAAAAGTAGGCTTTATATTGTAAAAGCAAGCATTTGACAGCATTTTTAGCTATATCAAAAATATGTGGAATGTGACTGTATTTTTTGATTTAGTTGTATGCGTAAAATATTTAAAATTTCAAATCATTGTAGATTTTCAAAAATGCAGTATTGAGAAGTGTTTATATACTTTTACGTTCTTGACAATTTTTTTTTTTTTTTTTTTATACCTAGCCAAAACACTAGGTGGGGACTTTTTATACCGATTGGTACGTTTGGCTAGGGTTCAAAAGGAAAATTAGGAAAGGAGGATGGTAAAATAAAAGGAGGACAATTACGAACGAAGGTGTTAATGTTCGTCTTGAATTTATTTAGGTCATAAATATAGAATTTGTCATGTTTGATTATGGGTTATGAACCTATGAAGTATATTTATGTGAATTAGTTATAAATAAATGTTTAACTTTTGAAAAATTCTATTAACTCTCGACATTTATATTCTCATTAAATATTTATTAAAAATTAATTTATAAGTTGTTTATTTTATTTTATTTTTTAATTTAAATCACAAATTGCTTACTGTTAAATTCTCATTACAATTTGACATTTTTATAATTATTAATAATAAAAAACAATACCTCCGTGATGCTACAGTTATAATTTCTAAGTTTAAGAAAAATAAAAATAAAAAAAAGAATAGAAAAATCTTCAATTCTTCTATACTTAAAGTCCAATTTACACCTCATTTCCCAGTTCTCACGAATATCACCCGCTGTTGGAAATTTGTTTTTATTTTTCTAATCTGTTGTCTTTTCTGCTTTATATATGAAAATTTTATTTTTAAAATAAAATATGCAGAAAATTAAAAATGAATTAATTAAAAAATAATAGAAATTAATTATGATGTACCTCCTCCTTTTTTCACATTAAATAAGAAAATTTCCAAAGATTATGAGATGAAAATTTTTAAAATTTAATTACTAAAAATTAAGAAAATGAAAATTTTACCTTATTAATAATGAAACACGCCACTGTTTGTTCTTTTGTTTATTGTTTTTTTTTGTTTTTGTTTTAATATCATAACTGTTAAATATATGTATATAAGCACAGTTCTTAAATGACATTCATGTATTATCTTCTACATAAAGTCTACAATCTTTTTCATTTTGAAATCTCTAGAGAAATCTGAGGTATTTTATATAGGAATTAAATATTCCAGTATTCTATTTAGTATTCTGTATTCATTGGAAAAGTATCTGATGAGTCTTTTTTTTCAATTCATTTTCAAATAAATATACTTGAACCAAGACATTAGATTGCAATTGCATGCATTTTAAAATATATTTTCATTTGATTTTTTTCGCCGATAATCAAGCAAGTTAGATAAACATTTAGGGATGACATTTTTCAATATTTTTTACAACTGTATTATTTAGCTGCCTCAGATGCACTTTTTATTTGTTTATAGTTGCTGTACTATCTAGTTTAGGTATGACAAGAACATAGATTAATAAGACTCGTCATTTTAGGAATGGTGAATGCTAGGTAATGTTGGAAACTTGATTTAACAAATTGTTGTAAATAAAACTATTAAAATTTGTTATAAACCTTATTTTATTTTCGAAAGTTCTTCATTATATTGGAAACACTGTAGTTAAAAAAAAAATATTGGAAATGCTTAAAAGATAACATGTGGGGAAAAATTTTAAATCAAAAGTTATGCCAAAGCAGCTATACATTATCCGTCAACCCTAACCTATATACCTGCATCAGCTTTGTCCGATCCGTTTACGGTTAACGAATTAAATTCTGATCATTTACCGGTATTATTTGACATCAATCAATCTGCAAAAATTAGAAAAAATCAGAAAACATTTTTATATAACAAAAATATAACTGGGGAAAATTCGGTAAAGCATTAGACACATCTTTGAATAAATTTAAATTTAATAACATTTCAAATGTTTAACAGGTTAGCAAGGCTTTGGAATATTTTCATGAGAGCCTACAAGATACAATTCATAAAATACACATTCAACATCTGATTTCATTAAGTAATGCAGAACGACGGAGATGGAAAAGAACAAGATATTTTGGTCATAAAATATTATTTAGTCATTTCAACTGTTTGATCAGAAAAGAAATATTCGAATTTAACAATGTAAACTGAAACAGCTTTTTGTCAACTTTAGATAAAAATTCTAAGCCCTTTTAGAACGTCTGCAAGGTTTTAAAAAAGAAAAAATTTAAAATACCAGCACTTATACATAAAAATGATTATGTAAATACATAAAATGACTGATAAAGAGAAAGCTAATGTACTAGCAGACCACTTTGCTAATCAAAATTCTCTGACTAATAATTATAGCGATACAATCACCATTAATACGGTTAACGACTAAGTTGAAAATCTAAAATATCAATCTATAGGTCAAAATACCCAATATTATACTTAAAAACTTGTCAAAGATAAGCTATAAGATATTAAGTAAAACTTTTAACAAGTGCATGGAACTAAACTATTTTCCAGAAATATGGAAAGTAGCCTTAGTTACATGCATTCCTAAACAAGAAATAAACCTATCACTGGTTGGAAGCTATCGTCCAATAAGCTTACTCAATTCCTTAGGAAAATATTTTCGAAAAAATTTTAAAAATTCGCTTATAAAATTCCCTGCTAAATAAAAATATTCTGCCAAACGAACAATTTGGATTTAGAAATAAACATTCCAGCACACATCAAGTCTGCAGAATAAAAAATATTCTTAAAAATAGTTTAAACAATAAAAGGACAGTGGATTTGATAACACTTGATGTCAAAAAAGGATTCGATTCTGTATGGCTTCATGATTAATTACGAATTTCCAGTTTAACTTGTTAAATTAATCTAAAGTTTTCTATGCGACCGATCTTTCATAGTCAAAATTGGAATAATACAATCAAACAAAATAAGTATTACAGCTGGTGTATCACAAGGCTCATCACTTTCTCGCATTTTATACAACAAGTTCAATCAGATTTACCGAAACCTCCAAATTTCTATACAAGTTTATACGCAGACGACACTGCTCCTATTATCATCTTCCAAATGTCTAAACGAAATAATAAATAATCTTGAAAATGGTTTCCAAATAATACAAGATAACAAACGGAAAATCAAAATCAATGGCTAAAAAACGATTTTCGTCACAAAAAGTAAAAAAAACCATGTTACTTGCCTAAAAGAAACTTATTTTTAAATAATAATGAAATAATATGGGAAAGAGATGATATTAAATATCTTGGTATACATTTAGACAAAAAGTTACTGTTTAAATCACATACAAGACAGTCAATAAAATAGATCTATATATAAAAATGCTATATCCATTTATAAATAAAAAATCCAGGCTAACTGTAGAAAACAAACTAATAATATTTTTTTCGCAGTATTCTTTTATACGGGTTCCCTATATGGAAGAGCGCTGCGAAAACAAACTTAAATGTGCTACAAAGAAGGCAAAATGCGATCCTAAAATTAATCTTGGCAAAACCTTTTTATTTTTCCACCAACAGATTGCATAGCATACCAAATATTAATACTGTTGCCGAACAAATAGCAAATATATCGCCTGTCTTTCTAGAAAGCTGTTTAAATTCAGTAAATCCGCTAATAAGAGCGATTGTAGATTAAGCTTTTACCAATTAGGTTTTTTTTTAAATTTTTTTTTGTTCTTTTTAAAAATAAATTGATCAAAAAGGATTTTACTTGCCATTTTTCCTTAAAACCATATATTATAAATAGAAAAGTTCAGGTTATCTAAGTAAATTATAAGTCATAGGTCTAAATACTTAGTATAAGCTCTTAATTTTAAAATTAGAAATAAGGAAAATTGTACAATGAAATTAAGGCATAATAAAATAATAATAAATAACAAAAAAAAATATTTACATACCAGATATTGTGATAGTAAATAGAATCCCAGGATTTGTTTGACACGTAACTCATGAAATATCAATACTACAATTAGTCTCTTATTCTCGAACTCTTCAGTTATTTTCACAAGAAAATTGTGACAGACAGAATTTATAATCTTGCAAACTTGAATTTAATAACAAAATAAAATAACAACACAAGAAGAAATGGCGTTCAATAGTAATACAATCTATAGAAGAGTAAATAACAGTCAATAGTACTACACTCTGTAAAAGAGGTAGAGAGAAGGTTATACTTTTATAAAATATAATAAATATAATTATATTTTTATGAAATATAATAATTATATACAAGCTGTTTTTATACAGGAACTACTTTATTATTTTTCGCTACGTGATAGGTGAAGTCGTACAGTCGTGTTTTCTGGAACTTCCAGCATAATCCTCCCTAGCATGCAATCTATATCCCAAAATATCAATCTATCTATCTATCTATATATAATAGTTAGTTATTAGATTATTTGAGACTTCAGTTTATTTCGAAATATCTATTACAAAGATAGAAAACCGATGAACCTAAAATTTTTTTAATACTTTAGAAAACTTCCAGTATTAATAAATCAAAAATAATAAGATACAAATAAGTATATAATAAAAATGAAATATCAGTAGACCAACTTTCACTTAAGCTCAATGAATTTTCAATGTTAAAAATAAAAACTACACTTTATTGCAAATAAGAAAGCGCAGTCATTCAACGAAAATTATTGAAAACAAAAGACAACAACATATTCATAACAAATTTCATATACAATCATAATACGTCATCAGTATATCAAAAATGTAGATTCACATGTGGAATTTAATGAAAAAATAATTAAAAATTATTCCAATTTTTTTTTTTTTGATCAAAATTTCATCAGTTCTAAATTAATATATTTTTTTGTTATTGAAATCTACCTCGCTACTTAGGAAGTAAATCTTATTAAATTGAGAACAAAAACAACAAAAAAACAAAAAATAACAATGAAATATGTTCAATTTTCATGTTAATTTAAATTTGATGAACTTAACACCTATAATAATGACTGACTGGCAATAGCATGAAAATAAAAATAACAACAATAGAAACAAAAAAAAAATGGAAATTAATGCCTAACTTAATGCGTGAGAATTTAATTCATCATTAGGAAATAAAAGAAAAATAATAGAGAATAATAAAAAAAAAAATAATAACAACAATAAAAATATTAACAAAAATAAGACAATAGCGCAATCGCGCATGGAATTATTATCATCATATCCAATCATTTTATCATCATCGGCAATAAAATTCTCATGTATTTCTTATTGTGTTATTCCTAAAATCTTTTGTTATTATTTTTTTTTTCTTTTTAGATATCCAATAATGTTTTCGTCTCATTCCATTTTCCCTTTATTTCTTTATCGAAGAAGAGACATATTTCAATATGAAATGTCATCAACCAATAGATTTTGAATTCAGTAGATTTTCACTATCAGAATACAAAAAAAAATCAGCAAACTATTTGTGGGTGATCATATTATGATCGTGGTTTTTGGTTTCGATAGGTGCTTTAATCTCATCTACTAAAATCATAGAAAAGTAAAAAAGAAAAAAATAGAGATTTTTTCCTATTATGTTAATTTCACTTTTGGCGCGGCTTAAATTCAATTGAATTGAATAGGAATTGAATATGAATTGAATTTGTACAGTGGCGACCGACGACAATTAGAAACTTTGAAATTTTATTACGGGTTTATGAATTATTATTTTTTGTTTTTAATTTAATTTTTTCATTAAATGACTTTTTTATACCATGCATGGTATAAAAAGCTTATGTTATCTGACTACTAATTAGAAGGTCTCAGACTCAAATCCAACTCAGCTCATGAATTTTGTAAAACAAAAGTCTTTCTGATAACATGAATTCTTAGATGTTTATTCCATAGTATTTAGGTTTTCAGTTAAAAAATTATCTCTGCTATCCAATAAAAAAATCTTTAGGTATGTCGCACAAAAATATTTCGTATTGATAAAATCATGTTTTAAAGATTCATTTTACTTCTGACTGCTCTTATCAATTCTAGCATTACTTTTGCATTAACTATTTTACGTCTTCAGTTGTGACAATTGAATCCTCCCTAAATTATTTCTAACAAAATTGGCAGAATGACAGACATCTTTGGCTGTTGAACAAGTATTTTAAATCACCCTGAACAAATTAGTCCTCTGTATCTAATAAAAGCTAAATTTTAACCGAGTGTTATATGACAATCTCCTGTTGGTTAATAGTCTTTAATTTAATTGTCCAGTTACTGTTAAGTATTAAGTGAATAAGAGAAACATACTGCAATTCAACGAATTGACACACTAACGTAATGCAGATACAAACACATGAAATCTCTGTTCAGTCAAATAACTAATGAGTTATAAAAGTGTATGATATTATAATTTTAAAGCACACACTGTAGTCCAGTGAATTATTATTTCCTCCAATTTCATTACCACCAACTAACTGATATGATAAAAATAGTGAATACGCCGCAATTATGGTGTAAACAATGAATCTTGAATCTAATTTCAATTATAGTGTAAACAAGGATCTTGAATTAAAAATTACGATATTATAAAACATCGATGATATTTATATTTCGAAATAACCTAAATCATATTTAATATAAAGGTTAAAGATAATTTACATCGAATAACAGAACTTGAACACAAAGACTTATACTAGAAACAATTACACGATTCTAAAAGAAACAAGTTCAGGTTTGACTTTATGACAATGGAATAGAGATTAGTTGCCTTATTTATAATGAATGTGTTGTTTTGTAAAAGATTAACCAATTTTGCCTCTTATCACATAATTGCCTAATCACTACAAGGTGTCGATTGAAAATAGCAAAAAAAAAATTCTACGATTCACATTCTGATGAATATTTTGCTCGGAGATTACGTTGATACGTTGGTACGTTTGCTATAAAAGCTAACCAAATAGCGAATATAATTTAAATAAAGGCATTTTATGTTTTGAAAATATAATTTTGATTTATTTATAATGTTATATTTAAATTTTCACTACTGTATATAGTATATAGTAGATGACGCACAGTAGTAAAATAAAAAAGTGGTATAGTGCGAACGTTCAAATCATTTTTGCGTTTAGATACAATAGAAAATCGCCAAAAAATTAAGAATAAATTTGCTGGCAGAGAAAGTGTGCCCTGTTTATTTTCCTCTTCTTTTAATATATTTTTTATTTTTTTTTCATTATGGGAAATTTTAATCACAATGAATAGCAAACAAAATAAATAGAAAAACAACAACAACAACAATAATAATAATAATCACAAGAATAACAAAAGAAAAGTGAGAAGATATCATTTATAATTTATTATTTTGCATCACTGTTACTGCTAACATAAAGCAACCGATCTTTTAATGATATTATTAAATAGATACACCATACCAAAACTATCAATTATACATTTTTGGAAGATAGAAGAATCACCAATATATAAGTTGAGAGCTCAATGATGATGATGATGATGAAGTATGAAATATGATGGTTGTTGTTATTTCTAATAAAATTAAGATATATGTCACTGAGGGGAGTTATAATTATCATTAATATTAATATTTAAGCCCACAATTTAAAATTTTATTTTTGTTTTTTTTCTGGATGGAAAAAAGTTTTGGTTGGTTGAATTGGTCGATTATTTCTTAAATTTCATCATATTTCTTATACCATTTTTCGTTAATGACCTTGTGTGGTAGTTTTATTTTTGTTATTTTTTTTCAGGTTTAGGTTATTTAGGTGAATAACAAACATATAAGGTAAGTGGGCTGATGATATATTTATGAAAGTAAAATTGAATTTTTTGTGACATTAATTTAGAGGTAATTATATCAGTGTTTGTCAATCGTGGAATTTTATATTTTATTTTGTCATTTAAAAGAAAAATGGCGACAAAACACTTTTAAAATATTGGTTTCTTTCTTTTTTTTTTGGGTTCAGAAAACTTACTTGGTAAAAAAAATAAGCCAATATTGATTAATTGAATTATTGCAACTTACTCAGAAAGCATGTGTGAGCTTTTCAATCTGTTGCGATATGGTGTTTAATTCATACAATTATTAATTGAAAGATGTCTTGGCTTTGCTATAATTAGTTTTAATATTGCGTTCTGTTTTGTTTGCAAGATTTGCATCTGTAATTTGACAGTGTGGTTCAAAACGGTGAATTCACACTGCGCAAAATTATTTTGTAAATTAAAAATTTGGTTTCCGAGTTTGGAAATGATTTTGAATTTATTAGGTGATACAAAGATTTAACAAAGAAGTCACTTTCTTCAATAGTTTTATTAATGTGGATTTCAAGTAATAATTTTTTATAGCGGTTCCGAAATAAGTGATATATTTACTATCACAGACAATTACATTTAGTAACACAAAAAACCTGATTTCCTTCTTCTGTAAGGTACCTGTTTTGGCTTTTTCGATATTTTGCCGTAGCAATAATCTTGGATCATCATAATATGCATTTTCGAGATTGTATATAATTTCAATTGGGCAGTTAAATTTTGTTAATATCAAGGCAGTATCAAGGATGTTGGCAAGTCTGGTATAAAAATATTATACAAGATCAGTGATAGTGTTAAGATTTGTTAATTGTTGGGAGGAGGAAAGTCTGGTACAAAAATATTTTCTATATATAAGATGAGTGATAGTGTTGAGCCTTTAGAGACAATCCTTCGGCAAGTGTCACAGAGTGATATACATTTTCTGGTAATAATAATAGTTTTTCACATTTAATTAATTTGTATTCCAAATAAAATTAATGAATAAATAAAATGGAAAATTAAAAATAACCTAATATAAAATTGTGATATCGTATTTAATGTGTATGTAAAATTAATTCTGCTAGAATTAAATTCTCTATTTGCAGTAGGGAACTGTACAAGTAATTCTAGGTTTTGTTTATTTTGTCAAAAATATGTATATATATATAATATATTATATTATATTATATAGCCTTCTTATGAGAATTATCTCTCCTGGCATAAATCGTTGAAATAAATAAATAAATAAATTTATAAATATAAAAATATGTATAATATATATGCATATATATCAAATATGTAAGTTTAAAAAAACAAATTGCGAACCACTGATACAGACAGAAAAAAATAACAACGGGTAAATTTATATGAATATCAAAAGAAAGTGAGAATTAGGTCAAAATTATTTAAATTACCTACCACTATCGTCAATTGTGAGCTTACCACAGTACCTAAATACTTTCGGAAACTAAAAACAAAAAAAAAAACAGACATTTTTTTCTAAATTTTATATAATTAAATTTTTTTTTACATTTTGCATAAAAATTATTTTGGCATTCAAAAGTAAAAGATAACCAATAATTTTCTTTCTTTTTTTATAGAGTTTAAAAAAAATAAATAAATATGAAAATAATAATTATATAGTTTTGAATTATAAATTTTTAGTGAAAATGTGCCAATAAAAAGAATAACAAATTAAGTTGTTCCAACCCAACTAAATTATTTACAAATAAAATATATAAAAATTTTTTTTTTTTTCTTCTTTAATTTCACCTTTATTGTCATAATGAATATTAATTAATTTCATTTTTGTATACGCGAAAATTGACATTTTAATTACTTAATTCAAATATAAAAATAAATTATTAAGAATATAAAGAAATAATCTTCCCATTTCGTTTACACGATTCTCATATTGAAGATGTTTATGAATTTATTTTAGAATGACAATAGATCTAAAGAAAATTTGAATTTGAATTAAAAAGTCACATTTTTTGTTATAAATATTATTAAAATCGACTTTCGGATTAATTTTATGGGCTATAACAATTGGAAATTTACTAATATTTTAAATTAGTAGTTTTTGTTCTATGTTGACAAAAAACCAATAAAAGTTTAAAATTTGATTATATTGACATAAATAAATATTTATTGCGCAGTCAAATATGGCACTATATAGTGACTCAGTTCGCTTAAAAAGTAAATTGCAATATTAATCAAATAAAAAATGAATGAGCTAAAATTGTCGGAGATCTAATTATATTAATTATTAACTATAGAGATATCTTGTTAATATGTCATTAAGCAGCAATAAATAAAAATTACAGTTTATGCAATTTTATATCTGTATGTAACTTTACATAAGTGTAAGTCAAAATATCAAGTGTCAATTTATCAAATATATAGACGTATCACTTATATTTGTAATCAACTATCATATATATTATATAATATGTTATCTACTATTCTCTTCTTTCCTATATAAGTTTATAAAGATTTCTAAATTTCAAACTGAATAACTGTAGATCGAATTCTGCAAGAAAACCCAATGGGGTTAAGAAAATTAATGGTTTTTAGTACACGTTATTAATTTATTATTGAAGTTCGATTATATTCCGAGTCTACCGATTACAAATTTGTCAACAAAACTCGAACGGGATTTGACTTTTATTTTGTTTAATATTAATATCTTGACTCAATTTTGTTTAATATGTATTCTGCAAAGAATACTAACGCTATTAACATGCCATAGTCTGGCATGTTAATAGCGTTAACCATTTTTTATTTCAACATTTTTATTTTGCATTTTCATTTATACAAAAAATTCATTATTTCCAGTTTCATTTTTGTTTTCGCTTAACCTGATGGGTTTCAAATTTGACGCAATACACATTTCCCAGTATAATAAAGAGGTTCTGTTCTTCAAATTACTAGGTTTAAACTCTGAGCAATATCGGCTTTTTATCTAGCTTAGAATCTAATGTATTTTGACTTTAATACACTTTATTAGCTGAGGCTGAATTTTTTTTTTTGCACAATACTCATGAGTTCTATACTTACAACAAACAATATATTATCAATTGCAACTTTTGTATTTTTGAATACTACAATCACGTCTTAAAGTCTTATAAAAAATCATTTCATTTTTGAACCCTTCAATCACTTCTAGTTAAAATATGGAATTATTGGTTATTAAAACTGGTCTTGTGGACCAACCATTAATTTAACACTAGTTTTTTAACGTAAAATAATACATCACCCAGCGGCTTCCTTAAGATTTAATGATTACATACTAACAAGATTTAAAGATTTACTATTTTAATTAGATATAAAGTTTTTTTTTTTTTTTTTTTTTTTTTTTTTTTTTTTTGCGAAAGATAGGAGGTAATCCCCGAAGGACATCAAGAGCTCCAGCCGCGTGTGCATCTTGATAGTGTAGGAATCGAACCCACTAAAGCCCACCTATCTTTTTCCGTTATAACCAATCTACGTAAGATCGACTAATGACTTTTTTTTTCGTAAATTTTCGGTCGCGTCTTTAGGAAATTATTATAGTGATAGTTTCCGTGGAGGATCGCTAACATCATAATAATTACCGTGTAGGAACTTTATCACTATGATATTTCCCGTGAAGGAGATAGTCACAGCAATAGCTCCGCGTGGGAAGATTTTTTAGATTTTTTCGCAAAGGAAAATTATTGAAATAAGAATTTCCGTAAAGGAAACTATTATCGTAGAATTTTCCATTTTAGGTCGTGACCAGCTCGTGGGGTTTCGTTCTCTTGAGTCGACGGATACTGCTGTCGATATGAAGAACTGCTGCCATTTCCGAGTCCACATGAGTTTGCAGTCTCTGCTCGTGTTTGACTGCATGTTTCTTGATCTCTTCCGTGACTGTTTCAATGCGCAAGTCACGGTGGAGATCTTTGTTACGTATGTACCATGGTGCATTTACTATACCACGGAGCACTTTATTTTGAAATTTTTGCAACATTTCAATGTTGGTTTTCTTTGCACAGCCCCATAATTGGATACCGTACGTCCACACAGGTTTTAATATCTGCTTATATATTAATATTTTGTTCTGTACTGATAACTCAGAACCACGCCCAAGTAACCAGTAAAATTTTTTGAGTCTAATGTTTAGCTCTTCTTTTTTCTTTCTTATATGTTCCTTCCATCTTAGCTTAGCATCGAGTGTCATTCCCAGATACTTTGCTGTATTGGCATATGGTACTATTTTGTTATTGATTGAGATAGGAATGGTTGCAATCTTTTTGTATGTAAAATTTATATGAGTTGATTTGCTTTCATTAAGTTTAATGCGCCAACGTTGGGTCCATAATCTTATTTTATTCATTGCATTTTGAAGTTTTGCTGTGGAGTTTTCAACAGATACGTCAACTGCAAGAATCGCAGTGTCGTCTGCAAAGGTAGCCATAAAAATGTTGTCAATTTGTGGGATATCTCTTGTACATAGCAGGTAAAGTATTGGACCAAGAACACTTCCCTGTGGGACTCCAGCAGATATTTCTTTTACTTCTGAATATTCTTTGGCATAACGTACACGAAAGCATCTATTATTCATATATGATTTTAATATTTCATAGAGTTGTCTTGGTAAATCACGATGTAGTTTAAATTCAAGGCCTTGGTGCCACACTTTGTCGAAAGCCTGAGCAACATCTAAGAAGATTGCTGAGCAGACTTTTTTTTCTTCGAACGCTTTTTCCACTATATTTGTGATCCGATGCACTTGATCAATTGTAGAATGTTTGTTTCTGAATCCAAATTGATGGTTCGGGATCAGATCTCTTTCTTCAATAATCGGGGCAAGTCTTTTGAGGAGCAGTTTCTCAAATATTTTTGATATAATAGGTAACAACGATATTGGTCGATATGATGTTACCTCTGAAGGCGGTTTTCCTTGCTTCGGTATTACAATTACTTCTGCAATTTTCCATTGTCTCGGAACATATGTGAACTTAAAACATGCATTAAATATATGTTGTAGCTTTAACAAAGCTAGATCTGGTAGTTCCCGCATGATTTGGCCATTGATGAGTAATATTATTTTATATTTTTATATGTATTTTACAATATTAATTCTTTTTCGTTTTAAGACATCAATTCGAAGATTTTACCATCTTCAGCCTTCGTGTCAAGTCTTCGTGATATCCAAGAGCTGTAGCGCCTTGGTATTGACATTTCGAAGCAATCTAGCTTCATGTGTGATTGCAATTTTTTTAATTATTGCAAGCACCTGGTCGATGTGTAGATCTCAGTGTATTTCTGTTATATCTGGGAGCATTGACAATATTCGTTAGCCTCAGTTTGCAATCTTTGAATGGATTTAATATGGGTTTTAGCCGCGAATCCTTATATTTGGATACCATAACCCGTTTTAGTACTTGATTATAAATCAATATTTTATTTTGTATTTGCAAGGATGAATTTCTTCATATAAGCCAATACAATTTCTGATATTTCGTATTTAATTTTTCTTTTTTCATTTTACTTAAGAAAATTTACATTTTTAATTAAACTTAAGTGAGTTTAGCGTCAAATATCATACCTATATAAATACTTGGCTGTGTTTTCTATACTTATAGCTTTACCATTAATGGTAATAGTTGGTTCATTTTTCATCTTTTTGTAAGTAACATTTATGTGAACTGATTTTCTTCATTTAGTTTTATTCGCCAGTTCTTTCTCCATTTAACGATTCTATCAATTTCTCTTTGAAGATTGTTTGACACTTCGTTTATATCTTTCGCTACAGTCAGAATTGCCGTGTCGTATGCAAATGTAGCAATTGTACTGTTCTGCAGCTTAGTTCTGCAGCTTAGGCAGGTCACACGTATATAATAAATAAAGTACATATAACTTCTTCAAAATAACTTTCAATTCCGAATACTCATATTCTTGCTTTATGCGAAATAACCTATTTGAGATGTAGGATTCTAATAGCTGTACCAGTTTTTTAGGAAAAAGTATAATTGGTTTAATTTTTTTATAAGGTCAAAGACTTCAAAAACATCGAGGGAGATGGTTGAGCAGACTTGATCAACTTCTTGCGCTTTTATATAATATTTGTGATACGGTGGTGCCTGAGCTATTGTTGAACGTTTTGCTCTTAAACCTAATTGATAATTTGTTATTAAATTTTTGCTTTCTATTATTGGTTTTAATCTCTTGATCTTGATCTTGTGCCACTTGTTCTCCAATTTAGGATTTATAGGGTTTTAATCTCTAATAAGGAGAAGCTTTTCAAATAAATTTGATATTACTGGTAATAACGATATTGGCCTGTATGATTTTACTTCAGTTTCCAGTTTTCAAGAAAATAAGTAAATGAAAATTCCACATAAATGTATATACATTGACAGTTGCTTTTGATTAGAAAAATTCTAATATATGTTTTCTTCAAACGATCAGGACTTTTTAGCTAAAAAAAAATTCTAAACCACAAAAACCAAGAAATGCTAATTTAAATTTTTCTTTATATTTCTTTGGATTCCAAATGTACACTGCTGAAACTAGGTAGATTATATTGTTTTAAGAGAGTAACAATAAACAATGAAGTAAGTATTTATAATATCCGATTATGGTGTAATGTATACAAATAATTTAAATCCACCATTATTCAGCTTACAGCCTTACACAATTCCAGAAAATTTGTATTTTCACGCAAAAATATTAAAATTTTCTAAACAGAATCTTTGTTGGTTGGTCTTTTCTATAAATTTCATTTTCAGTTTTTTCGTTCAATTACTTGTTTTTCTCGTACCAATTTTTTTATACCATAGCTATATACAAACCACAGACCCAGCAAAATAAAATAAAAAAAAAAGAATTTCCCAAGATAATTTGCCAAATTTGTATTATTATGTCTTGATCACTTGAAAATTTAATTCTGTTTTTGTATTGTGTTGTGCTGTATTGGAACCAAAACAAAAAAAAAAACAAAAAATTCAAATATTCAAAAGATCCAAAGTGAAGTATGTATCTAGAAAATCTTAGCAAGTACTTGAGTGTAAAGTACAATTGAAGAAAACCAAATTAAAAACAAAAAAAAAAATTAAATAATAATGGAGGTTTTTAGTTTGCCAAATTGGGAGGAAAATTTTTCTGGTTTTTATTCATTTTCCGCATTTTTTTTTTTTTTTTTTGATTTTCTATGTTAAATCTATTGTTCTGTCTTTTTAAAACGTAAAACACAAAAAAAAAAAATTGGGAAATTTTTAGCTTATGATGTTTTTGATAGTAGTTGCGCTGGGCGCTCATTCCACCTATACTATGTTACACAATGTTTTTCGTAATCTGTTTTTAATATCTGCAAACAATTTTTTTTTATTGTTAATTCTTAAATTTTTAAAATCGAACTAAAATAGAGAGATTTTGAAATTTTTTCTATTTAAAGTTAAGTACAGAAACAGAAATAAGAAAAGAAAAAATTAAAAAAAAAAGTTTACAACCTTTAGAAAATGAAAATAAAAGTCGTGAATTTTACTTGTCAGGCAATCCAGGACAGTATCAAATTCAGCTGGTGCCTTGCTTTCAATAAATGTTTAACTGCTTTTCAAAATTTCGAAGGAAAATAATTGAATAGAATATAATTGAGATCCTAATACTTCTCCATATACTATATGGTAAGAGGATCGGAAATAGTAAGAGGGATGGAACAACATAAGATTTTAAAAAGAGTATATAAAAACAGATCAAGTGATTTCCAGACCAAGTTTTTATTTATGCCTTCCGTATTGCCGTTATTTCTTAATATTAGTCCCAAATAATTTAAGTTTAAATTTCACAGATTTTTTCTTTCTCTAATATATTTTTAAATATCTTTGTAGGTCGGCACAGTGTAGCTCACTTTTAACTATCTTAATCAAATTTGGAAGAAGTATATAGTATTTGTCAACTCCGTGTTAGTATATACACATTTTGATTGACATTTGATTTGATTGTAATTTATTTAGTTATAGCAATATTTGTAGTAAATTGATTTTTATTTAAAACTGGAGAAGTTAAAAACACCCAATTACTTATTAGCAGATGACAACGAGATAACCCTTGACAGTTTCAGTCTACTTCTTTCAAGAACATAACCGTACGTTATTCTGTTTATTTTTTATTAATTTTTAATATTTATTTTACCCCAGCGATAATTAAACCAGATATAAATGCGAAACCTACAAAGCATTTGACTTTCATCGGAACTGGAACATTGGCGGTTGAAAGTTAGGCATTCTACCTACTGTGCCACTCAGCTTTAAAGTTGTTGGCACACGAACTCAAAAACAAAATAGTTTACTGCACCGGGCGGATTAGTAACGAAAATAGTATTCAGTATATCAATAAATTTTCCAACCTGTTTTTCTTGTGGAGCTACAGACTGATGTATTAGAAGATAATCAAAAATTTGTATAAGAAAACATAAATTAGAACCAGAAATTTAGACACAAATTAGGATAAAAGCACAAGGTATATTGTTTTGTATAGAAAAATTAATTTTTGTAAATTACTACCTTAAGGCTTAGTGATTAGATTAGTCGCAAACACTGATGAAGAAAAAGTAAGTTCTTCCGAAATGTTGATATTTACCACATAAAAATTAATATATTAGTAAAGATAGATATTAAAGGAATGACTTTTAATTGCTAAATTTTACTACCCTCTTATGATAACACGATGTTTGGAAACAGTTAACATGGGACGATTCAATTATAATGCCGACTCTGATCAAATTAATTCGGATATTAAATAAATTGCTTACAAACTTCCAAATAAAAGAAAGTATTTAGAAGTTTAAAATAAGTCGGTATTTTTTTTATTTTGGGTTTTGGATAATTATTAGAGGTTTGTGTTTTTTTTTTTTACTTTTTACTTTTCAAATTAGGCTTAATTAGGGATTGATAAAATTGCACAAACAGAAAATAGGTAAATTGTATTTTAATTTTATTTAATTGTATGGAGTGATAGCTTTTTGCATATCAATTAATTTTCTTTGTTTCGTTTTTTTTTTTTTTTTTTTGGAAATTCTTTTTTACAATGTAGGTCTTATGGTTTTATTTATTTCATTGTTAGTAATTTGATTTTTTGGGGTATTACTTTTTTTTTTTTTTGTAATTTTTTCATTTTAATTAAGAAGTTTTATATAGGTTATAATTGTGAAAATAAATTTACAGTCCTACATTTTAGAGAAATAATAATTTAATTAGTTAAAAATGCCGTAAAATATATCTGTGTTACTTAAGTCGTAATAAGAAAGAATCGAGTTATGGCAACTATGAGATTCGTTATTTGGCTTTACACATTTATGTCTTAGTGTAGTTCTTGTACGATACTTGTATCAAAAGTTATTGTCAATAGCATAATGGCTCATCTCAATATTGCATCGAGGAATACTGTACATGACCACATATTACAGTAATTCAAATTATTTAAAAAAAAAAATTATTATAGAGAACTGTTCTTCTTTAGAAGTGTTTACGAAGTACGTTCTCAGTTTAGAAATTATTTTCTTGAATCGATTAAATTACAATATACATAACTACCTTTCTAAAAAGAACAGAAGTATCTCATTCTGTTGTTGATGCTTAATTGATCCGATTTTACAACACACGATAACATTTTTGAAATAATATTTACAACATCTATCATCACTATTGAGTAAATGTTTTCTTTACTATTACACAAACTTTTTGCAAATTGTTAGAAACAAAATTTTTAAATTTTCTTGATAACGATGGTGTGCATAGATAGATGTTCTAAATATATGAAAATAAGAAATAATAATTAAAAAATGTTACCTTTGATTCAATTCAATGCAATTTGGTATTTTAATGGACTTACGAAATGGTAAAATTAAATTGCGATTCAAAGAGGTTAGGTACAAGACAAACATACGATCGAAACAAAGTACATTACGTTCTAGATTTATATTACAATTATGATTGGGTAATCAAAACTCTTGCAAAGTTTCATACCAAAACAGCATATATTTATGACACTTACAATTCAATAAGTTTACTTTCTTTAACATCATCATTGACCCAAATCTTGATAGAGTTCTTAATTATAAGATTTTTGTGATAAACGATTGTTGTTAATTCTGCAAAAGCCTATTTCCGAAATTTATTAAAGACCGAATAGTGATTTCTTATTCAACGTGTAAGTACTGGCTAGACTAGAACCCTAATAATTTCGATGGAGGATGTTATTCCAATAGTAATTTTCGCTAATGAATTAAAATTATTATTCTAACAACTTCCATTATCTAACCAGATCATGAGATTTCTTTCTTTTGAGATAGCGTGCGAGATGTTATTTCTGTATAGAACAATTTACATCATTCTCAGAACTTTCGTCGATTTTACATCATTGTTTACGAATTTTATATGATCTTCGTTGTGTCTAATTATAATATCTTGTAAGACCAATATGCTAGCTGTAGTTAACGTGATTAAAATATAAAGTGATTTAATAAAGTGATTAAAATATAATTTGTACTCATAAAAAGTCATGAGTTCCAACTCCGCTCAATGCATAAAATAATTAATGAATCTGAGTCTTTCATTATTTTTTAAACTAAATTTGGGTTTTTTTTTTAAATTTATTAACCGGCTTTTTATTTTTAGTGAAACATTTAAGGGAAGCCGAATTAGCAAGAATAATAGGCACTATCAATTTTAGGTTGGCAATTGCTAAACACATAATCGAGGAACACCATAAAATTGATAAAACCAGTTTATCATCAATAAAGGAGGTACATAAAATAAACAAAAACAAATACGAAAGTTTAGCAATTTCGAGGTAAGAGGTAGATAATAGATTGAATAATGATTTGAGGATACTCACCTTTTTTTAAATTAATAAAATAATTTGAAAAAGTACAGATAAAATGGTCGCCAATTTGGGATTTGTAGGGTTTGAGCATCGTTTTCCACGTTGTCTGCCCATCTGCTTCTTGGTCTTCCTCTACCATGGCTACTATTTTGCTTTCTATTCAGCACCACTGCTTGTTTTCAACTTTCGTGTATTCGACTTACTTGGCGAGCCCATCTTAGTCTTTGGGCTTTTGCAAACCGTACAATGTCCTCACTATCGATCATATTATTGAGCTCCCTTTTGCTTCTGATTACCTATTCTTCATTCTGTAATCTTTTTGGACCGAATATTTTTCCGAGAATTTTTGTTTCAAATATGCGTAGGCTATTCTCCCCGGTCACGTTCACAGTCCATACCTCGTATCCATACGTCACTATGGGTCGTATGAAAGTTTTATATATCATCATTTTGGCCTTTCTTGATATTAGTTTTGATGGAAGCAACTTTCTGTTTGCATAGTAGCATCTATTTCTGGCCTGAATTCTATTATGAATACAGCTTGTTTTTTTTTTTTTTTTTACACTCTATAGTAACTTAGGTTGAATCACCTTTTTGTGCTTAATTAAGTACGGTACTGCAATTTTACACTACAATATCTACAATATTTCGAGTATTTATTTAACAAATTACTGGCTTATCAACTCATTAAATGTGGAAAACTACTGCTATTGTCAGGAACTAAGCCTTCTCAATTAGAATAGTTTCATTTTTATTTAATTTGATTACTTCTTATTTTTAAACAAAAATAAAAATTAAATTATTTAATTTAAATTTGGGTGTAATTTTTGCAAAAAGTAGAAAAGAATGCTATCAAAGAAGTTCAAGTTTTTGAATATATTTCATTTTCACATTAGAAATAGTTAATGTATACCAAAAAGTGAATACACTATTTCTCCTTCTTTTCTATAGCAGCACAACGAAGTTGGATTTTGTAATTTCTTAGCAATTTTGTTTCAATGATGACTTTGTGTGGAAATGAATTTTCAAACTGCAGCCTGCCTCCTATAGAAGTACCCTACTTTTTTATTTTCGCCTATACAATCAACGAATAATGATTTGAGAATTACCGGAAGCACCCGCTTGGATGTAAAACAAATGCTTACAATACCGCTTTCAATTAATGTCTACATGTTTCCCATAACCAAGATCAGAACACATAATATTTATGTCTAAGTACTCATTAAATTTCATATTTTTTTCTACAGTATCAAATCTGATATACGAAAAACTATTTCAACCTAGTTATACTATTTTTGTTAATGAAAGTAACAAAATCAACCAATTTGAAACTGAGATAATAAAGCATTGACATGAAATTCATTTCTTAAGTTACAGTTTTCTCCAGAAAGCCTGGATTACGATATTATAATTTTTATAATAGCAAATTATAGTTTTGATAGACAAAAATATTGTATACGGTGAATGTTTTTGGGTCTAATTGCTTTTCGAGAAATACATTAAGTAACTGCATATCATATTTTTCTTTTTAGAACATTAAATTCTACATAAACGCGAAATTTAATAAAAATTATTTATCGAAAACGAAAATTTCCCATGCAAAATTACTTCTAATTCAAAAAAACATAATAACTATACTTCGTACATAAAAAAAATAATTTTCCACACTGTAGAACATTGTAAATTTCTTCCGGTTTCTCTTTCAGCAATAGATAGCAATTATTTAATCAATTACAGGGTGACCCTTAATTATTTTAGGAAATTATTATATATTCATATATTTTACTTTGTAAATTTTAAATTGGATAGATGATACAAAAGAAAATTATTATTGCGCAACAAATTTTTAACAGGAACTAAAACATAAAAATTTGCTATATTAGATTTTTTATACTAATATTTTTGTGTTTTTTTTTTTTTTATTTTCATTTTTTTTTTTTTTTAAAGTAACAACGAATTGCAACAACAATTTATGAAATTTTGTAAACAAATTTTTCTAAAACAAATAAACATATTGCAATTGAACAAGACTCAAGCTCAGTTCAACAAAAAACAACATTTTTCTTCTCGTATATCATAATCGATTTTCATTTTCAGGAGATGAGAATATCAAAAGAAAGAAAACTGAAATTTTATAAACTAAAGTTCAGTGTTTATAAGGTACATACAACAAAGTCAGCTTTCATGTACATACTATTATGTACATGTAACTTTAAAAGATTTTGAAGTAACTTGATTTATAAATTTTTTAACAGTATTGAACTGAAGTTTTGGTATGTTTATGAAAAATTAAACGACCTGGATATGACTAAGGTTTTGTTATTATTGAAATACCAAAAAAAAAAAATATCGACCGATGAATTCAAGCAACTTAAACTCATATTATATCGCTGTAATGTGAATAACAATTGCCCATTTCACACAATCCAGAATTGGAACTACACAATCCATATATACTGTCCATCTCAGATAGAAATTTTTAAGTAAGTAAACAATTTTAGTTGTGCATATTGCCATAACAGTTGAAATGATTCAAAATAAATAACTAAGAGATTTGAATAAAATTGAAATATATGATTGCGATAATGTAACGTACAATATTGTGATAGATCAACAGGCGCACACCATAAATATGGCATCCTTAACAAATCATATATAGAATCAGATTAGATCCCATATTGTATGAGAAAACTGAATCGGTTCGAATTCAGTTGACAATGCAAGATTTTAGCGGAGGAAAGTAGTGACAACGTAAATTGAAATACTTGAATGAAATGAGGTGGATGAAGAATAGAGGCATTACTTTTTTTATTATTTTTATAATTCTATATTTGTAATTTTTCCAAAAAAAAGTTGAAATTTTAACTAGAATGAATTATAAATAGAAAAAGTTTAGAAATAAGGTAACTAGATCCACTTGTGGTATCTACACTAATCAACGATTTCTGCCTACTACTCAATTTCGATCTGTATCTGAAGCTTCTCTGGGTCGTCTATATTATTCTAGCAGTTTTGAATCCGACTATAAAGATTAGTCTAGTTTATTAAAATAATTTTTAGGGTAATTTTAGGTAAGAAGATTCAAGACTGAATATTTTTTCTTTAGAAAATATTTTAAAACAAAGTTTTCTGTTTCTGCAAAACAATTATTTTTTTTAACATGTCGTCCAATTATAGCGTATTTTTTTCTTTCTCTATTCCCTTTATTGTTACCTGGATGGAGTTACTAATTCCATTTCTTATGGCTTCAAATTTTATTTTGCTAACGGAGACACCATAAGGAAATGAAGAAGTCTTGTAGGCCCGCTTCTCTTTATTATTTCCATTAATGATGTTACTTCCATCATTAAGCATTACTAGTTATGCAGATGACATGAAAATTTATAAAAATTTTATAAAAATTACATCAGCAAACGACACATCCCTTCTTCAACAAGACTTAAACTCTTTTTTTAAATTGGTGTAAAATTAACAATCTGACTTTAAATATTAATAAATGTGCTTTAATGACTTTTTCTAGCTCTTCTGAATCATTAATGGTTGATTATACTTTTGAAAATAAATCTATTGAACGAGTCTCATACTTTAAAGCCCTTGGTGTTCTCTTTGACAATAAATTGTGTTCCAAATAACATTTAAATGTCATAATAAATAAATCTAACTCCATGCTAGGCTTCGTCAAAAGTTTTCTTCTAAAGAATCCAACGATCCATACGTAGATGCGGGTACAAAAATTAATAATTTTTTATTTTTTTTTTATTTTTTAATCGGTAATTTTTTGCGGCAATATTTTGAAAAAGCTTCACATTTAAATTTTTGGGTTCATGTCACTGCTTTTTACTTTAATTCATCGAGTTGGAAAATTTTACAGATATTGCTAGCGTATTAATATATTAAATAGATAATAGATCACTGAAATAGATTGAGTTTTCAGTAGTTTCGAGATATTCGAGTTTTTAGAAAAATTACTTTGACAAATCCTCGATAATGATGACCAATATTGACATTAAAGTTTATTTAATTAATCGAAAAATTAAAATATAAGAAAAAGCATATGTCAAAATATTGTATAAAAATTGCTAGTAATATTAATTTCACAAGGCTGAAATGAGTTAAGAAAAGTATACGAGTACTGTACTAACTATTCTGCTGTTCTTCTGTTTTTCAGGATAAAGTCAATCTCATAATTTCGAAAGATAGTTAAAAATTCTTAAAAAATTACCAATCGTTATAGAGTGTTGAAGTGAAATATCAAGCGCAATTTGGCAGCTCAAATGATTAACTCTAATTAATTTGCAAATCTAGAGTGAAATAAATGAAGTTTTTCAATAAAATATAATTAAATTAAATGAGATATTGTATCATATATTTTATTGGATACTGTATTTAGTATGTCCATGTCCACTTTAGTATTATGTATACTAACGAATAACACCTTATAAAAATTTCATTTCAATTTGTTCCACAACACTGTTGTAACACAAATTATTTTCTTTTCATTTGTTGTTTTTGTGTGTTTTTTTTTGTTTTTAACTATTCATAAGTTCCAATTGGTGATGTTGCGTAGCTGAATCATTTTTTTTTGTTTTTGCTTTTTTTTTATTTATAGTTACAAAAGAAGAACAATAATGATACAGATGCCATATGGATAGAGTATTAACAAGGAAGCTCGAAGCACGACATCAGATATTCAAGCAATATTGTTGTAATTTTTTTTTCTATTATTGTTGTTATTGTTTTTGTTTCCTTTCAATTTATTTCCCTTGCAGTAAATATTTCCTTCTTATTATTTTGATGTTAAACAACATTTATTGTGTTACCAACTTAGAATTTACCTTACCTTAACTTACCTATAACACAAAAATGTGTAATAGAAATAAATTTTTAAATCTTAAGAAACGAGCATGAAGATTATGTTACCATTAGAAAAAATCATATTTACATACCTATGGTTATACAAGCATCCATGTGTATTACGGAAATAAAATAAAAAAAAAATTTAAAAAGTCAAACATGACCGAATGTTTGTGTATTTATACTTAAACTTATACATACACATATATATATATATATATATATATATATATATATATGTGTAGAAAATGGAAAATAATTTTTCATGAATTTCCCAGAGTTTGTGCTAGTTTCTTGTTATAAGTTTTTTTTTCATGTTCTTTTCATTTTCTTAGTTTATATTTCTTTTTTTTTGCAATTTTATTTTTCTTTTTATTTGTGTTACCTTGCGCTTGAGATTTATGCGACAATGAAAACCTAAACATAACAAGAGAGAGAATAAGCAAACAACATGGCAAAGATATAAAAGAAAATGAAAATCTGTAAAAGTGGTACATTGTTGCGCCCAAGTAGCACAGTTCATTATTATTTTTTTTTTCTCTTTGAATATTAATTTTTAACTTAACCAGATCTTGGGATTTGAAAAATTGAAAAAATTTATATTATCGAATTATGAGTGTACTAATTTAGTTAGTCTAATACTAAATTAGAAATTGATTTTTTTTTTGTATCATCAAATGAAATCAAGCTGAAAGACTTCAAAACGAAGATAATTAGAAATATGTTTGACTTCATAAGGCAACACGATGGTACTGAATCCGTACCAATAAAAAATACAGAACGTTGTGCAAACATTTTGTCGCAAATAAATTTTTAGCAACTCAAATGGCTGGAACAAGATTTTAAGGCAGACAATAAAGATTTAAGTTAATGTAAAATTTTAAATTAACCCAGTCGCAGGGTCAAGTGAAAAGCTGCATGAGGTAGCTCGATTGTATAAAAACTTATGTCCAGAAGTTAGGTGTAAGCAACTGGAAAAGATGTGCTAAGATCAGAAGAAGAATGTTAGGTTGAAGTACAAGCTGCAATATCGTAGAAATATCTAATATACAAAATTAATACGCTAACAATGTCCGAAATTGAATACAAAAACTACTAAAACCATAAAACCAAGTAATATATTCAATACAAGAACCAAAAAAATAGTAAAATAACAAAATTTTTAGTTTTACTACAGTTAGTACTAATTTTCAAATATATTATCGACAAAACTTATCCAAGTTCTAAACCCATATATTTATTATAAAATCAAGATTTTTTTGACACTTTAATACTAAAACGATACTAAAACGTGATTTAATACTAAAACGATAAAACCAAATAATATATTTAATACAAGAACCAAATAAAATAATGAAATAATAGCCAGCCAGATATAAAAAAATATAAATTTAAAACTTTAAATTAGAAGTATTTTTCTCAAACAACTCATTAAAATTACCGATTGAAACACTTATATTTTTATACGTTCATAGCCAACGATAATATTGAGATTCAATTTCATTTGCAAGCAAAACTAAAATAGCCCTGCAAATTATATTTTTATTTGTAAAAAAAATAAAAAGTACTTTTTAATGACGCCAGCAGTTAACGGAAAATTTGGGAAATTTATTATTAAGAAATTTCAAAACGTAAAATAATATCTATGTTTTTACGCAGCGTCAGAATCAGATTTTGTTTGATTCAAGGTTTAATGTTTACACTAATTTTATTTCATTTATAAATTTTATTACAAATACATCAAATTTTGTTTCAAAAGTTTGAATTACATTATGTCATAGGTGTAAATAATTAGGCAAAAAAAAATATTAGCATCGCGTCAAAATAACCGCACCCGAGAAAATGAACAGGAGTTTGTGAAATTGCTTCTGGATATTGGTAACGAAATAAAGCAACACGGTAACATTATCTCTACAATGCTTTCCAGAAAATCAGGACCCAGTCGCACATTTATACAATAGATCCGGAAAGTATTAAGGACAGAGCAATATTAACAGTAACCAATGAAATCACGACTCATTTGAAATAAATAATAAAGTATTGCAACGTTTAGATGGCAGAGAAATAGTTTTTAAAAATGTCGATACAGTGGTCAGTGATGATTGGAATAACCAACTCGCATATTCAAAAAAAAATTTTAATAGCCTCACTCCAATTGGAATGACTCCACATATATTGAAATTAAAAATAGGAGCTGTCATTATGATTCTCAGAAACCTTATGCCATTAAGAGGGCTATGTAATGGCACAAGACTAATCATAACAAGTATTAAAAATCACTATATCGAAGTCAAGATTGTAAATTGTAATAACTCAGATACAATTTTTATTTAACATTTTCCTCTAATTCCGTCGATACAAATCTTTCCTTTATTTTCAAACGGAAACAATTTCCAATTCGACTAGCACATTCAATGACAATTAATAAGTCACAAGGCCAAACTTTTGATAAAATACGTCTCTCTCTTTCTAAGCCAGTGTTTACTCATGAACAATTATAGGTTGCTTTGTCTAGAGTAAGATATTTTGACAGTCTTACTGTCGTCTCAAAAAAAAGAGAAATAGAAAACTGTGCTTTCAGAAAAGTATTTTAATGAAAACTATTTCTTTAATGCTAGACCGGCGAATGTTACGCCGGGAATAGCTAGTAGATTTATATTTGGGAAGTGGGAAGGGGAAAGTAGGTGGTCATAGTATGTCAATTTAAATTCAAATAATTCAGTCGTGTTTCAAATTTTCATTCAAGTTACATGTTTTAATTTCTCTATTTATTTGTGAAACGAAGAGCTTAATTAAAATTCATCATTCTGTGCGATTCTTTGGTACGACTTTAGTTCCCCGTAATGTTTTTCTTGTGTTCGCGATCTATATCTGAAAGAACTAAATGAAAAATTGAAAATGAAAATTTACAGGAAACTCAGTTAGCAAAAAAAGACGCACTATGAATTTTAAGTCGGCAATTGCTAGCTGAAGAACATCATTAAATTCATAAAACAAATTATTTATCAATAAAGGAGATTGAAAAATAAAACAAATTAGACACGTATACGAAAATTTTACAATTTTCAGGAAACATAAATACCAACAACTACTTAAATTAATATAAACCTAATTTACAATAGTGTATATAGGTAAATTATAAATTGTAGGTATTAGGATATAAAAAGTAGAATACTAAGGAAAAATTTGGTTAGTCAAAAACACCACAAGTGTTGCTTCCGAAATATCAATAAATATAAAAGTATTAGTGAAAGGAAAAATCTTGACAACATTTAAATTATGGTATACAATAAGTTATATAATTAAAATAAATGAAGCAAGCAGTCATCGTATAGTTGGTATAGCAGCATGTGAAAACAGTCATCGTATTGTTCCACGTAGTATTATGTGCGATTGCGTGTTTCCGCTGTTGTTTGCAGAGTACCATTATAAAACTCTATTTTAAACTATTTGTGCATTCTATCTTACTTGGATCGTCATTACTAAGATATGCTGCAATAGTAGGATATATTTTACATACAATATAAACATACAACATTTTCGAAATTTTTATTCATTTTTATTCCACCACCCTTTCATGTTATTTTCTAGCTTATGTGCCAAGGTATGATCACTAAGTGATCAGAGAACAGAGAAATGTTACAAAATTGTTATGCAAAATTTGTTTTTTATATGTAATTCCAAGTCTATATGGATACACTAACTGCTTTTACATAGAGATTGCAATACACATGTAACAGCTTTTCTTTAGAATTTTTATGGTACATATATATAATAATTTGAATTTGAAAAACTATATATATCATTTATTTTATCTCAATTATAAAGGGTAAAAATCCAGAAAGCACTTTTTTGACCTCGTCGCGAATCGAACTTGGAATTTTTCGGTTGAAATGCAGGCGCCACCCAGCGTGTATGATAAAATATATAAAAAAAAGTCATTGAATTAAAATTGACAATTTCTCTGGTTTGTGTCTTTGAATCACCTAATTCGAAATATGTATTTCTAATTGAGGATAACTCAATTCTATAATTAAAAGCATGTAAATCAAAAATAAAATTTATTTATTTATTTTTATTGACAATTTAAGATTTTGCCTTTTTTAGTTTCAATTTAAATTGTAATAGAATTGTCCATTTTTTGTTTAGAAAATTATAATTATTGTTTGGTTTCGCATACACCCTATCTAAAGTCAAGTTCAGTTTACATGTCAAATTTTCATTCAGAACTACTCTAATAAATACTCGTACAAGGAAGCAAACATAATTAGAATCGATAAATTTATTATAAATTAATTCGACTCCGGAAAATGGTTTAATATCGCATATACTCTACCACAATGAGGAGTACATCAAAAAGACCTTGCTCAAGGACTTCATTGCTCCTGAGCATTTTATCTATTTAGATAAAAACGGTTATATTCAAAACCGTAATAATGTCCCTCAATTATATCATTATAACAGACGAGCTACATGTAAAGCTATTGTTTATAAGCAATATTAACGGAGAAAATTTAAAATTTGTAATTTTATAATGTCCCTACCCGATAAGGACAAATTAATTAAAGCAAGCAATTGGTGGTTGGCAAACTCTAATTATAACTCTAAAATTTTCATTCAGATTTTTCCTGACGTGTTTCAACAACAATTCACAATCTATCGCAATTTGCCATAATATTTAGTCCGACTCATTAAGAAATTTATCATTGATTTAAAAATTTATGAAAATGACTTGAAACATTTTTTATTTACCTAAAAAGTAAAAAATAATCTATCTTGGAATTCTTTAAAATATTCCAAATGGTAAAGTGATTAACTTAGAATTTTTTAATAACTACCTTTCTTACTAAATAAATTAATGAATATAAAAAATTTATGATTGGTAGTTAATAACTTAATTTTAGCATTTTTTTTGTTTGCTTAGTTTCATAAATTAAGACAAAGCTCATATTATCTCTGACAGAATGAATGAAAATGAATACAAAAAAAAAACTTAAAAGACTTAAAAAGAATGGCAATTTAATTTTCGAATTGTTCAAATTAGTGAAAGTTTTTTTGCTATTTTGTTCTTGTTTAGTATTCTTTTGAAAATAGCAATAAGATATATCTTGTACATTTACAAAATGATACTGAAAAGATTCAAAATAACGCAATAAAAAATCTCCATGAACTTGGTCATAGAACATCTAGAACATCTACCAATCGTATACATCAGCAATACAGCAATACAAAATCCTTAAAGTGGAAGACAGCAGAAAATTGGCTCAAACATTACAAATACATAATATGCAAATAAAAGATATAAAATCACAAACACAAAACTAATTATATTACTAACAATGAAATTGCATTACTACAACTCTAGATCGGCAAATAATCTGCCTATGATCTCATGACATGACTCAATAATAAACCAGTCAATGAAACTCTATATTACAGTTCCAGGCTTTATCGTACAAAAAATTTAAAAATTCAGTCAGAAATAGGTTATTGTCTAAGTATAATAATGAGTAAATTCAATATTAAATTCAATATCAATCCTAGCTCAATCATATTATGTCAACTTATTTTTCTTTTATTGCTTCTTTTTATTCTCTTTCTTTCTTTTTGTATATTATAAAATTAAATATATCATATAATCAGAACCAACTTTCTTTAAACTTTTATATTTCGGTTTATTGTTAATTTGCACTGAAAATTTTAGGAAATACCTTTTAACCCAAGCAGCATCATGTATCGAAATTTTATATAAAGAATGATCCAAATTCAGTTTTAGGGTAGTCTATCATTGTAATTCTGCTTTAGTAAGAAACAATTTGTTTTACGAACGAAATTCGTTGTTAACCGATGTAGTTTGTTCGTAAAACGAATTCCGTCTTGCAAAAGTAGGGTTACGCGGTAGACCTTCTTGAATTTAAAATTAAAAAAAATTGAGCACAAATTCAAACAAATTGCCGAATTTAATTTTTATTAATCGAAAACATGTATTTCATTCATTATAAAAAAGAATATGGATTAAAAAATATTTTCTCCATAACTTTTTTTAGAAATTTCAAGTTAGTGTGTTTTGGGTTTTCAGTTTGTCCAACGATTCGGGCTTGTTGGCGTAAATACACAACTATTAGCGTAAACCTCACAAAAAATATAATCGTCTTAAAATTTATTATCTTAACACCTAGTTGCTGTTACAAAGATGTTCGCTCTACGAATTTTTCCGTAAAAAACCTCCAAATTCGCACAAGATAAGTGATAAACCAAATAGTTGAAATCACTTATTTTCCACATAATATCTTCAATTTTGCTTAATAAAATAATATGTTATTACGTGTCTATAGCGCTCATCATCAAATGCTACAGTTAAGTTATCTTGTTCCAAAAAGTAAGGTGCTATATGACTTTTGATGACTATAATGTGCATCGAATAGTGATTCTCCTTGACCCAAATTTTGCATATTAATATAACCAGAGATGTGGAATTGAGCTTCATCAAGAGAAGAAAATTTTGATTTGAAAAATTAGTACCGACTTCGAAATATGTTATTATTTACCCTTAGCACGCAATATGGGTAAATTCTTCATTGTCCCAGGGATTAATCCACTTCAGTCATGTTTTAATTAAATTTTCTTTCAATTAATAAACAAATTGATGCAAGATCAGAAGGAAAATATGTTGTATATATAGTTTGTTCTATATAACGACTAAATTGGTTATAATTTTCCTGTAAATTTCCATACAAAGTTTTGTACAGGAAATGGTTATTTCTGCAAAACAAGTGAATAATTTTAACTAGCTAAACCTTTGTTAACCGATCCAGTATGCAAATATATCGTTGAATAATAATAACTGATATTTTGAAAATGACAGCTGTTTGATTTATAGTACACTGTTAACATAGAAGACTCAAATTGAACCGCTCATTACGTTTATAATTTTGAATGCAAATTATGCATCAACACCTGTGGTTATTTTATAATTTCAATTTTGGATAAATGATAAAGAGATGTCAAGTGTGTCATAATCCAAATTTGCATAAAAAAGTACCTCTTCTTACTTAAAAAATCTCGATTTCGTTCAATTTCGCGATTTTTGGTCTGACAAAACCCTTTTCCGGTCCTTCCCGAACCTTCAGGGCATGTTATTTTTGAGCCCACCAGATTTGGTGGTAGGTAATATAAATTTTGTATCTCTTTGTAATCGCTTTGATAAAATTAGTTCAAAGTTTACAATTGAGAATCATAATATTATAGTGCCAAAATATACGTACTTATATAACGATTTACGATCAATCGATTTTATGTAACTTAACGCTGAAAACTGTTTTATTAATCTACATGGCTTATATTGCCTATTTTGAAAAATGTATTAACCCAATAAATACAAATAAGAAGTGAAATTACTTTTTCAGGTATAAGGTGAAACTCTTAGGCCCCTATTACAAATAAATCTATGATCAATCAATGGTCAATATATTGTCAATATATTAACCGTTGATTGATGAAAAATGATTGATGGTGGTTCTATTCCCATCAATCTTTCTGTCAAAATTCTCATCAATATTGCTGTCAAAATCAGCGGATGTAAAAAAGTGGTTTTTGGGGAATGTTCAGATAAGGTTATAATATTAATTTATAATATAATTCTAAAAAGAACAATTTTTATATTAATTTTAATAATTATAGCAATTATTGAAAAAAAAAACAATTGATATATTATTCAAATATGCAAAAAAATAATTTGTTGTTTTTATATACAACATTTACTTTAAAAATTCCATTTAAGTCAAAAACATTTCTCCAGAAATTATATTTTCAATATTCATATATGTTTCGAAATTATCAATATATTCAGAACACTTCCACAGTATGTCCTTGCAAAATATCAAAATTTGGATAAAAAGATTGATGAGTGCATAATTGATGTGTAATCGCTCATCATTCTTTTCATCAATATATTGTCAATATATGGACAAGAAGATTGATGAAAAGAGTGATATGTAATAGGCACCTTACTTGTCATCCAAACATATATTCAAACGATGTAACGGATGGTATAGTTAGAAGATTCGATATTGTTATTAGTAAGCTCCAACTGGTATAATGTCATATTCTGTGAGAATTTAATAAAGTTATGACCGAAATGTTTATAGGAAAAAATTGCATCGAATCGTAATAGGTATACTGAGGGCTACTCATAGTTTCCTTAATAAACATAACAAGTGTCAATGATTTTCCGCTCTTGATACACAGGAAAGTATAGAGCGATTTTCTGGGTCTAGTAAAAACAAGTTTAAGCTGCTTGCGGAAATAAAATTTTAATAACATTGGATATACATATCCCAATCAGGATACAGTTCGGTTTATGTTGCAGGCCATATTTAAAGTTCCCTCTGACCTTTTATTTTGGCAGTGACATCCCATGGTTGTTATGGAGCTGTTACGAGGATGATAGATTATGATAGAAATAAACTCAATTGACTTTTCCATTCAAAATTACATTAGTATTTGACTACTTTGGGATAACTTCTCTAACTATTCCCAAAAAAAATTTCTACTTAATAAAAACAAAATGGCCAATTGTATTTCTAACCAAATAAGATTTAATGTTGTCACGAGTAGATGAGAGTTGTATGAATCTCAATTTTAAGACGTTATGTACCTCTTAACTTATCACAAGCTCAATAATCATGATTCACCTTCTTAAGTTTTTTACAAGAGCACCAAAAAACATTTTCGTCATTGTAACCAGTCAAAAATTTTTTTTTGTTTTTTATTTAAAATTATTTTTACATCAAACTTTTTATTTTCATTTTTTTTTTTTTTTAAATATTTTCTAGTTAAAATAAAATAATAAAAAAAGAACAAAAAAAAGAGAAAGAAAACAATGTAGTTTGTAGTTTTCTCATTAAATTTTGTAATGATAGCAATAACTTTAATTTAATTTAAGAAAAGTACAAATTATTAAAATAAAAAAATAAGAAAAAAACAAAAAAATTTCCTAAGATGAAAAAGAAACTTTTTTAAAAAAGAGAGGAGGCAATCAGATCTTTAGAAAAAAAAAAATTATTTTCAAAAATTTTTATACTTCTGACTCAGTTAGAGTGAAATCGAGTAGAAGAAAATGATGGTTGACTATAAATCATTCGAGTAGAATTTTTAAAGTCACCTCTTTTTTTGTGTCTTCTTTCATTAACTCATATATATAGCTGATGTAGTGTTGTAACAACTGATGGTGAATCAACGACTGTAACAGCAGTAATCACTACTTCTTTTATTTTATTTTTTTTTTTCGTTAATTTAATTTTTACAGGGATCATTGCTAACTGCAATATGGTCCGTTTAATTTATTAGACATGTTATTTAATTTTTATATTTTGTTTGTTTGTTTCTTTTAAAGCGCAAATCAGTTGAGAATACTACCAGAACAAACTGACTAAGTATGTAACAATTTTTTTTTTTTTCATTTTGTGTGTATGTTTTTATGCACAACAATTATTATCTGTCGGTAGCTATTTAACTTGTCAAGCTTATTAGGAAGAAATATACAAAAAAAAGTGAAATAAGTCAACAAATAAAATGTATTTTAGTTGTCTTAGACAATTCTCGGAATTCTCACCTAAATTTTTAAATCGATAAATTTATGTAGACATTTTATTTAGAATATAAGTAAATATATATATAAATATATATGCTTTGCCCCACTTAACTTAGATTTTAGAAATATAGAGTAGATGATAAAAAATAAATACACAATAAGTAAATGTAATTAACATATAGAGAACATCACATTAGTTAGACAGATCGAATAACAAACGTAGATGTTCTAAGATGAGTATAAAGAATTAGAAGTAATGAGAACTATAAAATATATAAATTGATCTACTTTGGTCATATAATCGAAATTCTGACAAGTTTTTTTATTTAAACTCTGATTGTTTACTTATATCTCATTGTGGTTATTTCATTTGACGACATACTCATCAGAAGGGGTTCGGATTCCTTTCAAAGCATTTAATTGAATTTTCCGTTCATTATTATTTATATAAATAAATAAAATTAATAATAAATATAAATATAAATGAATAAAATAAATAATTTGTTTAGAGTATAATTTAGTATTAATTTAAATAAAATGGAACAATGCTATTTAACACTTAATGATGGCAGTAGTAGTAGTAGTATCCATATTTGATTAGTTGATACCAGAAAATCAATAGATACTCGAAAAAAAATTACCCATATTCAACTGTATGTAGTAAAAAATGCACTATCGTACTTAAATGTACGGATAGAATGCTACCTAAGCTCCTGACAAGACCGTTAAGGAGAACTAAATTCAAAAAATAGTTAATGCTGCAACGGCAAAGTAATGGCAGAAGAATACAATGTATAAAAAGGACATTATTGTTTAAAAATTTATACATAAATGTTTCACAGGACATTATTGTTCAAAAATGTATACATAAATGTTTCAGTCAATCTAAACCTGATCTGAATGATGCAAACTGCAGGTAAGAAAATTATAATAGCCAACATAATCGACAGCGGTTATGTATATGGATATGTCGCGTTAAGAAACAAAGAAGCATCGTTATCAAATCTATACCAATCTATCTGTGCTATACGATATCTATCATTTCATAATATCCTACGCTTATTCCTTAACATCAAAAATTTTGTCTAAAAAACTAAACTTAACATATTTATAACATAAATATTGATACCATCTACTTTATCAACATGCAGGTTGTTCAGATGAAAATAATAAGTTGAAAATTGTTTTTGCTCAGAAAAATTCAGACATAAGTATTTTGTCCTACAGGGTAACATAATATATTAAATAACATATTTAACTTATTTTAATAACATATTTTAATACAATGTTTACAATATACAACCTAATTGACTGCAGGAAAAATAATTTTACGATGTTAAAAACCAATAACAGCATGCTACTACATAAAAATCCTAAAATGGGCTAAAAAATATCAAAATTACTTAAATAAAATAAAATCGGGTCATGTTATCTTTAAAAATAAAAAAATGATACTACTACAGTACCAGCCAATCTTAATGGTGTAACAATTCTATTTTATGGTGCAACAATAAAACATCTTGAAAATTATAACTATTTCCACACATAAATATTTCTTGCATACGCTGGACACTAGAGATTAAAATGAAAATATCATATTCCAAAAGAAAATATCAGAGTTCAAATTATGGGACTAAATTAAATTATAAATTATATTAACGTATACTTACATTATAAAAATATTGGACTACAAAATAAAAATAAAAAAATGTAAGATATAATTCTGGTAATAAATTAATGATTTAGAACCAGGTGTTGAACCCCATTACGCTTTTTTGAAACAACTTTAATAATATACAAACATTGTATAACAAAATACTGCCAAAAATAAATGTAGTACAGATAAACGTAAAGATAAACATTGAATTTCATGCAAATTTGTTACTGGCGAAATAAATTGTTACATTATCATACACAATGTTTCTTCTAATCCTGTCATTGAACCTGTCAACATGAGAGCAACTTTATTGATTAACAATCAACAATTAATTAGGAGAGTAAAAACCACTAAAATCACTTTCGAACTTTTAAAACTAGGTACACAATTTTATTTTATCACTCAGAGCATTCGAAATCGTGATCTTTCGCTATATATCATGAGGTCTACCATCGAATTCGTAATTCTGTTATAGGTCTTAAGAGACAAAACTATAATTAGACTTTAGAAAACTTATTGGTGGAAAAAAAAATATTAGTAATCTGCTTAGTATTTATTATATTAACAAGACAAACTACTATATACCGGGTGTTCCAGGGCATGCATATCAACTTTTTAAGAGGGGAAAAAGCCGTTATTTTAAAAACTAAATCGAAGGTGCTCTATCGATTAGTGATATTTTCAACTTCCGGAAAGGACCGGAAAAGGATTTTTTAAGACTAAAAATCGCCGAAATTTACCGAAATCGAAATTTTCAAATGGGAAGAGGTACTTTTTTATGCAAATTCGGATTCTGCGTCTAAAAATAAGAAACTTTTGTTAAGTTCATATACAACATAAGTTTCTTATTTTTTGTCGTAGGATCCAAATTTACATAAAAAAGTAGCCCTTCCCTCTTAAATTGGTGAAAATCTCGATTTCGGCCAATTTCGACGATTTTTAATCTTAAAAAACCCTTTTCCGGTTTTCCTCGGAAGTTGAAAATATCACTAATCGATAGAGCACCCTCGATTTAGTTAATACTTTTTTTGTAAATTTTAAAATAATGGCTCCTTCCCCTATTAAAAAGCTGATATGCATGCTCTGCTATACCCGGTATATAAAAAATGATATATATAGATATTTGATTATACCAAACCCAGCAAAGTAACGCTTTTCCAAACAGATTAACTCACTTGAGAAAATTTAGGTCATTGTAGACCGCCCCAGTAAATAATCAGTTCTAGGTTTAAGTGCAAATCAAACAGTACATTTAATAAATCGCACAATAATATATACAATGACATTTCTATTGATGTTTTGGTGTTGTTTGGGCTTCTAGATATTTTCGAACATTAGAAGTTATATTTCTATTCATCTCTATTAGGTAGTTCGTGTTTTTATATCTGCACTCACATTCTTAGAATTTGCCTAATTTTTTGTTTAATTTCCAATAGAAATCAATTTTATAATACCTTTCTTTAAAAAAATAAATTTATTCTAACCAATTTTAATAGAATAAGAAATTTCCAGTAAGCTAAAAAAAAAAAACCAAATTTAAATACTTAACAAAAAAGTAAAACTTAAAAAAAAAAACAAACTTTAACAATAATAAACAAGCGACCTATTTTTTAAGAAAAAAATTTTTTGCTTATTTTAAATTTAATTGTTGTTTTTGTTTTTAATAAATTTCCTTTAAAGACGAAGGTCAATCAATAACTTTTCAGTCCATTCTGCATGTAGCACATTGCTATCAGCTAAAATTTGATTTTCTACAAGTGTCATTAATAAGTATGTGGAATGTGAAATTCAAATTAATCAGTTATGACACTGTTTCTTCTCTTCCAGGATGTATGAGAACAGGAAAAAGGGGATTTTAAGAATTAGCTATTTTTTAAACTATTCCGCTGCTTAAATCTTTCTGTACTACATGATATATGATAATATAGGGCTTCAAATTGAAATTTCCATTTTACACGATTTACAGTAAGTCTATTTAGGCGCGAAGAGTCAATTCTTATAATCAGCTTGTTCAAACACCTACCTACAGAGAATTGTGTCCAAGTGGGAAACTACAAAACCCCGAAATATATAAAGCAGTTACCAAGGACGTACGCAGTCTAATTTCTTCAACAAACTCAGTTAAAACCGATTAAATCAGATAATTTAAAAGACTAAATCCAAGGTCAGAACACTGACAGACTTTATCATAGGTCATGGTTCATTTAAAAAACATTTGTTCAAGATTTGCAAATCGAACACAGACAGATAGGCGAAGAGGAATCCTTCTCTGATATTATATTTGTTTGTAACGCCATAGTTCGCAAAAGACATTAATATTTCCAGTAAAAAAATTTGGTTTTCTTTTTTGGAAATCTGTCTTTTTTAATTTTCCAATGTAATTGGTACGAATCAAGCTCTAACCTTGATATATCAAACTATATTTACTGTTTGGACACCTAGGTCTTCTCAAGCCTTGGAAGTGATATTCTAGAAGATTTATGCGTTAAATGACGTCTACTTATCTCAACTTTTTTCTTCGTGTATACCTAAACTTTCATATACGCCTCAAAAATTTTCATGTTGTTCTTCTCACATGGATTTGATTTTTTGCCATACTGAATCCAATAATTTAAAACTGTCCGCGGCTTTATTACTTCTGCAGTTATTAATGAATCAATTGTTTCTAGATTACAAAAATCTTGCTTTAACTAATTTGTTTAGTACACGTTTGTTTCATACAATCGTACTCGTTCACATAATCAACTGATTCTATTTTCACGCCAATTTTGATTTATTGGTGCGGCCTTCTTTTTTATAATTTTCATTTCTATGTCTGAGTTAAGTGCAAGCCTCTTTAAGTAATTGACCTTGGAATGAATATCGCTGAACTTGTGCATCAGTATAGCATGTATGCATTGTTTTTCTTTGTTATAAAATTTCAAATCTATAACACCTTTTACGCAGAGATTAAGCATACACACACAATTACTTGGCACAATAGTTTTTCTTTAGAACTTTAATGATAAATTTACTAATTTAAATAACGAAAACTATATCTATTATATACGGCAACTTCGTTTTCATAATAGCTAGATTCATTTTATTTTTAGTGATTACCAAATTATACCCTTATATTTTTTTTTTTATCATTTATTTGATCCCAATGACAAATTGTACTAGACCAGGTCAAAAAACTCATAAAGCATTTTTTTTTTGCTTTAATCGGAAATAAATTTTGCACTTGTCGGTTGAAAGTCAAGCGCTATTGAGCGTGTACATAATTTTGATATTTTTTAACTACAGACTTAGAGCAGTCTACTATAAATATCCCAGAATGTCATTTTGGAAAAGTCATGCATTCCAATACTTACTGCTATTGCAAGTTATCGCCAATTTCCGTGACATCGTAAAGATATCGCAATGTCGCCAACATATTGACGTATGATCTTAAATGTCAAAAAAAAAAATTGTTTACATTGTCTCATGATCGGTAATTAATTTTACAGTGTATCCGCGACTCATTTTCACGACACGGGTTGTTAAATTATGTATCTGAAAATTTGTTGATACACAGTACAGTTTGGTACAGTTATGTTAATTTTTTTTAATTAATCAAATTTAAAAATTAAAGAAAAATAAGTATAAATTTGACTTCGTGTTTCAAAAATAAATTTAAAAATGTTTTTTTTTTATTTTAATTACAAAATTGTCCATATTAAATCTCCATATATATAATCTTTCACAAATATCAATTCAATTCAAATATTTTAAAAATTTTACCACAAAATAGGTATCTATTCAATATTTTGACATTTGATTTGACGTTTATTTTACAGACAATGTGTTTAGAGTGATTGGAATTGTAAGCAAAGTACATTGTATCGCCAACACAATGTTGTCAGCTCAGAAAATTTGATATATTGTATTTGTATGTTGAAATTTTTTGGATACATTTCCGATGTCACAGTTTTTGGTCTTTTTTTGCATTCCTTTGAATGCTACTGCGTTCGTACAAAATAAGATGAGTTGTCAAAAATTTCAAAAAATGAATGAATGTAAAAACCAGGTAAATAAAAACATTTTTGGAGTAATGAATTAATATACATTTTTAATACGAATAAAATTAAAATATGAAAATGAATTATAAAATATTAAAGTTTATTGCTGCTTTAAAATTCCAAAACGTTAATCGTGACAATTGCTTTAATTGCACATGACTGTGACTTGCAAATGAAAGTAATTGACGTGATTGACATGATTGTCAAAATGTTGACGCTTTGGGATAGTGCATATCAGTCTGCTAAATAGCAACAAAATTTGTATTACATAATAATAGAAAAAGTCAAAATTAAAGTTTTGAACAGCTTTAATATAAATTTAAATGGTTTGATGTACACTTTTGCCAGTTGAAATGTCATTTCATTCACTTCTCATAATACCAAATTGTTTGTGGTGTGTTGCAATGTGATACTCAATCGATATGTAACCAAAAAATTATTCGGTTTTTAGAATAACGTCGATTATTTCATGTACAACAATAATAATTGTGAAGAATAATGACAAAAGTCATTATTCTGATTTGATGTTGGAAAAATATAAATCTAAAACTTATTCCCTAACTTGCGTAATTTTACTAAATTAATACTGATGTCTTTATAGTAATTTTTAACTTTTTTTTTTTTAATTATTTATTAATTTTTCGTCTGTTGCTTTTTTTCTTCGAATATTTCATTTCAATTGTGGTGGTATTTTTAATTTTTCAACTCTTATGCCATAAATATAAATTTTAAAATGAAATTATTTTTAATTGATGTTATTTTTTAGTAAATTAATAGTTAAGTGTACATTAAGATTAACTTTGATTGAAATAATTAAAAAAATAAAATAATATTGCATACATGACTGTAGGTATTTAAGTAATTTTAGTACAAGAAGTACAAAAATATGAAAGGAAGCCACCACAAAACCTATAATGACAAGTAGGTTAAAAATTTAATTTTGAATTCCAAAGTAACAACAACAACAACAATAATAACAATATCAGTAGTACTCCACGTTTGTTTTAAAGAAATGAATTTATGATTTTGGTTATTTGCAACCTAAAAACAAATAAAATAAAAAAAGAGAATGTTTAAATTAACGTACCATATAGTAATAAATGTCATAAAAACTGCAAATTATTTTATTATTTTTTATTTTTTTTTTTTTAATCTGGTAGAATAAAGAATAAGTATTATACCTAATAAATTGGTTTTAATTGTATGAGAAAAGTGTATACACTGTACACATAGGTTAGGTTTATTAGTCATAATCATTTAATTGTTCAACGTTAATTTTGTAGTTTGGCAATTGAGAAATTGTAAAATAATTTATTGTACATAAGTGTATAAGTAATTTTGTAGGACTTGTATATAAGTAAATTAAAGTAAATTGTAGTAAGTAAATTTTAGAACTGGCAGTAAGCTTATGAGTTCTTGTATGGTTTTATTCCGATTAATTGCGACATTACTTTTTGGGTTTTTTACATTCGTTAGAGCCTTGGGACATTTACATTTTAATTTTTTTATTTTAGTTAGACGCGTATTCTGTTTCTCTATCCCGAATTACAAATGCCTATTGGTCAGACAGGTATAATATCTTGTTATATATTATAAAATTTTGAAAAGTTTTGGTTTTAATATTCTCTTAGCTGGAGTTATTTTTTTTATTCCGTTAACATAGTTTAACCCACTAAGGAATCTTATTTATCTATTCTTGTTCAGGTACTAACAAATCTTAAATTTGTTTTCTGTGTTAAAATGCACAAAATTTACTTACTGCAAGATTTTAATTTACTAGATATCAACATCGTTGGTTCTAAAGCTCAGAATGATGAGATTTGGCACACACAATTACATACAACAGTTTTTTCTTTAGATTTTTTATGATATATCTATACTTATATTCCATTGTATAGAGTAACCCTGTAAATCTAATCAAACCCCGTAAATAAATCATGATCTGACTAAAATTGCTCAATGGAAAAAAAAAACAGAGTTAAGTGTAACTCGTCAAAAACTCAAGACTGTCTTATTTCACGCAAACTTCCACAATTTCAATCTAATCTCCCCTTCCAAGGTGTTATTTTACAAAACACGGATAGTCTAAATATTTTAAGCATGCGCGTGAATCAAACAATTATTTGGAACGACCATATTTTTGATATTGCGGAAGGAGCTGCCAAGTATTTAGGCTATCGAAGTAGATTTAAAGCTGTCCTTTCACCATTGGAACTTCTTAATATCTATAAATCATTTATAAGTCCGAAGATGGAATATAACTCACACATTTGGGTTGGCGCTTCCATTACAGCTTTAGACTACCTTGATCGCGTTCAAAATCGCGCCATTCGTCTAATAGGCGACCCAAATATAACTTAACTTCTCTTGGACATCGACGTGTAGTCGGAGCACTTTCTCTGTTTTATAGCTCCTTCGTAGGTGTGAACACATGCTTAGCAGAAATCAAATCGCTGCTTCTTAAAGAATTCCAACGCGACACAAGAGGAACCGAAAATACTCAGTAGGTTATGGAAGTTCGTTCATAGTTCGCATTTCAAAAATGTGGAATCATATTCCTTACAATATGTTTCTTCCACATTCCAATTACAATTTGCAAAAGTTTAAAGAAAATATTAACACCGTTATTCTTCAACTTCCTATTACTAATCTATCTCCATTTTTTTCTTCCTAATTTATCCTATCCTATCCCAACCAAGCGTCACGTAAGTGATAAAGGTATTTTTATACCTAACGCTTTGTCTTTTAATGAAAAAAAAAAACAAAATATAAACTTTTACTTTCATAGCATAGTTCGGCTTTATTATTTTTTAGTGACAATCCAATTTTATACATACTTTTTATTACTATTTAGCATTTATTTGATCCCCTAAAGTTTTCGAATTGAATCTGGGACTTTTCGATTGAAGGCTCTACCTAATACGTCACCTAGAATGTTTAAATTACATTGTTGCAGTGATAATTTCCAGTTACTCCAGTCTAATCTATCTTGTTCAATTATTTTACTAATATATAAATATTTTTCTACACCTCGCATAATTCATTGAGCATTACAACATAGATTCGGATTGAGTAGTTAAGAATAAGCAGCAGACAACATTGTACATTATTGTGAAAAAGAAGAAAAAAATTCAAATTTATAAAGTAATTCTGGATTAATAAACGTTTTGTATTATTGTGATAGACAGAGGGCTTGTTGAAACTTAGTTATTTCTGTCTCTCTCTCTCTCTCTCCCCAAAATCTATCCACTACTAGATGTTAGGGGTCATATGTCTTAGATATTATATATACCGATTAAAATTCTGATGTTTTCATTTTTGTCCATTGCTACTGGTATGTGTCCTGAAATAAGTCAATACCTGATATAAGTTAAGTTATTACATGACAGACCTGTCCAGTTTCTGTTGTTTAGCCAAATTAAAGTAGAATGGATTTGCTAGGTATTCTTTTATGTCTTATCTCTAAATTTATGTTATTTGTTACGGAGTTTTATATTTTTTTCAGAGATAAATTTACTTTTACTATCTCAATGTGATATGGCCAAAACGACAGTGAAGACAATTTATTTGTCATCAGTGCGCATTCTCTTTTACTTTCATTTATATTTACTTTTTTTTTGTTCATCATTATTTATGAGTTAATACATTTTTTCCCTTTTCTAGTTCAATCTGGTGTTAAGAATCGTATGAATATCGACATAAAAACTTTCGGGACCTCCTCTATGATATATTAGTACAATCAGCTGGTTAGATGATTGATATTTCTGACGAGAAGTCGCATTGAGTTTTAATCTTATCAAACGTTTTTGTTTTGTTTTTTTTTTAATTTTCTAATCAATATCAAGTGTCTTCTCCTAATATTCCTAAGCATCACTGACTTGTATATAAAAAGCATAGCTTCAATTAATGATATAAAACGAGTACTTGTAGACGACTCTCTATAGAAATTTATAAGAATAGTTATTTATGAAAGTAGTATATTGGTAGTAGGACATATTTCAAAATATATATTTTCTAAGCAAATCGTGACAGAAAAATGTAGAATCAGAATTTTCTTATAAAAATATACTTTCAACAGTCCAACTTAAGCTAAGTTGAATTTTTTCAAACAAATTACCGAAATTTACCGATTGCTTTAAACTATCAATTTATCGGCAAATTATAGGTATAATAAGGTAATAAATTATTATGTAGTGGTTTTAAAATAATTTCCAATATTTAATAAAACAATTTTTTTTTTAATCGATGGTTGATTTTAATTCAATTAAATCATTTTGAAAATCTCTTGATTGCATCATAATTTATTATCACAAAGAAAATTAAAATTCCGTTGGTTTTTACACTTGAATTTCTTTCTTAACCTAGAATTTTATTACCCACATAATTTAACATATTCGCGTTTGCACGCATTCCCAACGGAAATTTCTCAATTCAAATTTAAAAAAAAAAAAATACATATATTACATTTTTTACTTACTCTCATAATAATATTCTTCAGTTGGATTCCATGGGTATCAATAATATTTTATGTTGATTTATTAATCCATAATGTTAAATCTGCAGTGCATATTATATGAGACAAGACACAAAATGAAAAACATATATATATATATATATATATATATATACTTATATATATATACTTATAAATATACGTAAAATTATTCCTAGAATAATCTCTTACAGTGATATTCTCGACATTATTTATTATCTCAATCTTCATATTTCATCAATCAAAACCGCATTTACTTTTTACACCTTTTGAGTTCATCATGCTGATTTCCATATTGTAAAAATCCCAACAGAAATAGAAAGAGATAGAAAAAGTAAAAATCTATTTTTGTGGTACATACTATGATATGAGATTTAATATTGTAATGATTTCCCACTGAAAAAAAAAAACATAAAAATAACAACAACAACAATAGAAATGACGGGGTTGAACCGATTATCCCATTTCATATAGTTATCATTACAGTGCATCCATATATATTGTGTTTGGGATATCTGATGAATGTGAAATTTTTATGTTTTTTTCTTTTTTTAGGTCATATAGAAAATGAAAATTCAATTTGTTTGCTCTGGAAAATAAGCAGAAAATTTATAGAATGCTGTTGAAAAAAAAAATGATTGAATTATCTAAGTTTTTAGATTTGGTTTTACTTTTTCGAAAGCATTTATTTAGTTTCAGTATATATGAATTTAAGTAGAGGAATATTATTACTGGAATTGAATATTACATTTTGAATTGAACAAAATCAGATGAAATTCATAATTAAGAAGTTGTGTAAATTTATATTCCCATGAATGAAAACATTCAAAACCATGAACATAAACGAATTGGAATACGATTGAAATTTTATTTATGTTTTTGTAAAATATCTGATCCTTATGAATTCCCTTCCATTGAAAGTATAATTTTTAGAACATGAACTAAATAATATTTTGTAATTTAAACATTTAATAAATTTATGTCCAAGCAATGACGTAATGTAATAATTGTAGAAAGACTGACATTTGAAAGGAAAAGAGTCAGATAAAAACCAATTGTGCTTATAAATAAATTGTAGAAGCTGTCTGTGAAATGTTTTGCTTTGCTGGGATCAATAGTACTAATTTGAAACTCTTATAGAAATTGATCTAATGAAAACTATTCTAAGAACTTGTGACATGTTTTTTTTATATAGATTAGTGTCTATTAGCTGAAAATGATTTAATAAAAAATTTATACCAATAAATTGTAAAACATATAGTGTTAAATAATAATAATTAGTAAGTAGTGTAAGATAATTAGCTGTAAGTTTTATTAAAACCATAAATTTTGGTAAGGTTTTTCCAATTTTTCTCTCGAAATTTTTTTTTTTTATTTTTTTTATTTATAAATTCGGTTTTTATTCGTTTTTATTGTTCTATTTTTAATTTTATTGTTCTATGTTTAATTAATATATAATAACTATTCTATAGACAAGAGATTTTTAATATATTATAAAAAAAAATATACATAAAATAATTAAAGTGATATTTAAAAAAATACAAATTTACATATTTTATATATTAAACAATTAACAAAATTAGCAAATTTTAAATAACAAGAAAAACAGAAGAAGAAAAAAGAAACTTATAAAATTCTATTCAAGAATAAAATTAAAGATTGAAATATCAATTAAACTTAAACAAAAAAAGAATAGTGTTCTACAAAACTAAGGCAAAAGATATTACATACTAAATTCAGCAAACAATAAAAATAAAAGTTAAAAACTACTCTATGCAAAAAGCATGCAGTAGCGAGAGTAGAGTTATAAAAAAAAATATTTGACCAAAATAAAAGATAGAACAATAATAACGAATAAAAACCGAAAATAAGAGCTTATAAACCTGTTAAAAATAACTAGAAATAAAAATCAATATCTTATAAAAAAAAAAAGAACAACAATTAAGTTTAATTAAATACAAAAGTTTACGTAACTATATATGCGTACTAAGTCATTTACTTGATTATGATTGAAATTAAAAAGCCAGAGTTTAACCAAACTGAGTAATTTAGAACCATAACAATTATTAGTTAAAGGTGGAGGTAGTAAATTATAAAGCCGAGGTGCAACTGCTTAAAATGAGCGTAAAAAATGTTGTACATTATGAGGGGGTATGATAGCTAATCTTCTGTTGTTGATTCTCGGATTATATATTTCAGAATGCCGGCTTCGTAAATAACAACTTCTATTAAAAAATACTTTGAGGACTCGGAAGTAAAAAAGATGCTTCAGAGGTAGAATATTCAAACATTGAAATAAAGGGAAGCTGCTTTTCCTACGATGCTTTTTTTAAAATTAGTCTGATAACACATTTTTGTTGTATTTACAAAGGTTTGAGATAATTATTAAAAGTACCTACCCAATTAACAATTTTATATTGTTTAAGGTGATAAAATTGTCTGACAACTAAATGAAAATACTTATTTAAAATTCGTGTATGAATTGACCAATCTAACTTAGAATCTATTGTAACATCTAAATATTTGAAGGAATCAACACAATCAAATTTAAAACAACCTGCGGAACAATTATGCATTTCGTTTAAATTATATAATTTCTGAGTAAGAAGAGAGTTATTATGAGGAAGAGGAAATTGTCTACATTTAGCACAGTGATACAAAATATTATCACACATAGGAATAGAGCTACCTAAACTGAAAAACATAATTTTAGTTTTATCACTTAATAATAATTTGTGATAGCAAAACCAGCGACGTAATAAGTCCAAGTCATAATTAATATTATACACATTTTGAAAAAGTTATTTATTATTGTAGGATAGACCAACATCATCAGCAAAGACAATTGAACAATACTTAAATTTTTGAAGAAGAACAGAATTAAAGAAGATTAAAAATAGTGCAGGACCCAGAACAGATCCTTGAGGTACGTACACCCAAAGAAATACTCTTGAGATCACTGATGGCGTCATCACTTTTAACTTTCTCAGTTCAACCCGTTAAATAAGAAGAAAGTAAATCAAAAAAATTACCTCGAAAGCCAACTTTATACAATTTGTCTAATAGGATTTTATGATCCACAGTATCAAATTCTTTTTTAATTTCAATAAATAACGCAGCACTTTTTAGTTTATTATTAAGAGCTTCATAAATACGCGAACAAAAATGCATCTTCAGTAGATTTGCCACTACGAAAACCAAATTGCTTACAACTTAAAAAGTTAGTACGATCTAAAAATTGCATCATTCCATTTTTCATTACTCTTTCAAATATTTTAGAGAAAGAACTTAACATAGAAATAGGACGATAGTTATCTGAGCAATTTATATCTCCTTTCTTGAATAAAGGTATTACCTCAGCAATTTTTAGAGAATTAGGAAAAATTCAAATTTCTACACAGCAATTAAAAATATGAGCTAGAACATCGACCATATTAAGACTAATTATTTTTAAAACAAAACTATAAATACCAATGAAATATTAATAAGTACAATAAATCTTAGAATTAAGAAACAAAAAAGTCTTATTTCAGTTGCGTAGATTAACTAGTATATGAAAAAACAAATTAACCGAACATTTTACCAAATCTCTAAATGAAACCTTGTCAAGATTTCATAAAATTTCGGCCAATTTGAGGTTTCTGTAATTAGATTAAAGACTTGCTTTGAAAATCTCATATCACTATTCTAAAATTAATTTTTATGGCTTTTACTTACTTTCTGGACTATACAGAACTTGTACTTAAAGGTCCTGATGGGTTTGACGCAATATTGTTGCCCACTGACTACGGTTACGAGATTTTCTCCAGTTGGATCAGTTGAAAATATGAAGTTTTTTCATATCTGCTGATACTTTCATTTCCCCAACGAAGGTTTTTATCAACGATGCTTTCCCCAGGGTTTGGGCTTGAAGATTTTTTTAGCTGGAGTATTTCAGTCCATTTGCTCTACATTACCTAGCAAATTAATGCGTCTTATAGTTTTACTTTTTTGTATAGATTCATTTTGTTAAGCAGCTAATATAATTCGTCGTAGGAGAGAATACATCCCTCAAACCCCTTGAAAACACCTTGAAGAACCCGGAACCGTAAATTCAACGAAGACTTTTTCTTTTAAAAATACCAAGTGCATGTTCACTTACTAATATCCACGATTGATTACCATATATTTGATTCTGATTTGATTTATCATGATGTGATTTTGTATTTTGAGAAAGGATCTTTGAACCCAGTTATTTCGACAAACCTAAGTAGCAACGGTGATTTGCAAAGTTAATTCTTCGTCTCAGTTTTGTAGTTTCAGTATGCTTAAATTGAAAAATTTTTGTGGATATTTGGTTTCCTTTTATAATTTGTTTGTACATAATATGCTATTGACTATTGTGACCAGTTGATCAATGCAAATAGCTTTTTCGGTTGGCCAACTAAACCAGTCACTGTCAATTGTATTATTAAATATACAACAAGGAAGGCAAGGGCTCAAGGGACTTGCAAATGACATTTCTAATTACAAGCCAACCAATATACGGGTTACGTCATCTGGCTACTGATTAGAATGTTCATTCAAAATAATCTGAAAAAATAATCGAAAGTTAAAAGAAAAAATTATTTGATATGATACGAGTATGTATAATATCTATTAAATTTCACTTATTAATCCCAAAATAGCTCAAAAGTAGAGTACACAAATATAATAAATTACTTAAAAAATATAAGAAACGAAGATATAGATCAGTGCAAAAATTACATTAATTGAAAACTAGTTAAAAAATTATAACATAAAAATTAAAAACCTATTACAACAGTAAGGATGTTCATTCAATGACTTTATATTTCAATGGCAAAAAAAATGGTTTATATTACTATTATTAGGTATAAAATAATATCGTTATAAAACTCTTAAATCATCAATCTTTTCTTTTTAATTAAGATCAAGAAGAAAAAAATATTTTTAATTATTAAAAACAGAAACTTCCTACATACAAAATGCAACATGAATATTTCTATAACAAAATTAATAATAATAAAAAAATACAAATGCAGCCATATAAGAAATAATTTTCTTTTTAATCATGATGTCTTCATTTTAAATTTTAATTTTGAAAAATTTTATGAATTAATCTTAAAGAATATATTTAAATATGTAGGTAAAACAAAATGGAGAAATTGTATATTATAAATAAAACAATTTTCTATTTGCAATCAAAACAAAGAAATGAAATAATAAATTTATATAGTTTTATCACTTGGGATAAGTTTTTAGATTTGTTTTTTTAATAATAATAACAAAAAATGTAATAAATGTCAAAAAAAAAATGAAAATAAAATATAAACAATATTAAAAATATATTTCTGACCATCAAAATGCATTTTTTTTATAACATAAATTTCGTGATCCATCATAAACCATCATCCCACAGTGATTTTAACTTAACTTTGTACATAAATAATTTAACAGAAATTTTTTTAACTTGATAGGTTAGTAGATATGATTAGATGACTACGATATAAAGATTGTTTTATCATGATAGAATTTCATTTTGACAAAGGGGTACATTTGAGGCGTTTTTGCTTGAGTTATTGTCTATCCATATTAGATTGGACGTTGAAGTTGATTCTTTGCAAATTTGTAGTCTTCATTATCTGTGCGTATGATAATTTAAAACTTAAGGAGATATTAATTCGGAAATATGACAGTTGTAGCATACTAGAACAATGAATATAGCTCATTTACGTTTTAAAGATAGGTAGGTTAAGAAATAACCTGTATATCATAGAAATAATTGAATGGAAGACACTGGTAATATTTACCCGAGTAGATATACATTTCTCTATAAGATATTAATGAGAGTTATTAAATAGGTATTAAATATTTGTGGAATAATTGAATTCTACAATTATTTGACAATAAAAGTGTTGACAGAAAAATGAGGAATCGTTTACATGCGTGTGTAATCTCCCCAGATAAAAGTCAACATGTGATATCTTTCTGGTGACACTCGTTATGTATTTGACGTTTTAAATTACTTTATTATTTCATTTAATCAAATCTTTATGGCATCAAGGTAGATTTCCACGTCCGTCGGTTTTACCGTCACGGTCGCTATTTCTGTGACGGTTTTTTGAAAACGATTTCCACATGCGATGGTTTTCAGTCACACATACTTTGAAACATTTTTTTTTTTTTTATTTATCTCTAAGATTGCATTACAACTATCTTATAAATTACTAATATGCAAAAGGCATATTAAAGATAACAAGTAAAAATTTGTGAAAATATACAGATGCCTTGTGAGCGACGATTCCACCGAATCGACCCTTATATCAAATATTAATACTAATTGAAATATCAAATATTTATGACTCTACAGTTAGTACAGTGAATTGAGTTTTAGAATCTACTTAAAAGATCTTGAGGTCTGAGGCGATTCAGTCTTCTTATATGAACGTTATTCAACAGATCAGCTGCCAGTTGGTGTGGATGGAACTGCAATCTTTCGTGGTATCTTTTGCTGGTCTTTGTCACCACCTCTTTCACGGAGCATATGTTTAGATCCTTTCTTATATTTGAATTGCTGACGTACCAAGGGGCATTGACAATTGCACGAAGAGCTTTGGCTTGACACCTTTCAAGGATTTCGATGTTAAAGTGTACCCCATAACTCAATCCTATATGTCCAGATGGGCTTTAAGGTTGCCCAACGACGTCCCATAAGCCAATGCATATCCCTGAACTTTGTTCTTAACTGCTTATTTTTATTGAAAATGTAATTTTGCCACGTTAGTCTACGGTCCAGATGCAAAACTAAGTACTTTATCGAATCTTCTTTCGGTAAAAGTCAGTTATTTAGGGTTACTGGCGGACATGTGCTTCTTCTGGTGGTAAATGTAATATGCACCGATTTGGATTCGTTAGTTCATATTCTCCAAGTTTTTAGCCATTGTTGAACCCCTTTGAAGGTGCTGTGACGCCAGCTGTGGGGCTTAATTTGATGACAATATTGCTGTATCATCTGCAAATATGGCTATCATCGTGTCTTCGCTCGTAGAAATATCAGCAGTGTATAATAAATACAACATTGGATCAATCACACTACCTTGTGATAGTATGGCTACCTTCATGCGTGGCTACCGTCACGGAAAAGATAAAGTTAATTTAACTTTTCGACGAGACGAAAAATCGGTGCGACGCTCGCTTCTGATTGGTTAAAAGCGACCGTCGCCGTGACCACCTTCATTAATCGCTTCATGGTTCTAAAACAACAAGAATATATGTGTTAGATATTAAGAAAAACTAGTGGATCGAACGTGTTATAGATTGAGGAGTTTTTTTTTTGTTATTTGTTTGCCATCTTCTTCTTCGAAACATAAGGATTAATTTTCGTTTCTGTTCTAGTGTCGTTCAGATCATATATGGTTTAAAAGAAGAGATAAATTTTATCGCTCAGGGGATTTGAACCCGTATTTGTCATATCATTGGATTACATTTTTTTCTGCACTATTACCGATGAGGTATTTTTTTCGTTGCCAAAGTTAACTGCTTTATCCCGAATTTTATCATGGCAACAATAATATTTTTTTAAAATTTTTATTTGAACTTTCATAAACTTTAACAAAAGTTTTACAAACTTTAAAAATAACAAGCTTTAATCAAATATTTATTAGGTACATTAACTATTTTGCATGAGAAAAATAACATTCAGAATAATAAAACAAAAACTTTTACTTTAATCGTGGTCTGAACGAAACTGACTTTTTGATTAGGAATCAGCTATAACATAACCAGTATATTATATGGTTATACAAATGTGTATAAAGATGGTGTAGCCCAAACTTAAGCAATAAAAATTAAAATACCATATTACAGATTATTAGACTTAAGCCTATACTTAACGAAGGTGAATACATCTTTATTTTAAATTCCTGATCAATTATTTCACCTGTCATTTACATTTGAACTGTCATATTTATTTAACATCAATTTTATATATCTTTATTTTTAATTACTTTTTTCAATTCTCAAATTCCAGATTTTAAATTGATTTTTATATTTTTATATATAAAGAAAGATTTTCAAAATTAGAAATTCCAAATAAACTACTTCGTTTGGCAATGTGCGATTTTAAATGGCAATTAGTGTGTTCTTTCCAAGAGATTAAGCAAAAATATTCCCATTTTTTTTTTATTTATTTTAATTTTTTATTTTAATGCGCTCATGTTTAATGAGTCATTTGAAAATTATATTTTTCTCTATTTTAGATAAGTACTTTTAAAACTCAATTAAATATGTAAGGTACATGTTTTAACTAAAAAAAAATATATATATATATATACATTTTAGTTAAAAATTTTATGTCATTAGAAATATAAGAATTACGTCGCTAGACGTTTTTTCGTTTTCTAATTTTTTAAATTTTTATTTAACCTTAGAATACCCAAGAGTAGTAATTTAGTGATTCTGTTTTTTTTTTTTTTCATTTTGAAATGTTATGAAGCTGTTTGTTGATTATTTTGTTTCAAATTTAAAAACGAAAGAGCTAAATAAAACAAAAGTTAATAAACGACGTTAGAAAAGAAAGAATTTTTATAAACATTTTAAAAAATATATTTATCGACTGAATATTTTTTACAAAGTGTATATATGTATATATAAGTATACTATTGCCAATTACGTCTATTAAAATGAAATTTTCACAATTGGATTTATTATTAGTAAAATATTTAATGATATAAAACTACTCCAAATAATCAAGCGCACAAACAAAAACAACCTATTTTGGCCATACAATTTCTTTTTACAACCATTTGGCCATACAACATCTCTTTTATACGCCGCTTAACACCAGTTGCTGTTACTACACAGTAATAGTGTTATTAAAAAAGTACCCCACTTTAAGAACCTGGGAGTAAAATTTGTAGAGAAACTCTCTTTCAATGAGCACGTCAACGCAATCTAATTTTATGTTGGGTTTCATTAAGAGATGGGCTAGGGAATTCGACTTCATTGTATATGTCACTAGTTCGTCCCAATCTTGACTATGCTAGTCAAGTGTGGTCACCACACTATAATATTCATATTGATAGAATTGAGGCAATTCAGAATTTTTTTGTTGAGGTATGCGTTACGTAGACTGCCATGGGCTTCTTCCTTCTTATTCTACCCCCTTATAAAAATAGCCTAAAGTTAATTAACTTGATCTCTTTGGAATCTAGAAGAGAAATTTCAGATATTTTCTTCATACTATAAGTTATGAAAGACGAAATCTATTCACAGTACATTAAAAGTATGGTGAATGCTCAGAAAACATTTTTAATGCCGTTTATCATCGAACAAATTACAGGAAATGTGAACCCATTAATAGGATGTTTATGTTATGCAATAAATATAAAAGCTACATTGATCTTACATTAATTGATCTTTCATTAAGTGGAGGTCGAATTAAAAAGGCTTTATTGCTATAACTCTCTTGGAATTGAATATTTGAGTTCGGGGTTTAATAGAAGAGATTTATGGTCACAAACAAAAAAAAAACACATTCTCTTATAATCACATTTAATAACCATTTGTTAATATGTAGTTCTAGTTTTCCCATTTCCTTCTATTTTTCTTTTATAAATTGTTGAGTACTTTAGTTTAGAATAATTTTGTTAAATATTAATTACTTTTCTTCTTTTTTTTTAGTTTAAGACTTAATTCTATACTGTTTGATCTAAACAAAAAATAAATAAAAAAAAAAAATACATAAGTTAGAATAAATTTCTCCAATCGATATAAAGCAAATGTGTTGAATAAAAAATATCAGAAATTGATCCGCGTTAATATGAGCAGTCCCAGCAATCAGATACCGTAAAAATTTAGCTATTATACCGAAATCATCCGATGGCGTGTTGAAGTGAAGAATTTGAAGTTGAGAAGAAGAAAATAAAGTTAATTGAAATTTGCGGCTTTTGCGGCTTTATTTCTATAATCTTATACCTATTTCAGTTTACAGATACAATTATATTTCACTTACAGTTGAAGTGCGATTCTATTTCACTGATTTATTTCAATTCGTTCTTGTTCTAGGAAGAAGATATTATGTAGATATTGGAGAGTAATTTAAATGATCTTATGACCATGTTGATATTAAATTTAAAAGGAATAATCATCATCATTGTCCTGTAACCCCATTCGTGAGGCATAGAAAGAAAAAGTAATAATACAATTTTATATTCAATTTAATATTGAATAAATAATACTATGTATGCATTAAATACCATACTACATATAACCACCTTACTAAACAGATCAGTTAAATTATAAAACATACCAACCATAAATTGCATACCAACTGCTAAGTACTACTTTAGATCATTATACGAAGCTTGTCAGTTTAACAAAAATAATTCCATGTCAATTTGATCTCTTAGGGTATAGAATATATTTATCCCTCTAAGGGTTAATAATTATTTTGATACTAATAAAAGTAACAACAAAGTATAATTCGAACAAAATTCAAATATATTACTTTGAATTTTACAATTTTTTCTTTCTTCATCACTTTTTTTCTCTAAACTAGATAGTTTTACTATAAAAATATTATTGTCAATTATGTTGCTGAAATCAATTTTTTTTTTTTGAATATTATAACTTACTTCTACTACAACTTACAATGACACAATCATCAACACACAACATACACAATTCAATGTTTAGAAAATAATATGTTGTTATGATGAAAAATTATGAGATTAACCTATGTACACGGTATATACTACTAATGAAAAATATAATTTTCTTTGTTTTTGGAAATATTTTTAAAGAAAATTTTTTAGATAGAAAGTGTTATAAGTTGATTATGGATTCTTTAGTGAATATGAAAAATTTAAAAAAAAAAAATTTCTCTGATTATTAGATGAGCTTCATTAATAAAACTTAACAATTTGACACTTCTTTCTTTACCATTATTTATTTCAACAGTGTTCAAATTAATAACATGTCCTTAATGATACAATCTTAATTAAATTTTTATTATTGTTAGTAAATTAAAAGCCGGCTAATCATTTGTTTTGTTAAAATTTTCGATTTAGGTTGAAATTTACTAATTTTAGGATGAAGAAAGAAAATTTAGTTAAGATATTTATGTATTTTTTTATTAAGAGAGTAATTATATTTTTCATCTTGATCTTTAAATTAAAATAATAAAAGATGAATTTAGAAATTTAAGAAAAAATATACGATAAGACTAGATTTACATAATATGCATAAATAGTTTAGCAAGCAATTTGTTAAATTCAAATAATGCTGATTGTCCTAAATACTACCTAAATACCACAATAATTTATAATTACCTATATATATTCAGATCAAATTAATAAAAGCAGAACAAATAGTAGAATATAATGAAAAATGTTCACTACATTCAATTATTAAACCAGAGATAATTAAAATGTATAAATTCATTGAGAACAAATGCCTCAAAATCAATGAGGGTTTGATAACTCAATTCTGTTATAATTGAAATAATGAAATATTTCAAATGATAGGACATTATTATCAGATCTACATTTCCAGTGGTTGCTAATCCTATACTAGTAAAATAGGTTGGTATTTTCCTATACTATTATATTTCATCTATGAGAGGCTGATTAAATTCTCTAAAACTAAACCTACTTTAATTCATAGGGTACAGAACGAAATCGACTAAAAGAAATCCCCAAAGAAAAAATCAAATTTTGTTTTGGGGGATTCTGTCCCTTGAGATTTGGAAGCTACTCAATTCTAGCACAATACTTTTTGATTACTATTTTGATATTATTATTTTATAAAGGGATTAGAAGTTACCTTCTTATGATACTGTTTTATTCATCTACTATGGTGCATTGTTAATCGATCTAAATAATTTTCATTAGGAATCGGATCAAATACATCGAAAGTTTTGATAATCGGATCAAATATATCGAAACTGATATTTAATGTGCTTGACAATTCTTACAGTTCGACACTGTATACCCGAAATTTTCATTATAAATCGGATCAAATGCATCGAAAGTGTTAACAATAGGATCAAATCCATCGAAACTGATATTTAATGTGATTGACGTTCCTCACAGTTCGACACTGTATAGCCGAACAGATATTAGGAATTGTTTTATTTGATATAACTTTATTTGCAAGAAACGGTTTTTATTTATACTACCAATAATCCAATACATTTCACTGTATTAGCGATTATGTGCCGTATATGTGATTTAAATAGACACCTAAATGTTTTACTAAATCTACTGTTTTATTAAACTTTAATTTCCAAAATTTTCAATAACTTTGGCCGGAAGCACTGTTGTTTGAAAGTTAAATAGATAAAAATGAGGAAAATAATAAATAAAGTCCAATTCACGATGACAAACAATATAAAAATACTTGAATAAAAGTGAAATTATATCATGTGGTATTACAGTTATGCAAATAAATATCAATCATTCTAACCTTCGTTAATATAAATTTACCCACTTTTTATGCTATCAACTATGATTTCTAAAAATAATTATATCTATGTACAATATGATGTAAATTTTTATATATTTAATCAAATATATATAATTTTGAAAAATTGAAATTAAATCTAACCCTTAATATTAAATATAAAAAGGAAGCCTAAATAAAACCATCAGACATCGGTTTTATATTTTATTACTTTCTCTAGTAATATTCACATCCAACGTATTTAAAACCAAATAATCTCTTCTATACCAATATTCATTCATACTCATACATACATATATATTATATATACATACATAATACCTTAATCAATTGAAAATGTTAATTTAAAATAAGTAAATAGAATAATTTGAAAAAATAAACCAACAAAAATAAATTCTCATATTTAGATCACATTTTCCCCGCATTTAGACATAACTTCAACTAAATAAATTTAATTTACCTCATCTTCTTTAATTTATAGGTAATAACCTATAAAAATAATTTCAACAACCTAATAATGTAAAACATTTTCTATTTTTTAATGATTTCGTTGTCTTAAATATCTTAACATTAATTTCTTCTTTCAATTCAAATTCAATTCAATTCAATTCAATTCAATTTATTTATTTACTTCAATTACAATAAATTTCAACATTGTTTTATAGTTTTTGTTTTTGCTTATTATTATATTGTTCTATTTTAAATTAAAATAATATATATATATATATACATATATATATATATATATATATATATTATATACATATTATGTTTTTTTTAACTAATCCCCCAAACTAAATTTATAACACGATGGTGGTTTATTCGATTACTCTAGATTTGTATTAAATTTAAAATTTCTATAAAAAAACGAAAACAACTAAAAATTAAATCATCTGAAAATTTTGTTTTTGTTTTGTGATTGAACATTACAGCGATCAGTTTCTTCCTTGATTCAAACAAACCATCATCAATTTTCATTATAATACATGTTAATATGTACAGTGTCGTAAAATAGTTTGAAAACAGAAAATATAATTCTTCAATATTGACAATTGTAATGGAAATAGAAACGAATTTGTTCTAGGTATATGTAAGCAGGCCGAAAACAAAATGCGCTCATAAAACAGTGAGCAAAGAGTAGTTAAACTCTTCAATCTAGAGTTAGATTATAAAGTTAATGAATAAAAACAAAAAATTAATAGCCATATAAAATAATTATATTACGAAGTTAGAAACATAAACTATTCACTCTCCTTGAATTAAATTTTATACAACATATACTTATTTCCATAACTGTAATATGCATGTAGATGAAAAACAAAAACAAAAACAAAAAATCAATTTATTACATATACAATCGATTTTAATTTTTTTTTTATTTTTATTTTTAAATCGATGTAATAAAAGTCACAGTTGGTAGTAATAGCAGCATTCATATCAATTCAATTGAATATTATGAGTTGAGAATAAAACAAAATCAAAATGAATTGAAAATAAATAATAGAAGTTGATTTTAACAACTATAAGTTATTTATTCGACCAATAATTTCGGAAACTTACAAAACAAAAAAAGACATCAAATGAATGCCGTATGGCGTATAGTAATCCTATACAGATTACGATTAGTGAATGATCTGGATACATAATCAAAAATACAAAAAAAATAATTGAGATGAGAGAGGTTAACGTGCGGATCCGCAGTTGTGTTTTCTCTAACATATATTTAAATATATAAGTTCTTTATGCTATAAGTTCTTTATATTAGATAAAGATTGATTAAACTCATATCTAAATTTGTAAATTTATTCATTTAGAGTTTACCCACATTATGTGATTCACTTAGTTTATAAGTTTTTTGTTTTGTGAAAAAATTTCTAATCTGTCATGAAAATAAATAAAAAACTAAAAAAAAGAAAAAAAAAATTGGTACCACAATTGTTTATTTCCTAGTATCTGGAAAACAACCAATCTCAATTGATTTGTTAATAAATTTACACCTATGAGATCAAATGAATCAATTAGGATCTGAATGTTCACAAAACTATTATCCTCCTTATCATAAATCTAATACTATTTATATAAATTGCTTTCAAAAAGCCTGCATATATTGGTTTACACAACACGCAATAATAATATTAGAGTAGAATACGCATTCTCTGAGTATTCATTTTATATATATATACTTTTTTCCATTCAAATTCAACATTTTTTCAAACAAATTAAACAATTTTTCATTTAAATTCAACATTTTGTCAAACAACTTGTTAGAAAAAATGTTGAATTTGAAAGTATATATACAATTTCCTTTTTACAAGTACATATTCTGATTGTTTATGTTTGTATTGTACATATCCCATTTGGAATGTATACTCTTTTTATTTTATTGAATTTTGTGTGGATCAAAATATTATTTTATGTTTGCATTTTGATGAAATATTTTTAATCGGTTATAAACTCAGTTGGTTAAAGCGTAATATTAATATCACAAATTCTGTGAGTTAATTCTCTGTTGAGCCAAATTTTTTTTTCTTTATTTAAAAAAATATTTTTTTTTTGTTATTAATTATAAAATTTATAATATTAATTTTTAAAAACAAGAAAAAATATTTTTTTAATAAAAAAAAGTAATTTTTAATTATTATTCTCTTCTCAGTTATTTCAACAAAACACGAAATCGTTTAGAATAAATCCAAGCATATAAATTATGTATACCTTTAAATTTTAAGTATGTATGTATGAAATAAAATTTGTTAGTCCGGATTTTACAACATAGTTTAAGAAGAATTTTAGCTAAATTCGGGTTTCAATAATATGGAGCGGGGGTTTGACAATAGAAAAAAAATGTAATAATTTTCAAATTTTGTTTTTTACTGTCATCTACATACTACATCCTTCTGCCGTCAGTCAAATCAGGATTTCAATAACACGGAGCGGGGGTTTGGGGGTAACAGCCTCCTACAAAAACAAAAAAATGGATTAATACACACCTACATATGTATATTTATAATGTATGTACATTTTTGTTAAATTAAAAAAAAAATATTAAAATCATTAATTTTTGTGTTCAAAGTTTCTTACTATTATTTTTTAGAACTTTAAGTTGTAGTAAATAATAATAAACAATAAATTTTTTTTATTGGAAAGTGGTACATATTTTGCTTGAATTTTTGAAAAAAGTTCTGACTGTAGAATTTTAAATTAACGGCAATGATTGGTTTTTGTCCTGTACTTTGGTTTCAGTCGAATTTTTGTCCTTTTCTTAAAACGTTTTCTCCCAAATAGGTTTCAGGCATCAAAATTTTGACCCTCCTAAATTATTTATAAAAACTTTTGTAAACAAATTAAATAGGTCTGAGTATAGTCTCGCTATAACAGGCGCTTTGTCGGCATCACGATGTAGAAGGCGCGAAGGTGTCTCTAGTATATATTTATGCACGCTCTCAAAACTGTTTATTATAGTTTAATAATAGTTTACAGAGAAAGACAACGATAAAAATTATGCATTTTATTATAAACGAAAAATTAAATTCATAATCACATTTAAAAATTATTTTTTTAAATACAGAAAGTGATATACATACAGAAACAGAAACCGCCATTGTCATATGAAACAGCATGTCGGAAAAGTTTTTATTTTACTTATAAAAATAAAAATTAATTTTTTTTTCTCAGACTAATTATGTTTGCAATTTGATCGATTGCTATCGATCCAGAAAAAAATAAAATAATATAAAAAAATAATCAAGAATCGAATTTGATCGAAAATTTTATATGAATTGATTTGAATTGCTTTTAAAAAAGTTTGAATTGCAGATTATCTGGGTTACAAGAACATAATTTTTATTTTTTTATATTTTTTTTTTTATTTTTAGGTTTCTATCATTTCCATAAGTTTAAATTTCTTATTTTCTTTTTTATTTTCTTTATTGCTTGAATTTTTCTGTGGATGATTAAAGCGTGCGAATAAATCGTTTTCAATGATTGATTTAAGAGCACATTTTAAGTAGTTTCGAATTTAAACATTTTTTTTTTTAAATTCGTAATTCTTGAATCTAAGTGATTATCAATTTTTTCTATTGTTCTAAATTTTACACGAAAATATCTCTATTTAAGAATCGAAGAAGAATAATAATTGAGGAAGAGGAACTGAAGAAGTACGGAATTTTGTTGAGAAGAAAAGAAAATGCCGACAGTGTTCAAGTTAAATTTTTTATATTGTGTAAATTTTGTTTTTGATATAAAACCAAAAGTGTAAAGTATAATGAATTGAATTGACTTTAAATACCAAATTATTTATATACATAATTAAATCACTAACAGAGTTTAAAGAAAATAAAAAAATAAAAATTTCGTAAACTGTAATTTGTACGGATAAATTGAAATGAGAATGAGACAGATGGATAAAATTGGTTGGCAGCTTAAAATTCTTTCAAGTGGTAAATTTGGCATACTTTCTCAAAAATAATAATTTTTGACACTTAAATTTAAACAAAAAAGAAAATATGAAATTAATAATTTGTTCAAAATTATTGCAAAAATTTTAATTTGAAATTTAAAATTCAAAATTTGATTGAGAAATTTTTTGTAAAACACCTTTGAAATATTTCACCACTTTACACCACTTGTGGAAAAAATTTTCAACACACATATTTTTAAAATACTTAAATTCAAATTAAGGTTTTTAAATTTTTCTCTTGAAATTTTATAAATCTCTTTCTTAATGGATTATTAAGTCTTCCAGGATACAACTATCATTTCAATTTACTATTTAATATGAATATCTTATAATTTATATTTGATTACTATTAATAAAAAGTATACTTACCTTTAGGAAATAATTTTGATATTTAAATGTCATAACATAACAAAAATAAAATATCGATTTTCTAAATGTGCAATAATATAAAATGGTTTACTTTAAACCTAAAGCTTTGAACTCTTAAATAAAAAAAAAAACTAAAACTATTCAGTTTTATAATTATAATTACCGAACCCATTAGGCGTTTAGTATAGTTTCATATAAATAAAAAATAAAAGTTTTTCTGCAGAACACTGAATATCAACTACACAAAACACGCAACTCAAATCACAAAGATCTCAATGTAAGGTGTACATAATATGCGTGACTTTCATAATTTCAATTTCATATATGAACGATTCAGAGTGGTATAAAATTTATTTTTCGTTTAAAAACTTCTTCAACTGTTCTTCAATTACATACTTTTCACAAACCATTTGAGCTAACCTTTTTGTGAATGAAATTCATAAGTCACCTGTCCTCCAGTAACAAGTGATAGTATACAAATTTTGCAAGCTGGTAATGAAATCAAATAGTAGTCACTTGAACCGACGGCTTATGAACAAAATAATATACATACTCCAAAAAAGGGAACTTCTGAATACGAGTTCATATAGAACATAAGTCACAAATTTTCGATTCAAAACAAAATTCAAATCAAAATCCAGCTAAAACAAAAAATTCGAATACTGGTTCATAGAACCTGAATCACAACTTTTAAAGCTGAAACGTAAAAATAAAATTTTACTACACCTAGCAACCATCAATGCTATTTGAACGTATGGCATACAATTGTGAGACTTCAGCCTCAATATCACACATTAACCAACGATTTCAGGCAAAAACTGTGTATGGTAAATGTCATAAAAAACTCATACATCAGAAACGGGATAAATAGAGTACAAGAAGAAATTTATGAGCTTCATAGACTCAGGGTATAAAATCATCAGCTGAGTTTCCATTATCACTATGTTCACAACTTTTTTTTTTTTTTACATTTTCGTTCAGTAAGAATCATCAATGTATGTTCCCCCGCATGATATGTAAATTGTAATCAAATTTATTTGTTTGGTGTTCAACATGGAATTCAACCACAAATAACAAACAAAAATTAAAACTTGCACAAATTTAAAACACTTCAGAAGTATAAAAATGTCGTATTAAAAATAACCCATACTTTTGACAGTTTAGAAACCACCGTAACAAAATTGCTGTAATTTTTTTATACCTTGAAATATCAAATTTTATGCTATTAGAAAATAAAATCAGTTTGCTAATCTAGTTTTATATAGTGTGTTGTGAACTATATTGTTATGCTTATACTTATTCTGATTCCTAAATCAGAGAACATCATTTACACGTTGGGTGGCAGTAGATAGTGACAACCGAAAATACCCAGGTTCGACTCTCTATATGAAGGTAAAAAAATGCTTTATGGGTTTTTCGACCTGGTCCAGTACCCTTTGTTATTGGAATAAAATAAATGATAAAAAATAATTCTAAAAACTATTGTTTTGTATGCCAAATCTCTGTCTAAAAGCAGTTAGGGTGTTCATCCCATAGGCTTGGAATTATAATATAAAAGAAAAAAATCTATGTTTTTGATGACTCAAACAACAAAAACATGACAAACTAAATTTAACACAAAACAAACCACAAAGGTCCCGTTATAAAATGGAATATGTTAAGGAGCCAGTGTAAATTTTGCTATATTGAAACAAAGAGAAAAACTAAAAAAAGCATAACTTATATCGAAATCATCTGTGATAACTCGGATATACAACCAACAAGAATGTATAAAACAATCAACAAGATAATCTCGAAATTTTCAACTTATATATAATATTCCAGACGTAGTATAATTGACAATAGGCAAAAAAAAAGAATATCAAGATCATGTCAGTAGATTCGCTGTTTCGACAGAGAGACTATTACAGACAGACTAATGAAATTAGTGTACAAAAGTAAACTAGATTGCCAGTGACTACCAAGATGACCAAAAAATGTGTTAACAACGCTGGACCTCGTTATCAAAAAAACTAACATCTTTTCGAAACAGTATCAGAAAGAAGAAAAAGAATATATATTTAGTTTAACCTTCTTTTCAATAAAATTTTCTTTGTTCGATTAGAATAATTAAAAAATCAAAGAAAAAAAACTGTTATGCCACTCTGTAATATTGTGAAAAAATTATCAAATAAAATTGAACACCTGATGTAAACCTTAATTGTAGTACACAATTAAACTAATAAAAGATCTTTAAAGATATTGGAATCGATTTTTTTCAATTCATGTTTTCAGAACAAAACATTTAAAAACTAAAGTTGATATCGATAAAGGGGAAGAGGTAAGTTTTTAAACTTTTCTCGATTAAAATCCTGCAAAACCCTAAAAACTTGCATAATAACACAGTTTAAAGCCATTTTGAGCCAAAAGTAATTAGTTATAATTTTATCATTTACCACCAGTTTCATTTCATCCCAAACACCCATCATCTTGATTATTATAAGTAACCACATTTGAACATAACATCATATCCCATTTTGATTTAATCATGATTATTATTACTCATCATCATCATCATCATTATCATCATTATCATCATAATCATTATAAAATATTTTTCGAGAGAGAAGAGGTGTACCTCCTAAAAATATGAAAATATGTTTAGTAAAAAAAAGTTCACAATGAACATTGGTTATTAGGAAGAAAAATAGTTACATTGGCAATGAATTAAATTGAAAAATGTAATTATTCGTAGTTCAGGTATTGTCACGTCAAAATGGAAGGCAGTGTGTCAATAAAATGCCGCAAAAAAAATTGATGTTTTTTGTAGTTTTCACTTAGAAAAATTGAATTTGTGGAAAAAAACACAACAAAAAAGAAATGGTAAATAGTCGTGATTTTTAAATGTACCACAAAAAAAAAACAAAAATTGCAAGTCTTTCTTTCGATTTAGAAAATTGAAAATTATATTTTTGATTTGAATCTTTTCATCAATGATATTATCATTATAAAGATCTTCAATGTTGTTTAAGTTTTCAATGAACTTTACATCTGTGAGAATTTTTTCAAAATTTATAATGAAAGTAAATTTAGTTAAGCATTTCAATTACAAGACATATATTTCAATATAAATGCCGTCTTGAATGGATTCGATATCAATTATTTAACTATTGTAAAACCTGTAAAATCATATTTCAAGGTAATTTTGATATCTAAATAGTTTAAAATTTGATTTAAAGACATATTATATTGTGTGAAAATTTTTGGTACAGTAAAACAAGTGAAACGTAGATCATTCTCGCACTGTAATATTTTTTTATAACTTTATAATAATCCATTTTTTTTATAATTAAATCATCAATTCAGTAAGTTTTATATAAAAATAAATTTAAGAAGGTTTTTGTCTAGCCATTTTTTCCTTAAAACTAAATTTTAAGAACAAAAAAGAAAGGTATCGCAATTATGCTAAATAAAAAGAATCATAGGTGTAAATACATAGTATAAGCTCTAACTAAAATTAAACTCTGTCAAACAGAAAAACATATTATACTTAAAGCGAAATAAATAAATAAATAATAAATATATAATAAAAAAAATCATCAATAATATGTAGTTAGCATTAGATTTCCATTGCTATTAGCAGATGTATTTACCCTGTGAACCAAATTAGTAAAGAAAATACAGAAAAATTGCTTTAATTTTTAATTTCAATATCTAACTTTCAATTGAAAAGCTGAATTTATAAATTCAGTTTTAACATTTGAAGAAAGTAACATAAAAAACATGAAAATACATGTTGCTCCATCAGAATCAGTTGATTCGATTAGGTTTATGTAAATACAAAATTTTCTTCCACACGCTAGTTCAATTTATAAAAGTTAAGCGACTAAGCAATTGAAATTTCTAATGAAAAATTCATTGTGTATATACCAAAACTCAAGCACAAACAGCTAGGGTTGTCATCACATTGTGTTACAAATAAAAAAATATATATATAAAATTGCTATCAAGTAAAAGAGAACTAAATTAAGTTTCGAATGTCGTAGTCAATTGTTATTTGAACGTATATAAGCTCTTACTCTATGTTATTTTCTTCGGAAGTTATGACGATCTAAAATCAAATATCATTTTCTATTTATAAATAACTAGTATAATGCCATTACTAATCTAGTAAAGTGGAAAACAATATGTACATTACAACTGAAAACTCTAACAACAATGGAAAGTAAATATGTATCATCTCTATCATAATGCATTAATATTTCTCACCACATTCTACATACATGCTAGACCTACTTCTAAAATACATTAAAAAAAATTGTTTGTTCTCTCCATTCTCATTCTTTCATTCATAATAAACAATTTTTTCATTATTATTGTTATTGTTATTGAAAAGGCTTCAGACAAAAGCCAATAGCCATTTTTATTAAAAGAAAACTAGAGAGATATTACTGTAAAACATGGATTATTTACAATTTAAATTTCGTCAAGTTTTTGTTGTTAACTTTAGCCGGCTTAAGGAAAGTGCCATTTCATTCGGATATTCTGTACGGAAATTTGACATTTGATTTAGGAGCTGTACATATTTCATAACAAATTAATTATACATAATATAAATAAAAGGAAAAAAAAATAAAAAAAACATTAATTAAAATATATTTTAAATAACACTAAAAACAAAATTCGATTAATAATAAAATTTAAAATATATTTGAAAAAATTAAAATAACAAACACATTTACATTTAATTTAACAATAGTCAAAATCATTAAGTTAACTAAAGTCTATTATGGGTAACTTAAGCAAATTAAAAACACTAAATAAAACCAGCTAACTTTTCGTTAAGCCAACTTAAGTTCATTATGGTTAAGCCTTTTCTTAGACGGCGGAACAGTATTGATGTGACTCTGGCCGACTTAAGGGATATTATTCTTCGGTCTCTATCTAAGATTTTTGTTCTTTGATTTGCCTTGACATGTTGGAAAGTTACTAGATTTTTAATCGTTTTTTCCGTTTATGGATTTTAATTTTGTTTCTGTATTTAGTATTAAATCAATTTAAAATTTAATTAATGAAAGTTCATTGAGTGTATGTTCGTCACAGTATTACATACTGAATAATTTTATTTATTAAAATCTTTCTATACTTTTAATAAGAAGAGATTTTTCTTCCAAGCACTGTGATGACCTTGTATACGACACTCCTAGACATATGCTAAATAATAATAATAACGAGAATCGAGGCTTCCTGCGTGCGCGGCACGGGAGGGGTAATTGGTCGTTGTCACATTATTATTATTAAGCCAGATTTTAGATATACCATAATTCTTGTGCCTGTTATGAGCATCGTTGAAATTGATTCAAAATTCACTCTTACCGGAGCGTTTTTTTCGATTTTTCTGTAACATGTTTTAGTAGTCATTGTATCCTAATTGTTTGGCTGTTGGCTGTTTGGCTAGGTTTGATTGATGTATTGTTATAACAATATTTGACAACAATTTTTAAATTGAATTATGCTCAAAAAGGTTTAGATGATAAATAAAACGATGTGAATTAAATCCGATTCAAAACACATAGGATATGCAAGCACCATAGAAGATCCGAATGATCAAATTTATGGTACTATTATGATTAACAAACAACACAACCTAAACAAAAAAGTCGTAATTGACAACTTTGTTGTCATTCTCTATTCTGATTCACAACACAATCTAATTATCTGTCAAAATGACACAACCTAATTTTTAAGTTGAGTTGTGTGCAAATTGTAAAAACTAAAAAACTAAAAACACTCTGTACGAGCAATGGAGCTTATTTGAGTAAATAAATGATTAAAATAAAAAAAATATAGCTATTGTGATTGACAATAGTTTATGTTTAAGTTGTCTGAGACAATTAAAACGTTACAACTGTGTTTATTTACCTGTTTGAGTCATTTAAGTTCACGCTTCAAAATCAATTTTTAGTACTGAAATTGGAACTGTCAATGGGCTATGATAGGCAACCTGTGCTTACAACTGATTAAAGCTGTTATTTATATAATACGAAAATTTGGTTGTGTTGTCTGGTACACAAGTCAACTAAAAGGTGTTGGTGTACTGAAATTGTAACTGTCAATGTCAACACTGCTATGATAGACAACCTCTGCTTACAACTGATTAAAGCTGTTATTCATATAATACGAAAATTTGGTTGTGTTGTCTCGTACACAATTTAACTAAAAGGTGTTGTGAATCATAATTAATAGTACCCTTACCATCAATTAATATGTACAGCTGATTTCAAAGTAAAACTTCTAGCAAGAGACGTTAAAAATAACTGTTTTTTCGAAAAAATTTATAATAATCTGCTGATGATATAAAAATATATATACAGCTACTACATTCAGACTACATTCAGCAATGAGCTTGTGTCCTAATTTATTCTATTTTGTTATTTATTATTGAAAATTTCTATATTACATATCAAAAAATTGTCAAAAACTTACCTTGTCTTGGTTCAAGTCGAAAAAATCTTTAAAAGTAACACATACAAGCAGAAACGAATTACCTGAATATACCAGATAGAAATAACTGGAAACGCCACTCAATTGCTGTTCAGCTTCTATTATTAGGTAAAATTGCAATTTTCGTTATTGAATCAATGAATACTTGTTAAGATTAAATATTTATTCTGATTACATTTAATACCGTATAATTCCTACAATTACTCGAATAGTAATTGCATTGCAATGTAATTTATGTTTATATCAATTCACTTTTACCTTTCAAAACTTTAATTTTTAGTCCCATAAAAAAAAAGCTTGTTAAATTTAAATATATATATAGAACACTAATTAAAAATTTTGCTCTTTAAAATGCACAAAATCACCATTACACCACTATTATCATTAAATTTAATTAAGTGAAGTGAAAATACTTTCATTGAAATGTGCTCTAAAATGCGTTTTATTGAAAATAAGGTCGCACAAAACAATTTACAATACTCGTATCGTGTAGTGATAATCTTACACAACAAGAAATTACAACATTAAATTAAAGTGTAAACTGAAAATTCTTAACGTCTGTATGCGTGTTAAAATTACATTCAATTAAAAATAATTCTTCTTTTTTTTTTAAATTATAACCGTCATCATTACCAGACTTAATTAAAAATCAGATCAGAAAATATTTCTGTTACTTTCTATAGCAGCAAATTGAATGTGCCTTGCCAATCAGTTCATCATAATTAATATATATATTTTTTTTTAAATTTCGGTTAACATAAAATTAATCCAGATCCGGAAAGAGTGCTCAAAAATCTCTCATAATACATTAGAATTAATATTTAAATTACAAGAATAATCCTATTAGTTCCATAAAAAATGGATAATGAAACAAGTTAATGAAAAGTTTAGATGATATTCGATGAAATAAAACACAACAATGAAATCCAATCAAACATATCGTTCTGCCGGCGAGAAGACACTATTATAAAACTGATGTTTAAATGTTTAGTTAATTAAATTGTCTAACAACAACGAACTAAAAAGAAATATGGTAGAACATATTTTTAAACTATATGGGAATCTTAAGAAAATGTCAATTTTTATTATCCTAACATTCATCCACACTAAAAGCAGGGTATCAGTACAAAATAAAATAACTGATGAATTTCAAATAAAACTAGAGATCCAACATGGTGATGTTATGTTAAAAACAATTTTTGACCTTTTGTTGAGTCATGTCTCTAAAGATTTAGACATGTGAGAACGCCTATTCGTAACATCATTTGTAATAAGCAAAATATTTTCACACACAAAGAAGCTGCAGATCTAAGATTAAAAAATTAATGAGGTTAACACCAAATATATGAAGATGGATGTATATAGGAATAACACAACTCCGCGACCAAAACATAACAATAAATTACTATAATTTTGAAGAAGCAAATAGATTTATAAATCTAATAGACCTTATTGAATAATAAAAAAGACATACATTTGGCAATTAATAACAGGATTAAAGAAGCCCCTAAAATAAGAATGTTTAATACAAGGAGTTTTAACATTTTAACATGTCAATATGTCAATTGAGGACGAAAATAAATTAAAAGTATATTGAAAAAGATAACTAAAAATATTTTTTGCCAAAAAATAAAATGGACGATGAATCCCAAATTAGATTACATAAAGAACTACTTATAAGTTATAATCGAATGCCAAAAAATTGTACAATTTATTAAAATAAAACGCCTAAGAATGGAAGATATGAACACAAGAATAGTAGACGCGACAAGACATAGACCACGATTAAAATTGGTAGGCAAAGTAGAAGACATATGTCAAAAAATTAAAATTAATGGATGGTAGACAAAATCACAGTAAAATGAAAGCATGAATTGTGAATGAGATTAAGAGTCAACCTGAATTGTGTAACCTACAAAGTGACAATAAAAAAAAAATATTGCAAACCAAAAACAGTACAAAAAAAAAATGTATAAAAAATGCTTAGAATAGAGAGAGAAATAATATTTCAAATTTTTTAACAACATACTTCAAGACATTCAAGTCTTAGAATATGTAAATAAGGTAAATGTTATCGATTTAAAATACTAAATGCTAATTGTTATGAATTATTTAACTAAAAATTAATGACAATTTTTCATTTCACAAACTAATATAAAATTATTAAGAAATGACTCTCTATGTTGATCTTTATCACTCCTATTCTAATGCCAAAATTTGTCACAAATAAATGGACAAATAATTATCTCATTAAGCATTTGATATGTGAAAAAAAACATTAATACTGTTATATAATATAATCTCATGATTATGTAACATGCGGTATAATGAATTAACAAAATTGCGGAGCTATTCAGGGCATCACAAATGATATTTTTCTTCTCCTTCCATTTACTATGTTCAGGGCTCATCTACTACTACTCAATAGATAGATACAAGAAATGATACAAAGCATAGATAAATATAAAAATATTGTTAACACCGTCATGTGACAATAAACAAATTGACAATGATAAAGACAAAGGAATGACAAAGGAAAGTTGGAATTCCTAGCTTTCCAAAAATATATATCTTCAGTGGCGCATCTTATCCTTTAAGGATGAAAAGAACATTTGAAAATATCCTTGGTGTTTTGATGTTTGCGTATGTTATATCTGTTGATCTATTAGATATATATATATATATATATTCAGTTATATATTCTAGAAAGATAGCGGTCTGGACCATATTCTAACATTTATTTGATGATGATTGGTGCTGCCGTTATGGGAAAACGGTAGTTTAGAGTAGAAAATTTTGGAAAAAAAAACAATCTTTATTTTCTCTCTTAAAAACCCAAATACCTCAAGATTTTACCACAAAACTACCCCCAATATTTGTGTTTGTTTTTATACAAAAACATAAAAACAACAAGGATACTTTCAAATGTCTTTTCCGTCCTTAAGGGATAAGATGTGCTACTAAAGATATATATTTTTGGATAGTTAGGAACTCCAGCTTTCATTGGGATATGGTTATTAGCTCCTATACCGATACAACATCAACCTTAGAAGAGCCTTTTCTTTTACTGAAATGTCCTTAGATATGTTTGAGCCCAATTTGTTTATTGTCACATGACAGTGCTATCACTATTTTTATATAACACTATTTTTATATATTTCTATGCTTCGTATCATTTCAGACTCCCCAAAGAAAATTAAATACCGCAAACATTCAAATGTCACATTTTCTTACAGATATCAATTAGAATCCGAAAAATGACATGTCTAATGTAAATTATATCATTCATTTCTGAATAATAAGAATTCGCATAGACACTTTATTTATCCCTTCAACTTTTTTTGTTTTATTGCTCATAATCGTTTTTTTTTTAAATTTGACTTAAAAAATTTGAATGGGGGAAAGTACTTTTTATTTTTCTTTTTATTTATAATTTCAAAACTAGTCCAAAGTAAATTGTGTAGGGATAGGCATACTTTTATTTGCAAGTCAAAAACAAAAAACAATAAACAAAAACTTCGAAAAATTGGAATTATGTAAATAGTACCAATCATCAGAAATTTATTATGTGACCTACAGATTTTTTCAATTCCAAGCACCCGCCAATAATTTCCTATTAATAAAACTTATAACAAACTTTCATCTCATCACTTTATTAACCCTAATGTTGATCTCATTAAGTAAGGTTAAGTGATTAACAAAGAGCACTTTAAAATAATTTAAATATATTTTACAGTAAATATTTATTACTGAACCCAATATCATTGCGTTTTTATATAGGTATATAGTATTGTAATATGCCTTCATAGATTTAAATTCAACCATATAGAACCATGTAAGATTTACCTATACTATATGAAAAATTATTTTTCATCCATATCTCAGAAAATACCCAGGATCAATCAATTTACAACATTTCATGCAACATGACAGCAAACAATTGGTCCTAAGACGTAATCGCGATCAAATCACGATGAATACTCCTATAGTCTCGGTTGTAAGAAACCGCAGTTGTCTCATATGGTTGTGTCATGTCATATCATATGGTTGGATAGAAAAAAAATCGGTACTATACCTCACGGATGGGGTTACAGGAAAATGATGATGATTAATCATGTTACCTATACTATATATGAATAAGAAACAACGATTTTTTGTATAAATAATTTTTAAATTTCCAGATTTATTAATATTGAGTGAACCTTTTGCACAGAATCTTGGCATATTAAGAATCACAATAGAACTTTATTATATTAACATTCATGTTAATAATATTACAGTAATTAATATAATCCAGAATTTAATTGTATATATTATTTTGCGACTGCAGTGATATGAAATGAAGTCAGAGCCGTATTCGCATACAATAAAATTTCCTTTTGAATATTTTGTATATTTACCGACTTTAAATGTGATTCACTGCATCTATTGTATATAAATATACACTTTTCCATTTTATTGTATTAAAAACCAAGTTGTATAATTGTACAGCTTCTGTCTTTATACTAGAAAATACATATTTTCAGAATTGGTTCCATACAAATATTGTAAATACAAAAGCGTACTCATTTGGAACACAACTGAATACAACTTCTTTATAATATTATTAATATCCAAAATACAACATATAAAATTTAGAACAAGGAAATGTATCATCGATACAAAAACAAACATAATAACAAAATTCTATAGTTGCCTAGTTTGAGCTCGAACTCAACTTAGTTAGTTAGCAACTCAAGTAGTTTTTAAATAAATATTGGACCCAATAAACTTCAATACAAATTTTAGTTTGTTTTAACTTAATCGTAGATTCAACAAGTAAGTATCGGAACTCGAAAATTATTTTTTGCATAATTTTGTGATATATACTACTCTACTATAAAAAAGTTAGCCCATATTTCAACTTATCAGAATAAAAAATGCATTATCAGTTATTCTTGTATATATAAATGTTTTGATTTTACCTCTCATCTACTGAGATTTTATTGTGCAAAGTGGGGGAAACAAAAAAATTAAATCATTATACCAGTACTGAAATTGATGTAGATGTAGGCCAATTTTTGGAAATATAGTAAAATAAGCCTATGATTTCAAATTAGTACCACTAGTATTCACCCGCACCTCAAAATTCGAGGAAGTTTGATAAAAAAGAATACTCAATTTCATTAAGAATAAATTGTTTTCCATCATTTCAATGGGGCGAAATTTTAAATTGATTTTTATAATTAAAAATTAAAAAAAAAGTTGAAAAAGTATTTGATTTCGCCACGTCTCCTCAAAGGAAATTGATTGTGAAATGGTTCAGACATTCTTTTTTCAATTTACATAATGATGATTCAAAAAACAATATCCCGATTCAAGGGTTAAAAACTCATAATGTAGATGACCAATTAGTTAAAGTTTGTTTACAATTTTTATCAAATTTGTTATTAATCATATATATTTGAACTCCATCTCGAATTTAAAATTATGAACTTTTCCTCATATCATAATAAAACGCGGCGGCGGCACACGCAACTTAGAAAACAAAACAAAAAAAACAACAAAAGAACAATAAATTATTTGTAAACATTGAATTCTATTGAAATTAATAAAAAAAACAAATTTACGAATGTGGTCATAGGTCTTGATCCAACTTTTCAAACCTATAAAACAATTCATATACCTGGACAACATTCCCACTATTATTCATCATTTCATCATTATTAATTTCTAATAAAAGAAAATATTTTCAAGCACCCGAATATGTATGAGTACCAGATGTTGTTGAGTTTTGTAAACACACACGATCAGCAACAATGTGTATATAATTGGTTATATTTTTGTTTTTGTTTTTGTTTTTTTAAAAGATTATTGGTCATACTGAGAATAATTTTCTTGATCATTATTTATTAATTAGAAATTTCATCAAAAATATGCGGAAAAATCGATTTGTGAGGTTTAGTTTTTGTTCGTGCTCGTTCGATGTAGTTTTTGCTTTTTAATAAGAATTAATATTTTTTTTTTTTTTTTTTTTTTTTTATAATTCCAAATCTATGGGATGAACACCCTAACTGCTTTTACACAGAGATTTGGAATACACAGTCACATACAAAGCTTTTCTATATAATTTTTTTTATGGTTATCTATTTATTTAAATGTTGAAAACTATATCTATTGTAGAGTACTTCGCCTTCATAATAGCATAGTTCCATTTTAATTTTTACTGATAACCAAAACTCTCAACTATTTATCATTTATTTTATCCCAATGATAAAGGGTACTGGACCAGGTCGAAAATCCAGAAAGCATTATTTTGGCTTCTTCGGGAATCGAACCTGGGACCTTTCGGTTGAAAGGCAGGCGCTCTACCTACTGCGCCACCCAGCGTATTAATTTGATTTGATTTTTAAACGTTAACTGTACTAAAAATAGTTACATTACTAGTACTGCTATAAGCAAATAACCGTAAATAGTTAAATACTAAGCAATTATTTAATTTCGTAGGTTGGCTATTAAGTAAAAAAATATACTTGAATAATTTTTTACTTTTCTTGAGCATGTTGTAGTAGAAAAATCTAAATTAGAATTAAATTAGGGCTGTATTGTATGACTTCTAGATATTAAAATTCATCACAGCAATGAATAAAATTTAGCTGATGAGATGAAAAGCTGATTAATTTTTTAAAAATACAATATGATAACAGCATTTTCATGAATGCTATCGTATAAAAAAAAATCGAACATTTGATTAAAAGTGAAAACATTGTTAGGTTTAATAAATTTTAAAGAATCAGTAGTTGTTCTATAGGCCTTAAGTAAGACTCATACTTTTATATTATATTCTTTTTGTAATTTATCAAGGAAAAAAAAATAGTTTATTAACCCATTTAACACCCTATTAATTTTTTTTCTGAAAATACATGTCTTATCCATGAACACATTGTAATTAGGGTCCCTAAAAACCAAAAATGTTAAAATTTCACAGATCGGTCCTGTCGTTTCTGAGTTGTGAGGGTGGCCGAAATTGGTTTAATATTAATATAATATGATTTTTTTTATATCAAAAATAAAGTTTCATGTCCAATGTTATTTAACATTTTAGAGATTTTAATAGAAAATTGACTAATTTATTCAGAAAATAACAATAATTGCACACTTATATTCATATAAAGATTAAAATATACTGGGTGTTCCAGAGTAAGCGTATCAGCTTTTTAAGAGGGGAAGGAGCCGTTATTCAGCCGTTATACATCAGGTTTATATCACTACAACCTTCATACCAGAATCTTCTTAATTTTTTTGAAAAATTTTATACATATTATACTAAATGGCTTTTTTCCGCCACTTGAATAAGCGTAAGGATTTTTGAAGGCCTATGCTATTCTGGCAAAAAACAAAAGCAATTCCTAGTCTAATATGAATGTTTTTAATAGTATTCCATAAAACCACAAATTTAAATATTGGTACTTACCACTTCAAAACTTTATCCATAGTTATGTGCTTAAAAACTTTATAATATTCACTTTAAGTAAAATAATTGACTTATAACAACCAGCATGTGGTTCTAAGTGAAATTAGTTTGCAAATTTAGTTAAAAAGCCTACTACATTATACAATTTAAAAATAATTTGAATTTTTGTAGTCAATTATGTTAAAAACCCTACTGGCTTTTTTTCGTAGTTTAGTGTTAAATGGGTTAATTAAAAGTCAAATTTTGTTCACTAATAATTTATTTTTATTGTGCAAATATGGAGATTTCGGAACCAACTTACTTCCTTCATCAATGCTTACGGCTAATATACGAAAATAAGACTAAACTAGAATAAATGAATATAGAATATAAAACAATGTGTAAATTGGTCTGAAAATGACGTGAATAATGATGAAATTTAAATTGATTTAGAAAAAATAAAAATTCGAGCTATTTAGAAACCTAAAATATTAAAAGATTTTAGAGATTTACTTATTTTGTTGGAAAACGATATATGATGTCTTTGAATATTTTGATAAAAATTCAAACTGCTTGATTTAATACGATTCAATTATTAGACTAACTAGTTAATTTTTCTTTTTTAACGACTACACACCATAGTGTCTGACCATTTATATTTGAAGAAGTGATATTACAAGTGATGATGCAACTGTGATTTAGACTTAATTTAAAGAGTTGTAAAACAACATGATCTTGGCTAAAATAAGTAAAAAATTATTTAAAGTATATTATTTATGAAATAATGTATTGTAAGTAAATATACTTCATCGAAACTTCATCGAAATAGAGCACGTTCAGCGACTGTTAGAAAATAATCCACCGAAGAGAATTTTTAATTTTCAAGTAGACAGTTGTCATTACTAAAAATTACAGAGCTTCTACCATTAATAAAATACAAAAATAAATGTATTTAATTTTATTTATATACAACAGAATTTATTAAGAATCTTGCAAAAAATTATAACTTAACCAATTTGATTTTGCAGGTTTATTCTATTAAAACTATTTAATTTTACAAACTACGATAGAGGATAAATCTAATTGATTGTTTTGACGCCACATTTTGATCGTTTATTTTACTTGTTCACCCTTATGTGACCGTTAGCAAATTTTTATTTATATTGCACCTTCGTTGTGTAATCTTCTCGCTAATTGGTTGACATGCTAGATTAGCTTGGTTTCATATATATTATTATTTATTTATATATTAATATGCAAATAAACTTTTAGGCCCTAATAAGGTCAAATTTCGAAAATATCTCTAAAAAAAAGGCTACAAGCCATATGCATAAAAATATTTAATGCATTTTTTTAATTTTTTTGCATTTTAGTGTTAAAAGCAGTTCTTTACAATAGTGAAAATAGTCGAATATTTTCCTTTTAATTTTACTGATATGCTTGCAGACTTCTTCAGTGTTTTGTACTCGACAGTTCTTTATATATCACAAATTAAATGATAAATAAAATACATAACCCTAATAGTCAATAGCGTCGAATAAATAATATGTCGTATATTGTCGGATTGACCTAAGTGTATTAACACATTTATATGTAAAAATTTTAATTTGACTATACATTGAAAACAACTTTTTAAGTTATTCATATTTCCTAAAAACTTATTTAAAAATTACAATATTTTTTTTTTCATTAAATTTTTCGATTACAAAAATTTTATTTAAATTAAAATTTTCCTTTAGTTTATGAGAACGAATTGGTAATTTACAATCTTCCCCTCTCATATTGAACGCTCTGTTAATCAGAGTTTTTTTTTTTTTTTTTTTTAACTAGATAAACAAAAAAAACTTTAACTAAACAAATTGATTTTAAGAATAGTGACCATGGTTTTTAAGTTTTAGGGCATAACGAATTTTTGAATAATAATTTAAGTCGAATTATCAAAAAAAAAAAAAAAAAAGTAAACGATGTGAAAATTGCGTGAATCTTTTAAATTTTGTAAATGTTTAGAAAATAAATTTTCTCTATTATCACAGTTTTTTTTTTAAATAATTTTTGATTGAAATCTATTTAAACTGAAATAATTTTCTATATTAATTACAAAAACAATAACAAAAAATTATTAAAATTACTAAAAAAAAAAAATTTTTTTTTTTTTTTGATACATGCATGTAGAGTGAAAAATTTGTTCTATTTCAAAACACCTGCGTACAATTTGATTTTAATAATATTAAAATTTCTTTTCGAAGATTTACATCTTTGACAGTAAAATTTAGGACCACTGCATAACTTTCTGTTTATTTTGTATTTTTATTATTTTCTATTAATTTTTAATTCAATGAATGAATTTCTTTACTACAATATTTAGGACATTTGAATTGATTTGCAAATTAATTCAACTATAATCTAAATATTCTAAATAAAGAAACTATTAAAAACTGTTTACTGATTTTACAATTTATTAAATTAAAAAAAAACAAATCAAATAGGTTTCACGTTTAAAATGTTTGGTGTTTATAACATCTTGTATTAAGTTACAAAATTAATCAAAGTAAATATTAGGAGTTGTTCAGGTAGGCTCAGGTCAATTTAAATACCTATTGATGAATTGAAGCAGTGTTATGATGTACGAAATTAGTCCTTTAATTGAATTGAAAAAAACATTATTTAGTATTTTAACATTTCTGAACTACTTTATAATAACATAATTTATATCAGTGAAAATTTCTTTTCGAAATGAAAATGATTAAAAATATCCTAAGTATAATCAAAAAAATATTAGAATTCACTTTAAATAACATCAATGTTGAAGATCACAAATTTGTCAACACATAACTGATCTTAAGAAAGTTCGACTAGGATTGAACCAGAGGGAAATAATGGTAGTGTTCAGTGAAGTTAACCGATGGATCTGAAATCCACAGATCAATGGATTTGTTCACTTAACGATGTGGTAAATGTACCGGTTAATGTATCGCGGTTAATGAAAATGGATCTGAAAAAAATCTAGATACATTTCATGGTCAGATCCATGTAATTACAACATTTTATATGTAAAAACAACAACAAAAATTTTTATGTTGAGTGTTGTGACATCTACTGTAAGAAAAATTAAATGTTTACATTTTTTTATGAAAGTTGTTAAATTTAAGCCGCCATTATTTTTTGAATTAGTATGAAAATTGAAATTCTTGAGGAAAATTTATGCAAATAAAACTTAAATTAAGAGTGATAAAAAATAATAATTATATGTATGATAATAATTATTATTTCATTAAATTTTAATTGATTTTTAAAATTGCTTGTTATATTTTCCGGTGATGGCGCTAATATTGCGGTAAATTTTTGTGGTGAATTGCGTTCAGTGGACAGATACATGATACATGGATCTAAAATGGATTCCAGATCTACCGGTTAATGCTACTGAACCAACTCAATATATACTTTTGTACTATACCGTACTTTAACTATGATATAATTTTTTGCAAGCAATTACTGATATTATTATGGTTAAATTTGTTCAAATCAATTGTTTCAAATATAGAGTGCAAGCTATATGAAATTTGTATACAAAAGAAATTTAGTTGTACCAATTGTGACATTCAGTGCGGAAACACAAATATTTGCAAGTAAACAACCTCCTAAAACTAAAACCACTTAAAAATATTCCTTTATTAGCACTTTTAACATTATTTATTCATCAGTGAGAAAAGATATATTCATAAAATTAATTGGAATTAAGTATCTTCGATCTGAAAAATAAGCTATTCGAATTTAAATTTCGATTACTAAACTTATTCGATTCTTAATAACAGCGAAAAAATATCTATTTTATCTAAAAGTGAAATTTTCCTTCAAAATTTCGCATTTTCTTTTAACGAAAGAAAATGGCGAAAATTAACTTTACAAAATGGTGAAAACTGAGAATTACCATTAATGTAACAAGTGGAAGTTAGACAATAATAATAAAAATTAATTTTTAGAATTTTCAACTGACAAATTATTGAAATGTGTCTTCTCTAAAACTGTTTTTTTCTGTTTTACGGTTAAGATTAGAAAAGTTGGGTATGAAATTCGAAACGATTGAAATCGAAAAAATTACGACAAGTTAAAATTGAAATGCTCTTAACTTGTCGTAATTTTTTTTATTTTTTTCAAACAACAACAAAATACATGTATTTCAGTGAAAACTGAGAGTGTTCACTGATCGTCTAGACACCGCCTTTGAATTTCATTTATATAAAATACACTCAAGTAGCAAAAACACTATAAATAATAATAAAATATTTGATAAAAGAATAAAATTTTTATATTTAGAAAAATTGTTTTTTGTTTTTATTTTTTATAAAATTCATTTAAAAAGTCTCATTTATCTACATTTATTTCCCGTTAGGAAAAGCTAAGTTCTATCAAATTAAGGTGAGAATTAGAAAGCGGTAGTTTTCTGGACTAAAAAAATTTCTGGACATGTTATTCACTTATATTTACCTGACTTTACAAAAAGAACAGTTCCAATTTGAACGTAGGGCTTGTATGTATATTAAAAAAAAAATATGTAACGTAAATGTACCAATTTCCCGCCCTCTTAAAGAAATATTAGTTTAATTAGTTTAGTTAGTTTTAATTTTTTTTTTTAAATTACAATAATTAGTATAATTTTTAAATACAATTAAATTATTTTATTTCGATTATAATTGAATTTTTCCTAAATAAATAATAAAGAAAATTTGAATTGCACATATTTCCTCTCGAAGTTTTCAATATGAGCTAATTCCGCCCACAGATATACCTAATTCCGTCTTTTGACCTATTTGCGATTCGCGTGTACCAATTTACGATTTTATTAAAGAAATCCCTTTAAAATAATTAATTAGAGTAAAATTAATAATTAATTTTTAAATAATTTAATATTATAATAAAAAAATATAAAGTAATAAAAAATCAATATTACATACTATAACTTGTAATAAATAAATAACATTTTAGTAGAATTATTTACTATCATTTATTGAACAGATAAATTTACTATAGTTAATAGTTATTTCAAAAATTCGATAATGCAGTTAATTCGATAAAAATTTTTGCAAGAATATTTATGCAAGATAGATAAAATTCGATCAAAACAAAAACAAATCAATAAATTAAAAAATAAGATAAGTAATCAAATTAAATAATATTATAACAAGGCATATTAGAAGTTTTTTTTTCATTTGAACTATGTTTGGTGTTCAATATCGTTTTTGTTTTTGAATTTCGTTTAACTTTCTTCGACATTTCATTTTCTCCAATGATCGAGTTATATTATTTAAAGATAGATCTGTAATATCCACCATAGAACCAAAAAAATGTTTCAAATGTAAACAAGTTCTTTTGGTAATTCATTTCAGATATCTACCTTTATAAAATTTTTATGGCAAGATAAATTCATAGAATGCTTCTATTTATATAAAAAAAAAGTGATTGGTATAAAATATCATCATTGTCCTGCAACCCCATCTGTGGGGCATAGGGCGGAAGTAAATTCTTTCCAACGGCTCCTATCTGCGGCTAACCTCTTCAATTGTGGCCACGTTCTTTGCTGGGTACTTGCTTCGGCTAAGACAGTTGTTCTCCACGTTTTTCTCGGCTTTCCGACGCGACGTGTACCCTGAGGATTCCATTCGAAACATTGTTTCGCGATGTTGTTGTCAGGTTTCCTCAAAGTATGCCCGATCCAACACCATTTCCTCTGTCGGATTTCCACGTCTATTTGTATTTGTTTCGTTTTTTGCCACAGCGTTCTGTTGGAAATGGTTTGTGGCCAACGAATGTTTAGGATGCGCCGGAGACATCTATTGGTGTACGCTTGGAGTTTCCTGGTGATGTTTACTGAAACTTTCCATGTTTCGCAAGCGTACAGGAGAACAGATTTTACACTTGCGTTGAATATTCTTATTTTTGTGCGCAGAGATAGGTTGCTTGCCTGCCATATTTTTGAAAGCATCCCGAAAGCAGTACGGGTTTTACTGATGCGGCCTTCAATATCCAAATCGGCGCCTCCATCTGATGACACGATGCTGCCCAAGTAATTGAACGAAGTCACCTCTTCGATTCGCATTTCTTCATGGAGGATCGGATGTTGTGATGTGTGAGTTGTGCGCATGATTTTAGTTTTAGCTGAATTGACTTTTAGGCTCGCACTTTTTCCAGTGTCATACAGCTTTTGGCACATATCGTTCAAACCTCCATTCGTATGTGACAATAAACACACATCGTCGGCGTAATCTAAGTGACTGATACGTTCGAAAGGACGCCACTGGATACCGTTGCTCTCGTTTACACCCACAACGATATGGGTGATAAAATACATACCCTGCCTTACTCCCTGACACACCTTGAAGCAATTTGCCAGCTGTCCTCGATGTAAAACGCGACATCTTGCATCTTTGTAGGATTCCTTAATTATAGCTATAATTTTTTCTGGAATGCCTCTCCTACTAAGCGATTCCCAAATATACTCTCGGTTTACTCTATCAAGGCTTTCTCAAAGTCTACAAACATGAGATTCAGGGGTGCTTTAAATTCAGTGAATTGTTCAAGAATTATTCATAATGTGTTGATGTGATCCACACACGAATGGCCACTGCGAAAACCTGCTTGGTGTCTTTTGAGTGTAGCTTCTATTCTGCCTTTAATTCTTTCGAGTATTATTCTAGCCATTAATTTCGAGAAAACTGAGAGTAGAGTGATACCTCGCCAGTTATTGCAATGATTTAGGTTACCCTTCTTTGGTATTTTGACAATAACTCCTTCCTTTCATTCGTTTGGATATTTTTCTTGTTCCCATATAGCCTGGAACAAGGGTAACAAAATATCGGCTGATACATCTGGATCAGCTTTTAGCAATTCGGCGGGTATCTCATCTACTCCTGCTGCTTTATTGTTTTTTAAAAGGAGAATTGCTGATTTTATCTCGTTTATACTTGGGGCTCCCACATCGATACCCCTAAATGATCTGCGCATGGTTGGCATAGGAGAGCTTGTGGATACATTTTGTTCTACGAATTGCTCGTTTAACAATCTGCAGAAATGCTCCTGCCATCTTTGCAGTTGATCATCCATAGATACTAACAACCTTCCACTCTCGTCCAAGATTGTTTCATGCTCTTGACTGTTACGTTTGGCAATTTGGTTCGTAATCTTGTAAAGAGTTTTGACATCTCCTCTGTTAGCAGCGCTCTCAGCTTCCTTTGCAAGATCTTCTATATTTTTCCGTTTGTCACGTCTTACACTTCTCTGTGCAGCCTTATGTACTAATCTATACTGCAAACGTAGTTCTTCTTTTTTTTGCTGATTGGATTCGGCATTGATTTTCCTCTTTGAGGAACTACGTTCAGCAATTTTATCCCATGAGGTTTGTGATATCCATGGATCTCTTTGAGTAGATAGCGAAGGTACTGTTTCGGAACCGGATTCTATAAATGCTTTTTTCGTATTATCCCACATTACATCTATAGATGCATCTTGCTCATTTTCAACCATCCATGTTGTTACTTTGTCGTTGATGGCTATTAGATTACGACATATGGTGGAGTTTTTTAATGCTTCTATATTGAAATGAGCTCTCCTTTCCGGTTCGATTCTACGTCGATTGACAGCTGACGTCCTCAACTGCATATACGCGAAGACCAAATGGTGGTCACTACCGACATCCGCGCTCCTTTTGTTTCTTACGTCTATGGTATGGTCAATCTGGTTTTCTGTACGACCATCCGGGGATATCCATGTTTTCTTGTGGCAAGTTTTGTGGGGGAATAGGGTTCCACCAATAGTAGGTTGTCGTGACTTACAAAAATCCACGAGCAGCTCTCCATTGCCATTTCTTACACCTATTCCATGTTTCCCCATGACTCTCTCTAGACCTGAATTTTCACATCCAACTTTGGCGTTAAGACCGCCCAGAATGATCTTAATGTCAGCCTTTGGAGCATTGTCATAAATCGTACTTAGCTGTGTGTAGAAAATGGATTTTTCTTCCTCATCTGCGTCTTCAGTTGGAGCATAACACTGGATGATGGTAATGTTTCGTACTCTAGATTTCAATCTGGCAGTGATAAGTCTTCTGGATACTGGGGCCCAGGAGATCAAACTACGTCTAACATTCCGACTTAACATAATGCCGACATCTCCTCTCCTTATGCCACCAACTGCTTCATCATCTCCAGAGTACAGCATAGATGTTAAATTGCTGGGAGATATATAATCTCCTTGTCCTCTCCATTTGGTTTCGCTTATACATAATATTTTCAGCTTGAGTCATCATTTCGCGTTCAACTTGCTCGTATCGACCTGCATCGTACAGGGATCTAACGTTCCAAGCTCCGAAAATTGTTCGTGTCCTATAACCGAAGGTATTTTCCGCGCGTACGAGACGATTTCGATAATTTACTTCCGATTCAGTTATCTCGGTGTTCCGCTCGACACCACCACATGAAATATGCCGCACCCCCAAATCCGATGTGCGCTTTACTACAACCGAGGCTGTAGGAGGATTCACCGTGATTTCATCGCGATTACCTCTTGGGGACCTACCATTCGTTGTCATGTTTCATGAAATGTTATCAGTTGGTTGACCCTTTGGCATTTTCTGAGATATGGGTGATAAAACCATAAGCTCAAACCTGACAGGCACGCCCGCCCGTTGGATGGTCAGATACATCTTCTTATAGGCCGCTCATTGTGAGTACAGACGCCTTTTGCCTTTTGGTTACGGAAAAGACCCTTAAATTCTTTAAGGTATAAAATAAAGGACCCTAAAAGGTATAAAATATAGAGACGAGAAATAAAATTAATTTACTGAAAATAGTTTACAAAAATATTACAGACCTGATTTTTCATACAAATTTTTATCAAAGCTCAAAATTTAGTTGTAATAAAAAATACTTATGCGAACTTGTAGGGTGTAATTAGATCCAGTTTAGTTTGTTCAATTTTAAATTTTCCGACTGCATCCTTATATGATCAAAAATAGTTGAATAATTTAAGTAATTATTTCAACATACCATTTTCCTAATTCAGCCCGGTCGATCGTAAATACGTTCAACATAAATTTAAGTGTCCCTAATACCCGCTCAAAACAAATTAGCAATTTTAAATATTTTTATTTATACAAATTGGTGAGAGTATGTATTAGAATTTATTTGAATAAAATAAATAAGTGAACATCATAGTTTCATTATTATGGCCTTAACAAAATAAAAAAAATTTTAAACGTTTGAACCAATATTTTCACTAAAATGTGTACCTAGTTTAGTTTTCTATCAATAACTTATTCATTAATATGAAAACAAATGTGCATTGTTTTGCATTACAACGAGGAGATAAATTTTTATTTCAAAAATAAATTAGAAATATAAAGAATGGGAGTATTGTATTTACAAAAAAAGGGTTTGGGCTGCATAAGATGCTACGGCGGTGATAGGTGTTTTACGTTAATTCTATTATAAAAATAAATTAATTTCGTTCACAATGAATAGTTTGGATTTTCGCTAAGTGTGCCTTTTACTAAAAACCATTTTGTAAATTATTTTTTTCTAAAATTTATATTTTTCAGTACGTTGTTTTTAACAACTGCGCTTATGCCAAAAATTTATTCTACGAAACCGGATTAAGCTAGCTTAAGCATAGTTCGAATCTATTGTATTACGAAGAATAACTAATCAGTCTAAAAATTATTCATTAGTATTATTATCAAGTATTTGATTAGTCTGTTACTATTCTAATCTATGAAAAGTAAATGTCGCCACCTTGTTCTCCTTCCTATTCAGGGCGTAGTAACAAAACCAAATTGTATAAAGTCAGACTTTTTACATGCTGTTTTCAGGTTGACCTATCTTGTGCCATTGTATTGACTTTGCGGAACTGTATTTGACTTTTTGAAGTCAAATGGAGATTTACTTCTTGCCCTTCTGTCGGTGCTTCTATAGCTTCAAATATAAGTTTTTCGCTCAAAATATGTCAAATTATATAACTATAGCTTTTTGTACATTCACATCGTTTAATATCAAAATATTCGTACGTTGTTAGGTTTATGAAACTCTCATTATTCTCCTATATACCCATGATCAAAACTTTCTATTTGATATTGTCTGGCTGTTTTATTATTCACATATCTGCAAGTGGCTATTGAAAATATGAGAACATTCATCTGGCGCCACCTCTCATACAGTAAAAAAAAATGCAATCTCACTTCGATGGATTACATTTTTTATGAAGCTTCTATCAATTAAACTATAGAAAGATAAACTCACGTTATACACACTTAATTAATGTGATTGTTCTTAGAATTTTAAGTATTCGCAACTTGAAAATTTTACTAAAAAAAATGTAAAAATTGTACTAAAAACCTTTCAACTTTAGAATCTTTAACAAAAAATGTATTCTTTCATTTAAAAAAAAAATATACATTTATTCCAAATTCGTGCTACTATCACTATCACTATTCATTATTTTAAGAGATCTTTACTATCACTTGTTATACTTTTTAGAATATACTCTGCAAAGGTTAACATAACATTATAACTTAACATAATAATGTTAACTTCTTATTTTTTTCTCCTATTTGTTTATGAAATCCATACAGGTCAATTGAGTCATGTTCAAATTCATAAGAAAAAAAAAATAAAATAAAAAACTCTTCTATGTTCGTGTTCATGCTTTTTTTGCCAAGTTATATAAGAAATAAATTTAGGAATTCAATATTTTTTTATCATATTTTTATTATTATTGTTATTGTTTTTAATAACTCCAATTGAATAATAAAATCAAAGTATAAAACAAACAAAAAAACAATACAAAAACAAAGAATAATTTTTTTTATGACCCAGATACAGAAGTAAACATATGATCCTCTCCTGCTCTACAAAGTAAAGTATAAAAAATATAGTTAATTGATATTGTGGTATTCTAGATGGCATAGCAGTAACGTAAGTAAGTAAGTAAGTATTATTATTATTTGCCAAGTGAAGCTTGACGTAAGAATATTATTTTTTATGAAAAAAAAAAAATATTTTTTCGTTTGCTATTGAATTCTACAACAGTGGTCTGAAATCATTGATTTATAATTTGTGACACCAGCCAAATATTAACATACTTAGTTACCACTAAGAATTCGATTATTTTATTTAATTTTTTGCCATTTTTCTAAGTTTGTGAGAAATTTCGATTGAATCCGTTGTGATTCCGAAACATTTTATCATATCATTAAATTTTTGACAAAACAGTTGATGATAGTCTATGATATTGTTATTCTACTTAGTGTGGTACCTGTCAGTAAAAAAGACATATTTTATCTATCTGAGTTTATCATGATAGACTGACCAAAAAGAAACCCTGTTTATCAAAAATCAAAATCGCAACTTTCAAAATCTCACTAATTGAAATCTTGTCAGTTAAAATGCAGTTTTACATAATAAAAACAAAACATCTGTAAAAAAGTAAAATATTTAAGATTATGGTAGGAAGCTCAATTTGCAACAAAAATGCTATTTTAGCGGAGTTTGATTTAAATAATCGGGATTTTAACTTTTGCATCTTTGATTAGCTGACATGTCTTTGTAAGTTGATTTAATTCCGATGTACAGCACTAATCTTACGCTTCACCAGATTTCTACCCATGTTTGTTAACCCGAATTAGCCCAGATTATTTTTTTTTTTATTTCTGAGGTTATAATAAGTAAAAATTGTTATTCCTGAGTAAAATAACATATTTTTGTATTTCTTTTGGTTTATGGAACCGCCCTGCCGTTCAGGAGGCATGTTGCCATGGGACAACGCTGTGATATGCATAGGAGAAAAAAATTATATGAAATACATATTTTAGATTTTGAAATAAAATATGTTAGTAAAATTATAAACGAGCAATAGATGAAAAAATAATAAAAAAAATATTTAAATAATGGAATACAATATTATTGCTTGTGATAAGATTCAAAACACCGTATGCACAGCCCTTTATCACATTTGATACATATACTTCTGCCAACTGTTTTACAATAATCTTGGTTTCTTCTGCACAAAATTTAAAACTTACAAAATTCCAGTATTATTATAACATAAAGCTTTTGAGAGCGATCTTTTATGTTTTATATTTCCAGCATATATCGGTTGGGTGCCATAATGACAACAATAATAATAATATATAGCAATTTGTCAATGAAATTGCAATTGGTGCATTTCCGGATTGTGAACTCTATTAATTTATCAAGGATTGTATATTGATATATCAAGAGGTCATGTAAATGCTGTTTCATCATTTCTGTCCTTGAATCCCAACCCGATATAAACTGATGTTCTCATACACTCTATCGACGTCACTTAAGTACTTATTATATTCGCCAATAGCATATGCGCGTGGATTTTTTTTTTTCTAAACGATGGAAGAACCACTTAAATCTCCAATTTCATTTGGTGGTTCAATAAATATAGACTTAAGTACGTCCGAGGAAATCTCTTCTAAATAATCTAATGCTTTTTTTTACTGTTCATTGTCTGTAAAAGCACAAAAATAAATCACATACAATAGTATACTCTAACCAAAACGTTTTCTATAATAGATTAGCCCAGCGTTGCCATATGGCAACAGACAAATACTAATGAAAAAAATTTGTATAAGATTAGAATAATTATCCAAAAATCAAATTTAATAATTACAGTTTAATATTTAGAAAAATAATGCAACTTATTTTTTCATGTCATCCATTTTTCACAATTTTTTTCTCACTAAACTAAAACTATATACTGCACTATTTCTATTTATGTCATTCTAATTTCAAAGCCTAATAAAAAGCTGTGATCGGAAATGTTAAACTAAGATAGAAATTATGCAGTTTGATTTTAGTCATGTGATTTTTAATGTCAATCTTAGATGACTGTTTTTGCAGTGTAATCGATAATGTAGTGAGATAAAAATCAGCTAATCAAAAATGTCATTTGCACGTCACTTTCAGGTTTTGAAACTGCAATTTAGTCAAAAAAAAATCTTAGATGCGTAAAATTTAATTTTTGTTAAAATTGGAAAATTGAAGTTCGGGGTCATGTTAAGTGATAAAAAATTTTTTTTTATGTTATAACTTATGTGAACTTTTGTTTAAATTTATTTTTAATTACAAAAAACCAACAAACTGTAAATTTATTTTGCAATTTTTAGTGAAATGGACCTAGAAGAGGAACATTGGAGTTTAATTATTTATTTTAAATTTTTAAATTAATTTGCGTTTGGGTATAAAAATATTTTTTATATATGTACATATATATTATACAATTGTAGTATTTCCATTATTTTATTTCTATTTGTTTTTTTATTAAAAATTTTTTAGTAAACAGATTCATACAAGCGTTTTCATTTTATTAAATTAAATTTCTTCTAGTTCTAAGAAAATTGCGACAAACATCAAACGTTCAAAGTCAAACTACAACAATCACTTGCAATGCAGATGAAACAAAAGCATTTTCATCAACATTGTCAAACTTCTGTAGCTTGATCGTTTGATAGTTTGACATTTCCAATTACACCTAAAGTAAGTACATATAAATAGGTAAAAAAAAGTGCAATACTACTCTTATTAAAATAACGGTTTTTATTTTAATAAAGCAAAAATACCTATATGTTAGCTGTTGCCATATGGCGACACAGGACTAATTCGGGTTAAATCAACTATTCTTTTCCGTAACTTGACATTTTAATTTCTTGTGCACTCCCCCCAATTACAATATATAATCATATGTTTGTATGGAGTTATTTGATTAAATAACAATAAATAAAATAAACTTTAAGTTATTTTTTGCTTTTATGTGATACAAATACAAATGTTCGCAACAGTGACTTGTACAGAGATCTAAAAATCCCTTGCATAGAAAATGAAATAAAAAGATATGCAGCAAAGCATTTGGTTCGTCTGGAGGGTCATATTACCGTTGGGGCCACTATCACTATCACTGAGATAATCAAAATTATATCAGAAGACTTAAAAGAACTGAGCCACTAGATTTAATACGATAGAATTTCGGAAACTTTTTCTTTAAGAAAATAACACTAGAAATAAATTGATTGTTAGTCCGTCGGATTAGTTTTAATGGAAGGGGTGTGGTTTAGTCAGTAAAATTTTGACACACAATGCCACGCAAAAAAAAATAAAAACTGTAATACAAATCCTGGATCAGGCTCTGAATTAAGAAATTAGGTATATTTATCGGACTTTACTGTTCGTTTTTATTCATATTTTAGGAGATTGTTAGCGTTATTAAAGTACGTTCGAATTCCATTGGGCTTACACAATTTTACTTTCTGTTAATTTATTAAAATTGAGTTGTTGGAATTTAGAACATTCAAATTTAATGTCTGTTTGGGAGGAATTATTTCAAATATAGTTAGGATAGCTTGTTAATGTTCGAAATCAAATATGTTGTCAATTATAAAAGTTGAAATAAAATTATTTATTTTTTAAAGAAACTGTCCAATGTAATATATAAAAAGGTTAAAAAGCACTGCACTACTCTATAAGTCTACACACTTGAATTATTTTAATTTTTTTTTCTTTTTATTGAACTTTGTTTGTTTTTTTTTAGAAAGTGCAACTGCAACTTGCAATAAATGTACTAATGACACACCCTTTAAATAATTTCTAAAGTTGCTTCCTATTTTCTAAGCTCTGCTCTCTTTTACTTCACATCTTTATGTAAGTTTTTGACCAAAAAATAACAAACAATAAATTTTGATTTTCTTACAGTTCAGTCTAGGTAAATAAATGTTATCCATTTTTAAATTTATATAAAACTAAATAGCAGTCATGAAATAAATTGCACTTATATTCCAATTGCACACATATTCCAACACTGCAAATATTCTTCTGGGCGGAAGAAAATTAAAAGCTGTAGTAATAGCTGAAGCTGTATGATTTATCTCAAAAATGGGTATCATTCATATTTGGAGATTCGTTAAAAAATACGGAAAAGATTCAGGTTTTATCGAATTAGATTTTATTTTAATTCAAAGGGTTGTTTAAAAAATTTTGTAAAGCACTGTACATTTCATTATTATTCCTTTGATATACTTTCAATCTACAATACATATTTTATTTGAAATTTTTTTTTCGTATTATGATTACAAGAGGGAAAATTAGGGATCAGTCAATGATTAATTTTCAATTTTGTAAAATTTTTCATTTAATTTTCTATAAACTGGGAAACAAACTCAAGAGGTATTTTAGTAGTTGTATGGAAACACTTTATATTCACATTAATGGTACTAAGGTAGTGGCTATAATATAAAGGGTCAATTAAACTTAGAAGGGGTTTTCAATAGTTCACTGGTAAATTTTTTTTTTTTTATTGATGGTATATTGTTTGAATAATTTACTATATACATATTATCTTCTGGTTTAGATTTAATTACTTAATGTAATTAAATTTTTATGCATCAAATATTCTTCAGTATTTTTTTTTTAAACTATTTTTTTCTAATTAAAATTTAATTGTTCAAGGTGCTAATTATTCTCGTGGTCATTAAATCATCGATTCATCAGTTGCAATTAAATTAAGAATGAGTTTAAGTAAATTGCCACTTTGATATTTTGATATTATTTCTATAATTGGCGTATAATGCTCAATTTTGTAGTTCTGCGGTAGCGAAGTGTGCTTCTACTGTGATCTTAGCATTTTTCCACTATTTTACATACATATCTCACCACGATGAGTAAATGATTAAAACCTAGATGTTAAATTTAGTTTTATTTATTTAGCATATTACGCATATTAAACAAATACCCAGTAATCATTAACTTTGTTCTGCAGACACTATTTAATCTGCATTTGTGCTGCACTAAGTGTTATATAATGGAATGAGGATGAATCTGTAAAAGACGGGGCTGAAACTCGCTACATAGTCTGCAGCTTAATCTCCTGTGATAACAAAATGACCTAGCACGCAAATCAGTTTGATTTAATTTATTTTCTTCAGATTTTTCAACACAGTAACACAATCCCATAGTAATTTTAATGTGATGGTGTAAGAATTTATAGAGAAAATATGACTACATTACCATTTCAGAAAATATAGACTTTACGTTTTTTTTAAATTACTTCCTCAATTTTTTGCCTCTTATACAGAATTTAATTTTTGTGAACTGAGAAGACTGTGAATATAAATTCTGACTCTTTTTTCATGTATATTCGACAGTTTCTTTTTAACCGTCAGTATCTCATATTAATGCTCTTTTGTAATTAAGACTGGGATTATATTCAATGTTAACTCTGCGTGGTAATATTGTTTTCTATTATAATATTATTCTCAGCGGTTGTTTTCGATAGCATTTCATTTTTATAAAGCACCTCAATCACTATCTTTTTGCTTTGTAAATCATGTAGGTGTAAACTATTTATGCTTATTTCATTTTAGTATAAAAGAGTATGAGAAGCTAGAAGAAATTTTAGATGAAGCTAAATCTTATGCAGTTGATATAGATCGCATAAACTTTATCAGAATACTTGTATTTTGTTAAGCTTGCTCTTAACTGTGATTTGTGTCCCCTCTTCCTGTAGATCCATTTGTCAATATTGCTTTTATTTTTCGGTATAGGAATATTCAGACATAAAAGAAAATGGTACCAACTAGATTTCAAGTACGTAAATAATGAAATATTGCATATATCAATATTTCATTAAGAGTTTTTGATCTAAGCTAAGTGATATAAATTAATTACTCTTATAAAGGTGTATTATACAGGGTGCCCCAGAGCATGCGTATCAGCTTTTTAAGAGGGGAAGAAGCTGTTATTTTAGAATTAAAAAAAAATTTAATTAACTAAATTCAGTATACTCTATCGATTGGTGATATTTTCAACTTCCGGGAAATACCGGAAAAGGGTTTTGTAAGCCAAAAAATCGCCGAAATTGGCCGAAATCGAGATTTTTAAATGGGAAGGAACTTTTTTATGCAAATTCGGATTCTACGTCAAAAAATTCGGATTAATATAAATATTTCAGAAAAAGTTGCATTTATATTTAGAAAAATAAAATGTTCTCTAAAATACCACATAAAGTTGAACAGATTTTTGAATCACTCGCCATTCACTCACGCCCTTTAATTTGATAATTTCACGTCCCTTTAATTTGATAATTTTTGAAATATTTTAATTCTTATTTTGGATTTAACCTAGCCTGTAAATTCATTACAAAATGGTTCAATGCTATGTAATTCATGCAACGCCAATACGAAACTTATATATTATATGAATAACGTTAAATTATTTTATTTCAAAAACTGTAAAGCTCCTCTGTTCTGTTTTTGATGTTATTAATACTTTACGTCTATGGCACGCATAATGCTATATAAATCAGTAAGGTTGGATGAGAATTTTTTTAATAAATTTTAGAATGAGTCTTGTAAAATATATGGTGTTGTTTGATAAGGAATGACTCTACTTCTGAATTGTTCTTACGAATTTAGAATGACATAAAATTTCTTATTTTCTAATTACAGAATTGACAGTTATGTTAGTACATTATTATTATTATTTTGTTTATTGCCATAATGTATTTGTACAATATGTTATTTTCATATATTATAAATCTATATTTCAAGAGCTTATATTAGTAAAATATTTACAACTTTGATTTGTAATTATTTAGACTAACCTGACTTAAATATTTAGAATAAATTTAATTTGCAAAGCACAAAATGGCAAGTAAAAACCTTTAATTAATTATTTTATGCTAATATAAAACCTAATGTAAGCCTAACCTAAATCTTAACTAACGTCTATATTAACTAAAATGATCTTAATACTAAATCTTAATGTACTATCGCTCTTATAAGCGGATTTTCGGAATTGTATCAGCTTTAAAAAAAAAACTGGTGCTGTTTTTTGAATTTTTTCTAGAATAGTATTAGTGTTTGCTAATAAGTGCAATTACTTAGCTTAAAATCTGATTAGTTTAAGAACAGCATTATGTTTTCTCTGCAACAAATTCAAATTAGTTTTTCTAGCACTACGGAGAACCATACGGAGAACCCGTATAACAAAATGTTTGAAAATGGATTTAAATATTAATAATTTATTTTCAACAGTTAAATTAGATTTTTTATTTATGACTGGATATAACATTTTTATATAGAGATCTAAATGTAATCGTACCAAAAAAAAACTGATATAACACAAAAAAAAATTAAATCAAACTTTAAAAGTCAGTGAAATTTTTTAAAGACACTTCATTGGTATCGATCCGCTAATTCCAAAAAAAAAATAAAATTGAATTAACAAAAAACGCAAATATCTAAAACAAATTTTAATTTTGAAAAAGAAATCCAACAAAGAATTTTAATTTTAATAATTATGTTATAAACATTCTTATTATCACAGTCCCACTAATTTTCAATAACAATCAACCAACTTCTTTTATTCATTTAACTCAAAATCCAAAACCGCATGTAATTATGAATAAGCCTATAAAAAATAAAATATAAAAAGTTAATTTAAAATGTAAATTTAAATAAAAAAAAATTTTTACCGCGTAAATAACTGTATTTAAACTGTCATTAAATAAATTAATACGGGTCGAATGTAACAGAACCACATCATAAAAAAAATTTCTTTTCTTTTTCAATAGTTAGCAAAAATTTACAATAGTTAGAAGTAGTTAGACACAAACTTCCTTTTGCCATTTATTATTTATTTATTATTTTATTTTTTTCCCAAAGTAAATTACGTAATTTATTATATAAAATTATTTAAAACAAGAATCTAATTAATATTCGATCATTTTTTATAATGTTATCTCATACTCTATAATTGACGACATTTTTATTTTTTTATTTTTATTTCTATTTTGCTTTTAATTTTGTAATAATAAATCGTTTATTTTATACATTGAATTCCATTTAAATATTAATCTTCAAAAACAAATCATATCTATTAGATATAAAGGATTATCTAAAGAGGGCTTTTACAAAATTAAATGTCGCCCCAACATAAGTGACGACGGTGATTTCCGACTATACAGATAGAGCGAAACCCAAATAAAAAATATTTTTCAGTATGAAAATGAAAATAATATCCCAAAACGATAATATATTATATTCTTGATCCAAACCCCGCAACTGTATAATATGCAGACGAAAGTGTTAAAAACAAGAAAAATGGCGTGATATTTAAAATTTTCATCAGATGTAAGCTTCTGATTGAAAACAAATTAATCGAACAAGCAGTTAGTTCCAAATATTTCAGTATGGAAATAAATTATAAATTTAAAAACTGAAACAAAAATGGAAACAGATAAGGCCTTGTCAGTGTCGGCCTTCGGGTTGATTATAAAATATAATATCGAAGTACGTAAACATCGCAAACAAAATCAAAATCTAAAAGGAATGCGTAAAACCTATTATGATGTTGGTCCGTAGAATGAAGCATAGAACTAAGAATACTAGACTTTCATATTTCAACTCAGTGCTAGGAATACAAGATTTTTTTTTTTTTTTTTTTTTTCTCCTATTACTCCGCGTGGTAGCATAGGGCGAAAGATAGAAGAAGAAGATACCCTAAGAATATTGTGCATCCAAACAACATTTTTTAAATAAAAAGCATTACATAAGCAACAATTGCGTATGACACGGAAACTGTGTAGCCTAAAACAGAGCAGAAACAACGAAAAAACTAACAATGAAATATCTGATGTAAATGAGCTGATATAAAAAATCAGAAAATTAAATTAAACAAGGCCAAAATCTTAAATCCTACAGAAAATGAAAGAACGATTAGAGAGAAGGGAAAAACAAGCCATAATAACTATAGTCTAATGACATTATCAGAGACAAATTTTATAGATTCATATAGGAAAAAAGATAAGAGAAAAAGAGAAAGGAATATAACTTTTTAGGACCCCAGTTTAATAACAACTTATGTTTGTTTTTCTTTTAAAACAATAAAAAGCTGAAGCAATAATTTCCAATACACAAATTTTATTACTTGAATGTTAGAATACAAAGTAACTAATTGTTGGACATTTTTTAGTGTTCTTCAGTCTTCTAGTAAGTAGCCAGAATAGTATTTACTACAACATTAGTTGGTTATACTTTATCTGATATAATGTTATTTAACAATAAACAAACATCTACCACTATGTTTATTAACTTCACCTCAATCAATACTTCCACCCATATGATTACCAAAAACTCTTCTACAGCATATATACCGAATATAATGAAATATGAGAAAATAGAATTAAACGGATACTCGGTTTGTTAAATGCAATTTTTTATTTTGCACTTTTTTTTTTACTTTTTATTCTACAGCAAGAATTTCAAAATAACTTAACTTTTGTGTAAAAGATATGACCTATACAATGAATAAACCAGAACCTGTATACAATCTCTATACTACATAACTATTTATAAAGTTCCTGATGAACAACTTAAAACAACAACAAAATAATAGATAAAAAGAAAATTAGAAAAAAAAATCAAAATCAAATCCCGTAACCCAACTTCTTCAAAAACTCCTCCGATAGTTGCATAGTATTTATTAGACTTGAAAATATATATTGATTTTCTATAACTAAATAGTATATTTTAATATACACCTATAAATGCAGGTATTTATATATTAGATAAAAAATAAAAAATAAAAAACTGGAAGATCTTGAAGATCTTCCAAACAACATCATATATTTTCATCATTCTCCTAAAGCAGAAATAAAGAGCTCAGAAGATATTTAATACACCACAAAAATTAACATTTCTTTTTATTTATTATTTATTTTTTATTGTTTTTTTTTTTGTTAATTGTGTCATATAAGTTTTCTTATTCTTAAATATTTTATCTCACCATATTCCTCTTTCTTTCACTCACCACTTCTCTACACATTTTTCAATTTAAACTCAGTACTTAATACAACAGTACTTAATTATTTTTATTCTCCATCAAAACTGTACTCAAGAGAGATGGCATGTTTCCCCTTATAAAATTAGGAAAAATAATTTTGAGAACAGTTTTTTTATCTTTTGTTTTCCTTTTCCTACACGAATCAAGATTTTAGTATATAATTTAACCTTGGTCTTGAATTTAGTTTCCAGAATGGAAAACCAGAAATCAAAATAAAATATGTAATTGCAAAATAAAGAGAATAAAATTCCAATAAATGGTGAATATAGCATATTTAGTATGAAGTATGTGAGAGAAGAGATATTTTTTTCAGCAGCAACAACAACAACAACAACCAAAAAAGAAAATTAAGCTATAAAATTTTCATGTTTTAATTCGATGCTAAATGAAAAAAGAAAATGCAATCCTACAAATTGTAAAGCGACATTAATAGATTACAGGTAAAAATGTATAACTGGAATAATACCGTTAGTTTTTTTTTTGTTTTTAAGTATTTTTAACATTAAATCTAACCACCATGTGGTATAAAATTTAATACAATGTTTTTTGTTGGAATGAGAGATTTTGAGAAGAATTTTCTTTTATTATTCTTGTTTTTATGGAGAGAAATAGAGAGAATTATTTTTTTGCAAAAAAAAAAAAAGGGTTAAGGAAGAGTTTACGACAAAATTGTATATATATACAGTTAGTATTTTTTTTTTTAAAGAAATTCATTAATAAAGTTTCTCGCTTAAGTCTTTTGATTGAAGATTTTCCTCGTGTTTTATTTTTTCGTTGTCTTTTCTGGATTTTTAAAACAAGCTAGAAATAAAATTAGTTTTCAATCAAAAGAATCGTAAAAATTCATTTAAAGCGGAATAAATATTTTTGTGTGGATTCTTCTAAGCTCTGATGATTTCTATATATTATTTTGTGTGTGTTAGGGTGAATCAAAAAATAAATACTGCGGCTGTGTTTAATAATTCAGAATATGCTAAATATAAGTTGAATTGTTAAACACAGTGTCACTACAGTTTTCAACGCAGTTTTTATTTTTTTATTTCACCCTTATTTATTCTTTAGCATCAATTATAAATCATAATGGGTTTTCTAAACAGCTAAGAGATAAATTCAAAATATTTTTAACTTTTTATTTTTTTTATTAATGGTTAATTTTACGAAATTGTGTATACAATATAAAGGCTTATCAAAAAACAATTTTGCATAGTAAACAAGTTTACTAGTTTTCGGATATCTAATTCTGAATAATGGAGTTTTTTTGTTGACTCGATTTGCCCGAATCCTTGTCATTTTCAACATAATTTCTTAAGACATATCGAACGGAAAGGGTAAACTTTCGATTCTGATTTTTGTTGTTGCCAGTTTTGTTATACATATTACTTGATATATATATATGACTTTAGAACAAAACATATGCTATTAAAACTACGTACGAAATGTGTCGGGTATGTGAGAAAAACAAATAGTTTTCGACCTGGAAAAAATATACAAAGTCGAACTATGTGAGTTGTATAATGACGTGAATGTATTTAAAAAAATTAAAGCCAAGAGACTTGTATTAAAAAATATGTTAAAGCCAGAGTAATATTGGAATTCATATATAAAAGTACAAGACGGCAAACGTAAATATATAAACAAGCAAACATACGCTATACGTTGGACAGAAAAAATATCAGTAGATGCAAAATATTTTCAGATCTCAAATTCAATATTTTTTTGTATAGGTAACACAAATTTGGTAAAATAAACGACCAATTTACAGGTAAAACTTTGTACTAATTGGCAGGTACTGATTAAATTTTGCTTTTTATTAAAATATAATTAATCACATTTTTTTTTTTAATCGAATTCAATGATAAATCTGAAAATTTAAAACCATATATGCTAGGTAGGAATGACTACCGGCAATACACCGACAATTTCAGAACAGTGACGTTCATTGTATAATACCATACATAATAAAACAAGAAAAATGTAAAAGTGATTTAATTCTATACCAGGCTTTGTGACTTTATAATTTTACATTTTCAGTTTGATTAACTTTAGAAGTCTTGATTTCAAGTTATGAAAAAGAATTTTCATTCGAATCATGTAATTTCATTTTAAATTAAACGTTAATAAACTTAAATAAAAGTCTTCAATTATAATTTGTTGAAGAAATTTAATATTTTAACCACTGACACTATACTATAAACGCGTATTCAGACGTTTCATTAAAACACCATTATTTTTGTTTTATCTAAAATTTTATTAACGCTAATCCAGTCTAAATTAAAATAAAATGTTTCCAAAAATATTGTTTTCTTTCATTTAAAATAATCAAAAATGCATTTTTTCCAAAGTTGATATTTATTTTAGATAAATTAAACGTCAAAAAACTATATTTTCTTAATTCACGGATTTTGGTAAAACGTAAATTCAAATTACAGGAATAACCAAGTCAACCTTTCCTATCTAATTCGAACAAATTCCATTTAAAAAACAGATGGCGAGTTTTAACGAAGAGATGAAGTGGGATTAATGAAATTTTCAACACATTTTTAACTCAAAATGTTTTTGAAAACATAAAAATGTATGTGTTTATTTATTTAAGTGTTTTCTATGCACTATACAGATCTCATAGGTCTTGGGCATGACTCTATACTGTCCTACTTTGATTACATTAATAACCAGATTCTTATCAGTTGAACTTTTTAAGTTGTTCATATCCACCTATACTTTATCTATTCAATGAAAATTTAATCTAACTCATTTGTATTCGAAAATTTGTTTTTGCGTAAAATATAATTACACCCTACTAAAAAATAACCCCGCAAACATTTATATTTGATCTACATTTATAAAAATTAATTAATATTTTCTTTTAAAAAGTATCTACCACAAAACTACTCCATCAATTGACATCTAATAAATAACACACAAAAAAAACAATAAATAAATTTACAACAGGAAAAACTTAAACAACATTGTAACTTAAAATTTACTTACAACATAAAAAGAAATTCTGCTGATAATATTATACACCACCATCAACAGAATTGTAAAAACAAAAACAACAACAACAACAAATAACAAAATAGCAATATATCGCAGCAACAGTTAAATTCACCATAATAAAAACAATTTGAAAATGTTGTGAAGAAGTTTAAAGAAGTTGAAGAAAGGTACTAATAAAGAAAAAAAGTTAAAAGTAAGAAAACAAAACAATAAAAAAATTAAAAAACTAAAAATAAAATTCTTTCTTTCTTCGGATTGTATTTCTTTTTTTTTTTCATAGTCTTCTTCTTCATTATTAAGAAGACATAGAAGAAGAAGCAAAAAAAAAAGGTATTAAAAGACACTGTAAATCCGCTGATTGGAACATTTGTACCGCAGCGGTGCTTCTAGATTGTTGCGTTTTGCGTAATTTCGAACAAAAAAAAAATCATTAATTTTTAAATAATTTTTAAAAAATCGTTATAAAAATCGTCAAATAAATAATAACTATATATTTCCTGTATAGTAACAATTTTTTTGATTAAATTTTTTTATTTTTCCTTTAGAAAGTAAAAAATAGTGAAAAACTAAATTAATACAAAGAAATTTTAAGTGTTTCCAAAAATACAAAAAAAAAGTTAAATTAAGAAAGAAAAATAAAGTGAATTATTTAAAATTAAATTAAAAAAAATACAATCACAATTTACTAAATAAGTTATATATGGATTTTTAAATTGAAAATTATTAATAACAGAAATTTAGAAGAAAATAGTTCAAAAAAAAATTATTTCGTGTTTAACATCTCCGTTAAAATAATAATGTTTCGGGATTTATTTATTTTTTTTCTTTATGTACAGTAAAATAGAACGGTAGTTAAAAAATATTTTGCAAAAAACAAAACAATAAAAATAATTGAATATCAGTTAATTTTTTCATAATTTAAATTATATTCATATCAATTATTTAATTACTTGATTTTATTATAAGAGGACTGTTTCAAGAAAATTAAAATTAATTTTCGAAAAAAAAATAAAAATTTCAGTTTTCTGTAAAGTTAGAAAATTTTGAAATTTTTTTTTTTTATATATAATTTGTTTATGAGAAAAAATATTTAATTAAATGGTATTGAAATTATAAATCTTATACTTATATAAGTTTAGTTCTTGTGAATTTAAAAAGTGAAATTAATAAATTTACAATTATAAATTTTTTAAAATTTCCCAATTTATTTAAAAATTGGTATTAATTGCTGATGACTGTAAAAAAAATTAAATTAAATTTATAAAGGAAAGCAGAACAAAGGATTTATTGAAAAGTGGTGAAATTTATACAGGTTAATAAATTTTATTTTTCAAACTATATAAGTGTACTATTTTGCTATTTTGCTACTATTTTACAACAAATTAGAAGGAGGACTGAAAAAAGTATTTTTGTGAATTTGCAAATTTCATGATATTTTAACGAATTTCTTTTTTCCATTTACATACAATAATCATTACTATATTTTACATTCATATTAAGATTTATTTTTAGGATAAATAAATATGAAATAATGCACTAATATTAAAATTTGTATCTTTACGTGACATAAGAATGCATTATGAGCCAGTTGTATCAATTGGATTTAATTAAAATTAAGCAATTTAAATTTCGAATACTGTAGAAAAATATTTGTATTACATTAAATTAATATTGGTGAAGTTTCTGTAGCTCTGATGTTTCAAATTAGAATACAAAAAAATCAGTTAAATTTAGGTTCAACATCTTTAATTAAATTATTGCGAAAAACGATTTTGAAAATTGAAAATTATGAAAATTTTTATTAAGAAATCAATTAAATTAAAATTTTCCGAAAATTGTTAATTCTAAGTTTTTTTCTCGTAGAGAAGGGAAACTTAAATTCAATAAAAAAATTAATTTAAATTTAGCTAACTTAACCTTACAAAAAATTTAAATTCAAATAAGCTTATTACACATTTTTTTTTTTTTTTTTTTTTTTAAATCCAAAGCTTTTAAAGAAAAAATATATTGCGAAAAATATCAAATAATAAAATTTTCATTTAGCGTTCATTTATAAACTTACTATTTATCCAAAGCAAAGGGTGTAAAAGAAAGTGCACCATCAAGTAAAAATGTTTTAAAGTTTAAAATTTCTGAAAAAACAAAATCTAAAATTGAAAGTGAAGATTTTGAGGTTGTATACAAATTTTAATATTCTAAAAATTTTAATTTTAAAAAATTCTGATTTTCCAAAAATTGGAACTTACAAAGTTGTAATACTAAATTTTTTAAAAATTATTTTTGCCTTTTTTAAGGAAATAAAAATTCAAAATTTAGTAACGAAAAATTTTGAAATTCAATTTGAATTTTGTATTTCACAATTAAGTACATACCCGAACATTTTGAAAATCAAAATTTTATTACACAAAATTTCGGAATTCAGAATTAAATAATGAACTCCGAAATATTTGATATGATTTAATTTTTAAATTTATATTCATATAAAATTCAGTTTAGAAGAATTTTAGTTTTTGTCTTGACCATAATCATAATCGCAAAATGGTGCTACATTTAAATTTGATTACTTTAAAATATCATACAAATTCTTAAAAATTTTGCTCACATAATATTTTAAAACAAAATGAATGAAATAAAATGTTATAAAATTGAATAAAAACATTAGAAGTAAATTGTAGCTTTTATAAGCCAATGACCTCGGTAGCTACTGCTTACCTTTATTATAATTTTATAGTAAATATAGTAAATAAAAATAATATTAATAAATTTCAGCTTTTATACTATTTTAAATCTTGAAATAAATTTTTTTGAAACCCTCTTATACACAAATTATGAAACAAAAGAGCGAATAAAATTTGAGAGTCATACTCGTATTAGTGATTGTATATGTTCCATCTAATACAGAAAATAATCGTAGCCATGAGTAGAGGGTTTTTTTTTATTGGGAATTGAATAAAATATGTGTGTACATACAGGATGACAATATTAGCTTGTAAAATTAGAAATTTTAAAATTAGTTTTATAGACTTCATTACAAATTGTACGATAGTCATCACCAGAAAATATGAAAGCAAGTTTTAAATTCAAAATTTATGACAAAAAATCACATCCAGTAATAAAAAATTGTTACTTACATTTAAAAAAAAAACTATATTATCCAAAATCACAAAAAAAAAATTTTTTAATATATTTTTTATAAATTCTAAGAATAGTCTGTATAACAGTCAATATATTTTTTTTTTTTCAATTTCTACTTAATAAAATAATTTATTTACCTCACCTTTAAACTTTTAATTTTTTTACTTCAAATTTATTTATATTAAATTAATAATTAAAATTAACTTATATAACTTTTATGTAAAATTCAACTAAGTATAATTGAATAAGTAGAGCCAAATAAGTATAACATTCATATAAAAGCCAACTAAACTGTAATTGTTAGGTTTTAAACATTTTTTCAACGATAACTAAACCATTTTTAGTTAAATCTAGAAAAGGGCCAATATATTTTGTATGTATATTTATATGCATGGAAAATAAAATAAAATTAAATTTTTAGTTAAATTTCCTCAAAAACTGAAAATATTGCTAAGTTCATTACCACTCAAATTGGAACCCAAAATAAATCATACAGCTGATATTTGAAAAATGTAATATGTAAATTTTAAATATTAAAAATGTAAATTTTTAATATGTATACATTTCTGGCTGTGAGAATAGCAGTCGAAAACAAATATTCTTAAATCTGGCAACTGATAGATTTATAAATTAATTAACCATTTTCTACTTGTTTTTTTTTTTGTACTACAAAAAGCGGTGACCATATTTTACTTTATTGCAATTTTCTTATTTAACTTGTATCTGTTAGGTTGGTTTGATTTGTGCAAAAATTGTGTTAATTTGTATATTTTTTTTATGTTAGATTAGATTTAATTTATTTTCATCTCAAGTATAAGCCAACTTATAGCTCGTACAGAGTGTAATCTATTTCATTAGGTTTAAGAACATCGTAAATGTCTTTAAAAAATTTTTAACCTAATATTATGTAAAAAAAAAATTAAGTAATAATATAATTATTAATGTTATTCGTAACATAAGTTGGCAACATTGTGTAATAAGAGCTTTCTGAGACATTGTGTTTTAATTCATTTGTGATAAAAAAATATGAACAGGAAATTTTTATTAAAACTGTACAAATTGGGTTTTTAAAAATGTTTGTAAGCCCATATACCTGTCAAACCGGTCACGACGACATCGTCAACAACAAATTATCTCAAGCTTTTGTGAACTTTTGGATTTAAGATCATCTGGACGTTGTATTCGTGTTGAGATATTTACGGTATCAAGGCCCTTCATACTTGTACATGACGGTGTAGAAAATGGATGGACGAAGCATAACAAAAGAGAGAATAAATGTAGTAAATTAGTATGAAGGTGTAAAAAATTCGACTGAATGTTACAAATAATCTGGTTGATGTTCTTTTCTATATTAAAAGCAAAAAATCTATTCTTTTTCATGAAATAGTCCTAGAAATTAGAATGTATTGAAATTTGATACTAAACGTGAACATAAAAAACTAACTTTCCAGAACCAGTTTGAGAACAAAGTATTTTCAAAGGTATACAAATGATCAGTTATTTTACTACGATGTATTTTTTGCCTACTATTTTTGCCACCTTAAACCTTTAAGAGGAAGAAATAATGATCTTAGTTTTCTTGTTGTGATGTAACAACACTTACTTACATAGTATAAAATAGAATTAGTGTTCCAACAATATAACAATCACCAAATAGAACGAGTATCAATAAAAAATTATTATCATATTATGAGATGCGTTTCTTCACACTATTAACAGACTTTCAAAAAATGTTCACAAAACTGCCGATAAATGCGAATTAAGCTCAATTTTACGTAGACTTTCATTTAGAGATTTAGAAAAAAAATGATTTTTGTTGTAAAATACATTTTTTTATAACTCACATTCAAAAAATGTTAAAGAAAGATTAAAGATCGAAATATAAGGATAATTCAAGTCCTATAAAGTATATCTATAAATGTATCATTGTCCAAAGCAGATAGGCAGCTAGTGCTTCTAAATCACTATTATGTATAATTATTTAAATTACATCCAATAAAATATAATAATAATAATCTATCATTCTGAGTCTATTATGTATATAGCTTTATTACAGGCTTAAGACATAAGAAGCCGGATTAAAAAAAATTTACCAATAATAATTTTCACTAATTTAATATTTTTATATACTATTATTCGTGAAACATTTTACTCTTTATGTTACACTACAGTATCTTAACTCAATCCTTTTATTTTCTATACATATTTTCTATAAACTCAAATGTTATAGAAAACTTCAACTTAAACTTTGTCTGTAATTAATCATATTTGTTTTTTTTTTTTGTATTTAAATTATTAACATTTTAATGAAAAGAATATTTTAGCATATTTTGACAAATTTTATTACATCTTAATTCAATAGTTTTTTCATATCAATATCAGAATTTAAATTAAAATTAAATTAATTTTAATAAAATTTTAATCAGAAGTAAAAAAAAAATGCAAAATAAAATAAAAACAAAAAAAAAGTCAGACAATTTTTAACTTAATTTGCATAACAAATTTATTAGCACCCAGCAAATTTGAAGCAAAAAATAAAAAGCTTAGATAGCCGCTAATTTTATAAATTAGGTTTTTTTTAATTTTTTATTTTTCTGTTAATTCAGCGAAAGTGAAATTAACGATAAGTTTTTCGCAACAATAAAATAAAAGAAAAAAACTTTAATGATCTTATTCAGAATATTTTATAAATATCTAAAATTTGATTGCCAATCAATTTGCCAATTCATATTAAATAAAATGAAAATGAAATTTTAGTGAAATTAAAATAAAACAAAAATTAGACTTGAACTTTTTTTTCTTCACTACAGGAGGTTGTACGGTTCAGTTAAATATTTCTCATTCATAACATTTTTTTTATTTTATTTTCTTTGTATTTTTTGAAAAACTCAATGTTTAAAAATATTTCGTAGGAATATTTCTATTTATTTATATACTAATGAAATTTTTTGTTTATATCGAATTTAGTACTTCCGTTATCCATTTTTTACAGAAGCTTAAAAAAAAAACGTTTTTATAAAAATAATAAAAATTCTATAATAACAAATTTTTAAATTCGAATTTAAATAATTTAAAGTGGGTATATATGAAAATTTTCAATAATTGACACAAAATTCATCCAAATTCCAAATGTCGATGAAAAAATTTCGATAAAAGCCCTAAAATGGTGTTTACATGATAGAGAAATCTTTAAAGACAAAAAAACAAAATTTCTCATGAAACAAATTTAAATCCAGCTCAAAGTGTTAATACATTTTGTGATTTTTCTCTAAACTATACTATTTTTTATGAGAATATACTGTGATTAAGCCGTAAAGAGCAGCAATGAAATGTAGAGTTCCTAATTTGAATTATGAAATTGTGTATAAGAAAGTTAATAATATTAATTATAGACTTAATTAAAAATAAATGTATGCTTATATATAAATGTATTTTTTAGATCAACAAGACTACTGCAATTGCTGAAACTTATTTAGAGGTTGTTGGCTTAAAAAATCTATTTTTGTTTGTATATTTAGTTTATTTTCTTTCAAAAATTTAAAAATAAAAATAACAAAATTAGCAAATATTGAATTTGAAATAAACATACTTGTATTAGAAGTGAAAAACCTATAATTAAAATAAATGTGATTATACATTTTTATTTAAATAATGTTTGTTTACTGTAATCAATTTTACAATAATTACCAAACCCAAACTAGACTAACAAAATTGATTTATTGATTAGAAGACGAGAGAAATTCGACAGGAGGGAATCAAATTTTATATCTAATTTATTCAAACTATATTACCAAATAAAGATAGTACAACCCTAATTTCTGATTTGAATGTCTCATTGCTTCTACAACTATCTAATACTTTCTCATAAATACAGAAGAAAATTAACTAATCGAATTGGTTTATTGATTTAAAGCGGAAAGCAAATATCTTATTTCTATGCAATTAAATAACTGTAGAGTTACACTCGTCATGCTGTCCTCTGCGACAATATAAATCCTGGATAAACTCAGTATTAAAAATTAAACTATGTTTATGAATTAAATATTTTAATGATTACCATCTTCAAAAAACCTAAAAATTATTTTCGATTTTGGATTAATGAATTGATCAATTATGAGATAAGGCATCTGTAAATAACCAATATAATAAATTAATCAAATAATTACTATTATTTGGTGGTGTTTTTAACTTATTTATGTACTACTGCGGAATGGATCAAATTATTAAATATATGGTATTGTGATGAGCACTGTGGTTATTAACTGTTCTGCCGAAAATTTTATCTCATAACCGAGTTTAGTGCTGAAATTCTCTAGAACGATTTTTGCTTCATGTCGCGAACTCTCTTGCTTTAACGTATCGTGTAGAAGTTTCGTTCGCTGTTATTTTTTCGTCAGTAGGAGCATCATACATTTACATATAAGGCTTATGTTGTTGAAATTGAAAATTTAAATCAATAGTATATGGACTGGATTTCGATTTGCAAATTTGCATCAAAATAATTTTTTTAATCTAAAATAAATACATAGTAAAATTAAATAAATATTAAAACTCTAGGTATGTTCCACAAATTTTATTAAATATCTTAATCAATTTCGGTTATTATATCATCGTCAGAAGACTGTGTGTCTTCTCTCAGTCTTTTATCAGTATTCTGATGATGGTGTAATAATACCATCATCAGAAGACTGTGTGTCTTCTCTCAGTCTTCTATCAGTCTTCTGATGATGGTGTAATAACCGAAATCGATTAAGATATTTAATAAAATTGTGAGACATACCTAGAGTTTTAATATTTATTCAATTTTAATAATATTTCACCATGAGTCATTCTATAAAATATATTAAATATAGTACTTTAATTTCTTTTATTACTTTGGATCCTATGCTGCTGGACATTTTCCAAAAACTTATATAAATTTAATTTGAAAATTATTCGAAGACAACGTTTTCTTTTTATTTTAATTTTAATATTCTTACTTTTTAAGGTTTATAACTTACCGTTAATAATTACCAATAGTATGTTACATAATCAATATACATATATATTACTACAATAATTTATTCATTTAACATTAATTCTCTAAAAGTATTTTTTTTTGTAACGACAAATATTTTTATAATTACATATTTTTTTATATTTTTTTTTTTTTTGTAAATAAATAACGTTTTGCAAACATCTCATTTTCTTCATTAGTATTTATAACTAATCACGATTAATGTTTAGAAAGGAAAATTATCATTTTTATTAAAAAAATATTTTTCATTTAATTAATTTAAAATAATTAAAACATTTTTACATCAACAAATTTGATTATCAGCAATAAATTTGTTTTTATTGTTTTGTTTCTTAAATCAGTAGAGTGACATTCTATAATGTTATGCTATTATACCACAATGATGGTTCAAATATTTAATTTTGGTCTTTTATAAAAAGGTAATAACTTGGTAATAACTTTTTGTTTGATATGTTGGCAATTTTATATAGTTATATTGAGATTAGATTTGGTGTCAGAAGTGAAAAATTATATTGATAATGATATTGTATAAAGATTTTGATAAAATAAAAAAACCGGAAATTATTCAAAATGAGATTAGAAACAATAAACAAATATTCTATTTTATTCATTTACCCTATTCACGGAGTAGTGAGAATCATATTTTTATCTTTATAACGTTGTGTTTTTAACCTGCTATTTCTAGATTAACCTGTGGGTTGTTTTTACCAGGGTTCTTATGAATGTTCTATATTGACCCCTTATTCTTCTTTCGTAGCTTTTACATTCAACTACCATCTTTTTCGTTTTCCCGTGAAATATAACAAATAGGACTGCATTTTTTAGGAGTTTGTATTTCACCATTTCAATAACAACAAACAGTTTTCTATTTGGTTTTATTTATTTGGTGAATAAACTGCATTTTTTTATTTTTTTGGTGAATTCATTTATTTATTTATTTGGTGAATAAACTGCATTTTTGCATACTATAAATAACGCCTTATTTTTATTTTGATAGAGGAAAAAAATTTTGGGAGACATCGAAAAAAAATAAATAATTTAACTGTTTTACTAAATATCGTATTCTAAATTATAAATTAATTAATTTTACAACTGCATTATTTTCATAACCTTCGTTTTACAACACTAATTCATTTATTTTATATACAAGTGCTGACATCCGTTCGAAATGTGGTACGACACTTATTATAGCGGATTTAAATCTACAACATATTTTTTTATACTCTAGAAATACACCTCCACAAAATAAATGTATTTTAAGTAAATTCTACTTTATATGTCCAAATTGAATCACAAATTTAATATTTTGCAATAATGTCTATACATTTTTCAGATTGGAAGTTAATTTTCATCGATTTCCCATTAGAAATCGTGTAATTTTGCAACAAGAGAAGATAATATTTTCTATATTTTTTTAAAATTATATCCAGAAATTGTAGTGGCGTTAGTAATTCTTATAAGGCTAGTAATACAAAGTCTAAGTAATAAGTAAGGTCATTGATTAAGAATACTATAGCATAGTAGGATAAAACAGATAATTCTCTTCTTTTTTATTCACCCAAGTAACTAACCAAGTATAGTGATAAAAAAAAAGGCAAAGTATAGAGAAAGTTAAATAAAAATTATTATTTATTTATTTATTTATACATACATATATACTTTGATATATATATACTTGATGTTAATGCATCTCTTGAAAATCTTAAAATTGTATCAAGAAGGTTTGCATCTTCTCTAAATATAGTTAATGAATTAAAGAAATACCTTCTGGATTTATTTTTACTGAAACTTGAATATTGTTTTGACAGCATAATTCTTACTTCACTAGGCACTAATCCGTATGTTAAGTTATTGCGGTTAATTTTCTTCAATTCAAATATTTTTTTTATCATTATTATACTTGGTACACATTAATTTAATTATTTATAGTAAAACTTCAAATTTTATTTACTATAAATTTAGTTTTTTGACATTTTGACATTAATGAATTATAAGTGTAGCCAATTCTAATTTGTGTTTTTATATAATTACAAAACAATTTACTGGAATTATCACCTTACAGTATACTTAAAATTCTTGAGATCATACTTGACTGTCAACAGGATAACGTTCTATGCTATCACATCTCACTATATAGTTAAAGAATAATAATTCAGTTCAATAGTTTTAATATGATCATTTTCAAAATGATCAATGTCAATAAATTGATAGTACATTAAAAAAAATTAATTAATTATAATATATAAACTTATGTAAATTTAATTTTTTTCTATTTTACAGATTTTTATCAATAACCAGAATTAAAGTCTAAAGAACCCCACCATCCAATTAAACGAAGAAGCAGAATCTTTTTCGTTTAAAAAATAAAAAAAAAAAATAATAATCTGTGATTCAGAAGTTTTAAAAACGAAAATAAATATTATAATATATTCAAAATGTATTCCCTTCATAATATTAGACTGTCAACATTAATTTTTATGATAAATTATACTACAACAACATTAATAGTAATAATGTTGCTGGCAACAACATCATCATCATCATTTAATGTTGATGCAAATCGATTACCCGATAATGTAATAGAATTAGTTGGTTACAATCATAATTCAAATTTTCATACAATTAATAATCAATTAAATAGCCGTTTTAGAAAGGCACGTCAACAGCAACAATTATTGCATAACAACAATCCATTGACATTACAAAATTTAAATAAAAAACAACGTGCTGATATTGAAACTGTTAAACAAAATATCGCTGAATATAATAAATTAATGAAAATTGATACAAAAAAATTATCTGAACAACAAAAAGTTATGATTGAAAGAATTGTTGAAAGAGTTGCACGTTTAAAAGAAGATATTATTAAAAAAATTTCTGATAATAATAAAATGAATGAAAATCAAAATAGTAATGAAAATGAAAATAGAAATAATAATTCATCTGGTGAAAATAATGAAAATGATGAAATTGAAACAAGTAGAATGAGTTCACCAGATTTTTATGATTCAACAATTGCATCAACAATTCCAATAAATAATCAAAATAATAATTATAATAATAATTATAATAATGAAGGTACAACAATTCAATCAATTGATTCAACATTTAATGATGAAAATGATAATAATAACAATAATAATAATAATAATAATGAAAAATTTGATGTAAAATTTGTAACTGATGAAACAACAAATTTATCACAAGAATCAGCAACTGATTCAACATATATATCAACAATTGGTGGTAATGGTTTAAATAATAATAATGATTATATTGATAGTTCAACATTTGAACCAAAAGAACCTGTAACAATACAATTTAATTCTGGTTCAACTGGTGCTTTAGCACAACAATTCTATACAACACAAAATGCTGAAGCTCGTTCAAATCAAAATGCAAATTCAGCAGTAACAAATAGTGCAACAACATTAAGTGGTAAATCATCATCATCATCAGTTGGATCATCATCATCATCAACTGGTACAACAGGTACAACTAAATCTAAATTACGTAATTCTAGTACAAAACGACCATCAACATCACATAGTTCATCAAAACCAACAGCAAAACGTATTAGTAGCACACATCATTATCATCATAGACCATCATCAGCAGCAGCATCAGCAGCAGCATCATCAATTAAATCAACTTTAACTGTACCGAGTATATCAACAACAGCAGCGGCTGCAACAACTTTAATAAATAATAATAACAATAATAATAATAATAACAATAATAATAATAATAACAATAATGATCATACATCATCAACAAATAATGACGATTATCAAACAACAATAACAACAGTACCAGTTCAAACAGTATTTAAACAGCAACAACAACAACAACAACAACAACAGCAACCAATCAAACAACAAATTGTTGACCAAGATATTTTACATAATGCTAATAGCGTTTTAATAAATCAAAAACAACAACAACAATTACATCAACAATTATTATTACAACAACAACAGCAACAACAACAAGTGAAAGAAAATAATATGGCTATAAATAGTGGTACAAATAATTTATCAGATTTAAATGAAAAACTTTCAAATGAACATGAAATTCATCCAGGTGGTAATGTTGCTATTGGTGGTGCTGCTAATCCAGATATTCAAATTCAACAAAGAACACCAATTGGTGCTGCTGGTTATATATCATCTGAATTACTATATAATCCAAATGGTACAACATCAACGTTAATTGATAGTTTATCAACACAATCTCGTGAGGATTATTATAATCTTAATAAACAAAATCTTGCTGGAATTGCAGGTGGTTATAGTAGCAGTGATCTTAATAAAGATTTAAATAAGGTAAGAAGCAATAATTTTTCATATTTTTGATTTTGCTTTATAATATAGTGTAAATTTTTTCTACTTTTTTGTATTCTGCGATAATATTTGAATTGTAAGATAAATTATTTTTTTCAATCCAAAGTGCACTTATAAAAAAATCCCTTTTGTCTCAAAAACCTAATTATACTACATTATACATGATTTATGATATTTAATTCGAATATTTTTTGAAGGTTTAGTTATAATAATAAACAGCACTTAAATAAAATATATAGATCATTAAATTTTAAATTAACAGCACCATATGGTGGATAGGTGCCACTTTCTAATTCCATTTAACTTTGAATGTTTGTACAATTTTTATTTTTTTAAATTTCATAATCGTCACTATTGAAATTGGTTTCTTCATTATTGATTGAGCGTTTAATCACTCGGTCCGACCATATTAAACCATATTACATTTCGATTATTATTGTTTCAAGAAAACTTTAAAATTTTATGAACAAATTAAGCTTACCAACTCACAGAGTCTAATAAAATAATTATATATTGCTTTCAAAAAGTACATACCTGGAAAGAAAGAGAAAGAAAAATTATTTTAGTTTTTCAATAAAGAACAAATTTTAATTAGAATGAACAAATTATTAAAATTAATTTAGAAAAGTTTAAATAATACCCAGTAATCTCTCGATTACAGTAAATACTTTATTGAGGTGTCTATTGCATACAGCGTTATTACACAAATAAAAATTTAATAAACACAAATGCTTCTACGTAATTTCGAATAAACGATGAATCATAAAAAAAAAATTTTACTAAAAAAATTCAATAAAATCTGCAAAAACCATAGTCTTCCGTTGCTTAATATCGTGACTCTAATGCACAAACCAATTACCTGGCACTGAGATTTAAAAAGTGATCACTTTCACATCGATTATATTATGGAGCTCATCATTTGAGAGTTAAAATCTTATGATCTCGTTTTCATTAAGAAAACTCATTTCTGACAACAGATTCAATTAAACCAGTTCCTATACCTATAGTAAAATTTTGCGAAGATACTCACATACTGAATAAACTTCCTGTTAGACTTTCTGAATAGACTTTCTGTTCAAAATGGAATAGTGTATATAATTCTGGTGCGTACGGTTGTGGACTTTTATTAAAGTTTTGTATTTATAGCTGTCTGCACAACAAAATCCTATAAAATTAATAACGGTAATTTAAAAATGAATATTTTTATAAGTTTTATAAGTTGTCTGTCTCTCAAAATTCAATATTTTTTCTTTGCCAATTTCCTAAACAAAAACTAATGTACGGGGACAGAGAGCTTCAAATTCTGTTAGTTAGAAAATTCTCTCAAAACAAAATTAATGAATCATCAGTATAGAGCCGTTGTACAAATGGGAATTTTTGAAAAAGTTTAGATGCCTAGATGTGGAGATTGTTATGTAGATGAGTCAGTGAAATGATCTAGATGGCTATAGAAGCAAATTTTCCTAAATTCAACGATATTTTGTTTACTGATGCAAATAAAATTTCACAGTTCGAATTGAACTGAACTGAACAATATAATGTTACTTTACAGTTTTTTTGAATTTTTTTTTTTAATTTTTCCAGGACGTACATACATCTACTTAAGGTTGTTGCACCTGAGAAATTATGTTTCATAGTATGGACAAATAAATGCTTGAAATATTGTAAACTTACAGTACCGTACTTTATTAAGCACGAAAGGCTTATTCTACCTCAGTTACTGTCAATAACATAAAAAAAATAACACCTTTGATCTAAGTATTTCTAAATAGTGCAGTAGTGCAGTGTTGCCTATCTTACTTACTGATGTAATAACCCTGTTACATAGTATTATTCGAAATCAGGACTTCCAGTGAACCAACTACAATTACTGTTACTTCTTTAGCACAGTTGTTCAATCAATATTTATAAATTTAAAAAATATTCGCAGTAGTTTTTTCACAAACAAAATCTTACTTCCAATTGAATTATATAAAAAAAAAAATAAAAAGGATTTCAAGAAGGAAATAATTAATTTTATAGTTTGACGGCATTTCAAAAAAACATACTTTTCAAAACAGTTTTATTGACTGAAAGGCGTTTCCTTTAAACTAACTTCATAGCAATTTTCAAAGGCAATAATTTCATTTTTTTTTTCTTTTTCATTTTCTTTTTATAATCAAAGTATTATCATTTTTCCTATTCCATCTCATATTATAATTTAAAGTTTAAATATTAATGTTAAAGTCATTAGGACAATTTATTAGGACTAAATAAAAAAAAAATCTTATCTCAAAAACAGAAAAAAAAATCAAACTAAAACTCACCTTAAAATAATCACGAAAATGTTAACTTATCAAATTACGTATAAAAATTGAAACAAAAAAAAAACAAGAATTCAAATCTAACCATATTTGTAGAAAATCTCACTAAGTCAGTACCTCCTATTTTGTAACTAACCAACAAATATGATTTTCTATATTATAGATACATATTATGTACACCTTAAGATCCTTACGCAAATTAACGCTTTTACGTTTACACACTTTGATGCAATTTTTTAATTTTTGTTTTTTTTTGACTATTTTTGTTTTTGTTGATTTTGCACCTGAAGGCATAATCTACCTACATGCATCTTCAAGAATAGATAAAAAGAAAAAACAAAAAAATAAATAGTGATATAGAGAACGCGTAAATTTACTATCTTCCAGATACAGTCATAAATCAATAAATTTCATTTTAGAAGACTTTTTTTTTTTTGTTTTGTTTTATGGAACAACTTATGGAACTCACATAAGAACTGAATCTAAAATCTAAATCCAAGAGAAAAATAGAAATGCAAAAAAAAAAAAACATTCCAACATGACAAGTCATATGATGCTGTGCGGTGTGTGCAATGAACACGATATGCATACCAGTCATTCGTATTCTATATAGTAATATGTGTACTTGAATAAGACACAAACAAATAAATATTCACATGCGCAGCGGCAAATATACAAAACTTCCTGTTATTGCAAATCATTGGTCGTCATCAATATATCTAGATTCTTGATGTAAACATATATGTACAGTGTTGTTTAAAAATAATTTTTGATACTAGATAGTTTTCTCAAATAAATTCAATAAATGTAAAAAAAAATTAATTCTTGCAAATTGGATTAGTCTAAAAGAATATCAAAAGATTTATCAAAAATGATTTTGTTTAAATGATTTTACTGTCGAGATGTTCTGTACTGTTTTACATTTACTATAGTCACCTCAATACATTGACGGGGAAATTGCATTTGATGGAAATTTGATCGAATTTGAATTTGATTAAATTTAAAGCAAAAAACACTTTATTTACTTGAAGTAGGTAACCTTACAGTGTATATATGGTCGCTTATATCTATGTCCACTTGTGTCTTATTGTTTCTTGACGACTGTACTGGAATATAATCATTTTCTAATTTCTATTTTTAATTTATATATTAATACTTAATAGCTAACCCGCTTATATTATTTTTAGGGTGACTATTATATCAAAATATAACGTAAACAAATAATATAGAAATGAATATGAAGTGAGAAATATAATATTAATAATATGCATAATCATAATAACCATATCTCGGGACGGCACAAATATAAGTCTCAAAGTATAAAACTTTTGTACTAGTTCGTAATCAAATTCCGAATCCATCTCGGGGTGATAAAATTTGTATTATCATGACAATTTGCTGTTGACAACAAATTTTCTACCGAAAAAAGTTTATCTTTATAACATTTTTTTCATTTCCCAAATTTGTTTTTGTTATGATACTACAAATTAATATAAATTTTTTATACTATAATTTATTTTCTTCAATTGGGAAAACACGTATAGGCTTCATTTCGCCTATCTTAATTTGTTTTTATTTAATCCATTCAGATCATTACTACTTCTGCTTATCAAAAATCTTTCAAATACAATAATCCCAATAGATATACTAATACCTTTATTCTCTTTATAATACTAATCTATTTCACTTTTTCTTCTTAATTTATTCTATCCTATCCTATCCGAACCAAACGGTACATAAGTGCTAAAGGTATTTTCCTAACGCTTCGGCTATTTATAAAAAAAAATTCTATGCTATTCTACTTAGTGTCACTTTCATTAGCTATTATAAATAAGATGACGATTTTATATTGCAGCGGATTTTAACTCGTGCTTATCGTATTGTTAGATTGCATTTTTCTGCAATCCTACCGATTAGGTTATAAAGAGCTACACATTTCGAGCCAATTATTATATTTAATCGCTTGCCGATATAAAAGCTACAAAGCTTTTATTTGTAACTTCAATAAGTTTATAAATTATATTAAATTTGCTTTCTCAGATCTTAAATTTAATTTTGCTCTTCTTTTATTATTTTTTTTCTCCCGATTCGATCAAATTTTATTTGGAGCTACTTCTAAAATTTCTATCTAATTTTATTTCAGCCTAGCCAATTGAGGTCATCCTTGGATTCGACCACTTTGAAAGTTATTCTACACTACGCAATAAAACTTCCCACTTTTAATTTATCTTTAGAGTATTCATACCTTGATATTACTGTTATTGATTCTGCAATATACACTTCCACTTTCATTAAGTGCTTTTCAAAAATTTGCCGAAATTCATAATTTCTTCATTTTACTTTACCAAGGAATTCTAAATATTTAGTTTTATATACATGAAATATTATTTATAAACAAATTTAAATTTGTTATAAAAAGTATTTTTAAACTTTTGAAAGTGACTGTATATACAATAATGTGTGTATATCATTATATGCGTATATTAATTTTATTGCGTTTTGTATATTTGTTTTTCTTCATTGGATTCAATCCCATTCAGATTGGAATCAAATAACTTCAAGAAAAACCAGTATAATCGCTCATAGCGTTAAATAAAAATAAAATGAAAATTTAGAGAAAAAAAACAAACATAAACAAACATACTACTATAAAATAAAAAAAAAATAAAAACTAAAAATCGAATGCGTTCTAATAATTCTATCGTTCAAATTCAATGTTGTCTCCCAAAGTCAATTCATCGTATCATCCACATAAAAATGTAATTTAGAAGAATCTTTTTCTGCCACAAATAATTATATAAATCCCACACAAACGATATAATATAGAGGTCCCGTCCCATATGTGCGCAAAAAAAAAAAAAAAAAAAAATATTATTCTATAGAATTGAAAATATTATATCGAAATCTATATCTATAAATATTCGAACATAACTATATCCAGGTACATAATATGTATATGAAAGGTTAGAGTAAGAACGTAATAAAGTAAAAGAAAAAAAAAATTTTAATCTTAGAAAGTGGGTTTTCGTGCTGTGAATTGCGTTTTACAAGTTACATTTACATGGGGACACACTCGTTTGTTATTTTCAATTTTTCTAGTTTTAATTTTGATTTTTGTTTTTTTTTTTTTTCTAAAAAAGGAATTCAGGAAATTAAAAATTTGTTTTATCGTTATTTAATGACATTTATTTTTAGTATGCCTTCTTGAATTTCTTTATATTGAATATTGGATTTTTGGTGAATTTAATGGATGGGATGGGATGTAGAAATAGAAATAAATGGTAGAATTTTCCTGACATGTAATTTACTCATTTTAGTTTTTTTTTCTTTTTTTTCCTTTTCCTTATGTTGACAAACTCTATATCTAGGTTGGATCATCTAATTTAATTTTGTATTGGATAACAATATTGAAAAGACGGTTGGTTGTAAGTATAGTGACTGCTATGACTGCATCTTGTATTGAATTTTAGAATTTTTATATTTTCTTTCGAAAGGTTGCAACATTATAATGTATTTATAGTTAGTTAGATAATTTTATATGGGTGTAGCAGCAGCAATTAATTGTGCTAACATAATTCTAAATTCAAACTGAATTGACTGCAATCTATTATTATAGCAAATAATTTCCATTTATAGGGGGTTTTGAGAATAATCTGAAATATATTAAATAGTGATTGCAGAGGGTCATAACAAACAAGTAATTGAAGCATAGATATACTTAATTATTTTAGAAGTTATGGTGTCTATAATAATTTTTCGCTTTTTCGGAATACTTCGGTTTTGTATAAGAAAACATTAAATTGTTAGAATAACTAATTATGCGATATAAATAGATTTGAATTGACTTTCAGAAAAAACTACACAATTACTTTTATCTTAGCTTATCTTATCTGAGTTTGATTTTTACATTCTTAATATACCTATAACGATTTGATTTGAACATTTGTTTTCTTTGATTTAAATATGGTCGCAATATATTTACTTTCTTGCTCTTTCTTGCTAACAATTTGCCATGTATTTTTATATTTAGTGGATCCTCTAGAGTGTATTGAATTTTTAATACGTTTGAATAAAGTATATACATTATTTAATTATTCCTGAACACGCTGGGTGGGGCAGTAGGTAAAGCGCAAGTCTTTCACCCGAAATGTCCCAGGTTCAATTACCGACGAATGCAAAAAATACTTGCCAGATTTTTCGACCTGGTCCAGTACCCTTTACCATTGGGATAAAATAAACGATAAATATAGTTGACAGCTTTGGTTATCACTAGAAATAAAATAGAACTATACGAAGGCGAAGTACTCTATAGTAGATATAGTTTTCCACATTTAAATTAGTAGTACTTATGCCATAATAATTCTAAAAATTGTGTGTATTCCAAATCTCTGAAAAAAAAATATATACATATATAATTTTAAAGGAAGTAGTAAAAAATATTTGATTGTGGAAAAACCATTCAACAAAAATAAATATTCTCATAGAATATTCTAATATAATTATCGTTATGTGATGACGGTTGGGACTTTATTGAGCAGCTTGTTTTAGTATAAATATGTATTTCAATGATTCTTATATTCATTGGATACAATTATTAGAAATACAATAATTTTTTATCGTATTATTTATTGAACTGTAATACAAAAAAACACACATTATACACTTGAAGAATTTTTTTAGAAGAAAATTGCTCAATAATAATTGTAATTGACATCCCATAATTTGAACAGTCAATTAAAATTACAAATAAAATATTTGCATTGCTTTAAAAACTAACAAGAATTTTATAGAAATTCCAATAAAACTTACAATTAATGCAATAAAACTTACAATTAATTCATGTCAACTGACAATCGCAATATTAAAATTGACTTTAAATTCACAAGCCAGCTTTCTAATACAATTTTCTACCTAATTGAAATCATTTAAAATAATTCCATCTCTTTCTATATTATATTTTTCTAATATTATTCATAATGTTTTCATTTTATTCTTCTCATATACTATTTTACAAATCATTATTATTTTATATTGCTGCTGCAACAATGTTGCTAGAAATTATTTTAATGTACTGAGAGAACAAGTGAATAGATTAAGGCATTTTACAAATAATAAAACTTGTCTGAAATTTCTTTAATAATGTTGCGTTAGTTAAATCATCTTTCAAATCTAATACTAAGTAACAAAATAATATAATACTTTGAAATGAATCCATAAATTATTATTTTATTTAAACTGGAAATATTTCTACTACAAGTATAATTTCAAACAAATAGATAAATATATCTTTAAGAAATTAAATTCGAATTTGAAAATATTCTTTTCATTCTATAATTGAGTTCTTACTTGGGGTATAATTTAATTTCTAACGATTTAACGATTTAAAATTGAAATTTGAGAATTTAGAATAGTGAATTGTGAGTTCATTATAATATACAGTTATGAATATTCATAACATATACATATAGAAAACCATAAACATTAATTTCTAGCTACAAAAATGTTGTAATACAGAAAATTATTCTTTATGATGAGATTTTCAATTAAAATGATAAAATTTAAGATCGTGTCATTTAAAACACGTTGTGTTGTAAATGTTTTGTTTAAATTGATTTTGATTGAAACGAAAAATCGAAATAAAATATTTTTGTAAAATATAAACGACACTGATAATAGTTATTGTTTGATTTTATTGCTCATAGCATATATGTAGGTGTAAATCAATTGACTATAATAACTTTTACATTAAACTGTATATACATTTGAGCAAAATATAATAAAGAAAGCGTATAACAGTGATAAAATTAAAAGGATTTGAGAATAAATAGTTATAAAGCTATTATTTGGAGCTATGATCTGAGTGTCATCTAAATTATATACCACTTAAATTATACATATTGTATTTATGTATGAATGACTTTATATACTTTATTATATTTTCTACTGGTATGAAATTAATATACTAATGGTATATAATATAGATATTTTTATATTGATAGTATAATAGATATCAAAATACCACCACCTGTGACAATGAAAAACAATACATATGAAAATACGCGAAAATAATTCGGCCAGAAATACTTTTATAACAATTTAAAAATAAAAACAAAATAAAATTAAAGAAAAAATTATAAATAAGAATATTATTAGTAAATTTCAATAACATTAAATTATAAATGTCGAATTTTTTTATATCACCATGAACCTTTAAATAAACCGCCCAAAAAAATTACATAGATATTATTACAAAAATCAAAATAAATTTTCAGTTAAAAATTAAAAAAAAACTAATAAAATTCAATTAAAAATCAATATTATAACATTATAACTTTTATTTTGAAAATATTTAATTTAAAATGTCGTTAGAACCATCAAATCTCTGGTATTAAAATAGTTTCTTTTTAAAAAAAAAAACAAATCGTTTTGTAATACAGGGTGCTCAAATACAGTTCATATTTCAATTCTGATCATAATTAAAAATTAATATCAGATAAGGTTAGTGGATCCAAACAGTTTCACAAATTAACTGATCGCTTCAATTCAAATAAATCGGCTTATATGCTTCAACATCGTAAACTTATTGAAAAGGGTGAAATGAAACAATCAATTACTACATAACTAATTTTTGGTAAATTAAATATTGATGGGAAGAGAGATCCCCAGAATTATTGCATATAGAAAGAAATTGTCATTCAAACGACGGAATTTCCCATTTAAAGATAACGATTGTATATAGTTTAGATTTAATTAAAACATAAAATAACTTTGATTAACAATATTGCATGTCGAGACACTAACTAGGTACATAAAAAAATTGTTATTGTTTCAAAATAATTGCCATAATAAATTAAAATTGATTTCGAAATAAGAAGTTGTTTATTTATTTATTTAACAGTGGACCTACAGATTAATTTATAGGCCAACTACAGGCCTTTTTCCCTTTCGGAATGTGGGTCTAAAGGATTTTTATTTAATTTGATTTTTTTTTTGTTGTCTTAATTGTAATCTCAAACGACCTTTCACCTGGTAAAGATTATATAATCTTACAAATTAAACTCTGATTATATGCAACAGAAATAAAAATTAAATTAAGTTGTCTTTTTAAAAGTATATTTTTTAATTTAAATTGGTCACCCTATAAAAATAAATCTCTAATATACATTATATAAATATTACCCACGTGCATTTCAAATACATACAAATCACAAAATAGAAAGTATAATATACAAGAAGACAAACTGAAATTCTGAATTAATTTAATAGCCTTAACGTTATCCCAAAACAAACTGTCATTTGCATATAAATTAACTAATTTTGTATCATTTATTTCATCAATTTTAGATTTAAAATATATTAAATTGTTAACAGAAGAAAGAAAATAAACTATGTAGTTTGAAAAATTTGTAAGAAAATTTAAAAAAAAAAAAATACAATAGGTCAGCAATTAATATGAATATAATGAAAATATTTTACAGATAGTCTGCTCAGGAAATAGAAATAATTCAACTAATTCTAAAAAAAAAAATGATTTCCCTTTTAATATGATTATAAAAGAAAAATCAAACTGAGTTGATAAAATATGATAGGTTATTTATGATATTTAACAGGTGTTAGATTAGATATGACAAAAAAAAACCAAATTAAAATTCCCGATTCCAAATTAGTATACTAATAAAATTGTATAATTAAATTTTATTAAAACTACACAGAATATTTTAATCACATCTGAATAATACTCACAATACTCTGAAAATCAAAAGATTTTTAAACCTAATATACTCTAAAATTACAGAGTCTACCAATGTTAAGTATTTCAGATAGCCAATATTACAAAAGCAAATAATGATCAGTGACAATCATATTATATCATTGTAATATAGCGCAATTTATTACAGCGACCACAATACAAAATCTGTAAATGTAAATTAATAAATTACATTAAAATATCATAATACGTTGAAGATAAGTCTAACTAAGAACCAGAAATGTTGAATTAGACACAAGACAACTGCAACAGTAATAAAAAAATATATAAAAATAATGAAAAATATATGGAATATAATAAAAATATAATATATGGAATAAAATTAAATGGAATTGTATTTGATTCATTATAATTCAGACATGTTTGATTAATAATGTCAAAAAACATTCAATTATATTGAATCAGAATTGATTCGAACAAAAAAAAATTTTTTATGGTGATCGGTATCGAAACGGACAAGAAAACTTTTATTTTTAATATTTTTTTTTATTTTTCGATAACATTTATTTGTTTGATCGAACATATTTAATATTGCAACATGTTCATAATCCAACTTACCTAACATTAGTTATAAATTATAAAAATTACTAGAGACCCCTATTTATTAATTATAATTCAAGTTAAAGCCAAATTTAACGTTTTTAACAGAACAGAGCCTTAAATATACTGATATTTTTCACTATCAATGATGTTACCACTTCACTATATATGATGTTAGACCAACAAAGAATGCAAGTTGTAAAACTCATCTATCCGAGCCTTAAATCTTTGTGTTTGTAAATTAACAAAACTTATATTAAATCGGAAATGTACAAGTAAAATCTTTAATACAAATTACCGAAATGTGTACTAGAGAGAAGATCAAAAAACAGAAGGTCTCAAGATAGACGACAATTGAACTGAATCGCTGAGAAGATTTCAAAGACTTGTTTAGAAATATATAAAAAGTTTAAAACTAATAAAATAAAATGTAATGAATAAAATAGTACACATTATTTTAATTGTTTAAGTATAAAAAAAAAGAAATATAATTAGGGTACAAATATTTTTAATGTATAATATAGTATGAGTTGCAATAAAAAACAAAAAATTTAATGTATAGGACAATCAGAGAGAGCTGTAGAAAAAAATGTTTCACAATATTGAAAGTAATTGATAGTGTTACTAAATAATCAATTGTCAAAATTGGGAAATTCTTTGTTGGTCTAACATAATTTTGGTATTTGTTCAAACACATAGACTTAAGGTTCAGTTTGAGTATATCAATAACACAACTGATTGTTAAAATGAAGAATCCTATTGAGAATTTTGCATGGTTCACAATTAATTCTTTATTAGATTTAGATTAGGTTTAATTTATTCCGAGAGGGATCCAGTCACCTATATCACCCCAGCCACAAATTGTGATAACCCGGTTTTTAAGTCTCTGAGTCAGTTAAGTGGCGAAATCTGCTGCGGGTGAGGCCCTCGCATTCACAGAACAGAGATTCAATAGATTCTTCCTCTATTCCACAAATTCTGCATAGGTTATTTTCAATTAGATCCATTTTATAGAGGTGTTTCTTTGTTAGACAATGGTGTGTTATTATCCCTGCCAAGATACGTACCTGTTTCCTGTTGAATGTGAGAAGTGCTTTAGTTTTCTTGAGCGAGCGTTCAGGCATGAGTATTTTTGCTTGACGATTTCCAGGAACGTTGGCCCAGAAATCTTTAGCTTTTTGACCTAACCAAACTCTTAATTGCATCTTAGCTGTACTTAGGGGAATTCCACAGAACGGACTTGGACCTATGAAATGGGCGTCCGATACTTTTCTAGCTAGATTATCTGCAGCTTCATTTCCTGCAATGCCGGAATGCCCTGGTACCCACATTAGTGTGACTTTATTAGCTTTTGCAAGGGTTTTGAGTATTTCTAAGCAATCCCATACTAGCTTTGATGTGATGGTATATGAATTAATAGCTAGTATGGCTGCTTTGACTGACTCGAAAAAAAATAAATTTCGTAAATTATTTTATGTTTGAGTAACGATTGAAAAATATACATTTAACAATTTTCTATTTATTAATAATTTAAAAGCATGGAAATCAACAGAATTCGGCAATACAAACAAAATAGCGATTAAAATTTTTCGTAAAAAGAAACTGTTAAATTTTTATATCTTAAATAAAAATTTTTTTAATATTCAAAAATAAAAATTTTTCTAAAAATATTTGACACAAAATGTAAATAAAATTATTCTTAATTACTTTTTATTTATTATAACAGTTTTACAAAAATTATGTCTGCTACTATAAATGCAAAAAATTATATTAGAAAATAAGATACTAGCACTTACACTTTAATGTTGACTTAGTACGTAAACAAAAAAATAAAAACAATAATTTTTTTACAATTTCACTTTTAAATCCTACACAAAAAACTATGTATATGATATATATATATATATATATATATATTACCTCTCTCTCTATAAATCTGGTAAAAAATAACTCACCTAGTTACCTAGAAATTTTGCGCAGAAATGATAATGGATGATGCTGGATGGCCTGGTTAGTTGTTAACTGGCTAGGGCATTTAAATATCAAATATATTTTTTTTGTTTAATTTCTTTTCTATGTAATTTTTTCTCTTATTCTTTTTGGCATATTTCATATGATGACCATTAGTTTTAATGAGATTTTAATGTCTCCTTAAAATAATTTAATCTTTTAGTTATTTAACGGTAAAATAATTATATTTAAGTAAAACTTCTAATATTACCCATTTGCGGAATTATGATTTTTTTACTTTACAGTTTTGTGACTATTCTGCTTTTCTAATTTGCCCCCACCAATGCCCTTTCAAGTTAATAATACTGATGTAATGAATATAGAGATACCAGAGATTTTTATTTGTTTCTATGTCAACAACATTGTAGAAATTGAAGATGTGATTTATTAGTGGAACAACTAACTATCTACCTACTTTCATTTTTGAATTAAATTAAGAATTTTTGTTTTTTTTCTTCACTTTTTGTGTTTTTTTTTTCTTTTTTTAAGTGGGTTTACTTTTAGTAATCACTTTTATTGTAATTTAATACTAGGATACCAAAGACCATCATAATACATAAAATGACAACATCTATTTAAGTAATTTTAAAATATTTGAACTAAAAAAATTATTAAGATGCATATGTCTTTTGGTTAAAATGTATTCTGCCAAATTTTATCTCATTTACCGTCTTAATTTTACAATTTTGTATCAGCTAAAGTGGATGAAATGATTGAAGACTATACAAAACACACAACATATGAATTTTTATACATAAATTTGAATAAGTGAAAGAGACATCATTACATCTTAAAATGGTTAATATTTAATTTAAAGTAATGTTGTATCATATTAATAGCGAAAACAGACTGAAGAGTATATATTATGGTCGACTAAAAATATAGCGTGTTGTTCTACATATCATTAAACAACAAAGGTTGTTAGCGTTGCTTTCAACATTTCTTTCCACCTGAATTTAAGTTTGCGTTTGTTGATGCACATAATATTTGTGCCGAACAATTCTTATCAGTCCAACCACATGATATTAATTTATTTAATTATTTATTTCGTCTAGCAAGTAAACTGTTACAGAATAACTGTTTCAGAATAAGCAAAAACAACAAAAAAAGTCGAGTACAAAACACTGAAGAAGTCTGCAAGTAGTAGATGAAATACACATATCTGTATGATAAGCATATCAGTAAAATTAAAAGGAAAATATTCGACTATTTTCACTGTTATACCAAAATTTTACTCTAACGCTGGAAAACAAGTTTTTATAAAAACTAACAAAAAAAAATCAAAAAGCTAATATCAAATTTCAACAATATAAATGTAATTCTGTCGCCGAACCTTAGATGCTTACTTAATCAAATATCTTGCCCAAAATGATCTTCTCGAAATATTCAATTTGGTCTTTGGTTTATTCACTTGCAGCTTTAGTCTTTCATCAGTTTTTTCAATTGTAACAAACATTCATTCATTTTATTTAATTTCAATTTATTCTAATTTTACAGCTTTTTTGTTAGATTTTGTTCGTTTTATCATCTCCAGTTATGAGTAGGATGATTTACCATCTTAATTTTACGATCTTGTATCAGCTAAAGTGGATGAAATGATTAAAAGACTACAAAATACAGAAGAAAAATTTTTATTCCGTGACACAACAATGCATTTGTTTGGTATGTGCACCGTTGTTCTGGATCTACAATTTGCTTACTATTTACCTACCATAATGTCTATGTGTTCTCCTGAATCTAAATAATATTCTGATATATCATTAATATAGATTCAGAGATAATATCTTTAATCTTGAAATATTGTTGTCTACACCAGTTTACGACAATCGATTACTCTTAAAACTCTATTCTATTCAATATTTTGTAATATTATCAGTTGTAAGTTTTAATTGGAACTACTGTCACAAAAACGTCACAAACAAGTGTTCAAAATCAAATCTAGAAGTATTTGATAACTTATGACTAAGCTCATCTCCGATGTAAACACGAAATTGTTATGGCATTTATTACATCAGTGTACGTTTAAACAAATTTTTCATAAAATTTATATTTTACTTATAAATTGTACTCAAGTTGTTAATTATTAAACAAGTCGATTCATTTCAATTCGAACCAATAGTATATTTTGAGTTCATTTTTAGAATCATTCTTCATATTCAAAGTTTCTTAAATATTAACTAAAATAAAAATTTGTTTATAAAAAATATTCAAGAATATTTTAGAAAATCACAAAACAAAAAAATAATACTTTCCTAGAGTATCAAGCTGTCATGTGATTCTATATTCGGACATTTACAAATGCATTACAAATTTTCTATGGATAACTTTTGCAGAAATTTATTTATTCGAAGAATCGAAATACTAAGAATTATAAATTTCAAACCAGTAGATTTCATATAATATATAATGTACGAGTGTATGTATCTAGGATGTCTAGTATGTACATAATATATAATATATGATTATGTATGTAAATACTAGATACATACTTACATACAATCAAATTTAAAAGTCTAGTATTGATTTTTTGTTCATATTTATAGAATTTTCCTTATTTTTTTTTTTACTATTTCTCAACATTTAGATTTTCACTCATTTTTTTATTGTAATTTGAGAAACCCTTTTAAAAAAAAAAAAACATTTAAATAAATAAAATTTTCGATTTTAAATAAATAAATTTTAGCCTACAGAACATTTTCAATAAAATAAATATTAAAATAAAGAATAAATAAAAAAAATAGATTTGAATAAACGTCACGACTGTCATTAATAAATTCTTATTGTTGTTGTTTTTAATATTTTTTTATTCTTAAATAAGGAAAAAATAGAAATAAAATTAATGATTTAAAAACAATATCGTAAATGGAATTGTCTAAAATATAAGTAAAAAAAACTACAAATTGTTGACTATCAGGCAGCGTTTACATTTCAATATTCTTCAATATTTATTGACGATTTAAGATTGAAGAGAGAGAGACATTTGTGTTTACACATCAATTTCTAAACAATCAAACAATTTGTCAGGTTTTTCTTATATATTCACCACAACTAATATAAAAATAAATTTTTTTTTATCAACTACCCTGTGAATATAAAGGAAATGTCAAATCAAAAATTATAATAATAATAAACATATGAATGTTGCTAAGTTTTATATTATTCGTCATATTAAATTTTTTCTCTCTCAAAAAATATGGAAGAAAATAGGATAAATTCTACTTTTTCCGTTAATTTATATTGATATCAATCTGTGCTTACACATCAGTATTACTTCAATATTCTCTCTCATCAAAAAATACTGTCAATATATATTGAAGTGTAAGCGTTGCCTTATGTCAATTTTATAAAATTTTGATCAAACAATGAATAGTACTAATTCTTTAGGGATTGTTATTTATTTATTTATTTTGACGATTTATGCCTGAAGAGATAATTTTCAGAAGAAGGCAGCGAAGCCATATAGAATTTGTAAATATACAAATTAGAATGTTTAAAATTTATTTTTACATTAAAAAAATTAAAGTTAAGTCTCTATTCCAAATCACGTGAACTCGTCGCTTGTTCTTCAAAAAAATGAATCGTGACATGTGGGATTATAATATTCAATTTATGGCTCATATAGTATAGTGATTGTGTCATCCAAGTACTAATCAAAAAACTCGAAGCAAAGTGTTCTAATCTCGACTAAAGTATAGATGTTGTAAAAAACATATATAACTAACTCGTATGTTGTATAATAAGCATCTTTAGTCTCTTTGATAATATGGAAATATTACCTTAAAGATTACACATAATCACCCATATTCTCTTAGACCCATCGTTGATGAGAAGAAAAAATTTATCTTGTCTCGTCTCGCTGAATGTGAATTTCTGTTAGACAATGTAAGCGGTGCGATAGAACATTTTATTTGTTGGTAGTACTGATAATTTTTTACTGTCAAAAAAAATTATTGGTATATAAACAAAATATGGTTTATAAAATTCTTGGAAAGTATTAGTGGGGTTTAGGTTTAGAATTAAATAAAATAGAAATATAAATATATTTATGTTTTAAATATTTTTTCTTTTAGTACATAACCAGTAATAAAACAGTAATATTAAAGATGGGTTTTTTTTTTTTCAAAACAAAAACACAGTTTTAATAATAATGCAAAAAAAATAATGAAAAATTGTTTATTAATTTTTACTTAACTATTTTATCTATTCAATTTATTTATTTAATTAATTTTTTTGATAAAAAAAACACAAAATACTTTGGCGAGATACTCTATCGTTTACAATTTTTGACGAGATAAAAAATGGCTATCACAATTTTTGACGAGCCAAAAGGTCTAACAGAAATTCCTCACGAAACTGTTTTGACATTTGCCGTCGCGGCAATTTTCTATCGCGCCTGTGTTGTCTAACAGAATACAAAACTATCTCTTCAGAGATATTTTCACGCAATGGGTCTAACAGAATATCGGTGAATATGTTGATACAAAGCAAAAACACATGCAAATAAATACACATATACACACCTATGATTATGATGGTTATACTACTTGAAAGTTAATTTAATAAATTTATATTTACACATTATGTAAATAGTCTTCAATGAGATAAGAATTCTTTTTAAATATTAATTTTAAAATAAATTTTTATATTTCTGACAAAAAAATAATTGATTGAATTGAAAATGAATTGATACTCAATTATGGAGTGGAATACCGGGATCCCGGGAGAATATTTTCCGGTATTCGATACCGGTATTAAAGCATTAATACGGCAATATTTCGGTATTAAATTTAGTTGCCAGAACATAAAACAATATTTTAGTTTAAAATAGTATGCTTTGTAAATTCAGTAATTGAGAGATAAGAGATAACCCAGTTGATAATTAGGTTTTTTGAGATATCCAGTTCAAAAATTCAAAATAATAATCGTAGTAGGTTTTGCGATTGGATAATAACGAATAACGATTAACGATATACTCAACTTTATGTTCATTCCACTTTCGAAGTAGTAATGGGATCAAAATAAGATTTAAAACTAACAAAAATAAATGTTTAAAAGTTTAAACCATCACTCGTCATTACTAAATATTTTGATTTTTTATTGTATTTTCATATTAAACAATTAATCTACACCTTGAACCGGCTGAAAATAATACAGCTAATATTGCACCAATTACAGTTTACCTAAATCTTAAAATGAACCATTTCTATTTGACAGAGCCATTAAAATTGATCGTGAAGCTCATGATCCATTTTAATTTACATCTATTTATCATAGAAGATACATAAATTATTGTCAACTGTATTTTTGAAAATTTCATTTTTATTCTGAAGTTTGAAGGAGGTGAAAACAAAATTTAAATTACATACTTAAAAAATAAAGAAAAATCCAAATAATCGTATGTTGTGGAACCCATAAAATTATTACAGGTTTAAAATAATCAATTATATAAAATTAATTAATTTTTTATTTCGAAGAATCGTTATCAAAGTAATGAGAAAATGAATAATAAATTAAATCACATCAGTACCGATTTTAACAGTCATTAGTATGTTACTGTTATAATTTCTTAGCACCAAATTTTAATTCACAATAAAAAATTGCAAAACCGACATTTCAAAAAACTAAAACTCACTTTTTATTATTCTTCTACACAAAGTTTTTACTTGATTGGTTGTTTGAAGAATTCATAAATGGTCAATTTTACTATGCTGTAATAATGAGTTATTTAAGTAAAAATTGTTCAATAAAAATTGTTATTGAATTTATTCTATTTTAAAAATAATTTTAATAAAATTTTATTAACTTAAAAAATTCAATTAAGCTATACATATGATTTCTAAATAAAAAAAAAATTCTAAATATAAAAATAAATATTGCTAGGTTAAACGTTAAACTATAGCATCCTCAGAAAAAAATTTTATTGCTAAAAAAATATATTATAAAAAATTATAAGTAAAAAATACAATTAAATAAAATATTAATCAATTTATGAAAGAATAAATCTTGAATATTAACAAGGATCTAGTACTATATATACTATTTGTAATAAGTTTATTAACTAAATAAAAAAAAAAAAAATTCATAAGAATATTATCAGAATTAATTGAAAATAAATCGAATATGCTGGCTTGATTTGCAATTCCATAATTATAACTCGTAAAAATCTTACTTTAATGATTAAAAATAATAATTGAAAATTTAATTTTAATCAAATAAATTGGGACAGGACTTAAAATAAAAAAGAAATATTTAATAATTATTTTTATGATTTTAAAATTTCAGTTGTAAAATTAGAAAATCTAGAGTATAATAAAATATTAATAATAATAAATGTGAAATTTAAATTTAAAGTAAAATCTAAACTTCTCGTAACTGTTCTCGTAATTAAATTCGTATAAACGCCAAATCCAAATTAATAAAATTAATGCTTTAATAACTCATGAATTGATTTTGAATTGAACATTGTTAAATTGATTTAAAATTGATGAATTATTATTTGTTGGTATTTTTGTGCATATACAAAATATTTCAATTTTATGTTGTAGAAGTGGTACCTGATATGATTTTAGAATAGTTCAGGATTGATTTTATTTCAACAGTTATGGTTTAGATTTTTGATTTTTTTTTTATATTTTTGTTGTTAATTGCTGGTGTGTTATTGTAAAGGAAAATAATACTGTAATTTTTTTTTAAATAATGGATGAATTTGATCAATTATTTATTAAATAAGAATGTGTTGTTGTATGAACCCATATTGTTTATTTTCACTGATATTTCATTAGTCCAAAAACAAAATATCTAACTCTGATCATATCATGTTTAAATTTTATTTGTTTTCAAAATACTCAAAAAGGTAATTAAGACGTTACAAAATTTAATTAACACCATTGTTCGGAAAAGTCTGTCAATTTTATCTTCACGGTTACCAAAATCTCCACCATCAACATAGTGATTGTTCTTTTTACGTCATCCAACAAGTGGTAAATTGAATATGAAGGGCCATAACAAATTTGAAGCATGTTTATGGTTTGGTCCAATTGTGAAAATTTCATCACCCAAATCTTCAACACATTGCAATAATTTATACTTCTGGCGCATTTTGCTTTCAATAACAAAGTTATCAGTTATTGGAATATGTTTTATAGATGAGCCCACGAACTAATTTCAAATTTGATTAATCCCATATATGATTCACAAATAAGTAAAATATTAATTATGGCTTTATTCATTTTGATGAAAATTTCATTGCTGATTTTATGCAAATAGAACAATTTTAAAACTTTACGTACTTTTAGTGCGTAAGTTTTTTGTCAATATCACGAATACACGAATAATGACAGCTATTTACTTTCCATTTGACTGCAGCTTCTTCAGTGGAACATGGGAAAGAAAAGGTTTTAATACAAATACAATTTATTAATTTATACTTAATTTATTGTCATAAATGTTTTTGATGTATTATTTAACCTATATATCTATGAGGTTTAATTGAAGAAACCATAAATAATTTGTATTTGCAGAAGTGACTACATGTCATCATGACTGATAACTATTTGATTTGTATAATTACTACTTTAAACTATGATGATACATTAAAAGCATTTGTACGCTAGTATGCTAGAGACTACCACCATTGACAATCTTATAATCTTTTAGTTAAAATGACAAACTAAATAATAACATAATCTAATAAAAGCTAAATATCATGGCATAAACAATTTTGAAACGTTGTAGTAACTAATTCCGAAGAACGTTACAATGTATTTGATTCAGTCATCTCAATATATTCAACTAACATTCCAACCTCTCTCTCTCGGTATACAACAGACCATAAGGCCTAAGTGCGTAGGCGATAAAACAACTGACATGGTTTTTATGTCTGCCTTATAGACAAACCAACATCCCTCCTCATATTTAATGTATATTTCTGTAAAATGATATCTATGAAACCAATAGTCATTATAAATACAGAAACAGTGACTATGCATCTCGGGACTAAAAAAATGTTGTAAACTTTGATTTTGTTATAGCCGACCATTATGATATAATAAATACGTCATCTGACTAGTAATGTGCGTTTGAATTGGCATTTGACATGAATGTTGTAAAATAGTTTTTTTATTTATTCATAAAAAATAATAGAAAAACTATTATTGAAGGCTAAGTTACTCTAAAAGTCTAAAATATATCAAGTTATCTACATTTAAATTCATTTTCACAATATTGAAATTTTCACAGGTTATCGTTACAATTCGGTTTTATTTATGTAATTTATTGTAAATTATTCACGTATTTAATTAACAATAAATTACAATAATCATTAAGTAGGACTATCACTAAATTCAATTTTCAATTCAATTGCTAACATTGGCATTTGAGGAAAATTTCAACATTTCAAATTATAAATTACGAAATCAGTTCAATATAAATTAATTAAATCATTATTGTGAACCAAAATTACTTACCCATTTGGTTTGATTGCCAAAGTCTATTCTAATACTATAATCAGTAATATATTTTATTATTTTTAAATTAATTATTTTCATTTAAAATTATTATCAACTTGAAAATGCAAGATTATATTATATAAAATTTAAATAAATAAAAAAATAAAAAAATTCTATCATGAGAACTAAAACATCCTTTGTTCAAGAACTATATAAAGAAAAAAAAATTGTTATCGTAATAAATGTTTTTAATTTTCAACAGTTTTTAAAAGGTTTAACGTGTTTTCTGATTATCCTATTCACCATTATCAGTATTTGAAATTTTTTTATTTCAATCTAAGCACCCTCAGCCCCACCCCACTTCTCTATTTTTCTTTTTTAACTTATATTTTAAAGTTTAATATAAATAATTCCTTAATAGAGAGATTAGTAAATGATTACAATAAATACATATCAAGCCATCATCATTTCTATACATAAAAATTACTAAAAAAAAAAAAAAAAAGAAAAAAAAAAAGTAGAATCAGTTCTAGTTACTTTTTAGAGCATTTCTATTTTGGCTTTAATTTTTTTTTGTGTTATCAATTTTTAAACTTATTCCTATTAAGTTGTCTTCTACTTTAAAATACAAAAAAAAAAACCATAATCAAAACAAAGGCGAACCTGAAATCCAGAGAATTTAACCTTTATGTCAGCATATAAATCGTTCATTGTGAAAACAACAACAACAATAAAAATAACAATAAATAAGAAAAAGGAAGATTTCTCAATTTCGATATGTTGAATATAATATGTTGCAAGCAACATTAGAATACACATCTAGAATTTAAAAAAAAAAATCCATAGTTGCTTTGATTAGTCATTCATAGTCAACAGCAGCCATCCCAGAATACGATTTTTTTTTTTTAGAATTCTTGGATTTCGTATATCGCAATAACACAACATGGTAACCTTTCAATCTTTATTTTTTTTTTTTTTTTTTTTTTTTTGGAATATGAAAACGGGGAAAGAGTATAAAATTGAAATTTCTGTTTTTCACTACATAATAATATGTGTGTAAAGTATGTACACAGGGTGTTACAACAAACTATTAATTTTTTGTTGATGGTCTGTTACACCTCATGGGAGGATAAAACTATTTTTTTTTAATTATTAAATTTCACAGAGCGCAAATTGCTATATTCTAGTTACTGCTATAAATAAACAAGAATTTTGACTCTCAAGGGATTAAAACTGGAGTTTGTGCTGTATTGTTTGTCCTATAATCTCTCATTTAATCTATATATATTGATTACAACATGTTAATACTATAACATTAAATTGATTTAAATTTAATTGGTTAACCTAACCAATAAACAAAATATAAACTATGTAGTTAGGTTAGGTTAGTTTTTTTTACACTTTTGACAGTAACTTAGATAGAATCACCTTTTCGTGCTTAATGAAGTAGGCACGGTACTGCAATTTTACACTATACAATATCTACAATATTTAACAAATTACTGGCTTATTAGATGTGGAACTCTACTGCTATTGTCAAAAACCAAGCCATCTTAAATAGAATTGTTTTCATTTTATTTCATTTGTTACCAGATTATACTCTCCATTATTTTTTGTCATTTATTATATCCCAATGACAAAGGGTACTAGACCAGGTCGAAAAATCAATAAATCATTTTTTTTATTCATCAGGAATCGAACCTGGGATCTTTGGGTTAAAAGGTAGCCGCTCTACCTACTGCGCCACCCAGAGTGTGGATTTTCAATTGGTTTTCCCGTTTTACTTATCTTCTTTATAGTTGTCTTGTAAATCATTCAGTGGGAAGGTAGTACGGAAAAAAACTTTCTGTATCATCTTTTATCTATGATTAGTCTTTTCAGTTGTACCCCAACAAAGATATTTTTTGTGTAATATTTAGCTAGTTAAATAACGGGTTCTTTATTAGAGATTTACTTCGGTTATAAATATTTTCTTCAAGGATTTTCTTTGATTTGACCCTGATAACTCTATTTGATATACACTTTTTGGCAAGGAGGTTATCATAATGTCTATATACACCTACGATATACTCTACTATCTTTTGCTTTATTTATTTATAATTTTTAATGTTATTTAATTTTATTTGTAAAAATCTCAAAATTCAAATAAATGTAATTTCGAATAGACCATTTTAATAACACTCTGTCCTATGTCGTAGGTAAATTTTTACAATTTACATTTTTTTTTTGCTTGTTCTAGGTTAAAAAATGTTTGTCTTAATTTTTTCTTCTATCAAATACATTGTACAGTACTTATGTATATATATTATGTTGTTTTGATGTAACAATGATGATGAAATCTTTAATAAATTCTCTCTAGAATATTGAGATTTTTCATAGATTTGTTCCAATGTAGACCTAACAATTTGATATTCTCTATTTTGTTTTTGTATACTTTTTTTCTTATTACTTGTGGCTTAAATCAATCGTTATCATCGTAACAATGCTGGTAGTTCTATTGACCTATGTTCAGGTCAAATTAATTTTTCTACGTTTTTTTTTGTTATTCTTAAAAAAAATTTTGAATTGTAAATAGGATTCAGTTGAACTGAATAAGAAGAGTCATTTTTTATTTATATTTGGAAATATCAAAGTTTATTTGGGTTGGATTGTTGCTTTTTAATACACAAATAATTGAATAAACACATATAGAATCTTTATTACCATAAATAGGGTTTTTTTTTGTTACTAGTTTAAAACTTTAAAATTTTTATATATAAATTTGGTTCACTTTACTTTAAAAATATAAGGTTTTTTTTTTTTTAATATTTCCTTTTTCAAAGTTTTGACATCAAAATTATAAGAATTTTTTTTTTTTCTCTGATAAAAGGAACAAAATATTCTTACGAAGAAAACATTTTTAAAAGTAGATTAAGATCAATGTGGGACAAATGTCATATAGATTTTAAAGGTCAAATATTCAAAGTTATCGTGTAGTTAATTTTATATCATTTGATTTACTATGTTGAATTAGTTCAATGATATGTAGAAAATTATCGTGCCTTAAATTTTAAATTAAATCCGTTAATGTCACTGTCAATTTATTTGAAAAGATCCAATACTTCTTTGTAAGCAAATATTTAAAAAATTTACTATATTTGAAAATCAATAATAATAAAATATGAACTACTATAATATACAGTAGTCAGATATGTACATTAATACTTAAAAATAGCTTCTGTTAATAAATATTTTCTTTAAAATTTATACTAATATTTACATATATTACACGAAGTCATAAAATGTAGTTGCAATAAATAGTGTTGTACCGGTCAACTAAAAGATATTATTTAAACCAAATTATGACATTCATCAATAGTATTTTGGTTATTTTATTAAGATTTAATGTGAAATACAAAAATCGAAATCAAATTATAAGCTTGACAAATTATAAATCATAATAAAAAGTACCACTGTGCTGGTTTCGGTCTGAGGATTTATTCCACTCAATATATTAATATCTAATGAGTAAATGAAATAAATAACGCCCGATCAAGGAATTACACAAAATAATATTAAGATACAACTATAAAAATAATAAATGAGTTTTGATATTTTAATCAATATCTAGTCTTTCGAACCGTTTTAGAGAAATTAAAAATTATATGACGTCTTCAAATACTTAGAAACCTTGGAATAATTTTAAAAACCCTATTTTTCTATCTTGATCTATCACTCTTTGGTGATATTTTAACAACAAAATTGTAATCTTATTCACTTATAAGACATTACTTATTCATTTCAAATGATAAGACATTACTTATTCATTTTATAAGACATTAAATCGTAAAAATATTTGTTGTTTTAATTAAAACTTTATTTATTCTTATCCAAGTTTTTACATTTTTTTTTTAATTTAATTCTGTCGCTTTGATTAATCAAAATACTTTATAAATAATAAGAATATATGTCAAATTTTCAAATTAGTACAAAAATATGCAACGTCGAAACTAACAATTGGTCTGTATGTTAACTCGCAAATTTATATAAATTTATAAATTCATATAAATTCCTGTATGTTTACTTTTTTATTTGCACGCTCTTTACAAACTTTTGAAAAATTTAAGAGAATATTGTATTTAAAACGTGACGTCATAGCTCTTTTTAAATAAATTTTTGCAAATGAAATTTCTATTTGCAAAAATTTGTAAAAATTTACTGTAAATTTTTTGTTGTTGTTTTAAATGTCAATAGAATATTTTTCATATAAAAAGTAGTATATGAAAAATAAATAAAAAGTTGTATACCTAATCTAAAAACTTATTTGTATAACTTTTTACCGACAAAAAGACCAAAACCACGAAAAATTATTTAAGTTAATTTTTTTCAACATAAACATTCAATTATTTTACAAAAAATTTCATAAAATTATTAAATTAATTCAAATTTTTAAAAATCTCATAACCTAAAAATCAATTATTTTTTAAATGAAAAACTTTGGATAAATTTATGCAAATTTTGCGTATGTTTACTTTTGTTTGCAAAAGAGAACACTTTAACTATTCTCGCAGAATTTTATGATCACGTGATTTTTTTTTTCATTTGCAAATTTTTGCATATAAAAGTAAAACATACAGACCTAATATCAAATACAAAATTTAAAATAATAATTTTTAGTTTGATCCATATAAAATTTTGACATTTGTCCTAAGAAAGAGATAAAAGCATCATAAAACAATATGCTTTTTTGTTACAATAACCACTAGTGTTTGTGCTATTATATTATATTATACATATATTTAAAAACAAAAAAATGTATTGTTAGTGTGTTTCTTAGTTTAATATAATATGAGAAACATTTTATATAATTAAACATTCTTTTAAATTCATGTATTTTAAATAATTTCTTTTTAACCAACTAAAAATATTTTAATTTAAAATATGTGCATACATATATTACTTTAAAATTCTACACATTTATTTTTACACATTTCATTTATTTCATTTATTATTTCATTTAGTTCATATTTATAATTATTCACTATTTATAATTACAATAATATTCATACATTTATAAATAATTAAAATAAATTTACTTAATCACAAAATTAATTTCAATCATATAACACCCATTTATAATAAAATATAAGCACACTAAATTAACTATGAAACCTATTCAATAAATAAATTAAATAATTAATAAAGAAAATTTATTTATTTTTACTTTCAATTTGATTTTATTTACCATTTCACTTAACAAAATCAAACAAAAGTCAATTAACTGTCACAACAGTTTATATATTTGACATTTCAATCTGATTAAATAAAATAAAATCAGCATAAAGAGAATATAGGGGAAAAAATCTAAGAGAGAGAGAGAGAGAGAATAGTAAGATAATCAAATAGACAATAATTGTTTATTATTTAATATTCCGCTCATAAGAGCAATTTAAGAATAGGTTTTAATTTAGGTTTATTTCTTAGTTTGTAAGTAGTGGTAAGTTTTATGAAAAAACATAAATATTCAAAAAGGTGTTTTGTCGTAATTTTTCCTTTAAATAATAAATTAATTAATAAATATATTAGTCAGCTAGCCTAAGTAATAATTAAGAAAAGTCATAGGTGTAAATACAATAGTAGCTCTAAAAAAATTAATATTGTTAAAAAAAAAATTATGAATATATATCATGGCAATAAATAAATAAATAAATAATAAATTTATTATTTATTGTTGAAATTTAGGAGAGCAAAAACGAAATTTTATTATTTTTGTTTTTCATTTTGACATTAGTTTATAAATGAATTAAAAATTAATACAAAACTAATGAATGAATGCAAAACAAGTGAATTAAATATATATATATATAAAAATATCACATAAATTATAAAATTCGGAACACAATTCCAGTTATTTTTTAAAATCAATTAATTTCTTTGGAGGCATATTATTTTATTACTGCTTTATTACAGTTTAAGATTTCTCTTATATTGAATCTTTCAAAAACAATTTGACATTTATTAAAAATATCACATGGTTGTATATTAATAAAAAAACTCTGAATTGATATTAAAATTTTAATAATTTTAAAATTAAAAATAATTTCAAAAAATATATTTTTTAATTTTGTTTTTTTATTTATTTATTTTCAGGTTAGTTCATTTAATCAAATATTTTGTTTGAATAGAAAATATTGTAAGTACATACCTATATTATTTTAATAAATTGCAAAAACAAAGTAATGAATTACTTTCGAATAAAATAAATACAGTAAAACAGTGAATACTCATAAAAAGAAATTAATTACAAAATAACTTCAAAAATTATTGAAGTCTAATAAAATTGCAATTTATTTAGAGATTAATTTAAAAGAAATGAAAAAAACCTTATTTATTGTTGATGGAAAGCACTTATTATATACCAGTGCGTTCAAAAATTAATGACTATTAATGTTTCATTTTGCCCAAATTTAGAATTCCTAAATTTCTAATTTACCAAATAATGCGTTTGCTAATTGCAAATTACAACCATTATTCTATGTTGTAAAATTCAATTCAAAATGTCAATTTCATTTTGTGATTCACAAGAGATGTCATATATCCAATCAAATATTTTCTTTTGACGAAGTACCTAAATCTTAAACAATAATTTTCTAAAAATTTTTTTTAATATTGATACTTACTATATCCAATCTTATACGACAATTTTTGAAATGAAACACAGAAATACAAATATTTGTAAATATCTTATTTCAGAAATTATATTTTCATCATATTTTTATTATGTTTATTTTTCCAAGAAAATTCATCCTAAGAAAATTTTAAGAACATTATGATGTGTAATGACTAACTTAGTTAAAACTAAGATAATGTATATATATATATAAGTATTAATAGTTATACTTATATAGGTACACATTCATAATATTAGAAAATCAAAATCAAATTTTCTTTGAATTTAATATTTCTATGAAATTATGTTAACCATCAGGACATGTTGACAAACATAAAATTTATGACAATCAAATATAATATAATAAAAAAAAAATATTTATATTTAATGTAAATACAATAATGTCATTTGTATTAAATTAATACCAACATTCAATAAAAAAATTTCTGTATACAGTAATACCTCAGTTAATTATAACCAAAATAATATTTTTTATATTATAAGCCAGCTAGTTTTTGACACACAATAAATACAGCAGCATTTAAGACTATACCAAGATAATTTTTGAAAACATAAAAATACCGAATTTAACAAATTGTTTACCGTAACCACTTAATTTTTAGTTTGCGTGTTAAAGTCCATGTCATTCCATCAACCATTCAGCTAATGAAGAAAACTTATTAAAAGAATCTACGGACCTGTGACCTAAGATGACATAATTATTATAATTATTATTCTTTACATAACTCAATAAAAAACAATAATTGTTTAAATTGGTGTAAACATTTTCATTTGCTGATTTTTGGTTGCATTCCTGTTAATTATTTTGACAGCAACTCTCAATTTGATAGAATTCAAAAATCTTATTTTTTGTTTCTCTTTTTTAACAAAAATTTTTCTTTATATTTTTGCTTCGTCGTACTTAGTCAGATTCAAGAACTAGATTTCAAATTTTAGTAATAAAGAATAAGAATAAGATAGGTACTTCAAGCTTGTAAACTCTTGCTGTGTGAAACTTCAAGCTAGTAAAATTTGTCAAATTATTGTTCTTAAATCGTCAATAACTGTATATGTACAACTTTTGTTGTTAGTGAATGTTTTGTTACAAATTCAATGATTTGAGACGAAAGACCATTTTCTCTAATTGTGGACCATTTTCTTTAATTATGGATATTAACCTTTTTTGTAGTGTAAATTGACTTATCAATTAAAAATCACCTAAAAAGATTTTTTCGGATAAATTTGAAATTTATAGCATTTTTGACTCCAACTTATAACATCTCAATAATAAATTCAATTCAATTCAATTCATTTATTTCCTTCAATATACTTTTTCTTAAATACAAAGTATTTTACAGAGTTTAGAGATTATTCTCTTTAGAGCTGAAAAAAAATGGTATACATTCTCATATTAATATTAAATTTTTAATGGAAAACAAAATAGTAAAAATCTTATCCAATTCGATAATAAATAATTAAAAATTTAAATGCATTAAAAAAATTGTATTCGGTATATTGAAAAATTATTATATTCTTTCTGTTTATGTAGCACTTTATCAGAGCATTACTGTAAATTTATGTAAAATATAAAACATAAAAATGTAAATGTCCTTTAACGTTATTATAACAAAATACATATCTATCATATATACAATAAGACAATTTGACGTCACATTGAACATGACAGATAAGTTGGACATCTTGTATCTCGGTTTTTTGTGATTTGTGTTGTTTTTATTACTTTTTAGAATTTTTTAGGGCAACATACAAGAGATGACATATGTAAAAAACATGATAAAGTGAAAACATTTTATTTTCTATAGACATTTTATATATCTCTATCTGTACTTTTTGGTCTTAGTAATCAGTAAAATGTTGCTAAGTAGACCATCAACATTGAATAGAAACAAAAAGGTATTTTAGCATATCAAAAAATGTTATATCGATTTTAGAATATGTACAAATATATCATATATCTAGTTATATATAATATATTTAAATATTATTGTATATTTTTATGAATTTTTTACAAAAATTATTTATATACCCACATTTAAATATATGATGGTATGGTATGGATTAACAGATAAAATAGCAATTGCAATGGAGATAATATTCGAATTTTATGACATTTTTTTTTTTTTTCTTATCCAAAAAGCCATAAAAAACATGAAAACCCAACAAACGAATTTATACTTTTTATCGACTATATTATGAGAAGGAATAATGTGCCATTTTCAAAATTTCATAGATATTTAAAAATAATAAACTATTTAAGGTTATTAATAAAAATTTAGCCTTCTTCTTTTGTTTTCAATATGAAAACTTCTATAACGTCATATTGGACGTTTTTTTTTGGTCGAGCATAGCAATACATATATAGTGTATATGGAATGGATGTGAATGTGATTTTAATATATGTTTTAATTTAAAACCGTGATAATCAAGGGAACGTTTCGAAAAATTTTTGCTTTTAATTTGATATATACAAATAATATCAAATGTTTAGAAATTTATATATAACTGTAAATTATATAATAGCATGAATAATTCATTTGATTGATGAATTTGTGGTGTAGAATAATAATAACCTATTGTTATTTTGTACAAATTTGAACGTTCTCTGCAACGAACTGCAACGGTTTTTGATTAAATATTACTTAGTTAATTTTGTACACTTGTAAACATTTTAATTAAATGTGGGCCATATACGCATATCTAATCAGAAAAAGGGCCAAAAATTTTGATCGCGTATATTTATATGCAAAGAAAATAAAAATAAAATTAAATATGAAATGATTTATAAGAAGTATATTTTGCTTTAAATAATAAGTACTTAGTAATTTATTCATTAAAATGAACTAGTTAAACGTTTTACTAACTAAATTGTTTAAAAAATTTATATCCTGACATGTTATGTATTGAAATTATTCTACAACTAATTAATTTTAATTTTATATTTGCGACTCAATTTCTTAATACACATTCAAAACTAAAATAAATGTAGTATATATATAATTTTCTGCATTTATCTGGATGTTTGGATGTTCGACAGAATACTCCAAACATATACAAATTGCAATATATATACAAATTGCAACATCATGTAATTGTCAGAAATATAGTCTCTATTTATTTATTAATGCTTATATGTTCCATCTGTCATCTGTGACCTGTCATCTGTCATCTGTTATCTATCCTCTGTCATCTGTCATCTGTTATCTGTGTCATTTGCCCATCATTTCATAATGATTGTCATGTCATTCAAGTGTTAAATTTAGATGGCGCCATAGATTTTTTGCTTTTATGTCTTAATTAATTTCATTTCACAATTTGAATTTTACAGTAGAACGCGGCTATAATTGTAAATTTATAAAATGATTGTAAGTTTATAGTTAGATATTGTTTTCATTAAAAAATGTTATTTAAAATTTAGTATTTCCATATTAATTTAAATTGAAATTATTTTTTTGACTAACTTATACTATAATTAATGCATCTTAGGATGTCTAAGAATATTGATTATCTAGAACTATTGAGGTCTCAGGATAATATATGTTTAAATTTTCAATGATGGCAAATAAAATGTCGTTAAAATGATCGAGTGAATGACCCTTAGGGAATAGAAAATTTTGCACCTTGGTACAAATATTCTGTTTATATGGTGGTAATTAAAAACGTTCTAATAAAAAAATAAAGGTATGATAAATTAGTAAGCAAATACGCATTTTTCTTAAACTTGAAATGAAAACTATAACGAATGAAAGAAATGCTAGAATTTATTTTACTTTCGTCATTTATGGCGGGTTACAAAACTAGTAGTATAATATTTAACTATATTGAAATCTATCATCGTCAAAAACAGTGAAGGAAACTAGTTTTCAAATTGATTAACACAAATGTGTATACGCGTCTTCCCAACAGGTTAGTATTTTTTTAATTTTGACAATTAGAAGTATATTGTATTTCAATTTGTTTATAATAATGTGTTGGACCATTTCTAACTCATGCTAAAAACATTTCTACTGAAGTTCGTTAGCTAGTAGACAGATAATGAAATCTTGATCTTTTACTATTTTTGCATAAGGCAGCTTTTTTATTAAAAATTTAATTTAAAATGCATTAACATTCTTATAAATTTTTTCTAAAATTTTGTATCTACAGTGGTTGTAAAAAATCGAAAACAAAAATTTTACGTATTCATTTCAATGATTGCTATAACCGACGCCTAATACTAACGTAATTCATATGTATATAAAATATTTTTATTTTATTTATTTATAATACTTGGTTACAAATTCAAATTAATAACCAACAATACCACTAGTTACTGGGGCAATTGACTAGTACATAAATATAAAAACTATCATTATTGAATTACGGCTTCACTGAGCTTCAATTTTATTCTTCGATGATTAGTTAAATAACTTAATTTTCTCCAACAGCTTTTGTTTATTTTCACCTTCATCCCCATTGATGAGTTTACTGGTTAAAGATGAACAGCTTGTCAGGCTTCTAATTTACACAATATGTAAAAAGATTTTTTTTTTATATTGTTTTCATTGTCTCAATGATGAAACAACTTCCGATCTACATTTTTTTTTTACTTATTTTGGATTTCAGAATTTGAAATAAGTTTTCATTGATCGAAATTCCAATAAGGGATTTTTTTTCCATAACAATTTTTCTATTCTACTCAATTGGAAATTTTAGATTTTTTTTCATTTAGTTCTTTTATTTAACGGTACATAACTTTTACGAACAGTTATGATTCTCTTTTAAGTGACATTTTGATTAAGTGCTCCTGTTTACTAAATTTTATTATACTTTTAATTCGATTTATTTACTATTACTATTTGATTTTTTTTTATTTTTGATTAGATCTTAATTCGTATTTCTCTACCCTATATTATTAAATTTTCTTCTAGACATTTTTATTCAAAAAGTTATCTTAAGTTAACTTAAAAAACGAAAAAAATATGTTCACTGTGAACATCTGTCTTTATTTTTTGGAATCTTTAGATTAATTTTCATCTACATTTTAGATAACATGGAAAGAATGCACAAGAAAATCTTTCGATAAATTTAAATCGATTTCTTTTATTAATATATATATATAAAAGTTCTCCAAATGGACTTCAATTTAATCCAAAAATGGTATTTTCAGAATATATATATATATATATATATATATAATGTAAACTAATTTTCCATTTTTAGTCTATTACTTAAACAACACAAAAATGCATTTTAAAAAAAAAAAAAAAAAAAAAAAAAAAACAAATGAGATCTTTATAATACATATTAACTTTAAAATAGAAAAATAAAACAAACTATTAAGTGATGAAGACCTACATTATAATATAGAGATATAGATTTCTATGAATGTATATGTGTATGTTTATCAGTGTAGTTATTTTTTTTTCTTTTTTAACAAAAGAAAAGAAGCCTCATAAAATATCTCCCATAAACTCATTTCTACAACCTATATAATAAATATAATGCCATTTATGAACCAATAATAAAATTTATATGGTTTAGAAAAGAATTGGAACTTCCAACCAACCAAGTAACCAAACAAACAAACGAATAAAACAACCAAACAATTTTATATCAGCAGTTCTCCTATTTAAAACAAAAGTATAAAAAACCAGTTAAAATATCACCAAGATTGACTTAAATTACATTTTTTTTTTTGTATTTTAATAACAATACCTTTTCTATAACCATCATTCCAATTAAATAAAGAAGAAAATCTTGTTGTAACTTAAGTCATTTTCTTTATATTTTCATTATATTTCTAGTACATAAATTTTATATTGAAAATATATTTTCGAAATTCAAAAATAAAAATATTATACATATATTAATATTGATATTAGAACAAAAGTATCCAATAATGTATTAAAAAAAATGATAAGAAAGCAAAAAAAAAATTAAATAATAAAATTGAAGCTGAAGTAATATAAAATAAAATATCGGATGCATCAATAGAAATATATATAGGCCAGGCCATTACATTATAATTTGAATAACTAAAATTGCTACTAAAAATTAATATAATAATTCATCAACCCTAAAAATTTACAGTCTTATTTATTTATTTATTTATTTATTAGTGGATCTGCAGATAAACCTGCAAGCCAACTTAAGGTCCTTTTCCCTTTAGGGATGTGGGCGTTTAATATTATTTTATAATGTAATTATTTTTGTAAACATTCAAATGCAATAAATTTTTTGTGAGACTCTGTAAAATTAATGTCATTAATTTGATTTTAAAGAGTAAGCTAATTAGTGTTCCATAATTCAGGTTTATGTTGTCTTAATGGAATCTCATTTGAAAAACTAAAATTATATTTCGCTCAATAAATTTCTAAGGGTGCTATTATGATTTACAAAATAACAACACAATTTATAGTTGATTTGTGTACCTTACAATACAACACTCAGGGAAAAATCCTATAAAATTAAAATTATTTCCTATTAATTCATTTAGATTTTACTATTAAAATACGTCAATGGGATATACAGTTTTAAAATAACAATTTGAATCTTATTAAATCAATAGTTGAAATGTACCATTATTTTAACAGTATTGCCCTGTAAATATTATAGTCCATCACATTATAATTTAATAGTATATACTATTATAATAATAGTTTTAATAATATTAATTTAATAAATTTAATAGTATGCATACTATTATTTTAATAGCATTGTCGAAATGGTAAACTTTTTCTATAATAGCAGTATCACATTAATATTAATATTAAATATTATTACTTTTATAGTTTTCTACTTCATATTAATTTAATGAAGAAAATTCTATTTTTTCAGTACCTACCTTAATTTGTTATGTAAGGTTAAAGCAGTCCAAATTAAATGAAACAATATTAATTATTTATTATATTATTTTACTCCATAAACATTTTTTACTTTTGTACTTAACAGACTAATATTAAACATATAAATATATTAAAATTAGATTTAACAAAAAGAAAAAAATAATCTTAAGATTAATTATTTATAACAATTACAACATAGGTTTAGAAATGCTCGTTAAAATAATTATCATGCCACTGTTTGCATAAGATATAAGGCCCAGTTTAGTACAAAACTATTTCAGAACAAAGTGACAGTATTATAGTTTGAAACCATAAAAAGAATAGTATGAGAAGAACAGTTTTAAATTTATAGTATTACTAATTACATTAGTGCGGTCTACTATTAATTTAATAATAGTATGCATCTTATTAAATCAAAACTACAATACCATATTGTTTTAAACAGAAAACTATTGTTTTTATAGTAAAAACCTATTGATACTCGTCCTTTTGAATCATTAACTGTACTATTAAACATTTAATATATGTTTTTCCCTTAGTGAACCCAATAGACAAAACATTCAAATTTTCGTATTATATGAATAACTAATTGAAGCAGTTGCAAACAGATTGTCCATCACAGCAGTGGTGAATTGACAATAACATTTTTAGACTAAAATTTGATTTTAAAATGTTAAGTTTTTAATTTTGTATGGTACGTTGTTAAAGCAAGTTGTGTTTAATACTAATTTAATTATCTTGTAATAAAAATTAAGTCAAATATTAAGTGGTTAAAAAAAGTTCGTTTTAAAATTTTTAACTTTTATTTCATTACTAAATGAAAAAATATTTTTAACAAAAATAAAATTTTTGAATATAATAAAATATTACTACATATCTTTCATTTCCATATTTTTTTAACATTGTTTTAGTTTTTTACTCCAAATTTTTCTTATTTTAACTTTTCTACTCTTTTCCGTTCAACTTCAATTTCAAAATCAAATACCTACTAACATAAATGTCTCTAATAGTATACAAACACAATTGGTTGAAACGTTTTAGTTGTCTCAGACAATCACAACCTTTTTTGGGGTTGTGTTGTTTTGTTAATCATAATATAGTCCTAAGTTAATGAATAAAAACTAAATCACTATTTGAAATTTTCAACTTTAAAACTAGTTCTTGAAAGACGCGAAATCAGTTATTTGAAGACATCTTTAACGCAATTTATAAAAAAAAAATTATATTGGTGCTATCTTTTTATAAAACATTAACTTCAATATTCTCACCTTCCACAATACTGATTCTGTAACTATTTCACTATAGTGATGATGAAATGATGATGATTCAATATACAACAATCTTATAAAAGTGAAATAAATAATTTTTTTTTTTTTATTTATTTAAATTTTATTATGTGCCTTCCGTATACAAACTTAAAACTATCTTAGCCTATAAAAAGTTGAAGAAAAACGGCTTTAATGGAACTAGCTACTAATAACATTTAAATTGATTTTAAATTTTTATGTTAATTCCAATTGGTTAATAATTTGTTTTTTGTACATTCATAATTATTATTGTATGCTTATTTCCTACTTTCTTATATGTATAATATATTGTAAAAAGAAGGCTGAAAAAATCAATATTATGTCTTGTTATTTGAAATAAAACCTAACCTATACCTAGCTAAAATAAATACTTATTCAACATGATAACAGACCTTGTATTTCAACTAAATTGTATTAATAGTGAGCAAAAAAACTGAATGTCAATTAAATACGTAGAAACTCTGCGAACGAAAATTCAAATAAGATAAAAATAATCTAATTTTGAAATTTGGTTGCCTTATCTTGTAGAATTAAAAAATTTTGTAAGCTTAACGATTTTTTTCATATGTTCATGACGGTTCAAAAATTAGCTACAGTAGAAGTATGTCTTCAATTTATAAGATTGTGTAATTCAGATATGCTTTTTGTTTTTTTTTTACGAATAGGAAAAACTTATATTAATAGAACCTAAAATTATCTTTATTTTGAATAGAGGAAAAAGAACAGTTATAAGAACAAAAAGGAAAGGATATAAGTTTGACGAAAATTTACGAGGATTTAATATTAATATTTTATCTCGAATTTCTGAATACACATTTAAATATACATTTCACATTTGATTCGACATTCTGAATCAAACTAGTTTTAAACAATCTTACATTTTTACAATACAAGAATCGATACTTACTATCACCCACAATTTTTGACAGTATATGTAATTAATAGATATAATGGGAATATAAATAGTTTTTCCCGGCATCCTCTAACTTTTACAAAATATTTATCAAACTTTATTTCTCAATTATAGTGTTACAACAATACAGCTGTACTTATATATACAACAATATATAGCTGTAAAAAAATTTATTTCATTGCTTATAAAACAATTTTGTTCACACAAAAGATGAAAGACTTAAACGTCTGCAAAAACGTAAAAAAAAAAAAAAATCTGCAAAAAAAGTTGCACTTTATCAAGTGAATATCAATGATCTTGTAACAATATGACTTTTACAAACCAGAAGCGCACAGTTACAAATGAAAGTTGCAGGAGTCATTAATTTCATAAATCATTTGTATTCTCACATCATTGTCACTCATTTTATTTCCTTACTGTGATTAATTTACTCTTACAGGTTTATAAAAGATTACTTCAAACCAGTACTTACAGAAATTTGATTGCATAACTACAATATGTATGTTATATATTTAAAACAACATCGGATTAAAAAGTTCTATAATATACTTTCTTTATTAAAAAATGAACTGATATGTATAATTTTTCTTACTTTCGATTGTTATCAAATTAATCCTAAACACTTAAGCCATATCAATATAATTATTTGATTAAAATTTTCCTAAAAAAACAACAAGCTTGAAAATTGGCATAAACTGGCAGTCCATCTAATTTTTTTACAAATATATATAAACATACATTTACATTCCACTGAAATAAATGATCATAATAAATTCATAGAAAATACGTGATAAACTATTGATTTAGGTCAATATATTTACATAATAACATAAATGTGCATACATATCTTTTCTACTATCTTTATTTATATTTTGCTTATCTTGCTCTACAAGTACCACCATATTAAACGAAAAAAAAAAAAAAAGATCATTCATTCATTTATAATGATTAGAAAATTCTTTCATCATAAAAATACATATGTCATACATATATCTGTATGTTATATATCTATATACCACATACTGTGTATCATATATTAATACATAATGTGCATCAAGCTTGAATATCTAAATGACAAGTTTTCTAATCTTGACTTTTAATTAGTAATCTTAGTTATAAAAAAAATATATATTTTTTGTTTGCTATTTTGTTATTTTTTTTACTTTTCTTAACGGATTTTTAGACACTCTTAATTTTTTAAAAAAATTTCTAGAAAAATTTATGCATTCCTCTTACATATACTCATATGTACATGTACACAACGAATTTACAACAAGTTTGAGTTTATAAAAATGTTCTGACTTAATATTATAATGTTATAGGCTTGATGCTACTTATTTTTTTTTTTTTTTTGTTATTGTTGTTTTTTTGTTATCTTGTTTGGAATAACATTTGCATATTAACTTTATGTTCACTTGTTTTGTTGTTTTTTATTTATTTTATTTTATTTTATTTTTGAATGTTGAAAACTAATCTCATAAAAATGCATAAAGAATTCATTTCATTTCAAGTCCCATAAAATTGGAGCTTAATTTTTTGGCTTTTTTTTCTTGTTTTTTTTTTTGGACTTTTTAAATTATAGTTATGATTAATAATTAATAAATTTTTGAATATATGTAAAATTTCTCTTATTCAATATTTATTGAAAATTACTATCTAAAAGTTTTCTTAAATGTTAACAGAAAAATTGTAGAGTTTCGTTTGACAATGTGGCCAGTTTAATAAAACTTTAAAAAAATGTTGATGCTTGAAAAATTAAAAAAAAAAAATTTTTGTCATCAAAGATGAGTCAAAAGCTTTAAAAAAATGTTTGTTGGTGTATCTAAGACTTAACTTTTACTACCTAGGATACGAAATAGTCATATATGTGCAAAATAATACGATCTATGCATCCTGTATCTTCTTCTTTTTGTGGTGCTGTAGCTCTATGTTAGTCTTGGCTTTCTTCAATTGTAACAACTGTAGTATTCAATCATTATTATTTCTAATTTTAGTTTTTGTTTTTTACCTTTACTCTTGACAGAAACTGAGGTAGAAATACCTTTCCTGCTTATTAAAGTATGGTACTGCAAGTTTATACTACAATATTTTGACTACAATGTTTGCTGAGCATTTATTTATCAAACTATACTGGCTTATCAACTCATTAAATGTGGAAAATAGCTCTTGCCAGGAACTAAGTCTTCTTAAATAGGAAAGCTAGCTCTATTTTATTAAAGTTGTTACCAGAAACTCTCAATTTTTTTGTTTGTCATGTATTTTATCCTAATGACAAAGGGTACTGAACCAGGTCGAAAAACCCACAAATCAATTTTTTTTTTTTTGCTTCGTCACGAATCGATCTTCAATATATTTTTTTGTGTTCTACTATCATCCATTCTGTTCACTTGCCCACTCTATCTTAACATCTAAACCTTTAAATATTATTTTTAGATGTTTGGGTTTTAATTTCGGGAAAAGTAGTACTTTATTAAGTATGCACTTCAAAGCAATTTTGAATATAATGCTATTTTTTTATTCTTTCCCAAAGAGTGAATTAGTTAAGAGTAATTATTAGAATAAAAGTATTTACTCTGTAAAAGGTGTACCAATAAATAATAATATAGTATAGTTTCCCTCCATTGAGCAGCATGATGTTTGTGGGTGCTCATTGCAAGGGCTATTATGACAGATCAGTTCATTTTTATAAAGTGTATTTAGTTTTAATATTTCTTCTAAACTTGCTACCATTTAACTATTTTGTAATACAGTGCACTTACAATATTTATATCTATATAAATTAAAGATATCAGTTATTAAATGTGGAAGACCGTTTAAGTTTAATAAAAACAAATGTTTTTTTTCTAAAAGCTGCCAGAACGTGTTGTTGATTTGTTAATTGGGGTATAACGGCTTCAACCAATTCAGTTAGCTACAATAAAAATTTAATCGTTTTATTTAGCCATCCCTAAGCCAGCGAGTTCTCACATCCGCAAATCACCTAACATAATATTACATATTAAAAACAAACCATACCAATTTCTTATGTCTTTAAAAAATCTTCGGTTTTTTATTAATTTGAATTTTGTAATATAAAAAAAAAAAAAGAATATAAAAAATTTCAAACTCAATTTAACTAAAACTTAATTAGTCAAGGTCTCTACCAAAGAAGAATTGTGTAGATTCATGGTAGGATAAAAAAATTAGCCATCATATTGGAAAATTTAATAATCTGAAATGCATTATTAGAAGAATAACTTCTCAAGTTTTTAAAACTAGTTTATTTTTATTTTTTTTTATAATTTATGTATTGAGAAAATCGATTAAATTTAAATATTTTTTTTTTACTTAAAAACAAATCTTAAATAACATATTAGGTATGTTTAAAATAATAAAATAACACCTTTGAAAACGTTTTTTTGTATTAAAATTTAATAATGTCTTTTTTTTTCATTGAAAATTTTTTTTTTTTTTTTAATTTTCATTTTCTTTAAAAAAAAACAAAAAAAAAAACTGGATTCATTTTAATTCTACCAATAAGAAGATTTATTGGAATGAAATTGAATGTTATGAAAATAGTTAAAAAAAATATAAATAACAACATTTTTATAATTTTTTTAAAAATCTACCTAGGTGGAATTTTTTTATGATCAGTATTAATCATAACAATAAATGACATTATATTTAACGATTTTTAGTTTTCTTATTTTATTGGTATTAAAAAACGAAAAAAGTAATATTTTAGAGCTTTAGTTGTTTTAATTATACTTTATTTGTATTACAAATGTCATTCAAAACGAATATATGTTCTCAAAATGAATAAAACAGAAGGTATTATGAACCGCTATTTTAACTTTAACTGGTTAATGCAAAAGTGATATGAATGGATCCTTGTCGCATATGTTTCATTGAATTTTACACTCAATATTTTTGAAGCTTTAAAATTTCAAAATATTCGTGTGCCTTAATTATTATTATTATTATTATTTTATTATGCCTTAATTTCATTTTACAATTTTCCTTATTTCTTATTTTAATAATTAAGAGCTTATACTAATGTATTTACACCTATGACTTTTAATTTACTTAGACCAACCTGGACTTTTCTATTTATAATATATATATTTTTTAAGGAAAAATAACAAGTAAAAATCTGTTTGATCAATTTGTGTGCCTTAAATATTTTTTTGTTAAACAACAATTTTGACACATATCAAAATTTAATATTTAATAATATTTGCGAAGGTTGTTTTAAGCCCTCCGCATTCACAGAGCAGATGTTCAATATATTTTTCCTCTATTTCACATATTCTGCACAAGTTGTTTTCGGTTAGACCCATTTTATAAAGATGTTTCTTTATTGGACAGTGTTCTGTTATTATCCATGCCAAAATACGTACTTGTTTCCTAAAACTTAGAAGAGTTTTGGTTTTCTTGAGTGGGCGTTCGGGCATAAGCATTTATACTTGACAATTTCCATGAACGTTAGCCCAGAAATCCTTAGCTTTTTACTCTACCCAAGCTTTTAATTGCATATTCGATGTGTCAAAAGGAACCCCACAAAACGCACTTGGCCTTATGAAAGACGTATCCGATGCTTTTCTAGCTAGATAAACTGCAGCTCCATTTCCTGCAATGCCGAAATGCCACAAAACATTATTTATTTTTGCTAGGGTTTTGCTTATTCTAAACAATCCCATACTATAGCTTTGATATGAATTAATAGCACTAGTATGGCTGCTTTACTATCCTAGAGAACGTAGATTCTACGTTTTTTGTAATTTCTTCTTAAATTAGAGTTCTATAGAATGTACTTCGGTTTTGAAAACTATGTTTGTAGAGTGCAGGCTTGAATGAATAGAATGAATCTCAAAGTAAATGAGCAAAGGACAAAATATAAGTTTTCAACAAATAGAAAAACTATAACTTCGAGATAGTTCAGGAGTTTACCTATCTTCGAAACAGCATAAATCCTACAAACGACTGTGGTGATTCAATATGGAAGTACGACCAAGAACAACCCTTGAAAATTGTTGCTGCTTCGGTTTGTCAAAACATTTCGGTTCAAAGCTCCTTTCCCGAAGTATCAAAGTACACATCTTCAAAACGCTTATACTCCTCTCTTTCACAGAGCATATTCTGCAAAAGTTTTTTTCGGTTAGATCTATTTTATAAGATTAAAGTCTTTTAAGAAGACGAATTTATATTTCGGTAAGATCCATTTATTTATCATTCGGTTAAATCCATTTTATTGTTTTCGGTATATATCCATTTTTTTCTTTATTAGACAGTGACCTGTTATTATCCAAGGTAACTGTTTTCAATTGAAACTTAGAAGAATTTTGGTTTTCTTGAGCGAGCGTTTAGGCTTGAGCATTTTTGCTTGACGATTCCAGGAACGTTGGACCAGAAATCCTCAGCTTTTTCTCTATCTAAGCTTTTAATTGCATTCTAGCCGTGCTCAGGTGAATCTCACTGAACGGACTTAGCCCTATGAAAAGCGTATCCGATGTTACATAATCTGCAGTTTCCGACTATGCCAGAATGCTTTGGTATCCACATTATTGTGACTTTATTTGTTTTTGTCAGAATTTTAAGTATTTCTAAACAATCCCACACTAGTTTCGATGTGGTTGTATATGAATTTTACGATTTCTGAGATTTTTAAGATTTTATCTTTTTTGTAATTTCTTCTTAAATTTTCTCGCAGCTGTATATAGAATACTTGGTATTTCGAATATGAACTTTGAGGTTTTTTATATACACTCCCGATCCTACTCCATTAATTTTCTTGAAGCAGTCAGTATACCATACTAATGATTCTTTATCGAAAGAGGATGGGTAGGTTTCCCACGTCTCTCTGCTTGGCATAAATGCATTGAAATATTTCTCAAAATTATTTTTTGACAATCAGATTTAGCCCTCATAATAGAGGTAATGTGAAATTCTTATCTTAATTCAGTATCTTAATTCAGACACGAAATAGGTATACCCTAACAAACACAAAAATTAACAAAAACTTTTTTAGAAAAAATTTAAATAGAAAATGACGAAGAAATGTCATTTAATAAAAAATTCAAATGTCAACAAAATTTCAAGAACCGTTTTTTTAATATCTTTTTTTTTCAATGAAAAAATGGGATTGTAACATAAATGTCAGAAAAGTTAATGAAAACTAGAACGTGTGGGAAGAATTGTGAAATAATCACAAATAATTTGACCTATCTTGGATTACACTTTGGATTTAATTACACGATATATTTTTTAAACATTATAGTGGCCATTTTTTTCAGATTGCGTTCAAATTTTTCTGCTAACTTTAACAAACCACCATGTAAAGATGCATAATTGTACAGCCTACAGAAATAATTCGAAATTATCACAAAAAAATAATTTATTTATTCGCCCTACGTTTCCCGTATTATGATGAAGCTCATTTTTTGTAAGATAAGCAGAATTATTTCCTCATTTAGAATGAAAAAAACCCACATGCTGTTTATAAAAACAAAATTGCATATACAAATATTAACAATTTGGTGTGGTTTATTGCCAATAGGTGTAATTCGACCGTATTTTTTTTAAATGAAAATGGTATTGTAGTTACTGTCAATAGAGAACATGATTTTGTGACATGAATTAGCTTATTTCGAATTGGACGATATGTGGTTTCAAAAAAATGTTGCAAGATGCCATACATCTCGTGAAACAATTTATTTAAAGAAAATTCAATAACGTGTAATCTCTTTAATGGCGATGTGAACTGGCAATCCAGACTTTTCTCTCTGAGGTTATGTTAAATCATTGCTTTAGTCCAATAAGCCACAAGCTTTCAATGTACACATTAAAATGGAACATTTTCGTATTATTGATGAAATAACGGCATCAGATTGATGTGAAAAAGTGTCAAAAAATCTTTGTTCTACAATCAAATTTTTAAAAAAAAATCCAGAAGCATTCATTTTCATGAAATCATTTTTAAATAAACGATCCGATATCTAAAATGCATAACTAAAAAAATTTTCTTGATAAATTACTGATTCTTGATTAACACTGAAGCAAAAGAAATCTGTTGTATCAATAACTCTTAAGTCTAAATCCAGAATATTTGAGCATGCTTAATATATTGCAAATTTTATATTTCAAACAGATAAAACAATCTAACGCGACAAACGTCAAATAAATTTTATCGTACTTTTTTTTGTGATTGATGAAACCAGTTTTTTGTTTAGATATTTTTTGCAACTAACACCATTTAGCTTACAAACATAAGTTAATTTTGTCAAAATCATTCAAAATCATTGATTCTCCTCGAATTTTATAAAGGAACTTTTTTTTTAAAGTGTACATTTTTTTATTATTAAGCACAAAATTTAATTAAAAAAAAACTAAAAATTAAAACAAACTTCATTTTTTCCATATGATTTTTACATTTTTTTTGTCCATATGTTTTGTTTGACAGAAATCCAGCCATTTTATTTTTACATTGTACGCTATCTACTTTTGCATAGTGATGATTGAAAATTACATCGTATAAGTAACCCAATTTTCATCAATTAAGTAATTTTATACGTTCTATCCATCAAAATAATATAAACTATATAGTTATAGTTTTTGTATATTATTATTTTTAATAGCTTATATTATTTTTTGTTCAAAATACTGTACAGTTATAGCTTTGTTAGTGTGTTTTTGACATTTCAATACGTCAAGACTGTAATTAAGAACACAAAATGCTAAGAGAACAGTAAAATATTCTTTATAATTATTTTTTATATTTTTTTTTTTATTTTTTTTTTTTTGACAAACAACACTGCCATTTATTTCCATCATACTAATCTACTATTAATAAAATATCATTTAATATGTAATTCATTACTGACATATGTTTTTATGTAATTCAGTACTGACATACAATTCTAAATATAGGATTTGACATATGAGATATCAATTTTAAATGTTATAGTCAATTGTCTAAACTCTACTAAAAATGATTCTCTGTATACTGTAATAACTTCACTATTACTGTAAGTTATTCACATCATTTTTAAGTTAATGTCATAAAAATGGTACCATAAAAATAAATGCAATTTAAACACTCCAGCTGTCTACTTAATTTTTTTTTTCCTTTCCTTTTTCATTTTTTGGAAATTAAATAGTGTAAGTGTTTCACTTTCTTACCCAAAATGGAACTTTTATTTTAACAAAAGGTTAAAATTGCAATTTCCTTAAAGATAAAAAGAAAAAAATTCATTAATTCCAAAATTTAAAAAAAAAAAATATATTAAAAATATTTTAATGGATAACTAAAAAAATTTAAAAGTACAAAAAGAAAACACAATTCTTTTTCGGTTTTCTCAAAAAAAAAAAAAAAAGAAAGAAAAAAACACGACATCATGACAGTTATAGGTACCTAACCTCACTTAATACCTTAAAAAGTTAAACAAAAGAAAAAAAAAAAACATAAATGCCCCAAGTCCTAAATCTCAGTTCTTTTTTTGTTTTTTTTTCTGCTTTTATATGGTTGTTTTCTTTTTTTTTGAAGAGAAATCATCGGATATTCATCTTCATAAACTACACTTTTACCATAATTTAATGAATAAAATAAATTACAAAGTAAAAAAAAAATTTTTTTTTAAATAAAATAAAAACAAAAATTTTTTGATAAAAATCTCAAACATAGACTAAGAGGAGACTCGACTGCCACCATAATTTTTTAATCGATATAAAATTGTAAATTATCATGAAATTTGTTATCGATTTGTAATATCAAATTCGTTTTCATGATACTGGTAGAGTCCTTTGTTAGTTTTATAATATTCCTTCACTTTTTTCTTTTATTCAATAGACTTAATAATAATTATTGATACATCAGACTTATTTTACGTCAGTATGTCTAGGTAGGTAGGCAGAAGCGGCCATTCCAGCTACTTCTGGAAAACCAATTAGCACTTAATTGTGCCTTTTTGATACCACGTGTTATAGGTGGTCGTTCGCTTATCTGCACTCTCCAGTATGTCTATTTATCCAACATTTGACAAATTGTGCAGTTCAGTTGCAATTGTATGATGAGCAGGCAGAAATTAATTAAAACAATTAAAAAAAAAAACTTTGTTATGTTTTCACGTGTAAATAAATGTCTACCAAAATGTGGCATTTATGCATGTAATTTGTTTTTATTTTTAAGCTAATATTTATGTGAATATATCAAAATAGATATGAACAACTTTGTATTTGAAAAAATAACATTAACTGTAACTAACAGTCCATACATGCAACACAGCTCTTGTGCCCGGTAAAGAGGTCGATGGAATTTTTTTTGTACATTTCAATTGCCTATGATTTCAAAAACTCTACATTTTCAAGTACGCAATAATTACATTTTCAAACGTTCGTCATTAATGTGTTAAATGCTTCAATTGTTACGCAATCGAATTGAACATGTCAAAATTTTGGTTCACATTCTTTTCTAGCATAAATCTAGCCTTTAAAAGAAAATACTTTAATATTTATTTAAGACCTTAAATTAATAATTCCAATCTTAATTTAAAATTTTAATTTAAGATCCAAAAATAAAACATTGATTACAGAGGAGCACATAAAATCGTAAGATTATACGGAAATAAAGTTTTATCCAACTCATACTAACAAAACAATATACTAAGTCGAATATTTCTTATTCTAACCCAAAGCATATGCAATATGCCAAAATTCGCCTTCTTTAAACATATATACCCTTCAGTCTTACAGACCAACTCTATTTATGGTCATTTTATTTTGTTATTTTGTTAAGCGCAGCAAATATTATAAGAATTTACAACAACAACAACAAAAATAAACAATAACTAGGAAAAATAGTGATTAACTGCCATTGATAAAATTTAAGAGGAATTTTTTTCCATTTTTTTATTTCTGCTCATTTTAGCACTCAAAATTTGTACCAGGGTTGTGTACATTTTTTGTTATTTTTGTTACATCTATGTTTGATATCTATCGTGATGTTTTGACGGACATTCTATGACATTTTATAAAATAATTTTAATATTTGTGGAATTTTTATGGAGTACATGCCAAGATAATAATTATTAACAACAACAAAAACATAACTAGATAACAATCGAAAACAAAACTATAAAAAAAAAAGAAACAAATTTCAAACATAAGAAAATGATTGATCGATTATGCGCGGGAAAAAAAACCGATTTAATATTCGATTATAAGCACTAATCGAAAAATTAAAGAAAACAAAAAAAAAAAATTATGCTATTTTTTTGTATAAAAACAAATAAATTTAAGAAAAAAATTTAGATTAGAATAGAAAATACTACAGATAGGGAGGAGGATTTTACTATAGCTATTAAATAATTTGCTAATTGAGAACGTTATTGAAAAAAAAATCTTAGTAATTTCGGACACAGAAAAAACTTTTACTCGAATTGAGTTTTTTTCGATGTAAAGTAAATTTTTATTCAATTTTTTATAATTTTTTTTTTTTTAGATTAGTCATTAATAGACAATTGGAGGAATATTGTAAAGAAATATATCAGTTGATCAAATGGTTGTCATGTTTTATGATAATGATTAGGTTAGTTGTTAAATGTCATCTTGTACGAAAACGGATAAGTGCAAACGCTAGCGACAATTTATTTTTTGCACTTACGCGTTTTTTTCAGTTATCCGTAAGTGGAAAAAATTTACTTATATGTAAGTGCAAATTTTTGCACTTATCTGTAAAATAAAATGTGGTAAAAATAGTGAAAAGTAAAGAATATATATATAATATGGATCCAGACTGACATTTATTTGACATATATATCATACATTTTTTAAAATAATTCAGTGATGATTCGTTTTTAGATATTTTGCACTTACTCGTTTAAATATAAATTTGGGTTTTAGGACTTAGAAATGACGTGCACTTAAAAAAAATTTGCTTTTATGCGTTTTGCACTTATCACAATAAATTTATTCACACCAATATACCAAAGAACATGGGACTTTGAAACAGTTGCACTAGTTCTAGACTTGTTTATATTTCGCAGTGAAATCCCTTATATGGAGATCTTAATCTTTTAATAAAACTTTCTAAACTAACCGGTAATAATTCGCGCCATGATATTACTAGTAATACTATGTTTCTGTAAATCTTAACGTCGTCCTTCCTGCACTCAATGGGATCACGTACGATTTCTTTGATTTCCCGCAGTTGAAATTTAAAAAAATATTCTATAATAAAATAACCCAAAACTTAGGTTAACGAAGACTTTCAAATTTCGTACCATTTATATACACCCAAGAATGGAACCGGAAGAAGAAAGAGGAAAAAGAAGAGAAGTTCTTTATGATTGCTTTTTTGTAAATTGCATTTTTGGTAAAATTCGTAATAAAATGCAATTCCAAATTCTAGACAATTTTCATATTTCGAAATATTTCGGTATTCTTAAGGTCTAGAAATTTGTCATTCAAGTCACCAGATTTTGGAAGACAAAAAAGAAATAAAAAACACAAAATACCAGAAAACAGTTGATAGGTAGATTTAAATAGATTGAATGAATTATTAAAATGCACGGTTTTGAAAAACAAAGCTTTATTAATTAATAACTTAGCAGACCCAATGACCATAAGCAGATTTTTACCTTATTCAACATTTATTTTTCTAAACGGTCCTCTACAGGCCGATAATAACAATAGTATTGAAAAATGTGCGTTCACTACTACTTAAGTAGAAGTCTGTTCACACTATTACTTAATTATTAATGTTAATGCATGCCTAGAGCTATAATAGAAAACTTACATTATTTTACGAGACCATAGCACTATAGAACAAGTTCTTCGAATCATGAATAAAATAAATTCTGATTTGGATAAAAAATATAGATATTATTCTGCCACATTGACGTAAGCCAAGCATGCGATAACGATAAGGTGTAGCATTTGGGCTTATTATATAAGCCAAAAACAGAACTGACGTGCGATTGAAAATATTAAAGGCTAAGAACAAAAAAAAAACAATTTCACGAGAGAATCAAACGCAAAAAATTTATAAATAATAAATTGGAAATTGTTTGCTACAGATAGATACAATTGAAAGATCGTTGCGAAGAAAGGCTAAAAACTACCAAGGGTTTTAAACCTATAGCCCATGTTTATACCAGGCAGAAATCTACCTTCATGTTCATACGTAAAAAAAAAACTGGTAGATTTTTGCCATTGTTGCTGTCAATTAGATTATTAAAATATCAAGATGACCGCAATAGAAATTATTGGCAAAGAAATAAATAAATAATTTTTTATTATTATTCTAGTGTCAATCCAACATTATTATTATTTTTTAATTTATATTTTTTTATTTGATTAATATTCGATCCGAAAATTACGTTGTCAATAACAATTTCCTTGTTTTTTATGAATAAAAAAAAATAAAAATATTTTGACACTGACATATTCTCAGACAAAATATTTAAACGTCAAAAATCTACCAGAAATTTTGGTAGATTTGTTTACCCTTTACCGAAATCATCCTTCACCTATAAATTTTTCTACCCGTACAAACATGCATATATGATAATGAATTTTCATCAAAAATGTTAAACAAATAGAGGAGAAACCTAGAACAACTAAAACAGACTAGATTAGAACTTAACGACAAAGTCCTACTTTCATTAGTTTAAGTAAGTTCAGAGTTTATCAAACTTAATATCTAATCAAATATTGTATAACAATTCGCACACATTGTGAAATTAACGAGCAAATGGACTACTCAAAATAAATAAATGTATATTGAATTAATTTAAAAAAAAAAAATATTTGCTTATTAAATCCCGTTATTTTTTTTATTGATTACCGTTTAAAAGTCAATTAAAAAATTATGAACAATTCGAACATCTTCTTGCCGTGTTAGTATTTACAGTTTTATTTATTACAAATTAATATATTGAGAAGAATAAAAAAAAAACAAACAACACAACACAACACAATAACAGAACTGCTGAAGTGTTGGTCAATTTTGTTTTTTTTTTCTATTTCATTTTTTCTTTTTTTTATAATTCACGTTTTTAAAATTAATTATAGCATTTTGGCATAAAAATATTTTTATTTGTTGTTGTTATTATTATTTATTATAGATGGCGTTAAAGATTCGATTATAGTAATTTTTTTTCTATTGTTAATTTAAATTTTTATAATCGGAAACAACAAAAATAATTGTATATATATATATACATATTTTTTTAAACTTTTAGTAAGAGAGAAAAGTTATTAGCTTTAGGTGTTAAATAACATCAAATTTTTTTTTTCTTCAATTTTTTCATTAAATTAAATCACAAGTTTCTTTTTGTTCCGATTATGTTCCCATTTTACTGAAATTTAAGTGTTTTTCTATGAACTTTAAAGTGACTTCGTAATCAATAAGAATATACTTGAGTAATTTTTTTTTTAAGTTTTTGGCGGGTAATTTCAATTTTTACAAGAAAAAAAAATTAAATATTATTTTAACAGATTTTCACTTGTTTCTGTTGAGATTAGACATAGTTTCGAAAATAAATTATGTTTTCTGTTAAAATAATAAGAAATTGAGTAATGTTTGAGGTATTTTTCTATTAAATTTAATCTGAAATATTTAACGAGGATACAAAAAAAAAAAAAAAAAAACGACGAAAACTCCATTATTTAATCTGGATTTTTCAATAATTTAAAAAATAGGACACTGGTAATTTATTTTAAAATAAAAAATTGAAAAATTACTTAAATTTGTAAAAATTAACATTTAAAGCTAATCTCGTATTGCAAAATTATTAAAAAATGTATTTAGTAGAAATAAATTTTGAGATGAAAAATTATTGAAAATCTGTTAATGTCTTTGAGTCTTCTTTTTTTTCTTTTAATAATACTTTAAATAACATAAAATCAACGTTATTAGGTCATTTCTAGGTATAAAATTTTCATTTTATAATCGTAAATAAATTACGGAAAATTCATGTCAGTAAATTAAATTTGGAAATGAGTAAAAATTGAAAATATCGGAAAATCTTACATTTGATCTTACTTTAGATTTGGACTACGTTGGGTAATTAATTTTACAGTTGTCCGTTATTGATAACTTGGCAACATTTGATTTGTTTTATAACAGCCGTTGTTTCGGTGATTTTTTTTTCACTCTATCGGCGAGTATTGGGCTCTGACATAAATCAAATATTTTGGTTCTGAGAGGGCTTTCAGTTTTCAATCATAATTTTTTTCACAAAGTAATTGATTGATTGATTTAATTTTGAGTCAATTATTTTAAATATTTTTATATCAAGATAAATACTATCAAGATATTTTATAAAAATTATTCACCCCAATCGTGGTTGTCAGTTATCAGTATTATTTATCAGTATTTATGATAAGTGTCAGAACTATCAGTTTTACTGATCGATTGTGAATTTTGTTAACATGACTGATAAATTGGAATTGGGGTGCTTAAAATTTGTCATATTTTGTTATAGTTCTCATAATCTGTATCAGTTAATTATAAATTTACAAAACGATGCCCATAAGGATAATTTTAATATAATCAAATAAAATTCATCTAGATTAAAAAAACTTTAAGTATAATTTTAAAATAAAAAAAAACAAAAAAACTGATTTGAAAATAAAAACAAATTATCAAATACTGAAAGAAAAAGACAGGAGAACCAATAAAAATTAGAACGGGAAATTTAATTAACAATTTATATGAAATAATTTATAATTGGTTTTTTTTTTTTTGTTGTTTTAATATGTATTAATTTTATATTTTCTATAACTAGGTGTGTGATACAGCAAATAAAAGACTAATAGTTAGTTTGATTCAATATTCAGCCACAATATTTAATTAACTTATTTTAAATTTTATTTACATTATATTTATATTTCATTTCCCAAAACCTCCTTTTAATATATTTTTGTCTTTTCTATGAAATTATTTTAATTTAAAACTCTTTTTTATTTTATTTATATTAGATTTACACTTTTATTTTATATTTTATTTGACAAAACTAAAAAAAAATAATTAGTTCAATGAATCAGCTGATTTTTGAAATGTCAAATTATCAGTATTCACAATAGTAAATTTTTTTCAGTAAGTTTATCAGTATGTATCAGTATCAGTACCACGATTCCATTTCTGATAAATTTTTTATAAGTAAACTGATAACTGACAACCACGACTGGGGTGATTGTCATAATCACAAAAATGTGAAAATTTTATTCATAAATATATTAACCACGTTATCAATTCACAACAAAAATAGTTTACAAACTCACTTCTATTTCTTTTTAAAATAATGATGTTGCATCTAATTTGAAACAATTGATCATCTGAATTGTGATATATAAATTGAACAATTTATCGATTACAACAAATAAATAGGTTTCATTGATGCTTTTAAAATAAATATGCGTAGCAGGACACAGAAAAATACTGTTTTCAACATAATTTAATTTATATAAAACATAATTTGTTTTAATCACAATGATATTTTCTAATATTTACTCTCAATAACTCGCAAATAATAGCCACAATAAGATGAATTAAATTAAATGAGTAATTTTAATGTAATTACGGAATAAGGATATTATGCTTCATAAGAATTTTAAATCATTTGACATTCTATCATTAAGTGATAGAAATTTATTTTTTGAATTTATAATCAGTAAATTAAAGATTGGGGCTCAAATTAAACAAAGTGTGTTGGTAATACGTTTTCATACGACACGATTATGTATTCCCGTACTAATCACTATAACACATTTGATATAATCAGAAATTGAGTCTTCTTGCTGATCAACTACGTTCGCCAGATAAAATGATTGAATGCTTTCTTTAATTGCTTCCAAAACGTAGAGTAAACGTGCTCGTGAAAATTTGGCACTTGCTTTTTCAATCTACAAGCCAGTTTATCAACTCTATCACTTCTCTCTATTAGATTGGTATTAGATTACACATAGTTGATACTGTGAAAACTGGCCAATTATGCTTTTAAATAGATTTCGACATTATTCTACTAGTTTAGAAGAGATAGTGATTGAATCTCAAGCTTTTGATTACGGCCTGACTATCAGTCAAAATAATATGATTTTTTTCCTTTCATTACACTGCGCCTTCACAAACTATGTTTAAGGAAAAGATTTTTCTATCCGTTTCTAAATTCAACAAAATATCAATAAAATATTTGCTCATATACAAAGTTAGTATAAAATTCGTATGGGCTTAAAAATTAAACTAAAAATATTCAATTTTGCTATATATTAAGATTGAATAATTAGTTATTTATTTATTTAATTCAAGCTTAAATCAACCAGTTACAAATTACTTACATCTATAAAAATTAATATTTTTAGAGAAAAAAAATTTAAAATAATACAAAATACAATTAAATTAATTTATATAGTTATAAAGTAAAAGTTGTATAATTTAACAATATTACTAAATACTAAGGTGTTTTATTTAAATAGAATTTGACTGGGAAGACGTCGATTAAGGCCTTATGTTTATTTCCCAATATTAACATTCTATTGATGGGTTCAAATCTATCATAGTTAGTGCTATGGTGTAACACAGAAAAAAGATTAACACATCGTAGTTCAGAATTGGTACTAAAAACAATTTTGTCAGAAATAAGTGGAGAAATAATATTGCGTTTAACAATTTCCCTCCTTTGCCGTAAGGTATCCACAATACCATTAAAATACATACAAAATAATTAGATTTAATCATTGGATTATTACTTCAAAGAAGCAGTGAGTTCGAGGCAGACTTATTAGAATCCGAAATAACATTTACGAACAAATTTTATAGTCTTACTAAATGTTTATAAAAAAAACATATTAATTAATTAAAAAAGCAACATTTTTTTTTTTACATTATTTTCCAAATGTCATTTCAATTTTCAATGATTATCTTCTTAAATATATTATTAAAATCAAGTTCATTGTCACAAATCTCTAATCTGACACATTTAACAAATAATTTATATTATAAATACAAAAACATAAAAATGGACACCTACAACTCTTTATAATATAATTTACTTATTTCAAAAACAACAACAAAATCATGTTCAATGTCAGGATTAAATTACGGATTATTTTTATTTTAAAACTCAATAATGTTTGTATATCATTGTTATTCCATTCATTGACAATAACATTTGAATATAAATAATTTTATATTCTATTATAAATTATTCTTTACCACATGTTCTAGTAGCGCTAATATAGAATTATATTTTGCTTCTATTTGACTTCTGTATAGAGAGATAGCATAAATATTTTGTCATCTTTGAAGAGCTTATGTTATCTGAGTAGTTTTAAATTTACAACAACAACAAAATAAGAACTGACCACGACCGCAGAATATTGTATAAACAGTTTTTAAGATAATTTATTTTTGTTGCTTGTTCTTTTTTTTTTTTTTTTTGTAATCAGATTTATTTTTTTGTAAAACCATAAGAGCCGCACTGCCACAGCATTCAATAACCAAAAAAAAAAAAAAAAAACCTCTTAATAATCTATCTTTGTGTAATGAGATTTTGTATTCACATCTGTACTTTAGTAATTCGAGTATTAAAATCGTGCCTTAAACGTATATATGAATAGTTTTTGAGGAATATATGAATGTGTATACATGTGGTGGTGTTTAATTAAAATGTTCACATAATATAATAAAGCCGCCTTACTTATGACTATTCTTTTTTTCAAATTTTTACTTCTTTATTTCTCTTTCCCTCACATTTATTTTGGTTTCATTTAGTATAATATTTTTTGTTTTGCTGTAAATTACAAGCATTTAGAAGAGCACTACTGTACTATCAGTTAAAATCGGCTTTTAATTGCATCTCACGTGTGCATAATGTAATTTATTTTTTTGTGAACAAATTGCCAGATTTTTGTTTTTTTATTTGCTGTCTTTTTCTAACATTTTAACAGTTTTAAATTAAAACTAATGAAAAACACTCATTATATACACATTTTGACATCTTTTGTGATGAGTTTTAATAATAATTTTTTAAGTGTGAAATTTTTTTGGATATTTTTTTTTAATTGGTAAAGTTTTGTGAAAGGAAGAAAAAGTTATGATTTTTTGGAGAAAATTTTCTACTCAAATAACAAAAAAAAAAAAAAAAAGTAGTTAAAGAGTCTTTAAAAAAAATAAAAGAATGTAAAGTAGTGTAAATTAAATTGATTGTCAATTTTGACAATTTTATAAAATTAAATTTTTTTTCAATGTATACATTAAGGTGTCAATTATTACCAGTTGTGTTTATAATCATTTGAATAGTACTTAATTGAAGCTATTTAAAGATCATAGTAAAAAAAAAATATATAAAAATTTAAGTACAAATAAAAAAAAGCTCTTAAATAGTCTGCAAGTTGAAGTCAATGATTTAAAGAGGTGAAATTTTTTTTTTTAAATAAATTTTATTTTAGATACCTTCAATTAAAATAAACATGATAATAAAAAATTAATGAGAAGCAACAAAAAGTATATTAGGGTACCGACATGTTGTAGTGCTTATATGGTGCATACTGTACAAGTTTTAATAAAATTATAATGTTATGTACTTATATGTCGATGTAATTGTTATTATAGGCCCAAAATAAACATTTTATAATTGAGAAATGTAAACTGGTAAAATACACATATAGATAAAATCAATATAAAAAAAAATCAAATTAACATGATGAAAACTTATTTACTTAGTTCCCTAGAAACCTTAAAGAATAGGGGTGTGGCAAATTATTCTTCATTAACTGCGATGATGAGTGAATTTCCTTTATTTGGAGATGTTGAGGTTTTTCATACCAATTGACAATTCATCTATCTTATTAGACTTTGAATTGGAATATTTCCTTAACTGTAGCATTTTTTTTTCACTCGCCTTAAATGACTTTGACAGGAAAGGCGCATTTTAATTTAACTTTTTAATTAGATCCATTACAGCTAATCTAATACAGCGTTATATAATCTACTCCAAACCAATTCACGTGACACAACTAAATTCGATCAAAATATATTTTAACCTTTGAAAAATTACTGAAATGGATTCAACAATAAGCTTTTGGGACTTGTGAGTACTTTCTAATTTGTGAAAAAATCTATACTCAAAATCAAATATATTCTCTGAAAGTTTATGGGAATTACGTTAAAGTGATTGGGATATGATAACATATTTCTAAAACGGTTCTCATTACTTGGTACTCCTGATATTCATAGATTTTTCACACAGAGTTGTGGTCTTGCTCCAGAGAATGAATAAAAAAAGCGCTGGTGATTGTGACACCGACGATTGAATATGTCTTTCATCTTCTTAAAATCATACTAACTAACTAAATTGGACTATATGGAAAGCATGATAATGGATTATAATAGAGTTAGTTGTCAACATTTCACCTCAAAATGATTCAATCTATTCACCAAAAACGAGAGAAAATAAATCACCACACCACGACCCAACCTACACCAGTAGACCATTCTATTTATACAAATTTCAAGAGAGTGCATAGCATAGGTAGCATATGACTATATGAATTTTATTTTCATCGTTAAATTTAGGTAGGTACTTAGACAGTATAGACAATGTAATGTGTATGTGTATTGTGTATCGTAGTAAGTGGTAAACAAAATTATTATTGTTTTTTTTTTACCTATTCATTGATAGCGAAAAATATCAGTATATTTAAATCCCAGTTCTGTTAAAAATGTTAAATTTTGACTTAAACTTGAATTATAATTAATAAATAGGGGTCTCTAGTATACTCTGTAGAAATATAAAATCCGCGTCTTCTACCAGAAAGTTAATGGCACGAATAACCTAGACTAATTAATTATGTACTTTGTAAAAAAAAGGTGAGTGATTTTAAGAAACTAAAATACAGTTTTGGAATTACAAAGGAATAACACCATATACCATTAGTATGAGCTCAAAGAAGAGCTAGGACATTTACTAGAACTGTATTAAGAATACAAAAAATATGAAAGCCAATGAATTTGAAATATATTGATAAATATCACTGAAAATTATCATCAGAAATTATTAGAAAATGGTTTTAAACTGGTCAAGTTTCAACTTTAACAGATATTGGATAGCGCTTCGCAAAATTTGAAGTATTAAGTGTAGGTATAAATAGCTGCAGTTGAAAATTCACCGACTCACTTAAACTCTATATGTTTATTTCGGTACAAATTTGAAACATCAAAGTAAAAAAAAAACAAATTGTTAAAGGCAAAGCTCGCTCCGGTTTATAAATTATTAATATTTTAATTCCCTACATCCAGTTACTAAAATGTTTACCCATTTTCCGATTATTCTTTAATCCACACGATATACCTCAAAAATAAAAAACAAACTGTCAATTTCTCAACACGTAAAAAAACAACAATTACCTGAAAATTCTTAACCTTGATCAAATTAATCTATCTTTCAAAGTGGTAACCATAATAATAGTTATGACCTAAATTTTAAAAATTTTTAACACTTTGTTTTTGTATTTTGTTTTTAATTTTAGATAGAAAAAAAAAATTAATTGAATCATTCACTTAACTTTTTTTTTATTTTTTTATTGTTTTGTTTTTTTTAAAAATAATAATTTAAAAATGCTAACAAGTGAAATTATATATTTTTTTATGAAATTTTCACTAACAATAATACTTTTGAGTACAGTTTTCATGCTTCTATAATTATTTAGTACTTTAAATGAAAATAATATAATCAGTATTTGTATAACAATGTACAATTTAACTATAACTTGTTACCATTTTAATCGAAAACAGTTGTGTATATAAATACATAGTTAAATAATCATGGTGAATATCTAGTTAAATAAAAAAAAAATATTCACCACAATGTAATCATCACTTTGTAATTAGACTTATTATTGTTGAGTTCATAAACTACATGTAGTGTCATAGTAAAAAATATTAAATATGATAAAGTAATGTAACGGTATTAAAAATTTTAAATTTCAAGGTCAAGAATTGGTTACATTCAACATTTATAAATTTTGTATTAACAACATTCAATGTACTCTAACTACCTATTAAAATCGCTGATATCAACAATAATCGATATAACGGTATTGTAAATAATTAATAGATGAAGAACGGTGAAATACCTCGCATTTCGCGGTATTGATCACTGGTCCAGTACATTACAATTATCGAATGTAGGTAACAAAATTTTGAACGACATAGAATAGCTTCAATCACAGAACGATATTTTAAACTGTATAAATAAGAAATTGACAGGTTTTGAGCTAGACTCATGACATTGCCAGCTTCAACTATATTATGATGATTTAAGAAAAGAAGTATGGCAAAAAATCCATCATTGCACACTTCTTCATTGTCACTTTTGCTTGTGTTTTGTCACTTTACTGGTCATTGACAAGTGAATAAACATTTGCACAGACTAATAAAATCAATTCGTACGATAAAGGGGCTGTTTGATCAAAAAGATAAAATACTCAGAATAATATATTCTATTCTTATTTTCGCTCCATGCGACAAAACCATTTTTGTTTTTGTTTTAATTTGAAATGAGTTGGAGCGATTGCGAGGGTTCTAAAGCGAATGCTACTATCGCAAATATGCCATTTAATATTTGTCATTTGACTCTAGTATTATTCGATACGAAAACCCCAAAAATCACCAAAAGCATTCCAGATTTGAAAAAAAAAAATCTTTTAACGAATGTAAAAATGAACGAATTCATCTTATGTGAGTGTGAAGCAAAAAAAAATGTTTCTAGTTTTGGTGAAAACTAGAGAAGAACTTATACACAAAATATAGAAAGCAAATAGACGTGGAAATTCAAAAGAGGGAATAAGGTTGAATCGAGCATACTCTGAGGGACTCTGACAACAATATCGTGAAACAATGTTTTGCGTAGAATACTCAGGGTACACGTCTCGTCGGAAGACCTAGAAAAACATAGAGAACAATACTCTTATCCGAAGCAAGCACACAACAAAGAACGTAGTCACAATTGAAGAGGCTAGCCGCAGATAGGAGATGATAAAAATTCCCACGGATGGGATTACAGGGCAATTATGATGATAGAAGAACTATTTTCTTAAAAAATTTCATTAAAAAAGTACTTTCAGATTCACTGAAAAATCAGTGACAACACATACTAGGAACGTGGGATTATATATTCCATAACTTTATAGAAACATCTCTCAATTAAAATCGAATCTAATATAATCTAACTAAGCATCAGTAGATCACTTTAAAAGTTTCAAAACGAGAATGGTTTCCACTATAAATTTTAAAGTCACAAAATTCAAATAAATTCAAATCAATTATGAATTCTAAAATATATGAGAGAATCCATTGTATATCAAACATTTATGTTTTCTTCTCCTAAAATAAGTTCTTGTTTACTACTAATTTCTATAGTTTTAAACAACTAGGACTAGGAGCTTGTTTAGCGTGAAAAAATACAGATGATGATGACCAGTCTTCTAATAACCATATCTCCTGGATAAGCAGTCTTCTGGTAATCAAACAAAAATATAAAATTAAATTCTGAAACAAATCTAATCTATTTCATTTTTTATTCATAAAAATGTTTAATCTAGTCATCCACATTAAAAAAACAAAAACATAACAGCTGTTGTTCACCAATGTTACCACTGTAATAAATTTTTAAACTTATCCTTGTGAGTATCACAAAAAATGGAACACTATTCTTTAAAAGTTTAATTTTACCTTATAAACGGTTTAATCATTCGAACATTTTAAAATTACTTCAACGCCACATCAAAGTAATTTTCCACATATTTCATTTTTTAATATTTGATAAAATGATTAAAATGAAAAAAAAACATAAAAAATGAGAAATTTATTTTCCTAGGGAAATTAGTTGTTATTCTAAAAAGAACAACAAAAAGCAAAACAATAATAAAAAAATAAAAACTGTTCTGTAAATTACATAAAAAGTAACGATGCCCATCAAATATTTGTGCCCATATCTATAAACCAATGATGATGATGATGATGATGATGATGATGATGATGATGATGATCATCATACTGATGATGGCGGGAATTATTTCCTTATTTGAAATAAAATTTGAAAATTTGCAAGAATTGCATTTTCACTACTCATTTTGTTGTTTTTGTTATTTTTTTTTTTTTTATAATCTTAAATCAAGATGATACTACAAAACTGATCTCATCAACTTATAAATTGAAATCATCATCTCTGTTGTGTTCTGTAACTGAGGCTGTAAATTATACGAATACTAAAACTATATAATGCAATTCACAAAGGGATTAAAACTGTTATTATAAGAAGAACAAAGAGATCATCATTGATCATGATTCTTATGGTATCACTCTTAAGATAAGGATTATGATAATGATAATGATTGTGATGTTGATTTGTGATGATGAACGAAGGGATTTAATGGAATATAATGAAAAGGGAAAAAAAACAAAAAAAATAATCTTAATACTGTGAAATTTAAAGTTCTCTAAAGATCAGGAAGACTTTTTTTTAAACATTTCGTTTATTTTTATTTTTTAATTTTTTTTTTTTTATCGTAACTTAAAATTATTGTATCAACGTTGTCTTCAGCATTGTGGTTTCAAAAGTTAATTTTTTTTTTTTTATACTGTTAATAGTTTAAATCTAGGAAATGACTATAGAGAGAATAAATATCGTAAAAATGTAATTGCTTTTCTATTTTCCTGGATGAATAAAAAGAAGATTATAACATCATTGGATTACATAAAGTGAAAATGAAACTTTTTTTTTTTTTTTAATTTTTCTTTTTATTTTACTTATGATTAGTTCTAAAATCCAATGGTTTTCAAACATTTCATTTTATATTACAATAAATTCTACTTGAAACAAAATATTCTGATCTTTATTGAAAAATAGTTTAGCAAAATTATTAAAACACCAAGAATTACCAACGAATTTAAGTCATACATCACATAAGCGATTCTCCCCAATCATCTGTACATGTTAGATAACTTCCAAGACATAGGTATGCAATTAGATCACCATAATATATCCCTTTAAACTTGAAAACTAAAGTATAGTTCGTTTTAAAGACTTTAGATTCATGATGAAAACCTTTTTCTAATATTTGGTTATAAAGTCAATTATTTATACCAATCCTCTTTCTTTATTTCTAATGAAATTTATGTTCAACATTTGGTATATTTTTTTTTTGTTAACCCTTACCGTTCTTCCAACTTTTTACAATGTCGTTTTATTTAATGCGGTTTCGTTTTTATTTCTCCTGCACGCTTTATTTTTTTTGAATTTATTAATTTTTAATGATGTTGAAAGATTTTTTCCTCCCTTGTCCCCTCCCCTTTTCAAGATAAAGAGATACACTAATAATGTCTTTAAAGCTTTTCACAACTATAATAAGAAAGCAAAAAGTGATAGGAACCCAAAATTTTAACTATGAAGCTTTTTCAAAATATTACCGCAAAAACTACCAATTAAGAAATAAAAGAATAAAAACATATCCATAATTCCATATCCAAAAACATATCCAAAACATAAACATAATTATAAACCTATTATAAATATAGTATACTCTATTAGTCAATACAAAAACCAAATAAGATCATCTGAATAGTAACAAAAAATCATAAAATTAATAAAATATACAATAATTCCAATAAACAATTGGAATTACCCAAAAAAAAAATACATATTAAAAAAAATTTAAATTACCCTGGTTTGTGTCTTTGAATTACCCAACTCGAAATTTTTCTAATTAACCAATGCAGACACATCTTCAAATTCAAATGAATATTTATTATGTTTTTGTGTAAGCAAAATATTGTCAAGCAGAAAAAAAATTATTCCTATTGTTGCCATTACAGTAAATCTTGCTTTCCCACCTTTAAAATTTCACTAAAAGATTTATACTTATAGGAAAAATACCAGAAATAAGATATTATAGAGAATATATCAAAGCATATATTGACTATTTCTTCAATTGGTGGTGAAATTACAAAACTACCATCTTCTTTATCTTTAGTGAATCCGTTGTATACAAAAACATATTTTAAACCAGAATGGACAGTTGTACATCGGTAACTCCACGAAGTCAACAAGCAGAAGATGAAAGAAAGAAAAAAATACCCTAATGTAGCAAAAATATTCTTTAATTGAAGGATATCCTAAGAAAAATTGATTGTTTTGTGGAAGTATAAAACTTTGAGTTAAATATTTAAATGAAGAGGAAAGACATATTTTTTTAATATTTGGCCTATGAATGTTATGTCGGGAATGGTTAGTATTTATTTATTGTATCGTTCAATCACTTTTTATCACCATTGTTAAGATCAGCTGTTCGCAAACTAACCGTATTTTATTTTTATATCACTTTAATTGTTATTACCTCCCAAAATCACAACAACAATAATAATTTGAGTATCAGTTTTGTTGAATAGACTCAACTTTAAAATTGAGATTTTGTTTGAAGGAAGGTATGTTTTACAAATTTTATTCGATTATTACATCATAGTCAACCTGATAGTCAGTGATGGTATAATAACCGAAATCGATTAAGACATTCCATATTAAATATCTTAATCGATATTCTTATTCGATATGCGAATAATCGAATTACATCATAGTCAGCTTGATAGTCAATGATGGTGCAATAACCAAAATCGATTAAGACATTTCATAAAAATTGTGACTTATAGAGTTTTAATATTTATTTAATTTTATTAATGTTTCACCTATAGACCTTACAGCATATTCTATAAATTATATTTAAAATTGAGGATCATTACAACTTTAAATTCTGAATAGAGTTAAGTTTAAGTTTAAATTTAATTTATTATGTCATAAATATTTTACAATTCTTATTACTATGAACTTAAAAGCTAATTTACAATTATATTATATACTAAACTATAATGTATGGCTTAGTAGCTCATTTAGAGGTTTCTGATACTCCTAACAATATGGATTATTTGTTTGGTTTTATTTATTTATTTTTTTTATCACTTTTTTTTAGCGAAAACTTGCGTCCGGTTTTCTAATATAGTTTTGTTCTAAACTGATTAGTAGAATTATACTAACTTAATACTAATTTTAAAATTTAAAAGAAAATATTTTAGAGAGAAATGAAAGTCTTTTTTTTTTTTTATTATACGCAGGCTGGGAATCTTCAAAAGACACAATGAGCCTCGTAGCTTGACATTGTGTGTGGGATTCTTACCCACTAAACCACACCCTTCCTATATTGTGATCTAGTTCTACAGGAGTAATGAGCAATTTTTTCTCGGCTTTATTTTATTTTTCAAGTATTTTCAAATGAAAGTCTGAATAGAGTTTAAATAGAATTGAGCTTAAGCCTCTGTGATTCTCTAAATAATATATTTTATCAGTTAAATGATTCATTATAAATTCGCGATAATAACAATATAGTTATAATTGATATTTCAGCAGTCTATATATGTCATTTCTACGTTCTTATCCATATTACTAAAATGTCATTTAGTATAAGATCATGCACCCCATTGATTCAGAAATACTGTTAATTGTTTACATATATAAAAAAAAAAAATTAAATTTTCTATTCTAAACTATTTATTCTTATATTTATTCATTCATTCATCTAGTCATCTATCCATCTATCCATCCATCCATCCATCCATCTATCCATCCATCCGTCAATCTACCTATTTGCCTATCAGAGCGAACTCATTATCCATTTTAAAAATTCCTTGTGTGGTAATTCTCTCCTATATATATGATATAGTTTCTAAAGAAGCACTTATAATATTATTTTCAAGAGATCCACTTTGGATTTCGTTTTTTTTTTTTTTTCGAAATTAATATTAGAGATCAACTACAACAACAACAACAGCCATTAGCATTGTTGATTATTACTTTATTATTAGAACATCTTTCAAACGCATACAATAAAAATGTAAATTTTTTTTTGTTATTTTAAGTATGTTTAATGTTTTCTGTTCTTGCATAATAGGGAACTATTACTTGGTATTAAAATATCTATGGTTTTAATTTAATGTTTCAAAAATAGATATATATTTTCATAGGTTGAAAAAAATAGTTAATAAGATATTTTGATAATATAGAAATGAAATGAAGTTAACATTGCAATTAAAAAGGATTCTAATATTAATTACTATTTTAAAATACATAATATAAAATGAGTTGTAAAGTTTTTATGATGATCATAATGATGATGATGATGATGCAGATGAATAATATGATATGTAATGTAACTATTATTACTGATTGATGGCTCATTAGATAATTTCATAGTTAAGAATAAACGAATTAAAAATTTCTTAATAATTACAATGAAAGGATTTTCTTAAGAATTTATTTATTTGAACTCACTTATATATTAGAAGCGAATATATGAATTGTTATGTACTAATGATAGCATCCTGTCATAAAGAATCATTTAGAGAAATAACAATCAAAAAAAAAAAGGAAATTGTGGATATATAAATTTTTCTTGTAAAATTTTATGACAGGTAATAAGGAAAAGTATTTTAAGAGATAAATAACAAAAATAAAAAATTGAAAATTTTAAATTGAAAATTTTTTTAATCTGTTTTATTAATTATACATAATAAATACATATATAGATAATGTTTTAATGAACATGTTTTCTTTTAAAAAATTCAATTAAAAATTCCCACAATAAAAAGACAGATGCAAAGAAAAGACATATCAGAAACCTGGTATTTACTTTTTAATAGAAACATAAAGTAAAATTAAATTGTCAGTATAAAAATTTACTTTTAATTTTTATTTTTAATATCGAAATAATAATTTCGTATAAAATAATAATAGCCAAACCAGAGATTAGAGAAATCTTTATACTTTCATATCGTTGGCTTGAAAATTTTTAACCTATAGTCAAAGAAAAAAGAGAAAAAAATTAAGTTATTAATATTCAATTTGAATTTTTGGAAATCAAACATGTAAACACTGTCCCTTCTTGGCACAATATTTGAAGTTGAATGCGATTCCACATCCTAAAATGTTCTGAATATAAACAAATTTCCATAACTATCTTAGCCCATCTTACAATTTCCACGGAAAAAACCGGAAATTGATTTTCTTCCGGGAGAGACCGGAAATAGATTTTTTAAATTGGAATTTCAATTCGAATTCTACGTCAAAAAATAAGAAACTGAAATGATTAATTTATTTATTTTATTTATATATTTCATTATGTACATATACATGAGACGGTAAGTCTCTACAAGAGTATATGATAAAAAAGAACGTAAATTCATTGTACTTAAACTAACTTAATCTTTGGAAGTTAACAGTAAAGCAAAAAACAAATAGAAAAAGAAAAAAAAATAATAATGAAAAAAAAAGAAAATGCAAAATTTCGTCTCCTAACAAAAACACCTTCTAAACATAACAGACATAACAAACATTATTTCAAATAATAATTGTCAGTATTAAAATTAAAATTAAAGTTAATAATGGCTATACAACTTTTCTTTCCTGTGTGCCTTGGAATAATTAAGCTTGAACTTCTTAGTGACCTACCATGGATTATTTTCTCGTAGAGATATTCTGGCGTATTTTTAGATATAATTTTTCTGATAAAGCATGTATATTTATATCTCAGATAGTTTTCAAAGGTACAATCAAGTATGACTTTGGAAACATCTCTAAAACTGTCAAATTTACGCCGGTTTGTGACAAAGCGTGTACAAGTATTCAAAATTACCTTTAGTCTGGAAAACTCACCTGCACTCATATCAGAATAAACTACATCACAATATGTGAAATGTGGAAAGATTAAAGACAGAACCAATTTCTTTTCCACCCATTCATTAATATAATAAGAAAATTTCCAGAGCTTAAGTAGTTTAAAAAAAACATATTTAAAAATAGCATTAATGTGATCATTCCACGTAAGAGTTTTATTTAACACAACACCTAAATTTTTAGCACTATTTACGAATTTTACTATAGAATTATTAAGTTTTACATTCGAAAGATTTGTTGTGTCGATATTTCGAACATAAACAACCAAAGTCTGGGATTTGGACGGATTTAATCGTAGCCCATTGTTTAGAGCCCAGAAAGCTACGACGTCGAGATCATAATTCATTTTGGCGATCAAATGGTAAAGATCAGAAACTGGACCACTTATGTAAATTTGGGCATGATAAATCAATAGAAAACATAGTGTCGACGATAAATTGAAATGTTAAAATTCATAATGAAATATTAATTACGATTTTTTAACAAACATCCTAGGGTAGTGAATGCTAGTTTCCCTTTAATTTTATTAAATTATGTATTAGTATTTTTTTTGTTTACAAATACCGACATTTCGCAATAATATGTTGCCTTGTTCTGTATTATGCATACTTAATATTTATAAATTATAATGCCTAGATGTCGCTATCTCAAAATTTCAATTTTGTTGCAAGTTATCATGCAAGTAAACGTGCCACAGACAGTGAAAAAAAATTGAACAGACTATGTGTTTATTATGGTGTCGGGACAAAATTACATAAGACAAAATTTCATATGGACAAAATTACATGTGGATAAAATTTCATATGGACAAAATTTCATATTAAAAAAAATTAAATATTTAAATTTTTATAAAAATTTCAAATTATTTGATTTTGTAATGAAGGTACTTTTTTTCTTACAAAAAAGTAAGAACACTAATTCATTTATTTGGTTAAGCATGGTTTTATTATATACTTATATTTTATTATGGTTTTATAATCTCAAATTTATTAAAGCCATGTATGAGCTATAATTTGTATATTGTTTTGTGCTATATATTTTGTACTAAAATCTTGCCGTCTGCATTTTGCTGTCGTTGGCAAAAACAGAGTTTCAATAAATGAATAGCGTGGGTTTGTGAACAGCAGCCCTCAACTATAACAACAAAATTTGTATTTTCTTTATAGTTTTTGCTAAATTTACGATTTTTATGAAGTTGGGAAAAAATATTGCCAAAGATTATTATTATTACTAAAAAGATTAAAAATCATTATTAAAAAGAATAAATAAAAAAATAAATAGTTCAATTTTCAACAAAAATTAGAATTATAGTTATTTAACAGCATCCAGAAATTAACCTGTATTTTTAAAAAAACTTAAGAAATATTAAAAACGTTTGTTAATTATTATTAGTACATCTGAAACCTTCCGGCTACCTATAATTATAGTCTTAAAACTAAATAATTTAATAAATTTAAATTTATAACACCATATAATAAAATATAAGTAATAAGACCGTTTTTAACCAAATAAAACAATGAGTATTCTTCATTACAAATTTAAATATGTAATTTTTTTAAATATGAAATTTTGTCAATATGTGATTTTGTCATTTGAAAGAAGAGACATATGAAATTTTGTTCATATGTAACTTTGTCCATATGTAATTTTGTCTCTATGTAATTTTTTCCATATGTAATTTTGTCCATATGAAATTTTGTCTCTTTGTAATTTTGTCTATATGTAACTTTATCTTATGTACTTTTGTCATGTAAACTTTATTATTTGTACAGTATATTATATACTGTTTTTTACATTTTTTTAATATTAGTTTTATTATCTTAATTTTTTTAATTAATAATACATTAATGATAATCTTTCAAGCTGAGAAATATAGTATAAAAATTTAAAAAAAGTTGTAATATTAAAAAACAAAAAAACAAATAAAAAAAATATTCGTCTATTTGGTCCATATAAATTTTTGACATTTTTATGTCCCAAGAGATGAGATCCAAATATCTATCAAAAAAATTAAAACTTCCATGTGGATCCACTTCGTTGGCTTTCACTAATGAAACTTTTTATGGTGTAAAACATCGATATTTTCAGAAAACAGATTCATTGTTTTATCAGTATGTATTTACAATAATTTAAATTTATTTATTACAATTATTTATAAATCTACCATATTATTTTGTTTTTCAAAAATATTACCATAGCTGTTTTATTATGACTTATAAAACTGATATCGCGACAATCAATTTTCAGTTGGCTTTCAACCAAAGACGGTTTTTTTTTTTGTTCTTGTCACAAAGTTGATTCTATGTTGATGTACAACAATTTCTACTACATAAAGTGGTTAATATCTGGTACGGCGAATTACAATTTCATTGACTTTAAAGACAACACAGAATAATTTTCTGAAGGGTTTTTTCCCGTTATGATATTGTTGAATTCAAATGTTTGTTTTATTTTCATTGAACATTTTTTTTTTAAGTTTAGTTGTTCAGATATAAATTCTGTTAGCATTATTCTTTCTATCCCGCTTTTCTTTTTTGCTTATTTTATTTTGAAAGAGAAAATCAAAAGAAAGGTAAAAAACTGCTAAAAAGCATTTATATGCGGAACCACCTACAGCGCAATTTTAATAATAATAAAAAAACTTCAAGATTAATTTAATAAAAGCAATTATTATCTTATATATAGTTTTTCCTCATTTTAGTTTTGCGAATTATTTTTTATAATTATTTTGTGAAATAAATAAATAAAATATTATGTTAGTTTATGAAAAGTGAAATTTTGTTCAATTTTAATAATTTTTTTAAAGTTAAATTAACTTTTTATTTTCTTTTATGGAATTGAATATGAAAAGGAAAGAATTCCAAAATAAAAAAAAAGTAAATTAAACAAACTTCGTTATTGCCATTTTACAGTAAAAAAATATTACCAATTATATTTTAAAATATATGACGTTACTGTTAGAAGTCTAGTGCTAATCTCTTAATAAATATAAACGATAAACCATCGCACCAAACTGTTCGGTTTAAATATTAATATAAGTAAAACCAAATTTATGGTTATTTCTAGGGCTATCATTATTCAACAACATAACATTAACCATAAATAGCACCATGATTGAACGAGTCTCCAGTTTTAAATATATAGAATGTTTTCTAAATGAAAACTGCATCCCAGATATGGATTTGGGTATAAAATGCCGAATAGAAAATGATCGTAGCAGTTTTGTACAATATAAAAAAGTTCTATGTAACTGTGATATCAATCTCGAAACAAAAATCCAGTTCGTTAAATGACGTGGACATTGAAAATAACGACAATAAATAAGTTTGAAGCATTAGAAATGTGATTCAAAATATGAATCTAAAAATATCATGGGTAGATCGATTGAACAATAGTGAGGTTCTAAGTAGAATATAGGTAGAGACCGTGAGTTGTTATTAACAATCAAATGCAGAAAAACAACTAATCCGGGTAATATTTTGCGAAATGACAAATATCATATTCTACAACTGATTCTACAAGTTAAAATTGAAGACAGAAGACGTACTAGCAGAAAAAAATGACATAGCTAAAAAACATCAGGCCTTCCTTTGCCTCCAAAAGGTGGGAAAAGGAATGCACGCAGCGCAGGATAGAGAGAGCCTCAAAAATATCTAGTAGTGGATATACAGCCAAAGAAGAAGAAGAAGTCTCTTAAGAATTAATAACAATAATTTTTCATAAATTAAAATAAAAATGACAGCCAAAAAATGTCATATTATTTCCCCCTATAAACTTTTATTATTGAATATTAAGTGTTTGGCAGAAGATCATTTAATCAAATTTAATTATTTTTCCATAACCTTGTATCAGGTTATTTACTTTCAAAATGATAAAAATTATATTTGTTTGTTTAAGGAAAATCAGATCGAGTAGTTAGATTTTACTACCAATTGAACTATTTCCTCACTCTAATTAAATTTTACTGTTATTTCATAGATTTTCATCGTCAAATCTTGCTATAATATTTTTTTACCATCAATATTTCATTATTTTGTATTTTATTCATAAAAATATCAATGAGCTTCAAATTGTGATTTGTGAAATAAAAAGAAATATTTCCGTTTTAAAGTCGAAGGTTCTACAAAAATATATTCAACGGTTTCTCTCTTATACACAACTTTATCACCACGACAATTAATACACTACCCCCTTCTATAGTATATTTTCATGAATTCTCATCAACTGTCTATTTTTCACAAATAATGCAATTCGTTTGTATTGCAAATAAGTCATTCAATCGGAATTTACTTTGCAAATCAATGTATGCCACAAAACTATACTTCCAAGCTTAAGGCCTAAATTGGATATCATCAGATCATTACTTTTAATCAAACCATCTTTATTTTATTTTTCTTTCTGTAATTAAAGAATAATTTGGCAATTAAATGGATTTATGGTAGTTCTAATAATAATTTTTCTTTAAAAATAATAATTAAATTTAATTTTAGTCGTTCTAAGAACTAGAAAATATTACTTGCATTGTCCTAGAGAATGTCAGACACTTCTGTTTCAACAATCACTCATTCAATTGCTTTAAAATCTTAAATAATTGTTTTATAGTTGAATAGTTTTTTATTCTAGTGTAATTTATACAAATATAATGCAATGTCAATTGCTATTCTTCACCTCATACCAACAACGAGTATTTTTATTATAACTCCAACAATAATTTTAAATTGGATAAACATGTTGTAACAAATAAATCTAAAATTTTTGAAAAATAAAATATAGTCTATCCTATTTCGAAAATAACAACAGAAAAATAAATTTCATCTAGAATTAAAATTAATTTGAAATTGAATTAACTTATAATTTATTTTAATAATTTTATATTTCTTGTTTTATAAATAAATTAACTATTTGTACCAATTTCAAAAATTCCGTATTAAAAAATTTATAATTCTATAGTTCAAATCAGTCATTCACCAGTTAATTTAAAAAATTCAAATCAAATATTATTTACTAAAATTATAAAAACTAATTTTCTTTATGTGCAATAAAATTTTTTTTTTCTTCCTCCTTCTATTTATTTTTATTATTTGATTAATTCACTCCATTAAATATACTATTTCTCATCATCTTTCTTCAATTTCTAAGAAATAAAGAAAAAAAATCTATTTCTATTAAATTTTCTCTTCGATTCCTCTTCATTCAATAGATATAATTCTATAATATTCTTTCCTATGATGAAGCAATATTAATGATTATCATGACATTATTATTCACTGTTCCAAAACCTATTAAATAACCATGAATTAAAATTACACCATCTTATCTATTATACATTCATTGATGATGTTGATGATGATGATGATAATGATTATGGTACACAAATATATTAGAATTAAATTTAGCCTTCATGTATAAGATTAGTCAGAAAAAAAAAATTCTTATAGCTTGCATTCGCACAGATATCAACACCACAGATCAGATTTAATGGATATTTGCGTATTCGTATTTTGTATCATTAAATTTTTTTTGTTTTATTTTATTTATTTAAAAATCTTTCAGTATATCCGACTAGACCTGAATAATGATAATGATTAAATTTTCTAGAACATATAAAAATAACAAAAACAAAAACAATAATAACATGTCCCTTTATGTCCACTTCTTTAAATTTTTTATATATATACATTGCGGATTGAAATCAAATGATGTCGCTGTCTATTCATATTATTCAGCTTCTTTTTAAAATCATTTCAATCCTCCATTCAATATCATTTCAAATTATACAACACCCATATTCTATATAGTAGTCAATAAGAATAAAACTATCAAAATATAGGCGTTGGTCCAGAAAGAAAAATAACTATCATAAAATGGTTAAGTTACTGTTTTAACAAGGCTTGACATCGTCGTAATCTTTAATAGTCGTTATATACAAATAAATAAAAATAAAATAAATAAAACTTGTTTTTGACCTAATAAAAACAAAGTTTCTATATATCTATATTTATTGATATGTTTATAATGAAAATACCTAATGATATAATGATAAGTGTTGCCGTTTTTTAGTAAATATATTTCCGCATTTATATTAATGCAAATCGATAATTTACTAACATATTAAACGGATCAAGTTACAAACTTTGTACAAACTTTAAAAATACTATAACTAACTAGACATTCACTTCAGATACAGCAGAACCTTCAAAGGATAGCTCGAAGGTGCAAAGAATTCAACATAAAGAATGTAAAATGTAGAACAACATTTTATTGACATTACAAGATGTTTTATAATATGTTGGTTCCCTCATTCATTGTGCAAAAAGAGCTGAAATTCGATTATCAATATATTTCTGAAATGATCAGGATTATTAAAAATTGTGTAGCTTTATAATAAAACTGATTAAACCTCATTTTAAAAAACCGTTATAATAATATTTAAATTAAAACAAACTAAAAAAAATATTTTGAACGATACATTGCCAAAATAATTCAATATGTTATAACACCACCGCTAAAAATAGCATTCCACTGGGCATGAACGTAAATACATGGTGGTCCAATTTAATCTGAAGAATGGTTAAATTAAAAAGTGCACTGTTACAGTTTGTAAATTTTCAGAACTATAGTGAATATTTGCCAGATATAATTTTTCAAATTCCAATCTAATTTTTCTAATTAAATAAATTTTTTTCTTAAAATACTCCACCTTAGTGAATTTTCAGATTACACAACAACAACTGGAAAAGAACTAGAAAATTTTCTTTTTACCAAAGTTCACAATTAATCATCTGTATTCTTCTCTATTCAAAATGATAAACCAATGTGCTAACATTGCAATGATAAAGAATTTATGTCATGGTAATTATATCAATAATGGGTTCTCATATAGTATGGTTGTGCTATATGGTTAGATTATGGGTTATGGTTATGAATTCCGCTCAAGGTACGGATGCTCAACCATATTTTTATTTTTATTTCCTAAAAAGAATGTTTACGTTTTCATAATAACTTCCCGTGTTGTCGGAAAGTGAAATCTTTCAGATTTGTACCCCAAATAAAATATACCAAAATACGTATAAAATCACTACAATAAAAATTATACGGCAATTCTATTCTCTAAGTACTATTTATTCTTATAAGAATTTATTCGCGCTTTGATAAAAATAAAAAAAAAACTCATGACGGTAGTTCAGACATCTTAGACTTTGTCCTATACTAGTCACGGTCTATTAAAAAAAAAAAATTTATTTTTCTTTTTGTTTATTATTTTCCATAAATAAATGGATAAATTTCTATTGAAACCGATCATTTCTATCATTACATAAACTAACTGTTCTATCATGGACAACAACCATATTTATTTTAGATATATTGTACAGGTTTAAAAGAAAATGTTTAAAGTGAAAAAAAAATTCTATATGTTTTTTATTTAGACATTACAAAAAAAAAAGAAAAAAATATACTACTAGGTAGTTAATATATACATATTACATATATAAATATGTGAGTCTGTATATATATGTATAAATATTGAGATAATCATACATAATGTAACAGTAAAAAAGTGTTATTATGCTGTTTGATAATAATAAAAAAAGAGAGGAAAACAAAACAAGAATCAATAAAAAAAAATAAAAAAACGGTTAAAAAGAATGTTGTTTTTCTAGACAGGAGGGAAGATAAGATAAAAAAAAATTTTAATATACGCAATTTGTTACACCTATCGGGTTGTTTGGTGGGAGTTTTTCTGGAAATTATTAACACACGTTAGTAATGATTCTTTTGTATTTTCTTTTTTATTTCTTTTTTTTTATATTTTAGATTTCTTTCTAAAAAAAAAAAAAAAAAAAATAAACGAAAAAAGACAAAAAACAAAATATTCGGTATTAAAATTACCAGAAAAGTTACAAGACTTAATCAATCAATTTAAAACTGGCTATTTTCTGTCATAATAACTATACACAACGATCCAAACTTTTTATTATTTTTGTTGTTGTTAGTTGGTTGGTTGGTTGGTGATGCTGCTGTATTCTACAGAAAATCAAAATAATCAAAAGATTATCACAGTTATTCACTATATACACATAAATATATACAAAAAATAAATTTGTACATTTATATCAGTTGAGTTAACTTAATGACGGCAAATGGCTTCTGTTTGAGCAACTAAATCACATTCTTGGTGGTAGTGTGGTGGTAGAAAATAATATAGCAGAGTAAAGAACACTGATCTTCTATCTTAAGTTCGTATCGGTTTCTTTAACAAATTAATTTTTCTTTTTCCTTTTTTGTTTTTTGTTAGTTTTGACCATTAAGTGAATAATTATGGTGATACCTAATACATACCATACTACAGTACACTTTAAATACCCCCAGGAGTTTTTACAATTAAAAAATTAAAAAATTAAAGAAAAAAAAAATTTACTTACTGGGCGGGAAAAAATTAACGCACGCGATTTTAGCGCATATAATCAAAAAAAATATAATCAAAAAACGTTTTACATTTTAAGAATCGTTTTTTATTTCTCTAGAATTACATTTAACTAAAATGAAATGATAATAAAATAGAAATTATGCCTAAGGAGGGGTTCATTAGATTGGATCTTTTATAGGTGTTATTTTTAATTTGTTTTTGATGTAATAAAGATTTAGAAAAAAAAAATAATTAAAAAATAATTTTTTTTTATTCGCAAAAAAAAAACAAATTTAAATTTAATAATTTGAAATTTGACCAGCGTATCTAATTTCTTTTGAATAAGAAAATTATATAAAATTATTTTAGAAATTATTTTTTTAATTATTTACAAAAAAAAAAACTCACAAAAGCAAACCGATATTTAATTATACTTATTAAGGTTAATAAAATCAGTAACTCTGTACAAATTCTATATTTCTTTGATTTTATATATATGTATATAGCTTTAATGTATCCACATTCATTTGCAATACGATATAGTCATCAAATATTTTGAAAAAGTAAAAAAACAGGATATTCATGACGTTTTAAAAAAATAGTATTGCTTATCTTGCTTCTTTTGAACACCATTGTATTTTTGAAACTCTCAATAAGTATTGTTTCAGTTGTAATTAGATCATTATACACCATATCATATCCCTATGGATCCCTATCCCCACGAATGGGGTTACAGGACATTGATGATGACATCATCATATCATTGTCCTGAAATCTCATCAATGGAGGATAAATTGGAATCCAACTCCTTGTGTTAATTTTCTTCTATCTATTGATATTAGTCTCTATTAATAGGCTCTAGACTAGTTTCTTCAGAATCATTCTCAACCATTCTTTAATGTTTCAGGATAAAGTACCTCTAAGTAAGCCTTTTACCAGAGAAATACGAGTACTACTAAATGCTTAATTTTTTTTGCCTATATGCTATAACATGCGAATATAGAACTTAATACTACCTGATGTGCTTAAAATTGTATTAAATTCAAAGCGAACTAAAAAATAATATAAATATATAATATATACAAAAATATATTCCAAATAATTAATATAGTTTAATAAAAAAGGCCCACATTTCGAAAGGGAAAAGGACCTATAAAGTTGGCCTACAGATTTATCTGTAGGATCAACTGTTAAAATAAATAAATAAATTCAAAGCGAACACTTATTTGTTCATAATATGTTTTCGCTAATTTTCTCAGCTTAATTTTGTACTTCTTTAAGTTGTCCGTAACTTGGCTTTTAATACCAATTGCTATAGTTTATGCTGATTAGTGATTTGCTGTAGCAATCGATATAAAAGGTTAAGTTTTTAATTTAAAAAAAAAAACTTTAATTGGACTTATGTTTACATGATATTAAAATGTTATTAAAATTGTTTACATTTAACAAATGATCTTTTGAAATTACGATTTTATTTTTTATTGAAAATGTTAAATTTTAATATTAAAAAAAATGTAGCTATTTTTACAAAAAATACAATATTTTCTCCAATGGGACAACATGTGATTCATATTAATATCACTAATTATATAAATCAATATGTTCAATTGCACTAATTTCTTAGTTCCGTATTTAATTTTTATTCTTTCAAACGTAATGATCAATCAATTATCATTAAATGAATCATAATGCGTTTAATTCGGTGCATTTATATCACTATTCTAATCAATAATGTCACTACTTGACTGATCGATATCAATATACGACTAATCGATATCAATATTCGACTCACCGATATCAATATTCGACTGATCGATAATAATATTCGACTGGTCGATATCAATATTCGACTGATCCATATCAATATTCGACTCACCGATATAAATAATCGACTGATCGATATCAATATTCCACTCACCGATATCAATATTCAACTCACCGATATCAATATTCCGCTGATCGATATCAATATTCGACTCGCCGATATCAATATTCGACTAATCGATATCAACATTCGACTGACTGATATCTATATAGGACTATTCGATATCAATATTCGACTCACCGATATCAATATTCGACTGATCGATATCAATATTCGACTGATCAATATTCGACTGATCGATATCAATATTCAATTAATCGATATCAATATTCGACTGATCGATATCAATATTCGACTAATCGATATCAATATTCGACTGATCAATATCAATATTCGATGGATCGAAATCAATATTCGACTGATTAAAATCATTATTCGACTGATCGATATCAATATTCGACTGATCGATATCAACATTTGATTCATAAATATAAACCAATGATCCTTTGAAATCAGCATTCGACTCATGAATGTCAATATTTAACCAATGAATATTAAGTTGCCTAATATGTGTTTCAATCGATCCTTATAAATTCTTGCTGCAGCATTGAAATAAAACATTGTAAAAAAACTGCATCATTTAACAATCTAAATGGAGGTAGAAATTTCGATTGCAAAATTTTGATCGATTTCATTGACAATTTCTTGTTGACATGGAAATTCATGTACATTCTAGGAATTTTATAGTTTGACATTTCATCAAATCATTATCAAAAAACTCAATAAATAGGAAGCTAATATTCGATTTATGAATATGTATTACCATTAATTCATTTAACGTTGGTATCAACGATGATGAGATAACAGGAAAGAATATGCAATTTTGAACTTAATAAGCAATTTTTTTTTACATTTCCTACACCCTAACTATTTTTACGCAGAGATTTGGCATGCGTAATCACATAATTATAGTATATATGCTTTTTGAAGTATGATATATCCACTAATGTGGCAATAAAACTATGTCACTATTGTAGAGTAACTTCACCTTCATAATAGAATAGATCCCTTTTATTTTTAGTAATAACCAAATTATATTTCAAATTAATTTTAAAATAAAATTCACAACACAACATCCATGCACTGAGTGAGATTCGAATATGAGACCTTAAATAGTTAACTGAAGGTAAAACCACTGCAGCATATCAGTCGGCATAAATTGGATACATGACTAGATTGCTACAATCTATCAAAAATGTATATATACATATATACATTATAATCAAAAATTAACGGTTTAAACTCGATTAGAGTTTTAAAGTTGGAGAATATATGAAGGAATATTGCACGCAAAACATAAAAAAATACATTTTTATCTGAGGTACAAATAAAATTGCAAAACCAAAAGATAGATTAATACATATATAAAAATTTCTAACAGCATACTACATTTATCTAACATATTGTATAAAAAGTCAAAAATGAATACAAAATGATCTCATTTAAAAAAAATAACTGCAAGAAAACATAAAATAGAAAAAAAACATTTCTAAAGTCAACGCAAAACAAATTTCTGCATATTAAATTTACTTCAACCATCATACAGTAACAGTTTTCAAAACTAAATATATTCATATACCATTCCTTTAAATACAGACCAATCCTTTTTTAAATTATTTTATAGGGCGATCGTATATTCAAGATACACGTTATGAATTATTAAAATTCAGGCCTTTTATTTTCTTCCAAACAATTTGAAGAACACAAACTGTATCTACGTATATCATTAAAATAATTTATACAAAAAAATAATATTATCTTCATTAAATTCAATTTCAACTAGTTTTATACACTTGACTATATATTGTTAATACTATTAAAAAAAAAAAAAAAAATTAACCTTATCCAACCATCACTTACACTTTATTTGTTAAAACTAGTGTAATTATTTAAAATATTTCTATAGTATTCACACCTTTTGTCATTGTTGACTTATTTTACAAAAAAAAAAAAAAATGTTAAAAATATTTACAAAAAACGAAAAAAAAAACTGTAATAATTCTGAGAACAAAAACTGGATCCATACATACATGTACATATACTACATCATTGTATATACATATGTATTATGCAAAATATTCTTATTAAATTATAAAAGATGCCATCATTATCTCAATGAAACCATATATTTATAATTCAATTAGTCAGCTTCCATTCTTGTTCAACAATAAAATGAACAGCAACAATATCATATGCTGTGGTATAAAAGAATAAAAAAATTCTAGACTACATTTTATTTAAACGGTGTTTAATCCAGAAAATTTCCTCGTTTTATTTATACTTAAATCGAAAATACAGTAAAGAATAAAAAAAAATAAAATAAAAACATAATATAAAAACATCTAATAAGAATAATAGGAATAAGAAATCATATTGCATTACTTACATAATGTTTTTGAAATTAAACAAATGAGGATAATGATTACATTGATCCAGAAAAAAAAAAACAAAAAAAAAAATAATAATAATAATAAACGCAATAAAATTATTATTCTACAATATACGAATAGAATGTACAGTTTCGTGTTTATGCAAAATTAATTGAATATAGCTATGTATAGTACATTGCAATTGTAATCTTCAATTGCGTCATAATTATTATGAAATTAATTTATAAAGTCCGTTTTACACGAAACAATATTTAACCACTATTGACGAAATATACAAATTGAAATTGTATCAATATTGATTTAATATTGAAAAAAAATGAAATTCATTGCTTCTTTCAAAAAAGCATTCAATTTTCTTGCAATATTGATTCAACTGAGCTGAACTGAACTGAATTTACACATTATTTTTCTATTTAGTACGTTTCTTGGTATTTACGAAAAGATTACAATTCTCTACGATTTTAGAAGCTACAAAATTTTCAGATTCTCTAGACAATGTGGTTTGCTGATAAATTTGATTGTTTTAAAAAATCTTACTCTTTATTTGCGTCTGGATAAATATGTTTTAACTTTTGTATTTACTAAAATTTCCAATATAAAACAATTTGTTCTTTTTCATTCCATCTTTAAACATTTCTTTGTTGCTGTAAGCTTTGCAATAAATATTCCATATAAATATTCTAAAACTATTCTTAACTTAATTCAAAAATAATTATTTTTTATAAAGAGAATTTTAATTAATTTCTCTAATTTTTTATTATGTGTGTTCAAAAAATAAAATTCTACAGAATGCGAATCATCATAATTGTCGTATAGGGTGGAAACATAATGCCAATAATTAAAAACTCGTTTGATATATGAAGGAATATTGATTTAATATTTGAGGACTGGAGGGTTAAGAGTATTCAATCTTGCTTTATTATGACAACTCATATACTTCGACTCTTAATATTATGTTACGTGCTGCCATAAAGGGTAATGGATTGCTTAATGCCAATATTAAAAGTATTTTACCTAAAATCAATTTACTTATATCATACATCTTCAAAACTAATGTACATATCATAATGGTATCCGAGAAGTTGATTAAGCCAAATATAGCTTCTGAAATGGCAATTATTTCAGCGTTTAAACTCAGTAGGACCGCACTAAATTTGACTATTCAGGTAATCCTATTCGGGATGGTATGGTTGTTTCATATATAAAATATGTATTTCCTGTTTCATTTTTTATTTCATTCTAACGAGTCCGATGAAAATGAAATTTATTCTTACGGAGACTAGGATTAGTGGTTATTACGTTCTACTTGGTAGCGGTTATTACGTTCTACTGTTTACGGTCTATTTTTCTCATTCTCCTGCCTTTTAACTTGAACCGTTTAGTAAATTTTTAGATATTGATTTAATATTGAATCGTGTAAAAAGTGATTAATATTAAAATATAATATATTGTATAATTATAGCTTTAGTAAAAATATAATTATAATTATAGAAATTATTAAAAATTGTAAAACGAGAAAAAGCTTGAAATGAAAATTTATATGAAAACTTTGACTTTGACAATTTTTTAATCAATTTAAATAAAAATTATGTAATAAATTACATAAAATTATACTAATTTGGTATTTTAATTTGCAATTAACCAATGGCTTACTTATAATACAAAAATAAAAGCTGTTCCCAAACTGTTCTCACTGAAACAGCAATTTTCTTTATCGAATTTTTATATTTATTTCGTTTAAGTTAGTTTTCTGCGATTAAGCAAATGTTTAAGATGCACGGGAGATATTTTTTTATATACATACACTTGACTTTAATAATGTTGGCAAGCACTTTCGGTTTAACAAATATTATAAGAAGACTTAATTTACATTTGACTTGAAAAATCTAATTTTAATTTTCAGAAATATGTTATTGGGCTGCCATATTTGTGAAAGCATTTCGAAAGCGGTTCGGGCTATGCTATGGTAATATTACTTCGTTACTGATATAATACAAACATTCGATATACGATCACTTTCTTCCAAGACTAAGAACAGATGATAATTTAATCAACTATGAAATCTGCATGACCACAAAACGCCATAAAAGAAAAAGAAAACTTTGTCATTTAGAACAATTGTTAATTAAAGCGTTAAGAATTTCGTTATGTTGACTGCCAACGAAACAAGGTTTTTCACAAGTCTTCCATCATTACAAATTTGTTTGGAGAGCTGGTTTGTTTTTTGTCGCTGATGCGATGGGTCTTCAATGGATGAATACGTCAAAGGAAAAGTTAGATAGACATCGCTGGATGTAGTCTACATTGAAAAATAAAATAAAGCCAAAATTAGTCCTGTAGGACTAGATAGCAATATAGAAATAGTGTGGTTTAGCGGGTAAGAATCTCATACACAATATCAAGCTACGGGGCTCATTATGTCTTTTGAAGATCCCCACCAGCCTGTATATAAACAAAAAAAAATTAGAACCAATTTCCGATTAAAATTTTAATTGACTCTACATAAGAGCAAAATATAAAATAAAAAAATAAGAAGATGATAATCTCATTATTGATTATCATCATCCTCTAAATTTTTTATATGTGGATGATATTAATGCCGCTTGAGAAACGTACGTAAACAGCTTGATTGGAAAAAAATTAATTTAGTTGCTCAGCGTAATGAAAAGCGAAGATTTCTTGAAAAAGTATTCAAAATATTCGCAGCAGAAAAGTTAATGTGTTTTTATAGTATAGAAATACTAAAATCTATGGTGATTGGGTAAGAACAAAAAAAATCAATAGGATTCGAAAAGTAAGCAAATAGAATTCTGAGAAGTATTTTCAAATGATACTAGTGAATCCCCTATGCAATTGCACATAAGTAGTTCTTTCAAAAACAATTTTATATAAAAAAGAATATTTGTTTTGGTATAATTGTTGCTTTTTTTCTGAATCGCTGGATTCTTGAATATTTGTATATACTTTATAATGAAATCAAAGTCCAAATCAAAACCTATACTTTATAACGAAATAAATACTAATTTCATTATAACTTAACATAATAAAATTGTATTGCTCTCAACGTAAGTAGATCGATAAATTATTGTTTTCGCATAAGATATTAAAGTGGGTTTTAGAATTTTATTGTAGAATATATTCGAAATTTATTTTTTATTTTTGGTTTGTTGGTATTTAATTTTAAATGTTTTAAGTATTCACCACCATTTTACATATTTTTATTTTTGGTTTAAGAACTTGCTAAACTTTAATATTTTTGTAGTAGTAATTTACTATTCAATTATTCTTGTTTTTTACTCCCCACGTCGTTCATTTTGTGTATTATATATAAGATATAGGATGTATGTGCGCAAATGACTGTGCTCAAATCAAAATAAAATTTGTATATTTTTTTGGAAATTGAGAAATTGGAAAAAAAAACAGTAAATGAACCAATGAATATGCCATCAGAAATATCATTATATACTACTGGATATAACCAACTTGAATTATAAAGTAGCGACGAAGTAAATGTTTGTAGTCTGTCACTACTTAAAATTTTACTATTTTTTATGATAATTTATTTATTTCTTTATTCGATAACAATATGTGATACCTTCATAAGCTATCAAAAGCACAAAATCAATTAAGGTACCATAAGGTTTTTCCAATTTAATTATAATCATGTTTAATTTTCTATTCAATTTAACTAATCATGTTAAATTATGATGTACCTTCTATACACACTATATTTTTTTTTATTTATTGTCTATTCTAAACTATCCAGTAATTATTATTCGATAATTTTTCCTGTCGACATTATAACATAATAAATATATACATACTATACTATAATACAACAGTTATTGAAATATCATTAAAAGAAAAAAAACTTCCAACTTTGTTTTTTTATTTTATTCCCAAAGGATATTATACTGTTATAACACTTTGTCAGGTATCATTTTATTAATAGAACTCTTGTAATAATTTAAAATTGTAATCCAGAACTAAAGTCCAAATGACGATTTAAAACTTCCACTCTACATTATAATATTGTCTATAAAAATATATAAAATAAAAATAAGAACTGAGAACAGTAGTTAATTAGAAAAAAAAAACTTATCCTAGAGCAACATAATATACCATACACATACCTATATATACATAGTTACAAGTTTTCTTCTTATAAATATATTATTAACATTCTGATCTAAATAAAATGAAAACTTAATTTATGCAAATTTTATTTTTTTATTTTTTCTATCTCTTTTTCACTCATAATATTAATAAATAACTACGATATATAATATTTTAATATAACTATCATATTTTGTATTTTTCTTTTTATTTTTATTTTTTATTTATATCAGTTATTATATTAACAATATTTTCATAATTTTTACATGTAATTGAAGGTTATGAATTCAATAAAATATTCCAATTAATAATATCTAGTAGTACGTTTGCATGTATGTGCATATAGTTTTAGTAATAATATAGTTAACGCTCTATCTTTATGGGTTGCGTGAAAATGAATAACAATAATCAACCAGTATTTTACCATGACTGAAAAAAAAATATTAAAAAAAAAAAACAGCAACAACGGCAATTAGATAATTGTGGAACCGCAATCAATGCCAATGGCATCATTTTTCTCAAAAAAAAACAAAAAAAACAAAAACGAAAACACAAAAATAACACACGGAAAAAAATCAACATGGAAATTAGAAAATGTTAATTGGAACTGGATTCTTCCTCTTTTATTAATAAATCAGTTCAAGTGAACAGAACAGAGCAAAAATAACAACAAAAATTATGTTCGGACGAAATAATGTTAAGAATTAGAAGAATTGAGGAAGAGATGAAATTCACATCAGTAAATTAACATCAAATTCAATTCAAGTAAATTATTTTTTTGTTTTGTGTTTTTTTTTTGTAATAGTATGCACAATAGTTACAATTATAAACTAGCAGAAGCATAGTAGTAACAGCAGCAGTAGTAGCAGAAAATATTATTTTCAATTTTTAAATAAAATAAAACAAAAACATGTATATTTCTGTATATTTCATGTATATTTCTCTGTTACTGTCTCATTCTTACTCACAGATCATCTTTTGATACAGTTCTCATCATAATTTTTCTCATAAAAACATTTTCTTTTATATGGTTTCATTAAAATTTACATACAGACAGCTTTACAACAGCTAAGTAATTCTGACATAATTTTCTACATTTATTTTTTTTCTGTTTTTTTTTTTTTGTTTTTTGATATTTTAAAATGGAGATATAAGAATAAAATTTATTTTTATAATCTAATGATTAACATAAAAATTAAGAGATTAAGATTTGTCACATATGATTAAGTTAATTTGTAAAATATTATTCTAAGCTAAATGAAATGAACAAAACACATAATAATCCCGTTTCTCTTTTATGGATCAGAACTACGGACACTGCCCAAGGCAGTGCACTTGGTGTGTTCGAGAAGAAAATCTATTTTCGTAGGATATATGGTCCTTAAAACGACGATGGGTTCGGGGGGAGAAGATATAATGCCGAACCTTATGAGCTGTATATTAAAGTGGACGTATTCACCAAAATCAAAGTCACTTGACTACAGTGGCTCGCACACTTAGAGCAAATGAATGAAAATGCTCCAGCCAAAATATTTTTCAAATTCGGACCAGAAAGCAAAAGACGTTTGGGCAGATCAAACCTTTCTTGAAGAGATGAAAAATCGACAGACATGAAACAATTTCGTATTTTCAATTCGAAATAAGGTCTCATTGACCGGCAAAAATGGAAAGGCCTGATGAGTGACATTCAGGACTTACATGATATGTTGATGGCAGCTAAGTAAGTAAATTAAATTCAAATGGATTCTTTCTCTTTTTCACCTAAAGCCGCATGTGATATTTTACATCAGATTTTCCTACTCTCATTTTCAAATTGTAAATATTCCAAATAACTCATCCAAATAACAATCCATAATGGCAATATTGAAAACTACGAAATCTTAAAAAACCTTAACATGAATATACATCATCACTAAACTTCATTTCACGACCACATTTTTATAGTTGAAAAAGATGCTGCGAAATGTTCGAGATTTTTAAAGTGAAATAAAAAATTGTTTACATCTTCCAATCTTCAACAACACCTATTGTTTATTAATCGTCAAAATGTAAGATTTCAGTGAAAGAGAAGCTCTTTTACAAGTACCAGAAAAGTTGGTTGGATTAAAAGTATTATGACAAGAAGCAAGACCATTCCAACGCAATATTCGCAGAGCAATCCTTTTTCATAAATTTGTAGTAGAGTCCTTTCAAATCAGAACTGTGACATATCAAAATTTTTTCATCCTATTCTAATTATAATACTAATATAATACTGTATAACTATACTAGTAGAATTAAATGCTTAACAAAATATATTGGTATTAGAAAAACAAAAATTGTAAGCTCAAAATGTTGATATCCTATTTCGGATTGGAATTAAAATTTAGATGAAAATGATAAATAAATGTAAATATAATTAAGAATAATAAAATAAGAAAATCAAGATTTGGGGAGATGAAAAAAAACGACTGTTCTACATCCAAAATTATTTTTTTTTTTATGTTATTGACAGTAACTTAGGTCTACATATTTCAAGCATTTATTTATCAAATTACTGGTTTATCAACAAATTAAATATGGAAAACTACTGCTATTGTCAGGAACTAAACCCTCTTAAAAAGAATAGCTTCATTTTATTTATGTTGTTACCAGATTACATTATTTTATCCCAATAACAAAGGGTACTGGACCAGGTGGAAAAGTCGATAAAGCATTTTTTTGCTTCATCGGGAATCGAATCTGGGACCTTTCGGTAAGAAAGGCAGGCACTCCACCTATACTGTACCACCCAGCGTGTACTTAATTCTGCGTTACTACGTTTACATTGTGTTCAAATTACATTTCTTAACTGTGGTTGAAAAAAGTGTTCGCATTATCCTGTCTAATCATAGTTAAGCTTGACATTCTGTTTTTTCTCTTCGCTTTCTCTGTCACCATAAAAAATACGGAAAAAATATTTTTGAAAAGAATGGTTCATATGGTTATTATGAATTCAAAAATTAATAAATTAATATTTTTACAATATTTTTTGAATCATTTTTTAATTAAAAAAAATTTAAAATCATTTTTGATTAAAAATGTTATCAATATTTTAGGTAGGTACGATTTTATTTTAATCAATTTTGCTTAAATTTTAACTTGTTTAAAACTTGAAAAATATCATAGCCCTAGTACTATAATAGTCATATGATATCATTTGATACGTCGTTACAAATACGATTAGTTTTATATGAAAAAAAAATAAATTACACTTAAATTATGTATATAGGTAGGTCTATGATGATTAGGGACAATCATAGTTAACTTGATAAATACGAACATTCCATTACATTTATACATTTCTATCAGAATAAGTACAAATACTTATCCTACTTTTGAGATCATATTCCGCTCAGAACTAGGATATGGATTATAGCAATTAATAAACAACACAAAACAAATACAACAAAGTGATCCCCTGGAAACTGTATATAAGTACAAAAAATTATGTTTTCAGTATAAAAACTGATGACCATTGTACCGTTATTTCATTAACATATTAAAAATATTTCAAATTTTAATTACCATTAACTCTTACATATAATAATAACATATTTTTTTTGTTTTATTTTCTTTCAGGTGAGTTCTTATTCTTAACAACTGACAATCTATATTTTTAATTGTAAATATATTGGGTAAGTTAAATATTTTATAACATATTTATTAAAAGTCAATGAAGAACACTTAAAAAATATATGTTGTCAACAAATAAAACAATTTTTCAACATCATATTGGTCAAAAGTTTATGTTTATGTATAGCACCACTTTATGGTTAAATCTAACGTTTACGTTTTCATTTCATTTCATTTATTGTACCTTTATCAAATTAACATTTAATTTTTTGCTATAATTATATTTACAAGTACTTAGTATATATGTCTTAATCTATCAAACTATAAAATTTGGTTTGATACCGCTGTAAATTTGTGATTTCAACCTTTGGAGGACATTCTGTTATTATAATTTTTATTTTAAATATTTGCATTTTATATTCCAACGGTTTTTTATTAAACTAATATTAATGTATAAGTTCGATGAAAAATATTTTTGATGAACCGATGCGTTTAATTGCTGCGGTATGCAAAGCATCTCAACTTCAAAATGATCAAATCACATCTTAAAATATCATAGTGCGAACGTATAAAACTAGTTTTACTCTACGAATTATAGATTCGTATTCACCGCCCAATACAATCTAGTCTGTTGTCTAGTATCGATATATAGATTTGGTGTATTCGAAAACAAAATTATTTCTCGAATAGTACACTAAATGCTGCGACAATTGGGTTTAAATTGATTCTAATGTACTTTACCAAATTTATGAATTGTACAATGCTACATTTTTTTTTTGTTGGTCTATTTTAAAATTTCGATTATTTTTTTCAATTTGAATGTAAAGTAAATTTAGCCGAATTAGAATCACTTTTACACAAAAAATTCCAACATTACCATCATTGTACAAAAAAAAAATGTTTTTATTTATTTAATTTTATTAAAAAATAAAAAAAAACCACTCATCAATAGATCAGTTCTCATCATGTTAATTAATTTAATTATATTCAATAAAATTTCAAAATAATTAAAATTTTAAATATTAATATAACAAAAAAAATAACCGATATTTAAATAGATTCTTCCTATAGTTATGGTTAGAAAGTCAATTTAGGTTTTATTTATAAACAAAAAAAAAAACAATTATTTTTCTCATAAAAAATTAATTTTTTGACTATAAAAATGTTTATTTTGACATTTTACCAAGTTTTACAACTTTATTTTGGATAAAAATAAAAATTAACTACTATGTGTGGGATTTATGCGATATTAAAATTGGTTTTATTTATTTTTTTTTTTGTTATTTTTTTTTCTTTCTGTTATAGTCCAGTATTATAGTTCCATTCATTATATTATACTCTTAATACAATAAAGTCGTTCAAAGTTCGTCCTACACAATGATAAAAATGTGAAATGATTTAAGGAAATATCAAATCGAACAAACCAATATCGCCACCACATGATGACAGTGTAGGTTGGTCATATCATCATATATGAGATGAATTTAATAAATTTTAAAAAAGAAAACAAATGTTTTGTTCAACATATTTTTTTTAGCCTAATGCTTCTGCTGTTGTTGTTGTTGTTGTTTTGTTTTTATGAGAAATTTTAAAAGAACTTTAATTTAAAAAGAAACTTTCTAAAAATGCCTATTAAATAAAAAAAAATAAAAAATAAAAACAAAAAAAATAAAATAATAGATTTAAAAAGTTTAATAAGAAGAACAAAATAACAACAACAATCAAAGGTGTTAAAAAGTATATTAACATTTGAAAGATGTTCAGATGTTCAGCAATTCGGGTTTATGTTTAAAAATATTTTTTAACAATCAATGTCACTTAAAAGTAGATATGAAATGATTTAAAAAAATAACTTAAATGCAATAGCCGCCCTTCATTGTATAGTGGTTATGTCATTTTACTATACTAACACGAAAATGGTGGATTCGAATCATGTTAGTGCCCTAGGCTATGAGTTGAAAAAATGTTTCTTTCCTTCATTGAAATTAAGAGGAGAAATTTTATATTTTCAGAATAAAATTTGGTAATTAAAATTGGATTTGGGAAGAAAAATGGAACAATTCAAAAGAAAAATTGTTATGTGATTTTTAGGATGTTTATCTTAAAATTCCAGGAATCATAAAAAAATATTTAAGCATATTCCAGGGGTTAATTTGCGATATCTAATAAATATAACCTGTTAATACACCATTATCAGAAGATTAAATTCTATATTTTAATGTTGGTTAATTTTTCTGATGATATTTATCCAGTTGTTAGTTACACCATCGTTAGAAAACTGAACCAACATTAGAAGACAGACATCAGTCCCCTAATGGTATAGTATAACAACTAAAATCAATTAAAATAATATCAATTATTTGTCAAAACATAAGTTTTCAATTTTTAACATACATTTATTATTCAAAAATTATTCACTGCTCAAGAGTTTACAACATAAAACAATAACAAATAAAATATATTGATTTAGCTCAAAAGTTCAATTGAAAACAGAACTGTACAGAATATATACTCTTAAGTAACCTATAAGTGAGAATATTTAAATTTACTTCTAATATATAAGTTTATTATTGAAGTTACTATATAACTATATCATCAATCATATCCGTTGGACATATGTCGAAGCTATAACTATGTAAACATTATATTATTAAAACTATTCACATCAAGCCTTGCCAATTCAAACAATGATTTCTTATTGAAATTATAGAACGGTTTTCAAACGAAAATACTTAGAAAAAACTCAAGTGGACTCGATAATATGTGTCTTATCCAGCTATCTATATCGTATTTCATTTCACCTTATCTCAAAAAATTATTTTGTATTCATTCTTCTGGCATTCTAATAAACGGTGTCGACTCATTTTATTCTATGTTATATGTATTTCTTTATAACTCATATTTGCCATCCTTTGACCATATATTTTTTTTTCAGTGATTGTTAGCTGGCTTAAAAAATGTAAGAAATTAAAATAATTTGTACTGTACTGATGCAAGATGCAACAATCAAATAAATAATGTGAAAGTCTTTTTTGACTTATAATGGATAATAAAAGAGTTATATCCAGGAAGACATATCGATTTTTCTGATATACTATGATGTCTAGAGATTTAAAAGTCAAAATTGAAATTAACATTATTTTTTATTTCGTCGTTAGAGAGTGCACCACTCTAAGTGATACGAACTGTATCGATAAATAATAGGCAACAGTTTTTTGTTTTCAACTTTACTTTCATAACACATTTACTTTCATTTTGAATTCTCATCAAATTTCTTTCACTTATTTATTTCTTCTCATTACCTCCCTCTATTCTTCCTCCCTTTTCTTTATTAATAATTTCAATAAAAATATTTTTTATTGTGCTTTTTATTGTTTTTTTTTTTTTTTTTTTTTTGTTAATGACATATAATTTCTGTAATTCATTCATTTAATAATATCACAATAGGTGTCGAAGATCGAACTATGCGTGATACTTGCTTTTTCGGTGATTTACTAGATCAAGCGCCAGTGTAATAATAGCTTTAAATGTTAATAGAAGATGATGCGGTATTATCAATAATGGCGCGTTTTTTTTCTGTTTTTATTTTTAAAATCTGTCAAAAAATTTCAACAATGAGGAAGACATTTACAAATAATTTCATTTTATTTGTTATACATATTTTTCGTTCTTTTCTTTTTGTTATACTATATTGTTGTATAACTGTGAAATTGTAGGTGGTTAATGTTATCTTAAATGTTATGTTAATGTTTTCATGTTGCGTATTAATTTTGATGTGTTTTTTGATTTTTTGTTAATCGAAGATTTTCAAAGAAAATAATTTAAAGAATTTGTATTTTCTGGGAATTAAAAAGAGGACACACAAATGGTTGGGATAATATTAAATGTGTAATTAGAGATTTAAAGAATTTAATTTTTTTTATAGTTTTGTAATCATTAGCTTACCTCATTCTACAATTAGAAAAAAAAAATATTCATAAAAAATTTCATTTCAGATAGGGGAATGATGCATACCTAATAGACAACAGTATGTACACCTGAAATTCAGAAAAATTTCGTATATTCTTAAAACAACTAATTCAAATCATGATGCATCATGAAAGTAATGTGAAAGTCGGTTTCGGATACTAAAAGAGTTATATTATAAAAAGTTATTATTCATGCATATGAAAAACAAGTTTCTCGCCTAAGTCTTTTATTTTTATACTCTATAATTTTGTCAAAATAACTCATGAGTATACAAATATAAAATGTGGTATCAATTATTTTGCATTCAAATACTAGTAGTGGATACACATTGCAATAATGTCGAAAAATAGTTTTATTTAATGATTTTCATCCCGTTTAAGGTCCTGGGTTCAGATAGATTGGTTTAAGTAGAATAATATTTATCCATTATGTGACTGACAATGTATTCGGGTATAATAATGTATTAATAGTTCATTCATAAACTAATTATTCTAAAATATATACGTACATATATATTTCCCTAGGGCCTAGGGAGTTCCCGGAATTATACAAGTATCAATTTTATAAAATTTCATTGTTGTTTTTGACGTCAAAAGTTTGTTTGTAAGTGTTTTCCAATGTAATGTTATCAGATTTTTTGTATATCAACAAATTTATATTTATTAATATTGATTTTACCATATATTTAATAAAATAAGTTATACAAAAGATGTATAAAATCCCATTGTTTTAATTAAGAACCTAATACAATTTTTTTTCGTTATTTTCAAAATAATTTTGAACAGAACTGAATGTTAATGAATTGTTTTGTCCATTTTGTCAATGAAAATCATTAAAAAACTGATAGCAATAGTTGAGAATATAAAATGTTGTTCTAAGCCTTTTAATAAATCAAATATTTTTTATATGCCTGAAAATCAATACCACAAATTTGCAAAATGCTAATAATGAGTTTAAGTTAATAAAGATGCCTTTGTATAAATTATGGTATACTAAGAGAAATATAATATCAAAACGAAAAAAAATAATAAGTAAAAGTACGATTTTCTTGATTAAATTTGCAAGGAATTCAGCATAGAAATTGCTTAAATAACTAAACTAATTCTAAATAATCACTTTGTATTGTAATTGTACATTCGTATTGTAATTTTTAAACTTACAACATACATAATATAAAATAATAATATTAAATAAACATGAAATAAATCATTATCATGATATATTTCCGTATGAAATGTATATGAAGGTAATAGATATATCTAGTAGAGTCAATACAAGATGTTTTATTAAGTCTTCTAATAAAGAAAAAAAATAATTTTATTGTTTCCATCGTGCCTTATTCTTAATACTTTCAGCCACATCACACAATCGATTTGCTCTTTTTATACTGTTTCGTACCTGAATCCTGAAATTTTAAAATATTAATTTTAAAATTTTGTATAGCTACAATCTCATAATGAAACACCGAAATGTTTGTATAATAATAATATATATATATATATACTAATACTTGTATAAACATTGGCGGTTATTTTACATTGGATGAATTTGCACAAATTAAGTGTGAACATAAAAAAAAAACAAAGTTTATGTTAATCAATGCTAATATCTATAATATTTGTATCAAATATAATAACCAAATAATAGAAATAATAAAAAGTTATAAGTATCTTTTGATTATTATTGATGAGTCTCTTAACTGAAACTTACATGCAGCTGACCTTGCAAACTAGAAAAATTAGTAAAAACTAGTAAAAACTTAGTAAAAACTAGAAAAATTTGCATGGATTTTTAAAAAACTGAGGAAACGAGCTCCTGATATAATTAAACTTCAAATTGTTTATAATCTATTCCATAATGTTACACCATATTTTATTATATTCCATAATACCTTATGGAATTGGCATTTTAAGTAACATGTATGATAAACATATGGAAACAATACAAATTATACGAAATACAGCTATTAAAAACCTATTTGTTTTACATGTATAGGACCCCTAAAAATTCGAAATACGTTAAAAACTTAAAATATTGAAGCTAATTGATATGAAAAAAATTATGCAAATAACACATATGTACAATATCTATACAACTAACATCAACTCAAAAATCAATTTGATCTATAATCATGACTATAATGGATGTAAGACTATGAATCATGACTATGGATACAATACGAGATATGCTAATTATATGCCATTTGAAACTGCTTTACGTTTTAATAGCCTAGAACCTATAATGAATTCAAAAAACATTGAAAAATGATTTCACATGTATTAGAGCGTTCTGTTTAACTTTAATAATTTAAATATTATTTCGTTAAATAATTATTTAAAATTTGTAAATGTTAATTGTTATTGCCTTGATATGGCTTTCTTGTTTTTTTTTAATTTTATACGGATTACTTTTTTAAATTATTTTATATTTAGTTTTGCTCAAATTAATTATATATTGTTTTTCTTTTTGTTTTAATATCAATCGAATTGAATATTGAATTGATTATTTAATTATTCTACATTAGCTAAATTTGTTGATAATATCATTTTAAATCATATTATTTACTAAAATCTGTACAAGCAATAATATAATACATATCTCTTTTTCAGATATTTTTTGAATAAATATAATAAAATTTAATTTATTTAATTATTTAGCACAAATAAAATTATTTATTAGTCCGCAAACAAAAATTTTCTTTTTGATTGATGTAAGCAAATTTTTGAATAATAATTAAAAATAAAAACAATATTAACAAAGAATAAATAATTGAATAAATATATTATTTTTACAATAAATTATATTTAAGCTAGGTTTAATTTTAATTATTTATTTCTATAAAACTCACAATTTTGTTAAATTAGTAAGGCAACAGCTGAAGTTTTCATCAATAAAAATTTCATGGTTTCTTTATTAAAAATTTAATAAATAAATAAATTATTTTTATGACTATTCTCTGCGTGATTCAATTTTATAAAATTTCAAATAAAATTTGAACTATAACGTATATCAATATTATTAAATTATTTAAAAATAATAAAGTGGTAGATAGTTTTTGGCTCAAGTGGTTAGGTGAGTATAACTTGACGGAGATCTCAAAGAGTACTTATCAGATATCAACAGACAGATTTGTTATAATCTGTGTACGGGTGTGTTCAGAGAATAGGAAATGGTATTTTAATCTAAAACTTGCCATAAGGAAATAAAACTTTAAACTTAACTAATAAATTAATTGTTCTAATGTAATGAAGTTTTGTTATCGTATTGTTCTAATTTCCTTTTGATAGTCGCCTTTTAAAATTATGAAATAAGTAGAAACATTTCAAGAAAATTTCGAATATCACTTCAAAATTTAATTATTTTCGATTTTATATTACAATTCTTTACATATTATTTCAAAAGCTGCAATCAAAGATATTTAATTTATATTTTTAATGATCACAAATTAATTTTTAGATAACTTCTATTCCAAATATTTCTGTACGGTACAGCTGGAATATTAAAATAGAATAATTCTTTTATAATGGTATATAATATACAGTACCAATTCCAATATGACAATAATTATGTTAAAAATTTATATTGAAAAAAACAAAATATTTAATTATTAACTTCAACTTTTTAATTACAAACTACAACTTCTCTGATAGAATCCAATTTCTCTTTTTTATTAATCATAATTTGTAAGTTTCCAATTATACTATTTATTAAATGGAATTCAACTATTTAAGTATTTTTTTTTTTAATATAATTAATTAAAACTGGAATTTATCTTAAGATCTGAAATGATTCAATAAAATTAAAAATTAATAAAATAGCTTCTGTTCGGTTTATTCTCTTAAATTGGATAGATTCATTTCGTAATACAAGGAAGACACGATTTTTTTATTCATTGTGTTTATTGACCATTACTATTAAATTCAATCTATATGAATAATCCAGATCTAAAGCTTATAAGATACGTAAAGGCTTATCATTTTTTTAATGTGTTAAAATTCACACACTTAATTAAACTTACACTGTTATTTTAACAGTATTCAATTGTATTTATTTTTTTTTTTTTTTGCAAATACAATTTTCATGATGATAACTACGGAATAAATAATTAAAACAAAAGAGAAAAAAAAGTATTCGCAAAAATTCGTAATTAATAAAAATTGAAATGGGCGAAAAGTAATTTAATTCAAAATTGTAAAAAAAATTTACAGAAATTTCACCATAGTTATGGTATCTTGATTTAAAATCTTAGATATTGCAAAAACTTACAGTTGTTAATGAAAGTTTTTGAACAAATACAGTTATTAAGGTATAGTATAGTCAGATCGTAAATACAGTTTAAAAATTTTTTAAACCGTATTACAGTGGAATTAGAAAAAAATAAAATAATTATGAAATGTAAGTATGATAGAGAAATTATACTATTATAGTATTGTTTGCAGAATAAAGCAGTTACAAATTGGTAGTGATTGTATTCCGCTGATTGTAGTCATAATGAAACACTTTAAAAATGGATTTTTCCCCCCGTACGGAGGAGACTCTAATATGTTAGGGTCTAGGTTTAGTCAACTTAGTCGACCCTTTTGATAAAGGTCAATGTGTTTGATGGTTTTATCCTGCATCCTGAGGTTATGTATTTCAGTTGAAAATTAATGTAATCGATTCAAGTCACATTCAATTCCATTTTCCCGTCTGTACATATTGACTCATTTGTGCTACATCATTTACGTTGCACACTTTATAAGTTAAAAATAAATCAAAAATACTAGACCCATACATTTTCTGAACTGAGCGGACTTATTTAACTTTCGATTAGTATAGTTTTTCCTCGATGTCATTCACCGGAAAACTTCTTTCAGAGGGGAAATAATGTAATGCTAACAAGTTTTTGTTTCAATTAATGTGAATTGAATGATTTCATCAGATCGTAATAAGATATCGTATCCACACAACGAGAACCTGTCCATCCCCATCAGCCACAATTATTACAAATATCCTAAAATGTGATCGCAAACATTCAGAAGTGGATCGAAAAAGTATAGCGTGAATTTGTAAATTAATATTACTAATTATATCAACAATGCTGCCTGTTGGTATCTTAAGATAGGATATTGAAATTTTTTTGGAAACACTGAAAATTATATGATTTATTTGAATTTATGGTACCTTCCATTAAATTCAAAATGGCTTACTTTTAATCAAAAACTTTTTCCCAACACTGTACTTACTTTATTTTACCAGTATTTATTATCATTTATCGTAATATCTCTCTAAAACGATCTCAATTAATCTAATTAAATTTATATGTTGTTTTAACAAAAATCTAAATTTATAGCTTTAAAGTTATTTACACCATCGACCAAAGAAAACGCAAAAAAAAAAAAATGAAAAAATTCTCAAGTGGGCAAATAACACCTACTTTAGAGAAGGTACAAAAGAGAAAAAAAACGATAAAAAAAAAACCGAAAAAATAAAATTACAAGAAAAATTGTTACGCCTGTTAATAAAAATTTTTGTTTCAAAAATTTGACTACAAAATAATAAAAAAAAAAAAACAAAAACCGTAAAAGAAAAATCTTAATTAATTTTTTTTGTTTTCATTTACAAGAGGAAACCCTATAGGAACCGCTATATGGCGTAGACATTCTAATTAATCACATTCTTTTAAAAGAGTTTAATTTACAATTTATCTTGGATTTTGTTTCAGGTTATGGGTTCACGTTCATTTTGGAAGTACATTACAACAAACGAAAAAATTTATTGCATGTTTAGATAAAAATCTTATGATGAAGAAAATAATTTTTTTTTTGTTTTTTTGTTTCAACAAGTGGTTTACTTATAAATCAAATATATATACGTATACATTTGCACATATTACATAGATCTATAATCATGAAAAAATATTTAAATTTTTAAATTGCAAAAAAAAAATGTTTTATTTTTATTTTATTCAAATACGAAATACGTATACGAAAAGTGTAAAATATGTACGGGTGTATTGATCTTATGATAAAATACTTAAGTCGACAACATATTTTTTTTTTTTTCATTGTATTTAAAAACATAGGTAGGTCAAGGAGTTAAAGTATTTAGTTCAAATCATATTTTTAATGTAATAAATAAAAAAAATATGCAGAAAATTGGGAAGAAGACACAAATGTTGAAAAATGTTTTTGTAATATTTTTTAGCAGGTTATTTTACAGTTAATATATTTTATTTAATCTCCATTAAAATCAAAGCATAATACCAGAATCACTATAGAATCAATGTTAAAATTATGTATACTTCAAAAGGATGTAAGTTGTGTTATCGTTGTTACAACACTAGATAATATTTGATCCATAGTGATGCTGAACTGGACTGGATTATCTTATCCTACTATTTAGATTTTACCCGTATCCGTAATAAATTTGTTAATATCTAAAATAGATATTTTAAAGATATCCGTTCGGTTTAATACTCCCTAACCACTGAAATATAATTCGCAAAAAATACGATAAATATGTTATTGCGTATCAACACAGATTTGAAAATTATCTGAGTTAAAACATTCAAATTAAATCCACAATAATTGTAAGTTGAAATGAAATAATAATATCAGATTGTAATAGAGTATTTTATGTGTTTTATTAGATATAGGTAGGTAAGTAGCAATTATTAACAATCCATATATCCACAAATATTTTTTAAGAGTCCATTCGCTAAGCCATTTCGAACTTTCAACAAAAAAAAACGTAAATCAGCAACTGAAATGTATAAATGTATCAGCAACATAACTTAAGGAGTTTATGGAGCAGGTTGGCTTTTCTTTCAGAATATATAGTAGGGCAGTTTCAGACACAAGATTTATTTAAAACAAAAAAAAATTATGAAATTATGAAAATTCTAATAGCTATTATTTTGAAGCAATAAATCAAACTGTCAAATTTGAAACTAATCGAGAACAATTTCAATTATTATTCCCATTATTACTGTATTTGATGTTAGATCCGATTAAACTGATTATCAAAAGAATGTAATTAAATCAAGTTTATCAGTTATAGTAAAGGCATTATGATTTTATTTCACTAATCTAATCAGACTTGTTATTAAACTCAAACAAAATTATTTTTTTGTTTTTTTTATTATTTATTGTATTGTATAAAGCATGGACAACAACCATTTATTTCAATGTAGAAAAATAAAAAATTCTCAAGTTTCTTAATATTTGAAACCGTTAAATTTTTCATTAATACCGATGTTCATACACAAATATAGAAGTATACTAAATTACCTACTGTAGTATGTCTGTCTAGACTTTTCAATTTTCAAACCATTTATTTATATATTTAGGTATTTATGTACTAATAATGGATCACGGACATAATAAAATTTCTATACTGGAATTTAAAAATGGAATTGATTTTGAAAAGAAGTATTTTAATGTCATTAATTTTATTTAACTATTGATTATTTACTAATTGATTGGTTGTTTCAGTGATTGATTGATTGATTGATTCAAATGAATTGCTTTGTGAAAATTCATACATAATATATAGTTATATATAAAAAAAAAAATCACAAAATAATTTAATAACAATTTAACTTCTTGAATGATCACAATGTCATCAAGAAAAGTTATTTTAAAGGATTTATAAGGAAAAACATTGAATTTAGAATTCATCAATGGAAATTTTCCAAATGAATGACAATTGTATTAAATCTGTATAATTGAATTACACAGTCTGTTATGGAATTTTTTATTTTTTCAAGTTGATACAATTATGTGATACAATTTATTTTTTTTATATAGCTATGATGTATTCAGAAATAAGAGAAAATTTAATAAATTAAGTAATTAAAATTAATAATCTTATTTTTTTTCTTTTCTCATTTATTATGAATTACTTAAATTGTTTTGTTAATTTAGAAAAATTAATGTAAAATCATAACTATTTTCAGTTATTTTTTAAAATTATGGTAATATAAAAAAAATAAGTGTAAATAATTAGTGAAAATAAAGTTAATTTTTATCGGTATAATATGTTCCATATATAAAAATATTATATTAATGTTTTTAAAATTAGACCGGACATATATTAGTATGTATGTATATATTAAGAAGTACTTCAAATAATTTAGTTTAATTTAATCTGCAATGCCAAATTAATACTTTAATATATTTTTTATACATCTAAGTGTATCACCTAACTGGTATTTATCGTCTTAAATGTCATGTAAAAATTTTCACCATAATTGTCGTCTAAACGGATTTTTTTAAAATGTGAAATTTGAAAGTTTTCATCACGAACTTCAATTTTTGTTGCATGAACCAATTTTTAAATTATACAATTACTGTTCTATTGTATGCAATTGTTTAATTGTTTTATGCTAACTTGAATATATTTTTTAAATTATTTTAATTTTTTTACATTTTGATTAATAAAACAGATTTTAAAACAAATGAAATAATAATTTAAAACTAAAGAAAAAAAAAATTCAATTTCAAATTTGATAAGCCCTAAATTTTTCGATAATTTTTCGTTTTATAAACCTAACTGAATCTAACTGTGGAATAAGGATTATTCGAATGAAAAACAATTTTTCGTTTGAATAATTTTTATTCCTAGATTAACCTTTATACTCCATAATCGGCAAAGAACTGAAAATAAATGTTCTCTTTCACAACGATTTTTGTTTCATTTTAACAATCCCTAACTGTGGATTGCAAACATTTTATAGAAAGAATATAACTGAGTTTCGCACATCTTATACAGTAGTATTGTTATTTATTTTACTTGTATGTTATTTTTGAAAATTTTCAATAGACTCACTAGTTTTACTATACTCTCACTTAGTTCCGCTAGTCTCAACAATTTAACTAATGTTTCTCTATTGGTAATTTTTACCATTATTTTAGGTAGCATTTTATCCTTATAATTTAATTTATATTCAATAGATACTATAATAGATGAAGTCAAATGACTATTAGATTGAAGGATTTAACTTTTTGTTTCGAAGTATAACAGTGTAAATAATACCCTCTCTCCGCGAATTAGATGAAGTTAGTTAAGTATCTTATTTAACAATCTGTAGGTACAAAAGTACTTATTTTAAATAACTAAAACTTTCTCAATAGCAAAACCCCAAATTTATTTTTATTATCGTTTTTAGTATTATTAAAAATTAATTTCTAAAGTAGGATTGAAAAAATTTTTATAAATTAAAAAAAAAAAAAAAAAAAAAAAAAAAAAAAAGTGGTAAAGCACTCGAGTGTAGTAATGTAACGACCGAAGGAGCACGGGTTCAAACCCCGTGAGAACCGAAAAAATTTTCAAATGGTGAAAATTACTGAAAATGTAATTTTCTATACAACCACATCGGTTCAAATATAATTTAATAATTAATAAAGATATAATATAACCAATAAAAACAAAAAAAAAATAATATAAATATATAATATACAAAAATATATACCAAATAATTAATATAGTTTAATAAAAAAAAAAAAAAAAAAAAAAGGCCCACATTTCGAAAGGGAAAAGGACCTATAAAGTTGGCCTACAGATTTATCTGTAGGATCAACTGTTAAAATAAATAAATAAATAAATAAATAAATTAAAAAAAAAAATAAAAAAAAAATCCAGAAGAGTTTAGTAAATTAGAGTAAAAATCACAAGACTCACAATAATTTAGTTGAATGCATAATTTAGCTAAAAATATAACCTTGAGATGATTGTTTGTTATACAACGAAAATAAACGTCAAGTATTTAAAATGCACCGAATTCCTTATATGAACGTAATATTAAGTTATATTCCAATTATAACATTAGATTAAATTAAATTTTGAATTAAATTTGAATCCAGAGTTCCAATATCACCGCGGTCATTAAGTGTTTTTGCAATATTACTCAATAGATGTATTTTAATGCTATATTATATCTCACCTTTCAATAAATCTATTACAGTCATTTTAGTTATAAAAAGCCCAATTCAAGATTAAATACTCTTTTAATTTTACCAACGACTATCTTATAAAATGTATTGAGTCGTTTTTGTATAGTGAAGTTACCCATAGTACGCACCGTTTATCAGCGCCTCATACTCACTTAAAAAACTGTTTAATAATAATTTATACATAATATAGTATTCAGTGATTTGTCTAGCTTGTGCAGAAATTTATTAACTTGGCAGTTATTATTAATATTAGATTATCAAAATCTTATTAATTATTTTAGACTTTAAGCAAAAAACGAAAATAAAATTAAATCAATTGATTGTCAAAAAAAAATGAATAAAACCATAATTATTCAATTCATATCAACTCTAAATTGATGAGAAATAAACGTGATACACTAATTGTCTATAAAGAAATGCATCATTGATTCATTTAATCAAATGGACACAAAATATTCAATTCTGTATAATCTAAAATAAATTGAAAAATTAACTCTTTTTTAACAATTCATTTCAATTATTATTTTTGTTTTTGTATTTTATATAATTCTCCACCTATTTAATTACATACAATAAATGTCCATTCATTCATTTCATATATTGCCTCCATTCAATTGAGAACATTGAATTTAACATTTATTTGCTGAAGCAGTTTTGATTGCAGTAAAAATTTTATTTTTATTTTTTCTTTTTTTTTTTTTTGTAAATTGTAACTTGTCCACCGCTTGAACATTAAAATTAATGATCATTCAATGTTAAAAGAATCACGTGAATAATTTTTTTTTTTTTTGTCTTTTTTTAAAGATTTGATTTCTTTGTAATAATTATAAGCTAGAAGATAAAAATTGAATTATTTCAAGTAACTATTCAAATGTATATTTTAAATACAGTCAGAGTTAAAAGTTAAAATGAAAATTTAAAAAAAAATATTACTTAATTACTAAGATGTACATACTTATAATATTGAACTGATTTTCATATCGATCAATAATTTTTATTTTTTTACATTTTCATTGAAATACTTTTATTCACATTATAGCACTATGAAACCTTTGAGAGTAGTTGTATTTAGCCTCAAAGAGTCAAACTACTTTAGTCAAGCAAAATTAAAATACATTTTTCAGGCATTGCTTAAGCACTGTTTGGCATATTTGGTGAATTGAATTTTTTTACAAATTTGATAGCGTTTTATTAGACAATATCAACTGATGTATTTTATTTTCTTTGTCTATAAACATTGTTAATAAACTAAATTAGTGGTATAGAGATATTTGCGTTGACACCAAAATTGTAGAGAGAATTTGTAGACAAAAAATTATGTGTCACACGATATGCATTTCACAAATACCTGAACAAGAGCAACATATATTTTTTTTTGGCTTAAGAATTTTTTCTTGCTACACACTAATCGCTAAAATAAAATTCTGATAGCAAAACAACATACAATTAAAATCGAAATGAGAAATATTCACTAATACATTGATAAGTGTTGACTGTTGATGTAGTATTGACCTGTGTTGACGATGACTGCTGACATCGTCTAATAAAATTACATATTATTTTCTATACTATTTTCAATTTTCATTACTATAACATTGTCAATGCATCTTCAGTTCAGTTGTCCAACATTTTCTGTATCATAAAAAGTGTTAGTTAATGTTATTCAAATTCAATTTCTTATTACAGTAATCACTTTAAACGTACAAATTTAGATTCATTATTATATAAGCCATACCCCAGACTTCGATAGTCATCTCGTAAAAATGAAAATAACAAATCTCATATCAAGGTGATGGTTTTCAATTCCGATTCCGATTGTCAAAAAAAAAATTATATGAAAATAAAACGATTTTTTAACGAACCGCCAGTACACTGTATTCATTATTTTATTACATTTTACCCAGGTTATGTGTGTTTCGTTTATATTTTCTAAACAAAATTTAATAAAATAAAAAAGATAAGATATAGTACAAGAGATAATTGTAGACAAAAGAGGCTTTTCTCTCAGTTCAATTTCTTTAAAAATATGTGACATAAATAAAATTGAGTAAAAATAGCAATATAAAATTACTCCCAATCCCAAACAAATTTTATTTTTATAATTAAGTTAATAATTCATTTTTGTCTCGAGAGAATTAAAATTTAACGCGTATAACTTAACAAATGAGAGAATTCAAATTTTCATACAAAATTTATATGAACGTATTTATCTCGAAATAAATTTCTGAAGTAAAGCAAATATATAACATAATGTAAATTTTCTAAGTCAATTTGAAATTAAAACAATTTATAAAAGTAATTAAATGAACATAAAAAAAATAATTGAATAAGAAAATAATATTATTTCTTTAATTTTTATAACATACAAAAATTAAATTTCAAATTAAATTAAAATAATTTTCACAAATTTCAAATAAGTAAATTATAATAATTTTAAAAAATGTTCATAAAATTTCACCAAGGGTGTAAAAGTGAAAGCATGAAAGCTATATTATGCTTTATTAATAGTTCAAACAAGCGAGTATAGTCAAACAAAAAATTGAGTATCGAAATCAGCAGGCTTAATTTTGAGTGGCTTAAGTCATTTTTATGATAATCAAAATAAAAACAACATTTTGTCATACAAAATCACAGATCACCCCCCTTTTTTATCGAATACATTAATTTTTTTGACTCAGAGTGTATTAAAGGTATAAGTTTTATTTTTAAATGGCAAATGAATAGTTATTTTGTTTTTTTTTTTTTTTAATTCCCTTCTGGCATGTACTTAAAACAGATATAATAGCAATGGTACTTAGTAATTTTTGAAACGGTATAATTAGTAAAAATTCACCGCTTAGTAATTAATAACTAAACGTGGTTTCATTATATAAATTGTTAGTAACAATAATATAGAAGAAAAAAACTATGTATCAGTTTTGTTAGAAAATTGAACACAATTTTTATTCTCAACGGACAGTTTTTTAATTAAAAGAAGAAAGAAATCATTATTCTTTAATTAAAAAAGTTTTAATTGATTCTCAATTACATATAGATATACTAAATATTTATAAATTATTATCAATTGAAATGATATTTCTTTAATTATGAAATTAAAGCTGAACCATTTTTTACCACTTTTTACCACTTTTTACCACTTTTATTTTAAAATCAGTAAACAAAAAAATAGAAGTTCATTCACCTCCCAGTTGTTCTTATAGAGAAATTGTTGAATCTAAAAAAAACAATATTTTAAGTTAATTATTTCATAACATAGCAATTTAAGTTAATTTCAGTTTTGGGATTAATTTTCTTTATTACTAGATAATATTTTAAATAATTATTATTAATAGATATAGTGCAAATTTTCATAATAATTGATTTTAGTTCATACAATTAGATAATAGTTCATTATAATTTTATACTTTGAACCAATTTATTAATTTCTTATACTAACTAAGTTAAATATATAAATCCAGAAAGTAGACATTAAATTAGGTTGACCACATCCACAATGTCAAGATAACCTTTATTAATTTGCTCAGTAAGGGTATGCATAAAAGATTCCGCGTCAAATAATTAGGTTGATTTGATTATTTGTTAATTAATATTATTTCAAAATCATAAGCCAGTTATTCTCTCTTGAAATGAGAAATACGGAATTACAAATTTGAGTTTTACCTTAGATTGTTACATTTGTTGGTTCAAAAACATTGTTGGTTAAAAAAAACACTTTAACCGTTATATATAGATGAATTCTGAATCAAATAGAAATTTCTTCGATAGGTAGATAACAAAACCAAAAACCTCAGTACTAATTTCAAAATTTCAAAAATTATACTGGGTGGGCATGAGCAAGTAATGTACGAGTAGAGAATACCAAAATATGTTATAACAGATGACAGTTGTTGGGAAAGTCATGATAACGTGTTGAAATAACTCCATAGACGAAGTATGCATTTATTATGGTATGGTTTACTAATTGGAGGATGCAATCTTTGAATCGTCAGTTACAGACAGCTAAGATTCACACTAAACTGTCGCAATAATAATTCAATAACAACATTTAGCATTCACACTATTATTTTTCACGATGACAAAGATTATGAAGAAATTACTTACAATCTTCAAAATTCAATTAATAAAATCGTAAAATGGGGAAGAACATATGAAGAATAAATTAAATTAGAGGATATAATATATAAGATATAAGTGTATCAATTATTTTGATTAATCGTACATGTATCTCTGGTTACAAAATACTTTTTCATTATTTCAAAGTATATTATGGTGTGTCAAAACAAAATACTTGCATTAGTATAACTTTAAACGTTTAAAATACGTCATCACCAGATATCCTTTATTATATCTAGGAACATAGTGCCAAATTATATATATACAAAACGTTTTTGTTATACTTAAGTGAAAGTATATACTTAAAGCTATATCAATGTGATTTCAAAAAATCTTCATAAATCCAAATTAAATTTCGCACTCTATTTGCTCTTTATTGATCCGAAAGATGCTATTTTTATGCTCTCACATAAACTTATTATATTTCTTCCACTCCTAATATTGACAACAGCAATTGACTTGAAAAAACTCATCGTTTGAAAGTTAAGACACAATTTTACATATCTACACCGACTTTAAAATATTTCTATTTTTACATATACGATGTTCATGTCACCCAATTGATTTCAACATAAGTAAATAATTGCAAAACACCATCATTCGACTTAATAGTCACATAACAATTTTACTAACATCAAAATACATTACTACCATAATATTTTATATTCATAACGATTATTTTAAAATATTAATATTTTGATATTTTAAAGTAAAGCCTTTCAAAAATTCAAGGTTATGATAATTTAGAACTATAGACAACAGTTTTAAATTTAACAACGTCGTCATTATCGTCATTATTATCATTTTTTAACACTGCAAGTACAACAATAATTTTGAAATGTTAACATTAAGTGCAACAAAAAAAAAATATTCTTGAGATCATTTTTCTTGCATACTTTCATTAATGTTTTTTTTGTTTTTTTTTTTTTTTAATGTGTAATGTTCCTTTAACAAGTGAACTTTTAACAAGCATGTATAATTATTTTAGATGAATATAAATTTGTTTTGCTTTTTATATCTCCATTAAGATTTTTTATCCATTTACCAGAAAAATGCAATGAAGAAATTACATAAAAACAAAAGAAGAGTATATAACTATACAGTTGGTCGGTTAAACTCTAAAAAAATTTATAGTTGATATGAAAACATAATAATCGAGTTGTGATATAAAAATTTGGGTTTATTTTATTCCTACTTAATTAGTAAAACACTAAATCATTCTATTAGAAGATTACAAAGACAGTCCGAAGACAATTTAAATATTATTTAATTGAATTTATAAAACTCTAAGTTTCTTTAATAATGTACTGAACCATTGAGTTATCGTTTTCTAACATTCCACGTAATTGAATGTTGATCATAATACACTTAAATTTATTCAACATATCTGAAACTTAAACCAATTAAAGACGTCATTGTACAACGGAAGCAGATCGAAAATCGTTTCGCATTTCTTCGATTTTGTTTATGAATCTATTAAACGAACCCTGGCAAGTAATAAAAAAAATTAATAATATTATAAATAAATTTTTTAAGTTGAATTCTTTTAAAGCACATAAATTCTCATAAGATAGCAAATTGCTTCTTTCAATATAACACAAAACAAACACTTATAATAATTATAATTAACAAAAAAAAACCCCCAAACCAGTTAAAGCTAATAAAGCTAAAACAAGCCAACCTACCATCTTAACTAAACTAAAACAATACCGACAAAACCCAAATTAATATAGTCTCCAACAAATATAGTGATCCTACCTAGTAATCCCAAATAAAACAAAAATGTCCATTAATACCTAAAAATTAGTAAAACTTGCCAATCAGTTATTCTCTCACAATTTAAGTAAAGAAGCTCGAAGATAAAAAAGAGAAATAAAATTTAATTCATGATACAGTTCACACTATTTCAATTGTTCCGAACAAATTCAATATCACATTTGATGATCAACTAATTGCAATTGAACTATATCATGCTGAATTTCAAACTTACTTCTCTTAATACAAACTAAAGTTCTCACCACTGTTCAATTTTCTTGCAACTCATTGCATTATTCTCCAATAAAATAGAAGACAAACTTCTTTTTACAAACAAAACTATTGACGGGGGATTTGAATTTCGATATTATTTTAATTGAAATTACTTAGAAATATTGGGTAAAACAGAAAGTAGCAATAGCCACAGGTCACGTGATCTTCTTGCTCGTCATAATAATACAGTAATCTATGCCTCCTCGTGAACATAATAAACATTGCAAAGATCATAAGAATTTTAGTTTAAATTTACATGTATAGTAAAATTAATCTTTATATTTTTAAAATTTGTAAAAATAAAAAAAAAAAATAAAAAAAAAAAATTTTCATTTTTTTAAAATAATAAAAAAAAACAAAAATCAAAATAGTTATTAAGAATTATTTATTACAAATGACTGGCGTAATTATCGTAATGGCTTGAAGAATTTGACTTAATTTATACTCGGTATTTGTTTTTTATTTTTTTTTTTTTTGTTTTCATCTTCTTTTATTCATTTATATTAAAGACTCTATTCTCGACTTGATTTATTTGTTATGATATGTAAAAGAAGAGAAAATTAATTATAATTAATTTTAAATGATGAATTGGTATCTCTCAGAGAAGATGTTTTCAATTCCAATTTTAAAATATTACTTTTTATTTGAGTGGATATATTTTTAGAACTGATAAAAACAATTGAAAATGATTGCTTTCTTGTCAATATTTATTATTAGAGTTTAATTTTACTTATTTACTGTGTCTTTATATTTTAGTACTAACCACATAAGGGTTCAAATTTTGCAAATACTTTTTTAAATAACTCACAACAATATGATGTTTTACAATGATTTGCGAAAATTTAAATTTTGATTCACTGTAGCAATTGAATATTTTGGACGCAACTTAATTACATAGTAACAAGCACTGATGAAGTTGTTTCTGAAATATCGACATTTGCTAAATTAAAATTAATTTACCAATAAATTATTAATAAAATCTGACCTAAGATGAAGTACAATTTACACATAAGGACTGGGATACCCCAAACCTAACTAGATTACCCAAAGTCTAATTGGTGAATTTATCGTTCAGGTTAACACACGTCGAAACGGTGAAGCCCTCTCTCTCTCTTTTATAGATATCTCGTTTTGGAAATTACACTACTTGTTCTATTGAAATTAAATTGATTGAAGTAAAATAAATAATTTCTCCGTTCAAACCATTCCAATGTAAGTTATTATTGTAAAAACTGCAAAAATAAGGAACATGTTTCAATCTCATGTGTTCCCCTCCAATAGAAACGCTCCAATATATGATTTGCAACTCTTTAGGTTAAACTTACCGACCAATTTTGTTCTATCATCCTATTTTCCTTCTAATCCTTTTCCCCCTACCCGAATTAACACTAATTTTGTGTAAAGTAATATTTTCCTAATGTATTGGTACAAAAAAAAATTCGATTTTCAATTGCTAAATTTTAATATTACGCAACACTTAGGTCAACGAAACCCTTATACTTTCGTACCATTGGCTTTTGGAAAAGAAAAGGGACAGTTAGAGAACAAATTGATGTTCTTTGAAAAATTCTAAATCATATACACATAAAAACTACCCCTTCTTGAGAATTTTTGTTGTGGAATACGATTCGATACTCTAGAGCTTCTGACTATAAACATATAACCATAACCAATTTTGAACCATCTTGGTATTTCCACGGTGTAGGAGTGGGCATTGGCAACCTCTCGCGTCCCTCAAGGAAATTACTAAAGAGAGGCGGAAGTAGTGATTTTTGCCTACTTCACCAAGTGTACAAGATATCTATAGAGCTAATGCTCCAACGATAGGACTTAAAAAACTTCAACATTTTACAGCGCTTTTCGTATGATCGAAAATATAGTCATTCCAGATTTATTCACATTGCGAGAATATTTAAACCTTCTAATCGCTGTAACACACTGGGTGGCGCAGTAGGTAGACCACCTGCCTTTCAACCGAAGAGTCCCAGGTTCGATTCCCGATGAAGTAAAAAAATTATTTGTCGGTTTTTCGACCTGGTCCAGTACCCTTTGTCATTGGAATAAAATAAATGACAAAAATAATTGAGAGTATAATCTGGTAACAACTTAAATAAAATGGAGCTATTCTATTTAAGAAGGCTTAGTTCCTGACAATAGTAGTAGTTTTCCACATTTAATGAGTTGATAAGCCAGTAATTTGATAAATAAATAGGTACTCGAAATATTGCAGATATTGTAGTGTAAAATTGCAGTACCGTACTTAATTAAGCATGAAAAGGTGATTCTACCTAAGTACTGTCAAGAACATAAAAAAAAAAGTCTTGAGATCTGAAAATAGGTTCGAATGGCGTTAGTTTTTACTTAACTAAACAGCTTTAAGTTTTGGAGGTGTTAAAGTAGTTAAACTCAATTATGTTTGTTTGACCTCAGTCTGATATTTTGACTATGTCATAGTTTATCATGCCGCCCATTATCGTTCTTTTAGTGTAAACTGATGTAGCTATATAACAAACTGAATAAATCAATCACTAAAAGCAAATCTGATTATCAAAAATAATATTGATTTTCTCTTTAATAAAGTCAAATGTTATCATTAGCTTTTTAACCGCACCATAAATGACGAAAGCAAAATAAATGCTAGTTTTTTCTTTCATCCATTAGAGGTTTCATTTCAAATTTAAGACCAATACGTTCTGAGTAACAAAACATATTTATTTTATGTTTATAGCCACGATCGTCTGAAATATTTAATTTCATTTCATGACGGTGGTACTTTTTAGGTCCGCAAAATTTTTAATATTTAATACACTTTACTCTGAGTACTGAAATATATTTATTTTACGTTAAAAAAAACCGACCAAAGCAATTTGTATATGTTCAGACCTCTGTCAAACTGACAGATATATGCAGGAAGCTATATATATAATAGTACTGTCATATTGCAACAGCAAATTTCGGTATACATTACAAAAATATTTTTGCCCTCAAAATATAAAAGAACGGTAACGTAGGTACCACTGAAACTTGTAGAATTTTACTTAACTAATTTAAAATAAATTACGCTGAATTGACTGTAATATACAACAATTAAATCAATTAAATCAAAGAAGGATAGCACTAGTCACTCATAAAAATTAAAATTGAAAGTCAAATATGGAAAAGAAATAAAGCAAAGTCATTTTTTTTTGTAAATTTATAAAACTCAAAAGACCATTAAAATAAAGAGCATCAACAGAACTAAACCATACAAATAAATAACAACAATAATAAAAGAATACAAAATTTATTTTAAAAATATTTTCGCTAAAAATTATTTTAATGTGACTTACTGAACTTGAGAAAAAAAGAAAAGAAAAATGAAAAAACAAAAGAAAAAATAAAAAAATGAAATTTTATTATTTTCTTTAGAAATTGAAATTCTAAATTCATAAATTGGAAAATTAACCAATTAAGGGAAAGTAATATAAGTGTATATACAATCAAACAAAGAGATAAACATAATAGTATGTACAGGATAAATTGAAAATATATGAACATATTAAATTTAATTTCGAAATATCCGATCGGGATTGTATACTTCTGGTTATTTACATGTGATTTCTTCAAATATTGGAAGTTTGCATTATATTCCGAAAAATAATAAGAAAATATATTTCTACGAAAAAACAAATCTCCAAATATAATATATCGTGTTAATTTCTTTAAGAAAATCGCATTGTCGATACTATATTTCAGTAAGATGCAACTAGCAAGTTATCGCAAAATAATTAAAAATTCATTCGCGTTGTAATGAATTTATTGAGCCAAGAGAACATGTCAGAACCCGAATAAGCAAATTCGTGGTGTCAAATTTTTAATTTTAATTATATTTATATGATGGGAATTATGTGGTGAATTTGATGAATTCATTTTCAATTATAAAAATAATATCATTTTAGGAGAGAAAGGGTTAAAAAAAATATGTGGGTTAATTAGAAACCGTTTGTGACCATTTTCATTTGTATTTTTAACCCGACCTTAAAGAGCTTAAACAACGTTAACATGAATTCATCGTTTTATTTTAATGCATGTGTTGATAGAATAAAGAGCACAAATCCTCATCATTTTATTACATTATTATAAGATTAGATCAATTTTTTTTTAAATGGTGGTGAAGGATTTCACCCGTCTTCTTTTAATTTCTGGATATCAAAATTGGATTAAAAATCTTAGCCTTAGGAATTTAATGTTTTTGTTTTAAATTTCTGACATTAAGTATAGATTGAAGACAAGAAGTAGATAAAGAGAAATTTGTATCCATATTTTAACTGTGTATTAAAATTATATTAAACGACATAATATAACTGTTCAGATATAACATACAATAACAAAGATAAAATTTAAAAAAAAGTATTGTAATAAATCCATTATTTTGATTTCATCTTGTAAACAACACATTGTCCATTTAATTTTACAATTTTAACACAAACTGTACATTAAAGAATAAAAAATCAATTCAAATTATGTATTTTATGCATAATTTATAGTAAAGGAGGTTATTATTATTTTCAATTTTCACTTTTCATATTAAAATAAAACTATATCGCTATAATATAGAAAATATTATTATATTATTCATAGACGAGTAAAGCGATTTAAAAATTTATTTATTCAAATTTAGTTGATTCATTCAAAATGTATTTCGCAATCAGTTAATAAAATTTCGCAAATAATTTCTTTCATCTTATATTTTAAAGTGGAAAAATTTCGATTAATTTTAATGTATAACCACATAAATTTTCAATTGTGAAGGGTTAATTTTCCAATAATAATTTTGTGGTTTTGATTATTTTGAATTGAATTGAAAAGGAAATGATCATCAATTCGATTGTGGGTAATAATAGTAATGGTGATGGTGATGATGATAATAGCGAATAATATCGTTGGCGGTTTTATTCTCATACTTTAAAGCTTGCATTCATATATACGTATACATTTATTTATATACCTATAGTTAGTAAATCACCTAAGTACATTTTTTTCTTTGTTCTTCCTTTTTAACCTTTAAAAAATGAAAAACAAAAACACAAATTCATGATTTTAAAAATAAAAATAAAATTTATTTCTTTAATTCATTCATCTTCACGGTAAATTTAAAGGTATTTAGTTACATTAGACAGTAAGTTAGTTGTAAAAATACAAAAAAAAAAACAAAAAAATGCCATAGCCACCATAACTACCGTAATTTAACATGAACAAAAACTAATTTAATGATGCGATAACTTTTATTTTTGTTTTTCTATTTTTTATTTTTTAAATTCGAAACAAACAAATATAAATTTGTAATATAAAAAATGCCTATAAAGACAGTAAGTTTTTAAAAATTTAATTTAATTTTAAATCGTTAAAATAACAGTAAAATAGTTTTATTTTTTAGTTTTTCAATTTAAAGATTTAAATTTGATGCGCTATTAATTACGCGCCAAAATCTAATAAAAATACTACAAAAAAAAAATAATAACAACGATAGCGAGAAATTATTTAAGCTGCTTCACTACACAAAATCTTGTTAAAATTTAAATACCTAAATTAATTAAATACCGCTTGCCACTTTGAACCCAGGCACTTAACTGGCTTGTAGTAAAAAATGTTAATTTCAAACTTTTAACAGCCATTTTGCAAATTGATTTAATTCAGTTAATTCAGTATTTATAGAATCTAATTAAATAGACTTTTATAAATGATTTTAAATTGTGTGGTAATTAATTAAATTTATTACTAAAATTGTAATTTAATAGGTTCTAATTTATGTATATTTAAAAAAAGATAATATCGTTGTTAACTAACTTTTCTTTTGCCGGTTTTAGAAATTTTTACTTTAAGTGAGATAATAATTTTTAGAATTTATAAGAAAGCAAAATAATTTTAAAAATATTTGTTTCTAAAGATGCACAATAATGAAATTAAATACTAGTAATATAAAATAATTTATTTTCGTCTAAGATAAAGTAAAAATTCTATAAAGATTTCAATTTTTCAGAAACATAAAAACATTTTAAATTTGTCGTTAAATTTATTGTTATGAAATTAAGTAAATTCCTAGCTCGCGCAATATTTAAATAAATTTTTATTTTTTTACAATTATTCTCAATACAATTAGATTAACTCATATACTAAAAATCTTAATAAAGGGTTTTTTTTTATTTTTTCTATGTTAACTAATTTGAATTATTATAATTTTCTATGTTAACTAATTTGAATGTATAAAGCTATATCCACCTAACTCCAACTACACAATTATACCTCACAACATTTCATTTTGATAAAATAATAGCAAATTATATTCCAAACTAATTTCAAAAAATACATTTGTGTAAGTGGGTGTTAGATGGCATGGCCATTATACATGACAATTGGTAAAATTTATTTTAGATTTAAATCACTTTTCGACGTTATTGTACTAGTATACATTATTTTTGTTATTTTTACATATATAATTGAGTTTTACTGCTTTTTACTGTTTTAATGCCCAATCGGCCCAATTTGATTATCACATAAGTACATTTAACTATAGCATAGCCTGACAAATCTAGATGTGATACATTTTGAATTACATTAATTCAAAATTTCAATTAACAATTTTGAATCGACTAAAATTGAAATTAGATTGATTAAATTAGATTCAAACCTAAGAAAAGTTGTAGGATGAAATTTTACTCAAGATATTTTAATAATTTTTAGATAATTTTTTTCAAGATAGAAATTTTGCACTTGATATGTTCAAATCCCCAAAAGTGTAACAAAAAACGTGAATTAAAATGATATCTTAGGACCAATAATATTTGAATACATCATAAGAGAATATAACAAAAGTAGAAATAAAAATGGAAATCCAAATGCAATAACTTCCTTCCTTAATACGAAATGCTACTTAGAAATTGAAAAAAAATTATAGAAATTAAATTTAACTTCATGAATGTGTTCGAAACGTTTTAGGAATAAATTAAAATACTAAGGAGGACTTAAAACGGAAAAGTACCTAAAGTTGGTTGTCCGCTGATCAATAAATAAATAGACAATAAAATGGTTTTTCAAAACACTCCGTAAGTATTTCTGGATCAAAGCACACAATACAATGCCATATTATACCACATCATAGGATATTATTATTATAACATGTATTATCAAACACTAAATTATCAAATCACACCGAAACAACCGAAACAGTACCATAACTTGCCATAAAACATACTACCAAATAATACCTTTAAATACACCACGTCTTAAATCATTTCATTTTTCCATATATTTTTTTTATAGAAACGATTCCATTTGCTCTGAAGCAAGATTATTGATTATACTTTAGTAGTTTCTAATTTTATTTATAATCATTTCTAATTCCAGCAATTCTTGTAATCGATATATTCAAATTAAACAATTGCGTTAATTTCGCTACAGTTTTCGATATTCTAATGACACACAAAAATTAAAATTTTACTCTATTTTGAAAAAATATCATTTTGTTCGTCCATGTTTTATAAGCTAATGCATTTAAAAAAAATTTCTATCGCTGATGACACCAAATTAGTTATCATTCTTAATTTAACAAGAAAATACGATATTGTTAAGACAACAAGTCAGAAGACCAAAACAAAATTAGTGACTGTCACTTAATGATTATAGCATTACAAAATATCACCTCCTGTAGATACCCATATATTTCGTACCAATAATAATTATAAGATATTTTATATCAATCTTGACCTTCAACCGTAACTTTCTAACTGAAATTCTAACTCAATTAATAGTTGACCACATTTCAAAATGAATTTTTTTTTTACATATATTGAAATAAATGATAAGCATTTTTTAAAATTCCAAAATTTGTGATAATTTTTTATTTTATCTTAAATAGAAAGAAAAAAAATAAGTACGTACAGTTTAGAACCCATAAATTAAAAAAAAATACATGTTTTTCGTTTTGTGACTGACATTTAAGTAACAAAAAAAGATTAATAAAAAAAAAGTCAATTATTCAAAAGTCATCTTTAAAGCATTTTATAATTTATTGGTGGAAAATTATGTGGAAAATTTTTCTTCTCATAATATAAAATTAGGTAGGAAAAAATACTAAAAACCCCTAAAGACAACCAATGCCTAAATTTTATAAAAAAAAAAACATAAAAAATCCTCATTGTCATTAGCATACTCTCATCTCTCTAAAATCTTTGGTGTACTCATTTCAAAGAAATAACTAAATAGTAGTAGGTAATAACTAGTGGAATCATAAATACAAAAACAACAACAAAAACCAAAACATTTTTTCAAGTAATTTTTCGTTTGTTGTTGTTGTTTTTCAGCGAATACCTGTTTAAATGTATATCCCGAAATTCAACAAGTAATATTTTTTTTCTAATGTTTTTGTTGCAATTTTTCTTCTTTTTTCTGTTCAAAATCAGTTGCAAAAATTATACCGTTTTAATATTTTACCACTCCATGGCAAAATTGTTCGTCTTAACAGAAACTTTAATCAAGATAATTGTTTATTAAATAAATATGCATTATTTTTTATTACAATACAAATTTTATTAATTGAGTTATTATTCTGCAAGACAAATTTAATTGTTAAGAGAACATTTGGTTTCAATCAGTCATTGCCTTAGTAAAAATTTATCGATCTTTAACGAAAACGTACCGTAAAAACAATCTGTAAAAATGTTTCCATTCAGTTAACCAAAAGGTATCCAATTATCATTGGATACCTTTATCATTGGTCCTGTCATGTTTTAGGATAACATAGGCTTTAAAAAGAAAATATCCATACAAAATGATTTTCTTTCATTCCATCATATCCCTACCAAGTTTACTTTTGCACCAATAATTTCACATCTGATTTCACATTGGTTTTAGTCGTCAATGTTTTCTTTTACACTGAAGATTCCAATTTAATGATGTATTTACAAATTCACCTGAAATTCCATACAGTGAGTGCCTCATGCCCATTTACTGCGTTAAATCATGGTTTCGCATTAATAATCTTTAAACCCACAACCATGACTAATTCTTGCATATTCACTTCTCATAACATATCATAAAATTTTTGCAATACCATATGATACCGTAGCATACAGTGGTATACCAAAAAATATTACATGATATCATAGAATACTACACAATATATCATGTCGTACCTAAATCAATACCAATACTAAACTATCATACATCAATACTTTTAATGTTATCAGATATGCCTAGTTCAAGCAGTTTATGATAGCTTTTAAGAGTATGAACTAGTTAAAGTTCCACAACTTTAACTTTGTACTCTGTTCAAAGTATTCTGTTCAAAATGTTTTGACCAAAGATCAATTCTCAAAATCATATACATCCGAATTTATTTTAGTGTATAAAGTATACTCTGAATATATCCTTTTAATTCGTATAAGTTCAAACAGCACCCCAAATATTTTTTTTAGTTTTATATTCTGGAAAGAAAAAAGTTAAAATATTTTTTATAAAAGCCGTAGCCCGTAAAGGGTGAAGATAAGAATTCAACATTACAAAAAGGTCTAATTTTCAAAGACGTTTCAACACAAGAATACACAGAGTAGTTCCAATCTGTCGATCAACTCCAAGTCAGAGTAAATATTTCTATTTAAATATTTTAATGCAAATTAATGATCAACTTGTCAAATGTTGAGCCGCCCAATGCGTTTTTTGAACTAAAATGAAAACACAAAATTAAAATGCGAATTAAAGTAACAAAAATACTAATTTTAAAAATGCACTGGTTGAAAAAATTTCTATTAGAAACCGGAACTAACAAATTTTAAATTGAGCTCTTGATATCTCATTCATTTGCTCATTTTTGAAATTTTATAAAATTATTTCTAAGCCAACAAAATAATTTTGTGAGTGCTTATTTTCCCTCAAAGTATTGATTGGCTCAAGATATTACTGAACTCAATATTTGAGTTGTTTTGAGTTGAGCGATAAGCTAATTTGACAAATAAATTCGCTCATTCGCTTAAGCCACATACTTTTAAAAAGAAAACATTCCTCTTTCTTCCCTATCTCAACTAAACGGTATCTAAATTTTAAAGGGGTTATCCTTAAAAGCGGCTGTTTAATAAAAAAAATCGAATTGGCAGTAATGTGGTCCAACAATTTGTGTTATGGAGTAGTATATACAAAAGAAAAAAAAAATGGCAACTCTTATAACGACACTAAAATAAAAAACAAATTACAGCAATAGCAATATTGACGGTGATGATGATAAAAAACCACGAGAAATAGGGAAATGGGTCAGGTATTCCTTAAGTAAAAGCGAAATAAAAATAACAATCATAGTAATAATAATAATTTTCATACCCATGGGTAGTAATTATGAATATAAAATTATTATAATAATCAAAAACAATAAAACAAAAAAAAAATTCATAAATTGTCAAGAATTAAACAAAGAAAGTTTAGAAGAGAAAAAACAACATTGGTGCGCATTTAAAGATTTCTCACTTATTTTAAATTTTGAGTACCACAATTAAGAATTTTTTTTTCATTGTTTTGTTTTTTTTTTTAAGTATTGTTTAATAAATGTTATTTTACCATTATTATTATTATTATTCTTTTTTTTAAATGTCCTACATCTTTATAGTCATCAGGAAATGAAATTTAATTTTTGCTTTATTTTTTTTTTGATTTTGTTTCTAAATTTAGTAATTAAAATTCATTAAATTTACTTCTTCGCATTTAAAATTAAAGTATAAATTTAAAATTTATAAATTAAAATAATAATTGACCAGAAATTGTTCTGCTCCCACATAAATTATTTCTATTTTAATTAAATTTTTCAAAAATCTTAGAATGTTTGCAACTTTATCATTTTTTGAATAAGTCAAACTGTTATACAATCTATAACAGTTATTATATAACTGTTATTTCAAGATAAAATTTAGTTACGTTCCCATACATGCTTTAAAATTTCGAGATATGTATCTCTTATGTGTACCAAAAGAAAATAAAGAGTTATTTAAATTTTTGTAACAGTTAATCTTCTCAAATTGATATCAATCAAGTGCATATGTATCGCAATAAGGTATTTGACATTAAGACAGAAATTAGAACACTTCGAAATATTACAGAATACAACACCGAGTCTCAAAACTTCATATAATGCTACATTTTTGACATGGTCAGTTGGGTAAGAAGTAGAAAAGGAGCCTCATCCCTCCATTAAAACAATGATGCGACGGTGAAAATATTATTAATACCCCTTAAAGAAAATAGAAAATACACTTTCAAATATCATCGAATAATAGATCAATTAAAGTTTAAATTCAATGTCGACCTTCAAATTAATTAATGTGGATATTGCAATGCATCATTTGATTCTTTGATCAGAAGAAAGCATAGATCATAATTCAAAAACTTAACATAATTCTATTTTGAGCTATAAACTTCATCTCATTTCACTATTTGATTACCTTTTCAGATTGTTAAAACATCTGTTACCTTGCTACCATCATCAGATGTTGTTTGATCTACCGCGCAATATTGTTTTTTTCATAAATTTACCTCAATTCACCACCCAATCACACCTCAATCAAAAATCTAATTTATAGTCATAATATAATGTCCTATATGTAACATCTTGTTCAGAAGCACTTTCTTCTATTGATAAACTGTCCAACTATGAACATGAGTTCAGTTTTTCTTCAATGGGCTCGTTTAATTTTGTCAAATTTCGTAAAAATAAACGACTGCTTTTTTGATATTTTTTTTAAAGTCATTTCCTTATAAATTTTGTTTTCACAGCATTTATGGTTGAATTCACTGGGATTGGCTATATTGTAACTTGGTTTAATTTTTACTATACTTTTCTGAGACTGATGACATAGAACATAATATATCATTGTTAAAAATCAGATCCTTCATCCTACTACCAAATTTAAAGATTAGTGAAAAGATAAACGACGACAGCATACCCCTGACATTATACTTATGGTTAACCCAAACTTGGTTAAATTCCTCAACCGATGAACAAAACATGAAATATTTATTTACATGACGCAGTCTATTAATATATGATTAATAAGAACCAAATAGATGTCTAATATTATGAAACATAGTTAAAACTGTACTACGTTAATAAAATAATTAACCAAAATAATGTTTAAATTTTTATTGATTCCGATTATTATATCGGCTCTTATGGATGTTACATATGAGTGTTATTATATATTGGAATATTGCACTATAACTTTATCTAATATCCCTATCAATTCTATCTAAATATACTTTTAAAACTGATTTCATAAATATAGCAAAAATGAAGATCTATTTCTAAAACAAAAATAATTTGTAGTTGTAGTTGTATATACAAACTAACGGAACCATTTTAAACCTGAAATTAGTCCATAAAATTATGACAAAAATTCAATAAAGAATGTACACAGTGTTATAAAACAAATCACACTTTCATCAAAAGTAAATATAGCAATAGATACGTTGTCGCATCAACAAAGAAAATCATTAATTTTGACATAATTGAGAGTGTGAGAATTTTAAATTATGAAATTTACTTTCAGTTCAATCTTCTCTTTTCTCTCTTTTAAAAATTTTTTTATTTACTTTATCATGATTTGTAATTTATTAAATCTCTCGGTATAAAGATAGAAATCTCATTGATGAAAACTCCTACTAGATTTTTAAGCATAAAAAATATTTAAAATGTTGTTTTTGATGTTTTTTTTTTCTTCTTTTTTAGTTGTTTTTCTTTAAAATTTATTGTCATCAGAAAATTACTTAATTGAATCTCATGAAAAATTTTCATCATCTGATTAATGAGAAAATGTTGTGCGATCGCGATGTACTATAAATTTTTTTTAGCTTGTGCCAAACTTTTTATTAATGTTTTTTTTTTATTGTTGAATATTTATTTAGTTTTTCTTCTATTTATTGTATATATTTTTTTTTTGTAATTCGGTACTTAAGGTTAACTTTGTAATATAATTAAACAAGGAGAAAGCTTGTTAACTTCTTTCTTATTTTTATGTTTATTTGTTTTTTTTTTTTTGTTTTTATTTTTTGAAAAAAAACTAGGTTTAAATTCTGAGCTTTCTTGTCTTATGATGATTATTATTGTTTTTGTATAAATTGTTATTGTTTTTGTTGGTTGTTGTATTTAGTATGACACGGAACTAATGAAAAGGTTAAGGTAAAATTGTTAAGATAAAATAGGAAGTATGAACATGCATTTATTTGGTAAAATTTTTTCGATAAAATTAGAAACCGGTGTTAGTCAAATTCGTGCACCAATGGACCATCGTTAATTTTATGTCACATAAAGAAGTTCTGTTATTATAATTTGCGTCTTTCATTTTTTTTAATTAACATTAGGTTTAGTAAGGTTAAGTTTTTGAGTTTTTAGCTAGATTTATTGTTATATATTTATTTATTTATTTACAGGCTTAATACATGTAACTCGCTTGATTGACATTATATGAATTTAAACAAATTTTAAAATTAACAATATAAATATCAAAAAATTAAAATTAAAAAACTAATTGCAAAAATTGTGAAATAAATAAAATGTAAATCAATGGTTACTAAAAATTATTAATAAAAAAAAAAAATTGAGCAATCTGCAAAATATAATCAATAAAAATATTCTTATATTTGAGAATCAGTAAGAAGTTATGGATTGAAGTTAGTACTTAAAGAAAAAAAATAGCAACTAGGTATAAGAATATTGAAGCTTCTTTAGGGTATATAAAAGCTGCTTTAGGGTATCTTTGGAGAGAGAGAAATCAATACGGTTCTTGTATTTGTTACCCATAATCATCATTCTATGGATAAGTTCGTTCATTCCATAGTTGGTTCGATGAAATGTGAAGATCAATAGGTTAGCAGAGCGGAAGCGATTAGTAGTATTAATCTGTGTTAGGTTTGAGATATAAGGGGAATTAATATTTCCTTTAACTATTTCAGTGGTGCAGATGATATCGGCAATTTAAATCGGGTCTTTTCTTCAGAGTAGCAAAATGAATTAAGTGTAGTCTTTGTTCATATGGTGGCAAAATTAAGGGGTCAGACCACGGAAGGAGACGTAGTGCAAATCTTAAGAATTTTTTTTTGGATTGCCTCAATCCTATGTATGTGAATTTCATAATATGGAGACCATACCTGACTGGCATATTCTAATTGGGGCCTAACAAGATATGTAAAAAGAGATTTTAGGATATATGGATATTTGAATTCCTTAGACCAACGTTTTATAAAACCTAACATTGAATTAGCTTTATATATATATATATATATATATATATAGACAGTATGATTTTTAATAATTGTTTAAAAAAAAATTATTTAAAATTTTTAAAAATTGTTTAAAAAAAAATTGTTAAAATCTAACTATCCAAATGAGAATAATTAAAATTTATATTTAATTTTTATTATATTCAAGCTAAATGACTATTTAAAATGTCTCAACGTTAAACTCTACCGAGAGCAAAATATAGAGAGATTGAAAAACACATCTTCATTCTTGGGTCTTTTTTTAAACTGATATTGAAACAATAAACGGCTAACTTATTCATTTCAATCTTTAGTCTTTTGATGATGGTGTAGTATCCGAAATCGATCAAAATATCAATTGAACTTAGTGAAACATACCTAACATATCTAACTTTGAATGTATTTACTTTACATTAGCTACATTGTTAGATCTTTTCTAAACTTTACTGAGATATACCTTAGGTGAAATACTATATGGGTCCGAATTATCGACGGCGACATAAAAGGCTTCAAACAGTTCTTTATAAATATATGGAGCCAAATTACTTAAAGAGTCGTATACATATAAATACATTTGATGAACCTGTGGCTTTCTGATGGAGCTTAAAAAACCCTGGAAAAGATTCTCTCAGCTCAGAAGCTATAGGGAGCTTATTAAAAGTAAAGTAAAACAAAAGTTCTGGTTTTTTTTGGACTTAAAATAATAATAATAGCATAACAGTACATTTTCTGTAACGTTATTAATTTTATTTTTTTATGCTCTATCTAAAATGGTTTCGACAACTCCTCTACCTATAGTAATTGAGTTATTCAAAAAATTGGACCAGAAAATATTAAGTAGTCCATATAGCTTCACAAATGTAGGTGCTACGACTATTTAAGTACATAAATTGCTCCATAAATTTATAAATGGCTTTTTGAAACTCTATAATGTCCCTTCCACTACCTCGGACGGTTTTATCTGTGGTTATCTAATGTATGTGTTCGCAAAGCTTCAAAAGGATCTAACAGTATACCTAGAGTAAAGTATATTCATTAATTTTATTAAAAAATTTCTATATCTTCACGATCTCCATTAATGCCGCCTCCAACTAATATTGTATTTAATTTTTCATTGTTTCTTTTTAATGGCATTTTTATCCCCGATTACTCTAATATTTGATGGAATGTTCTAATTTTTCAATATTTAAAATATGTAAGAAATATATTTTAATTTTTTAAATCTGTAACCCCAAACATTGTCGTCATTAGTAACTCAAATGATAAATTTACTTAAAATGATGAAAATTTATGTTAATTAAATGGAATGACTGAAAATGTAAAATATAAAAAGAGTGGTTTTTGTGACACATATATTTCAATTTTAAAAAATTTAAAATGTTTTTAATCAAAACAATAAAACAAACAAAAAAAACGGGGTCTATGACACTGAAATAATATGAAGAAAATCCCAAATCCTACAAAATTCTGGAAAAAAACTGCTAAATATATTCCAAAGAACATAGAATTATGCTTTCGCTAGTTTTTATTTATTTATTTATAACAGTGGGATCTGCAGATAAAACTGCAGTCCAACTACAGGTCCTTTTCCCTTTCGAAATTTACATATTAATTATTTGAAATATATGTAAATATTGTATATTATTATCTTTTCTATTTGTTTAATTATATATTTGCTTATTAATTATTATTATATTATATTAGAGCCGATGTGGTTGTATTGAAAATTAATTTTCATCATTTGAAAAAAACTTTCAGTTGTCACGGGGTTTAATCCGTGCTCTCCGGTCGTTACACTCCTATACTCGAGTGCTTTACTACTCGGCTATCGAGCCCACACCGGGATGGCTTTTTTAACTATTTTTTTGTTAGTGATATTTTTTTTTTTTCCCAAAAACTAACATAGACCTAAAACAAAAACTAGACATTAACCTAATTTGACACAAAATGAATTTAAGAATAAATAAAACTTAATAATTAATTTAAAAACTCTAATAATTTTTTTTATTTTTTTTATTATTTTTCTAAATTTAACTCTTTTTGTTTTTAACTTAATTTCGCTTTATAAAGAAAAATATTAATAATTATTTAAATTTGTATTGAATCATAAACAAGAGACACGAGATTAGATAGAGCTGAAAATTCTCATTGATTAAAAAAGAGAAAATTAATTTATCGAGATTCGAGAACAGTTTCCTCAATAAAAATAAATTTGTGCACAGAGAGTGTTTATTGGTTTTTCTTTTATATTTTTAAACTGCAATGAAAGTTTTTTATTCATACAATATTGAGTATATATGTATATATATTTCAATTGAAAGATTATTTTATTATTGTTTTTATTACTAATGATATTTAATTTTTTTCGCTACTAATATTCGCCGGAATCAGATCGAATTTAAATCTCAATGAATCTAATTGTTGTTACTCCTCTTGCCTTTGAGCATATAATTTTAATAATATTTATTTTTAAGATAAAAATATCTCAATTGTAAATAATAACAATATTAAAAAAGTAAAAAATAAAAATTAAAAATCTACTTAGACAAGAGGGATAGGAAAAACTATATATATATACATATATATATATATCTAGGTCAATAATTAGATTTGTTATAATTTTGGATTTTTTTTTTTTGTTTTAAAATGATTAAATCTGAGAATTTATATCATATGAACCAGTTTCCAAATAAACAATCAAAAGCTATAAAATAAATTGAAGCAAAAATAAACTTTAATATCATAATTTAATGATTCCACCAGATTCCACTATTCTGTGAATTGAATGATGTTATAAATAATGTATAGAAAGTATATGTATCTAAATAAATTCATTGATTTAGTTTTTTTTTATTTTATTTTTTTTTTTAATTTTAACAATGAAATTGAATTGAGTTGATGGGTTGTTCTTTGGTATATAAATTGGGTTTCAAGAGATAGTTTTTAATAGATTTAAATTGTTTTATTATTTTTGTAGAAGATAAATAAAGAAGAAGCCTTCAGGGATTAGGTCAATTTGTAATTTTTGGTATGTACATACATATGTACTTATATGTATTTTATATATTGATCGATTTTTAATTAGTGAAAGTATTTCAATACAAAAAATAATAGATTCAATACCATAGATCAAATGATATTATTGTGTTAATTTAATAGTTTTTATTTACATGAATACAATACAATCGATCATAAAAATTGTAAATTATAGTTCAAATAAAGTATTTAGTAAAAATCTCTGCTGCACCCTAACATTTTATAAAATAGTATACATACAACTAAAATTTTATTCATTTCGAGCCCGGATTTTAATTTGAAAAAGTTTATTTAAATTGTACAATAGTAATTTTTTTTATTCTAAATATATTTTTATTAGTTTTTCCCCAAATTGTACAAAGTAATCGATATAGAAGCATCAATATATTAAATACATTTATATATACTAAGTATAGTAAGTTACATAAAAATAAATATATCAGAAACGGAAACACATTCTTACAATTTTTCGTTTATATTTCCAAAAAATTTAAAATAGACTTTGAAAGACCTTTGTGTGCGTAGAAACATGTTTGTGATACTTGTACTCAATTATTAATTGTCAAATGCATGTCATTTTTATTATACCGTCGATAAAGTATAAAATTAATATAATATTATATTTAAACTAGGCGCCCCTGTTAAGTAATTATAATATTCAAGTTGAAGCCAAATTTAAAGTTTTTAAAAGAAAAGTCATTTTTGCACTGACATAGACTTCTCACGATAAATCAGAAGCCACACTAATGTTTAATAAAAACTTTTGAAGTTAGTAAGTTTTATTTAGGACACCTATTTAGGACATCTCCCTCATATACTGTTTCCTTTCCGATATATTCGCTATAGTCATTGGCATTTAATGAATAATATTACTACAAATAAAATAGTTTTATAATTAAAGAGGTATATATATACATTATAAATACTTTTAACCAAAACTATATGATTACTACAAATGGACAAAATTTAAAAAACAATAGTTTGAGTCGTTACTTAAAAAATGAATATTTTTTAATTACATACAATATATATACAACTTATTATATTTGCCTTAATTAACTTGCCTTGGACTTTATATGTTTGTTTCAATTTGCTTCAATTCAACAAAATACCCACTTCAATAACCATTTAACCAAAGTATATCCATAAAAAGAGTAAGAACTCATGTATGCATTCATTTGTTTGCACACAACAATGCAAATTTGATAAACATTGTCAGAAATAGACGATAATAAGAATTTTACGTGTAAGAAAAAGAAAAAATATAGTAAATAAAAGAGAGTAACAAAAAAAATTGGCTGAAATTAAATAAATAAAGTTTATAATTTTGAAAAAAATATTCGACAAAAATTTCGTTGAAATATTTAACAATATTATTTTCTAAATTGTATCAACTATGATGCATAAGATTTTTAGGAGACCTAACTAAAACAGCGATATCATATTCTTTAAATTCTGTGATTTGTAAATAGATGTTGTCCTCAGTATTATTTTATAATCGTATAGGTACCAATATAATAAATATTTAGGTTTACTAATATAATTAATAAAAAATAATAATGTTTGTAACTCCAAATTATTACTGACAAAAATATAAATAATATTTTATATTATTGTAATGTAATTATAATTTAATATTTTTAATAGGTATATACGAAAATAATAATGTTTAAAACGAAAATATTAAAATAATAAAAGATCAGAAATAATCCTCGTATAAGTGAACAAACTAAATTAGAACTAACATTTTTTGCCACTTTGCCTCATATAAATAATGGGAGGGAACGTAAACAAATCCAAAGGAGAATAATGAGAACGCAAAAATATTTTACAGTATAAAGGAAAAGACAAACATCTGTTTTGTACCTTTTTTCTCTCATAATAAATTTGGCATACGATAAGTAAATATAAATTTTAACTCTTTTAACTAATGATATTTTGCTCGGTTTGATATTTCTTAAAAATTAGGTTTGATATTGCTTAAAAATGGGAGTGTATATTCTTGTTAATATAGATTATTGATATAGATATTCTTTGCATTCAACTAAGGGGAAATTTACATATGTTTGTGTACTAATAATGGAATATGGATATTTGATAAAGTTAAAATTTGGTTTCTCTTTAAATTCACTATACTTATTGACATTTCTATGGTGTAAAGAAGCAAAAAAAAAACAAAAAAGGAATACAAAATAAATGTGTGCAATACAAGTCATTATCATTATATTTCAATCATTTTCTATTACTATTCAATTATATTTTCATTATATTTTTTTGTGTTTTTAATTTGGTTTCTTTTATTAATCTCTTTCTTTTATTATTTCTCTTTCTCTCACTAAGTATATGTAAATGTACGTACATGTGTCATATAGGGCTTGCATTTGTTACATATATAATAATATGGCTTAGTTTAATTGAAAATAAAATGCAAATATTATTTATGGAAGAAAACAAAATTTGAACCTATCAGTTATCTAATATCTATCACTCAGTTAGAAATGACTCTTCTCGAATGTAAAAAAAGTTTAATTTCGATTTATGCATGGATATATTATACTTTTATATGCCAATTTATGCTTAGGCAGCGTTTACACGTCGGACAAAATCGAATTTTATCGTAGATAAAGTCGAATGAGTGTTTACATTTCATACTTTTTCTCAGATGTTATCTACGATTTTACACCAAATATGTTTTGTATTTAACAGGGTTTCTTTTTATAAAGTGCGTAATTTTTTATTGGTGAAAATTTTTTAATACGTAAATTAAAAAATTCAAAGGTATCTAATCAAAAATCTCCAAAAAATTTTTAAAAATATACATATTTTTATAAAATTTGTTACAGTAATATAAAATATAATTACACATTTGAAGTATGAGCAATAATAACCAAATTGCGTTAGAGTGAATTTTAGTGCCATTTGATTATATATGTTGTTCTTTGAAAATATATTATTTTTCATTAAAAAAATATTTTCACTAAAAAGTCGAAAATAAAATAAGGAAAAAAAAATTTTTTTTTAGAAATATTTGCCTTCAATTTAAGCGTACTAAAACTACAAAAATAAACTTTATAACCGCAACTTGATATAATGTTTTCATAGCAAGTTATGATTGTAATTACGGAAAAAGCAAATTAGCCGAACTTTTTACCAAATCTCTTAATTTCATCTCAAGACTTCCTAGAATTTCGGCTAATTTGCTTTTTTCGTAATTACAATCATAACTTGCTATGAAAACATTATATCAAGCTGCGATTCTAAAGTTTATTTTTGTAGTTTTAGTACGCTTAAATTGAAGGCAAATATTTCTAAAAAAAAATTTTTTTTTTCCTTATTTTATTTACATATTAAGAGTTCATTAAGGCGAAGAGAGATAAAATGAGAAGGTATCTACTGCGCATGATGTCCCTAAATGCTGTCTATTATAATTATACATTCCAAATTATCAATTGTAATTCATAAATAATATTGAAATTATAATAATATTGAAGTTGATAATTTAAGATAACTATACATTATTAACTTATTCGGTATAAATTTATTTAAAATAAAAGTTAATTCGTAATTTTTATTTTTGATTCTTGTCACATTTTCGTACGTCTGCAAAATAGGGATTAAACAAGTTTACGGAATTTAAGGAAGGCAGTTCCTAACCTTTAATATAACTTTCTGTTTTTATTTTTCTTTCTGAAAAAATATTTTTTTATAAGCTTTGACCTATTGACCGACCCGTCTGAAAAATTAATTTCTTTAATAAAAAAAAAAACGTAACGGTAATCTTCAACTTCTGTAGGTGTATAGTCGTTTTGTACAAAACAAAAAATAATTACTTTTTACATTACTTTCTGACAACATTTTAAACAGATTTTCATATTTTAAAGTTTATTTACTATAAAATAAAAAAAAACATGTAATATTAAATAATAAAAGTGGCCTCGGTAGCCGAGTGGTAAATCACTCGAGTGTAGTAATGTAACGACCGAAGGAGCACGGGTTCAAACCCCGTGAGAACCGAAAAAATTTTAAAATGGTGAAAATTACTGAAAATATAATTTTCTATACAACCACATCGGTTCAAATATAATTTAATAATTAATAAAGATATAATATAACTAATAAAAAAAATAATATAAATATATAATATACAAAAATATATACCAAATAATTAATATAGTTTAATAAAAAAAAGGCCCACATTTCGAAAGGGAAAAGGACCTATAAAGTTGGCCTACAGATTTATCTGTAGGATCAACTGTTAAAATAAATAAATAATAAAAAAATAAATAAATAATAAAAATGTTACAAAATATCGCATTATTGCATGCAATTTATTCATAATTTTAATTAAAAGAAAATTACAAAATATATAAATTAATTTTTCAGTATAGTTTTTAAATCAAATTGAAAATTAATATTAGAAAATTTTTTCACACGTTTAAATAACGTTCATAAAATATTATTTTATAATATAATATCTGGAAAATATCTGTTATAAAAATTAATTTATAAAATTATTACATAATAACATCATATACATATAATCAGAGATTGTAAGAATATTATTTTACAATTTCTAATGAATATTTTACAGCTATATTGCACATTATTCATTTTAAGTATGTTGCTTGTAAAAAAAAAAAATATAAAAATCTGAAAAGTGCAATCTAAATCTAATATATCAAAATAAGATAAGAAAATAATGCAGTTGTTCTGGTCAATTCTAGGAAAATCTAGGTAATATAATTGATCAAAGTAATTGCAATGGCCATGTATAAATAAATTCTAAATTGATTTTTCAAAACATAACATTGTTATAAAAGTCTAAAACTAAAATTTTTCACGATACAACTTCAGCTTAAAGTTGGAAATCTTCTTAAAAGAAATTTTCATGGCTTGTAAGGTTTTAGTATAGTCTTATATGAATGGTATTCAATAGATGACATACTAGCTGATTATGCTAAAATCTCAAGTTTAATAAGTTTTAATATTTGTCATTACTTTCCTTACTGTTTCCACAGCTCGTACTCACATATTTTTTTAAACAAAAATTAATGATGTAACAATATGAGAGTTTAGCACTGTTCATAGTACTTTTGCCTACAACCTGATTTCGATATTTGAACTATTAACTTATTGCCATAACTCAATTTTATATACCGATGTTCCAGAGCATGCGTATCAGCTTTTTACGAGGGGAAGTTTTCGAATCCGAATATACAAAAATAATAATCCCTTCCCATTTGAAAATCTCGATTTAGGCCAATTTCGGCCATTTTTGGGCTTAAAAACCCCTTTTTCGGTCCTTCCCGGAACTTGAAAATATCACCAAGCGATAGAGCACCGTCGATTTAGTTAACAACTTTTTTTTTTTAAAATAACGGCTCATTTCCCTCTTAAAAAGCTGATACGCATGCTCTGGAACACCCGGAATAACAGGTATTATAAGCGTACATTCATTTTTGTACGACTACTCCACAAAAACTAATTTCTTTATTTGTTAAAAAAAAATTTAAATTTATGCACATTTTAAAATAAACAATTATCCATTCAGTCGAAAATGAATTGTCAGAATTGTGGAATTTTCTTTCTTTTGTATTCTTTCATAGGTGTTTTTAATAATAAAAAAAAATTTTAAATTATAACCACAATAAAACAGTAAAACAACAGAAATAACAGAACATTTTGAATATTTCAATATCAGACGGGTAAATAGGTAACAAAAAACGCAAAAAAAAAATAAACAAAAAATTATTTAAATGCTCATTCGTTGTCATAAAATCTAAGAAAAAAAAATAACAACAACAAAAAGTACATACAAAGTTTTGTTATTCTTTTACTGTACTACTAAAAAAAAACAAAAACACTAAAATTAAATTTCTCACCTGTAATTTTATTACTTACCAAAAAACTAACTGTAATATTAGTATATATATATATATTTTTTATGTTGTATAACGTTACAAGAAAGAACAAAAACAAGAAAAATAAAATGTTTTTATATAGTTATAATTTTTCGTAATTTAATGAGAAATGATTTGAGGAGCAATTCTAATAAAACAGAAAGTTTTCTTCTGTGTTCTGGTAACACTTGGTAATTCTAATTGTTAATGTTTAATTGTTTAAATATTCATTATTTTCTCTTTGATGAGTACATAGAACTGAGAAATCTAACTTTGATACACAATTTAAAATGGAATACGAAATACATAATATATGTATACGATATTCATACGATGAATATTATGTATTTCGTATTCCATTTTAAATTGTGTATCAAAGTTAGATTTCTCAGTTCTATGGTGCTACATTCTTGACTTTCACTAATAATAAAAAAATATATTGCACACTCGTTGGGATTTCCAGGCTGTACCTTACAATATTTCAGGTGAAATGGGTTTATTATACAGATAATAAAATGGTGAGGGTATTCACCACATATACAAAACTATATGATTCATTTAAAGTATCTGTTATAAAATATTTCAGATATTTTAATATTAAGTATAGATAACAATTTTATTTATTTATTTATTTATAACGGTGGTATATACAGATAAATCTGCAGTCCAACTCTAGGTCCTTTTAATTAATAATAAATAAACCAAAATACAACAATCAATTTGCAAAATCTCAATCTGCAAAATCAATGTTTTCAATGAAATCTTCAAGATTTATATCAACAAAAAACATTACTGGATTTAGTGGATACTCAATGAAAATCTTGACTTTGGTTAAAACATCCTACTTCAAATGGATTATAATGTACAAGACTTGTAATTGCGATACGACTCAATGACTTTCAAGTTCAGATTAAAATGTTTTATATAATAATCCTGTATACTTACTTCAACGACTTTAAATCTCAAGTTAAATGAGCAGAAGAAAAATATCTTAAAATATTAAGTATAAGTGCATTTACGTATGCTAATAGGAATAAGGTATGATATGTAGATAGGTAATATTGACTACATCCAATAGGTCGATACACTTAAACCAATGCAATCCATTTAGATAACACGTGAAATTTTCTCGCATAAACCTACTCACTATACCATTTTGAGCTTTTTATACAGTGATGAAGACCTTGAACTTATCTAATGACTCAAAACAATTTAAAGGGAAGAAAACATGATACAAAAAAAAGCAAAAAGTTATTTCTTTAATGATAAAAAGATAACGATGTATCTCTATTGAGAAAACAAAGTCTACAAAATCTAATCTCTACTATAATAAAAACGACGTGATGGTTATAAATAGTTGATATTTATACAATAGATGTTTTCAAACAAACAGACTTACATCAAAGTGTTCAGATGATGTGAAGAGAAAAATAAAGTATATTATATCTGACTCTAAATTAAGAATCCCAAATTTCAAATGTTAATCAAATCTGATACAATCTGGTAAATTTTACAACTGCTCAAACTAAAAATAAAGATTGTGAAAAAAATATAAAACAATTCCAGGTTCGACCCCCGATGAAATAAAAAAAAAATGCTTTATGGGTTTTTCGACTTGGTCCAGTGCCTTTGGTCATTGAGATAAAATAAATGATAAAAAAAAATTGAGAGTATAATCTGGTAACAAATTAAATAAATGAATACTATTCTATTTAAGAAGACTTAGTTCCTGACAATAGCAGTAGTTTTCTACATTTAATGAGTTGATAAGAAAGTAATTTGTTATATAAATATTCGAAATATTGTCGATATTGTAGTGTAAAATTGCAGTACCATACTTAACTAAGCACGAAAATGTGATTCTACCTAAGTTACTGTCAAGAGCGTACAAAAAAAAAAATCTCGAAAAGATAGAGAAGGGCCGATTAACAACCTAGTTACAGAAGTTAGATTTATACTGTCAGATATTCAGCTTATCACACTAGAATCAATCTCAGACAACAAATCTAAAATTAAAGCTAGGATTTATTAGATCTGTATAGTATCAAATATTTAAATGGAAAAGTATTTGTATCACATACCATTCTTATAAAATTTGTTATTAAATATTGTTTCGATTTGTGTATAGATGCTTAGTTCAAAAACATATTAATTGTGCCAAGTTTGCAATATTCAATCTCCACATATTATTTGGAAATTCAGTTCGGAAAAACTTAAAATCACAGTGCACCAAAAAAACATTATTTTTTTATAATCCTAAGGTTTTCAATGTCAACTTTAACTTTTTTTTATTTCATTCTATTTATTTTCATTACAAAATGTTATGACTGCAAAAATTATTTTTGTTTTTACTTTGATTGACTTCTTGTCTCGTTTCTTTTACTTCAAGGGCAGGTAGATTTACACATATGATTACATGTAATTTTTTTCTATAGATACACAAGTATAAGTAAATAGAATTTTTTTCAATTTCATGTAGGTATGAATATGAAATCTAAGAACATAATTATTATGATGACTTCATACCTATTTTTTACTTTATGCAACAGGTTAACATTCATCGTACTCTTTTTTTTTATATTTCCGCAAAATTATTTACGGAATTAAAAGTGTTCATACCATTAAAAATAATACAATAGAAAACACAATACGATACACACATGCATGCACAGCATTTTAAGTCAGTGAACTTTATGGGAACTTGTAATTTTTAAAAGAAATTAAGACCTCTTCGAGATTATAATCCCCACTATAACCTTTATCTTCCATTTATATATTTTTTTAAACTTTTTTTTATGATATCAAATTTTTTCGCACAATTTTCTTTTGTCATATGAAATTAGCGGTGTCACATTATGTAGATGTCACTTTTACATACATTTTACAGCTATATTGTGTAAGTTAAGAACTGTTCTGTTGTATACACCATTGGAGGATTTTTTGAAAACATATAAGTTTAGATTAAATTAAATTATACAAAATGTTAGTTGTTTGTTTAAAATTTGACATGAAAACGAAATCGGTATATATATATGTATTTTGAAGAGGTACAACCATATAAGGCAAAGTGATTAATTATGACACCTGTCAAATCGTAATTTCCCATTTCTAACAAATATAAACTATTTTCATTCACAAAAATGCAATTGGTTTCATAGAATTTCAGTTAAATTAAGCTGAGTTTTCGCTACTAACAATCTATAGCGATTGGCATGCGTTAGGATATAGTTATCTAAAATTAAATTTCCTAAAAATATTAGTTGATACTGGAATTGCATCACTAGATAATTTATTTAACAGAGTTTTCTTTCACTTACATTCAAAAACTAAGCAATAGTAAAAAAAAAATTAAATTTTTATATGGTTTAGGATCAAATAATTGATGTAAAACAAAAGCTGACCGCTAAATTAGTTTAAAGTAGATTTGAACATTAGAAAAATTAAAAGTATGAATAATAAAACAATTTTGATCATTCAAAATCAATCAATCAAATCAATTGTCATTATTCTTACATTTTTTAGAGATATTTTTGGTTTTGTTTTGTTGTTTAATCCTCTTGGAGCCACCCCGCTTTCACTTAACATTTTACTCGATTACTCATCATTTCTATTTCCGATGCAATGTCTAATTTAATTTTAAATCTGTTTATACTATCAAAGTACAGGATTGGCCTACTGATAACTTTACAGCGGTACGTGGTAAGCCGACGTCATATTTCTGCAAAATGTCGATGAGATTTTATCTATCACTGATGTTACTATGTTTACTGGGTACGTCATGTCACTTTTTTTGTCAGATATTGTTGACAATTGTGTAATATTATTAGTGATTTGTCAATATTTATTTATTGTATTATTGATTATTATGTTGTATGAGAATATTTGAATATTGATATAGGTACTAATAGTAATGTGTATTTTTTATTTTTTTTTTTAAGTTATATTGATCTTAAGTATTGATTATAAATTTTTATTTTATTTTATTGATTATAAATTTGATATATTATTTACATTTAGAGATATACTTGCATAATATCGATTTAGATTATATGTTTACTAATCACAAATACCGAATAAGTTAAAACAAGTTCTTTCGTTTTTTGATTCGTCTTATCATCACCGTAACTTCGGCTAAAACTATATAAGAAATAACTCATTAAATTATTTCCCTTACTTTTTAAATTCATTTGTTTGATAAATAGACGAAAAATTATCAATTTTTTCACATTAACTTAGTTTTTCATTGATCACTTAATGTAAAATATCTCATCAGTAGACTTAAGATCTTTGAAATATGTATTATTATTTGTTGACAGTAGCTAATAGAAAATTTTTACGCAGTTAAAAAAATTTCGTAAAGTCTTAAAAGACAATAAATGGTTTATAAAACAATTTAGATTTCAGCGGGCAATATATTTATAAAAATGTAAATTTTATTCTAGAATAAATAGTAGTTAACTAAATACCTGTTTGTATATCTTATTTTTATAATTTTGGTTTTTATTATATATTGTTCATCTTTTTTTTCAAAATTATACACCTGCGTAACTAAGTGAACATAAAACAAAAAACCGTATTATCAAAAAATCTGAATACGAAAAATTTTGTTTGCTATTACTTTTTTGCAATTAATTTAATTATACAGGAAAAAAAGTGTAATAAATAAAATTTAAATATAAAAAAAATGTATATAAGATCTTGCAAAAATAAAAATTTAAATAAGAAAATTTTGTCAAAATATTTTTTAATAGTAATAAAAGATTTCTCTAATTTCAAATCTCTCTAATCTCAACAAAAAAACACCATCGAATCAAATTGAATTTTTTAGTGTGTAAAATTGACAGTTTTTTTTTTAAATTATTAATTTAGTCGGTTAAAAAATTTTTCTGTTTATTTAATTTTTTCTGCAAATAAATTTTATGATTAATAGAGTAGAAATAAAATTTTTAAAATTATATTGAACATAAATTTCTAAAAAAAAAAATTAATTTTTTTTAATTATCAATTTCTGTAAACCACTAAGTAACTAATTTGAATTAATTCTCTATCGTTATTTTAGCGTAAAATTTAGCTCACTAAATTATGACGTACTGCTTAAATATCACCGCAACTGTCATTAATAATATTATTACTATACGTAGAATTTTTTTTCTATTCATTCCAACCACAAATTTAGGTGGTTTTCATATTAACTTGTATTTTAAACCTATTCCTTTATGAATTTCATTAATTTTTAAATTATGAATTATATTAATAATTAATTCATTTAATAAATTTTAAAAACACTTCATTAGTAATGAACGTGTAAATCATAAAATATAATCCTAAAAACATAGACAATAAAAATTCACGATGTGGCAATTTTATGTAACTTTATTTTGGATTTTTTTATTTTATGTTTTAATTTTAAATTAAAATAAATAATAATATAAAAAATATAAAATATAATATATAATATTGTTGTCAAAAATATATAAATTATTAATGACCGAATCATAAACGATTAATAATTTTAATCTTATTTATAAAACATTAATTTTTTATAGATGTTCTTTAAATGTTAAAATGAAAATTTTATGATAAATTTTATTACAGAATATTATCATAATAATATTTATAATAAGATTAAAATTATATAAATATGAGATACAGAGTGTTAAAAAAATAACCAGCATTTGCATTTTTTTTTTGTTTTGTATCAAAATTATAGATTTTAATTCCCCATTGTTAAATTATAATTAAAATGCATGCGAGTACGCGTATTAAAATAATATTTATACGCTGGGTGACGCATTAGGTAGAACGTCTGCATTTCAACCGAAATGTTTCAAGTTAGGTTCCCAACGAAGGCAAAAAAAATGCTTAACGTGTTTTTCGATCTGGACCAGTACCCTTTGTCATTGGAATAAAATAAATGTTAAAATATAGTTGGAGTTTTGGATATCACTAAAAATTAAGTGAAATTATGCTATTATGGAGGCGAAGTTAATCTACAACAAATATAGTTTGTCACATTTAAAAATATAGTAGATATATCATAAAATTTCTAAAGAAAAAATTATTGTATGTAATTGTATGTGTATACCAAATCTCTGTGTAAAAGCAGTTAGGACGTTCATTCCATATAATTGGTTATACAAAAGAAAAGAAAAAATCAATAAGGCAACTCGAAAATAAAAATAAATTACCTCCAACCTCAATGTAATTTGTGAATATCTATTGTCACATTATTTTTTCTATTTCATAGATTTTTAAAGTCAACATCATATTTGTAAGCGACTTGTGTTTTGATACTTCATATCATTTCTTTATTCCAATTCCATATTAGATTACCCAATGTCACTAGTTTTTTTTATAAAATAGTAGAATGTAAATTTAGAAATTAAAATAAAATTTAAATAGAAAAGTTTACAATTCAGAAAAAGTTCCAAAATAGGTACCTAATAACATGTTAAAAAAGTATTTTTTAAAATCGAAATAAATTAATAAAAAACCAATCCATAACCAATGACTAAATATGCATGTATATATTATCATTGATTTAGAATCATAGTTTTAGAATCACTGATCTCTATTTATAAAATAGCACAACAACTGATCTCACATAAAAATGTACAAAATTTCTCTTTCATTTGATATAATTTTTCATAAATTGGTATGTATTAAAAAATGCCTATGTAGTTAAATTGAGTAAAAACATTTCTGAAGTTGAAATACATGACACAGTGTTTGTACATTCATATATTTGTTCATATTTTTTATCATTTATTGTATCCCAATGACAAAGATTACTCTGGACCAGGTCGAAAAATTCATAAAGAAAATCCGATTGAAAGATAGTCACTCTACCTACTGCGCTACCTAAAATGTACAGAAAAAGACAAATAAATACCATATAACACTGTGGTTATAGCGACCAAGAAAATGAATACGTGAAAAGGAAACAGTGAACAAATATTTTGTATTTAATGTGAGATGGTTATTGCGATCATCAGAGCCCAATATAACATAAAATCGAAAATTTATTATTTTTAATTTATTTTTATTTAATCCTATATGTTATTAATTATGAAATTTATTTATTTATTTTTTTTTACTTCTTCATTTTATTTACAATCTGTTTACTAAGTAGATTTTGTTTTGAAGTAGTACACCGTTTCAGCCACATGCGTAATTAATTTCATCTTAAAATATCTCCAATAAAAATTCTTTTGAGTCTCCTAGTTCTAAACTACGTAATACGTATTCATCAGAATGAGAGTAAAAATATATGGATGTTGATCCAATCTGTTGGTGTATTTGATTAATTCATTGTGAAATGAGGCAATACGTAAATTATTTTTGATTACTTTTTGATTACATGAGTTCGTATCAAAAACTATGCAGCATTTACTATAGATCTTATAACATTATTTTGAAATCGTTGTACTTTGCTTTTAACTCCAGCTCCCCATAGTTGAATTTGAATGACATAAGTCCAGATTGGTTTGAGTATGGAATTGTATAACAATATTTTGTTTTCTAAGGAGAGTTGTGATTTTTTCCCTATGAGTCAATACATGAGCACATACAATTAACACCGAGCTTTTTCCTTTTGTAGTCAATGTGGCTTAGCCAGTTTAATCGTTTATCTATTATGTGAAGTCCTAGGTATTTGACATCATTTTTATGAGGAATATTATCATTATTTAATGAAACTGGCGGGCAAGTGCTTCTCCTTAATGTAAAAGTAATATATGTAGATTTTAATTCGTTTACTTTAAACTTCCATTTGTCAAACCATGTTTGTAGCAGATTTAAATGGTGTTACAATATGTCAGTGGCTAAATATGGATCATTATGAGAAACCATAATCGTATTGTAATCTGCGAAAATTGCTACTTTAACTTCATAGTATATGGTTGTATAATAAATACAACGTAGGCCCAAGGACACTGCGTTGAAGAACTCCAGAGTAAATTGACAGCAATTCAGAATACACGTTTTGCATTTCAACGTAAAAAAAATCTATTTATTGTTTATGAAATTGTAACTTCGGTGGAGACGATATAAACGGACATTTTTAATATAAATTTTACAAATTCATAATTTTTTATAAAATTAAAAATTTATATGAACTTCAAGTGTTTCATTATTTAATTGATTTAATTTTTTTTTTTTTTGGTATACCAATTAATATTTTGTGAGTACACCAAAAATTTCTAGACTAAGAACATCCTGTAGCTATTTTTTTTTTTTTTTTTTTTTTTTACAAATATACAAAAAAAAAGCGAATCTCTTTCTTTTGTCTCATTGAATTCACTGACTCCATATTCAACCATTGAAGTAAGGTGCTAGGTAAAAGTTAATTAAAAAAAAAGGTTAACTTCATATATATACATACGAGTATATAAAAAAAAGTACCATTAGACAGAGAACAGGTTAATGATTTTTTAATAGATTCATTCTTAGAACAATATTGTTAACATCATTCAAGAATGAAAGTTAAATTTTTGTAATAATAATAATAACCAATAATAAGTAGTAATTTTTCTCTCTCACTAAATACGATCAAAAGATTTTCTTATAACATTCAAATCTATTATAACTAAGTATATTTAAAAAAAAAATTAATAACAAAAAACTACACATAATGCATAAAGGCTATAAAACAAAAAAAGAGTTCTTCTCCAAAACATTACTTAATTATTATTAGCAGCGGCAAGAATGCAGTGACCCCTAAAGGTTGTGTTGTTTTTTTTTTTTTATAGAAAAATTAATGAAGAAACTAAAAAAAAAAAAAAATTTATTGACATTTTTTATCGCATAATTTCACGGCATTTTATCATGATAATAGCATCCAACTGAGGTGGAATATTTTTTTTATTAAAAACAAAAAAAAAACAAAACCTTTAAAGTTTATTCTTTGTTCTTGATCTTGATGATAGATTGTTGTTGTTGTTGTTGTTAATGAATGATTAAGAATAGAATTTTGTAATGTCATCAATATTAATGAATATGTTTACACATACATTGTAAAGAGGACTAAGAACAAAAAAAAAGCAAAAATTTTTAAAAATCACTAAAAATAATCTACAAGAAAAGTTTATTAACTGCATTTTATCATAATAATAATATTAAACAATGTCACATTAATAAATGGTAGTAGCCACATAAATAGAGTTGTCAACCGACAGAACAATTTTTTATAAATAAAAAAATTAAAATTGAAAGGAAATTATGATTATAGGAGTAGGAGTTAGTTTTTTTTCAATTAGTTATTTAAAAGTACTTTTTTTATCGTCTCATCTGATTAATGAAATTTAGTGAAAGAGCATTGTTTGCAACATTGTATAGAATATTTGCATTGTTTCTGCATACTTTGATAGGGTTTTTATTCTTATTTTTATTAAATGAAGGTATGTTATTCAAATTATTCTATTTTTATATCAATTTTGTCATTACAAGAAAAAAATTTTGAAATTTTTAAAATTTTATTTTCAATTTTAGTTTTTTACATTGATTTTTTTTTTTTTTGGTAATTTAATTACATATTCTATAATCTATATTTATATTAAAGTTCAGTGCCTAATCAAACATGAATTACAAAAGAAAAATAAAATAAATAATAAGATATATTATTATTAACGCAATAATGTTTTTTTTTAAATTTATAGTATAGGTTATTTATAGTGAATAGAGTTTTAATTTCATTAAATAAAAATGTGCTGTATCACTTACAATTAGAATCATGAACTTATAGCTCGTTTTTGACGGGTAAAAGATATGACACTGTTTCAGTAATTTTTCTTTGATCACCATTTTCTTTTGCTTTTTTTAATAGCTTTTTATTGTAGTTTTCGCTTTTCTTCTCTACCCAACTTTTTTTCTTCTCTTTGCAACCTTTTTTCTGTTACAATTTCTTTTAAAATGTCGTATTTCTTTTTTTTTAGTTGGTACAATATTTCGGATTTTAAGAGTCTCTTGTGTACTGTTATCCAAGTTTATTTGATTTTCTTACAGTTCTATTTGATTTTGCTGTTGTATTTCAAGTCTATCAAAGATTTTGAACCAAATAATCCATCAATAACCCATTTAAACTATTTCTCATGTTTAATACAACTTTCTATGTGTCCGAATTGCAAACTCAAAATTAACAAAACTCACTCAACAATTAAGAAAAATCACTCAACATTTTTATAACCCTAACATGGAGAATGAAATGGATTTTAGCTTGAATAGTCTGCCAACAGTTTTTTTTAACTAATCCTTATTCTATTATACATAATGTTTTTTTTAAATTATAGTTAGTCCAAACCTAAAGTTAAAACATAGATCTACATAACATAATTTCATCCTATATGATCCCAATTTTATTTTATCTTTTTATTATATCTTATGCACTTCCGGCTTATATTGGAGGGCTCGAGTTGTTTAACTTTTCAACACATTTCTCCCAAAAATTTTTTTGTCAGCTTAGAGTCTTTACCTTTTTTAAACCATTGTGCTAAATATTCATTGTTTTTAGCAGGTGTATAAGCAATTCAAATTGCTTATCTGTAGTAAATTTCGACACAAATCAATAATAAATAATTAATTAAATAATAAAATAAAAAATAAAAACTTACATTTTTTTTAAATATTTTTCTTATTTCGAAAACATTTTCAAACACAAGAAACAAAAATGGTTATTCGTTTATAAAATTTTCGATCAAAAATATTCGATTTTTTTTTAATTGAATTCGCCGGTAGAAAATTTACGAACGAGTACTCGATTTTTATTCGATTGAATTCACCGGTACGGCTGAATAAATAAACACAAAAAACAAAAAAAAATTATACGCGTTGTCAGTTTTTAAATTTTAAAATCTCGGCGTACAGCTCTCATATAAATGCATGTTGGTACATATTTAAAAACATTTTAACAGAAAATATAAGCAGTACGCTTTTGATTTAGGTTGAGATTTAAAAATATAAAAATTAATTTTATCCTTGGTTTATATGTGTTTACAATAAGAACTGAGCTGACAATAGTTGAAAATCTTTCGAGTTGATTAAATCCAAGACACAAAACAGGTAAATTTCTATTTAGTCAATTCTAATTCAAATTCTGATTTATACATGAATATCTGTTACAATTAGAATTAGTCTTCTCAATTGGCACACACCCTAAAACCTGTTTGATAAAATAATTTTTGATTTTATTTGATTTTAAAATTTAATTAGTTGATTTATTTTGGGTTTAATTTATAAATTATTCTGTTCTGAATTTATTATACCTTAATTATGATTATTTTACTTTTTCTACCCTTCAAATATTTGTCAAAAATTTTCCAGGGATTTTCTGAATGGAAAAACGTTTTTCTGCAATGCTTTTTATATTTTCAAATATAATTGTGATAACTACTCGAGAATACTCCTACAAACACATTCTATTGGTATAATTTTAATTAGAAAGGAAATGGGTAATAAAACGGTAAATCTTCAATAAAAATTGCAACACATGTATGTACTTATAATTGCAAAAGTACAGTTAACTTTTTTATTACTAAATATTTGACTTTCTTCAGTTGTAAATCAGTTTTTAATAAGTTTCCACTTTAAGTTATATTTAAATAAATTTTTTTTTGATATTTTGACATCCATTAATTTCGAATTTATAGGGATTAATCAATGTTTAACCATTAATATTTTTAGTTAATTTTTTTTTTAAGAAAATCTGAAGTAAACAATTTAATAATGTATTTTATTTGCTCATTTCTTTAATTTACGATTCATAAAATTTAAGCAATAATAAAAAAAAAGTATTATATTTAAAAAAAAAAAAATTCAATAAATTTGTATAAAAATTTATAGACCAAAAATGAATTTTTATGACACCATGTTTAGTGCTTAAACATTTCAGGTAATTTTGCTTAATGACTAATTTTGGTTTAAATTTAATGGTTTGATGTATACTTCTTATTATTATTACCATGAATTCCTTAGGTTAACTAGATTATTTTTAATAAAAGACATATTTGGTTTGTGAAGATAATTGTATAACACATAGTACACAACAGAGATAGTTGTATAACATTTGTATAACAAACAAAATTTTATCAAGTAAGTTGACTTATAGTAAAATGTGTTAAGAAGTTATAGTAAAATGCGATTTTATAAAATCGAATTTCCTTTCACTAATCATTTATTTTGATTATGCAAATATCGATATTTTGGAAGCAACTTAATTCTTCATCAGTGCTTACGACTATAATTAAAATGTTTACAATAAGAGTTATATTTATATAATTTGAACTCTAAATATATTAATTTTGTGTACAATAGTTATTAGTATATAGTAATGCTACCTGTTCTATAATTTTTTTTATTTATAAATTATTATTATTAAAATTTAAACTAGTCTATAATTACTTACGTAATAACCCTTATGCTAGTATTTATTATCTTAATTCTACTTGAACCGAAATTTAATTCTAATTCTGCTGAGCTCGAGTTGATTCGTATAGTTTTTTTCCTCGCCTTTCTGCTTCCGTTATATGTTCCTGAAATCTAACCATAATTAACCTCTTGAATTGACTTATGTAAGTTTTTGTGCAATCTTGATATGATATTTTGTATATGCCATTTATTTTTTCTATGACTTTCTTATCTTTAGCAGATCCTACCAGATTACACAATTTGACATACACAAAATATAGTGCCCAGATTGAACAAAAACTTACATAATGAACTTAAAAGTTATATATACAATCAAATTTAATTAAAGTACCTCTTAAATACGAACCCACATACTAAAAATTAAAGTTGGAAGTTCAAATAATATAATAACTGCTTATTTGGTCGAATACTCACATTATATACAACAGTCTTTTATAATCTTTAACCTAAAACTTAAAATTTAATAGAAAAACCATCATAGAGCCAAAATATTTACCAAATTGAAAACTAGAGCCAATGCAGTGAGGAAAATATATAACCAAATTACTTTAATTAACTAGAAATGCATCTTTCTCATTAAAAAAAAAAATGCAATTTATCAAGAATAATACATAAATCAAGAATAACATATATTCTATCGAACCCATTCTATCACTGAAGTAATATTTTTCTATTCTGTTAATCGCAGAAGTAAGCGAGTTTAAAATTGACATTATAACAAAGAAAAATTCCCAGTACTACCACCTAATACACTGACTTTTCATCGTGTCGGTGATGTGTCTAAAGGGAATTCGGGTGTTTATGTTATATATTTTGCTAGAATAATAGGAATAATCAATATATATGTACATTTCGTTTTCAGATTATAGGATTTCGAAAAAAAATTAATACTTAGCACTTTTCGATTTACGTCTCTATTGTTTGTGTTCCATCAATTTAATGCCACTTGTAGCTACATTAAACCGTTTTTAAACATTTACGATCACGTTTCTAAAAATTGTTTCATCTTGAACTACATGCATTAATTGCCACATTTCTAAACATACTTATTCAAGTTATATTATATAATCAACCAACAAACTCTTTTACATAACTAAATATTTATATTAAATTATTTACTATATATAAAATTATTTTAATATTCCCTCCCAGGTTTCAAAAGCAGATTCAATTTATACTTACAACCTCATTCATAAACAAATAAAGGATGCATAAATCTTTTTTTAAATTCTATTTTGACTTTTACAGCACATTTACTCATATAAATAATACATATAATATATATATATATATATATATATATATCTAGTATATGTTTTCAAAAATAAGTATTATTTTATATAAATATAATCATTTCTTTAGATTTCCAAATATTTTAAACCCTTTATTTGCTATACTATATATTTAAAATTCCCTTAAGGGAAATTATAAATTTTATAATCAATACATGAAATGCGCAACAAAATCTTCATTCATAACAATAAAAAAAAAAATATCAAAAAAAAAATATAATAAAAATAGCATAGGTATATTTTGTAAATACAGCTTTGCTATCTAAAAAAAAATACAATATTCTATTTAATTTTTTAAAGAACTCACACACAGTTGAAAATAGAAAAAAATAATATAAAAACACGAAAAAGAATATAAGTTAAATTTAAACTTCAGGGCAAAAAACTATTAAAATCTACTTTAAAAATATATATATAAAAAAAAAAAAAATAAATAAATTTTAAAAGTAAAGTCATTATGCTGTGTGAATAGAAAAATAATAATATAACTTTATTTATTTTATTTTCAGGATTTCATCCTAAAGGTATATAGATCCATATTTACATATTATATTATGTATTTTTGTTTTATACACTACCATAATAATAACAATATATATATTTAGAATGTCACGTTTAGAACATGCTTAAAAAACTTCTGATTGTGACAAATCACATAACCTCAGTATAGTGCAGCACTATATAGTGTAGTTAGAGTAGGAAGTAACAATGGTGCTTAGTGTTTAGTGTGTGAATCAACACAAAAAAATTGCACTATACATACAAATTAATTTAATCTTGTTGTTATTTTTTTTTTTTTTTACATTTCAAATTCAGACACATGTAAACATTATAAACCTCACCTTTTTTCTTACACCTTTTAATTTTATAATATTCAAATTGCAACATGTGAATTATGTATTCTAATTTATACATAATATGTATTTTGAAATTCAACATTTGAAATCAGTTGACTGTTTGTTTCGTATATACAACTTTGAATTTCTGTCCAAATAAAAATGTTGCCATAGGCTTTAAATTATTTCAACATGTAAATGCATTACTAAATATAACTTTACTAGTGAGTAAAGCTGCAAAAAAATATACATATACTTTTGTTGTTGTATTTTTCTTTTTTAATATTATTTTTTTTTTATCGGTAATTGGCTCCGAAAAGCTACTGCTTCTGATCTGATTTTCAGCAAATTTTCTGTTTAAGAAAAATGCTTTTAAAGATATTATAATAAGCTTCTATACGTGGGGTCGCGGTAAGAGCATTTGACATTAAGAGTTTAAATTGATGTTTTTAAAATCTTAATTAATAAAAATTTATTATTTTTTTTAGAATATTTTCCGTCAGACCGTCTTGGTCTTATAAGGGAACTACTACAACCTTATCAAGTATTTTTTTGTATATACATATATTATATATATATATATATATGGTTTCAAGGTGATTTAGGTATTTAAGATATCTTTACATCTAGGTTTCAAAAGGACATTTTAACCATTTTTGGTATTAAAACTGCTTATCATATAATATTCTTTAAAAAAAATTATATTAAATTTGAAGAAAATCAGATGCAATAACATTTCAGAACTATTGTCTTTTAATTTTTATTGTTATTATTGTGTGTGTATGTGTTTTTTTTTTTTTGTTTTAGTTTTATAATCAACGATATGAAAAAATTAGTTTCTCACGAAAAGAAAACAAAAACAGCACACACAAACAGTAAATTTAAACAAAAGTAATAACAAGAATAGAAATGATTCTAATGATTCCTCTATCTCAGTTTTTCTTTTAATTTTTTCTATTTATTTTTTTTTATTTTTTGTTCCTGTTATTCTTTTTCAAATCATTTGTATACAAATATTTAAAAAAAAAAAATATTTGTAGTACTGTGGCATTAAAATGACCTCAAGGATAAATGAAAATAATAGGTGTTATTATACAAACTCTTTGAAAAAACAAAACAAAAAAAAAAAAACAAAAAAGAAAATTAAATAAAAAATAACAACTTAAATTCGTGGCTGACGTTTTAAAGTGAGATGAACATTATTAGAATATAATGTTATGTTAGAAATTGTAAAATAAAAATTGTTTGTTACTTAATAACAATTTTCGAAATAAAAAAATAACAAATTTTTCTTACCGTTTCAATAATAACAGTACAATATAATGATTAATAATACTATATTGCATAATATACAATAATCAATAAATTATCTAACCCGTATTTTACACACTTGTTTTGTTGTCTTCTCTGTTTTTTTTTTCGTTTGTCAATTTAAAACGACAAAAAAAAATCTGTATAACAGAGAGTAACGGTATAAATTGGATCAAATTCGTTTTTTGGTAAAATGATAAACTTATCCGTGAAATCCAAAATCCGAAGGTATTGAATGTTATTACCATACAATATTCGAATTACCAGTTTATTTTATTGTGTATACACTTTGACAATATTAATTATTCAAAATTGAAACAAAAAGAAGGAATTGAGGAAGGAGTGAATTTATTATACTGGCAAAAGAAAATAGCCTTTTAACAAATATTGTAGAATACTTTAGGATTACATTTAAAAAATTGTTTAAAAAGTATTTTTGATTGCCTTTATAAAATGTGTTCATAAATTTAAAAATTCTTTACAAACTATATTTTTTGCAAAAATACGGTTATTATTACTATTATGGGAGATCTAAGATATGCCCTTTAGTGTAAAAATGATACCGTATTTTTTTCAATTTATAGATTAAATTGTATTCCATATTTTATTTTTTTATTGATTTAATTTAGACAATAACCGTATACGTAATAGTTTATTTAAAAAATATTAAAATTTTTGTATGTTCAGATTACTTATACATGCAGTGAAATTTTAAATTGTGAAACTTCTAATTAAAAATTAAAAAAATTTGAAAAAATATTTGATTTCGCTACGTCTCCTTTTAAATATCTGTCATTTAAAAAGGATAATAACAAACATTGACATTGAACTTGTTCAGATATTTTTACCGTTGTTTTTTCAAGTCACATTTTATATATAACGATTGATTTTGTTAATGTATTAAGACAACACAAAAATATAATGCGGCCAACTTTAGAATTAAAATTACAGACAGTTTGGTAATTTTTGCAGTGTTGGATATCATACATACTATGAACAAATGCATAGCTACAAAAATTTAAATATAAATGATATAACATGTACTAATTAAATATGTTTCTCATATTCTCGCACAATGAACAATTGGTTAAATGTAGTAGATATGTCAAATGAAATTTATTGTATACAGTCAGGAGAAATTTATTTTAATACTTTTTTCATTATATAGCATTGACTACAGTGGTTGTACACAGAACTAAAGAAGATATATAATTAATAATATAAAAATATATATATATATAATACAAAAACTATATATATACATATATATATTTTTGGTTTTTGTTATCATTATTTATATATGTAAACACAAAAAAGAAAAGGGGTAAAGAAAATTAAAGCTTTCCAAATTTTCACTATTTTAAAAAAAAATCAAGCCCGAACTAAACTGCTATTTACATGGTCAACTTGATTAACAATTTTATTCTATTATATTCAAACAAATCAACACCGATAAAGCGATAGCCCTGGCAGTTAATGTTTTATTACAATATTAGTTATAATAAGTAAAGAAATAATAAAAATTAGTTAACAAAACTTTTATGAAACGCCGTATACATAAAATCAATCAAGACCGACCCTGTCCGATTTGGTGTCTTGTGCAGTTTTGAAAAGTTGCTTTAACAAAAAAATTAATATGCTGAATATGCCATTTTTTCATTATCCATGATGTATAGACTATTCTAATGGGTTTTAATTTTAAAAATTTGGATAATATGGCTATAATCTTAACATCCAGAACTAAACAAAGATAATTCATTCTCTTTTCAAGGAATATACAATAACATAAACAATAAACGACATCTTTAGAAATTAGGTATGTCAACCAAAACAGATAAATTTTATTTCCGTTAGATAAAGCTTTTTTTGTATAATGAAATATTGATATCTTTTTTAGTAGGCGCTATGTGCAATTGCACAACTTGCGTCTATAGAAGGATCGGCTTTAATACTATGTATTTACATATTGATACAATGGTTTTGCCGAATAAAACTTAACTAAATATAAACATTAATGAGTAAATACTTAATTTTTATTTATACGAGTAAATATCATTTAGCATAGCTTGAGTTATAAGAATATTATTTCATGTATTAACAATTTAAATAACTCATACTGTTAACTCATCATAAATTAGTTTAAAGTTCAAAGAGTCCAAACAACTTCATTTATTTCTTTAATTAAATATAAATCACATTTTATCAAGAATAACAGAAAGGCAGACAATATAAAATTATTAGTTTTATTATTTTAGAAAACAAACTATATATACTTATATATATTTTTTGTATTTGCATCAAAATTTCAAATTTCATGAACAACCAATAACGATGAGTATAACAATAAAACAAGCTGTAATTGTGCACATAACTTTTAACGAGTTTTTTAAACTCACTTTACTTACCAATCGCACTAAATTGTTATATTCTTGTTTATTCTTATTATCCAAAAAAAAACAAAAAAAATTTTTACTAGAAAATTACATAAACATAGCAAAAAAAAAAAAAAAGAAAAACAATTCTAAGAAAATATTATAAAACTTATTACATCAGAAAAAGTAAAAAGAATAAAAAGCCGAAAAATACAATTACAATTTAACTTTTTAGTACAACTAACTAAAATCAAAATAAAATGTTTCTAAAGCCAATGAACTTTTCTACTAAAAAAATTATTTCATCTTCCTTGGAAATTATTTTCAGAAAATTGTAGGAAAACCAAAACTAACAAAAAAAAAAAAAAAAAATAATAAAAAAAATTTTGAAAATTGTTTTAGACAGGTTTGTCTGCAATTTTGGAAATTCGTAATATCAAAAACAACAAAACTATGCAAATAAAGTACATAAGTAGTTGACAACATACAATTTGACTATCAACATTTCAAAATGTTTATCAACATCGTGGTCAAATATAGAAGAAATGTTACATGCAAATACGATGTATTTAATTATGTATGTACATTTATATGAATACTATTTGTTTCACAGGATCATTTCTGTTTAGTTACTGTACTTATATATTGAATGTACGTATATGTATACATATTACAAAAAATTGGATTTTTAAACATATAAAGATATATTTCCTTTTTTTTTTTTGTGCTATACAAATAACGTAATTTCAGTTAATCTAATTTGAATTGAATCATTTGAATATTACTTTGGAAGCTTAAGTGGTTATAAATTTGCAAATGTAATGCATAAATTTATTAAAGTGTTTGGATTTAATTTAAAATCAAGTCGATTGGAAAATAACATTCAAAATATTTTTTAATTTAAAACCTAAATTCTTAAAATTTTAAATAATATGAAAAAAAAAAAAATGCTGTAGCTTACACTCAGTCATCATCAATAGTTCTCTGTTGTGTTTCAAGGTTATATATAGGTATAATTTTTTTCTATAGCTGAATTTGTGGTGCCTCAAAATGATTGACATCTAGCACAGAAATTAGGACTTCCAGATTTAAAGCATATTCTAGAAGTTATTTTCATTATTCATGAATGTAGGCTAAGCCTTGAAAATATCTTTTACTTGATTTAATTGATCATGTTTCGAAAGTTAACAACCACAACCTATCATCACTACATAAAGATATGTCACCTATAACCTCGAAAAATCTATATACGTCTAAAACAGTTATATTTATTTATATATAGGTCTATTGAAGTAGATCTTGTTTTAATAATAAATTGCTTAAAATTCATAAGAAATTGTTAAATCCACTTATAAATGGACGAGTTTAGAATAACTCAATAACAAACAATTAGAATAAATATCAAAACAGTGAAGATGAAATTTACATAGGAGGCCATCAAAACTTCATTTTCACTTTGTTATTATAATAAGAATTATTGAATTGAATAGAATTCAAGTTCAATATACTAGAATTGAATACGCTACTACCTTATGTATGTTAGTACATATCTGTAACAAATTTACGGAAATAATAGTAAAATAACTGTTTTGTTTTCTCGGTTTTTCACAACAATACTAATTTCATTAATTCTCCATAATATTTTTTATATTATGTTTTTTAAACAGGTACTATTTTAATATCATCGTGACCATCGTCAATCGTCATAACATATCATCATCATCATCAGAGATAAACCTTTAGAATATGAAATTACAAAAACGAAAATAAAAAAAAAATTAAAGTGGCCGGCTTAACTAGATTTGTGTTTTTTTTTTTATTTACTATGAAAGGCACTTTAATAAAAAAAAAAACATTTTTTTTTATATATTTCAAGAATTTTCTTTATATTGGCTTCCTACAATTGTTCTAATAATAGGGTTTCCATAAAATATTTTCATTTTAAATTTTTAGGTTTACAGTTGTAATTCAATAATAATTAATACATTGTATGAGAATTTCCGGACCTATTCTTAAAGATTATCTATTTAATTCTTAAATTTAATTCTATATCACTATAGTAAATGTAGTCTAATTGTATTTTTAATTCTCTCTCATTATGTTAATTTCATTTTAAAATTTTACTAAAATTGTTAAGTAATTTAACATTTATAGTTACTGATAAAATCATAACTATAATTTTTAAAACAAAAAAAAAATGTTTTTTTTTTTTGTAACGCAAGACAATAAAATTATTTTAATTCTAATATGTATATAAAAATAAAAAAAAAAAAAAAAAAAACAATGAATAGAATAATTTTTGGGTTCTTTAAATATATAATTTTTTTAATAAAAATCAAGTTGAAACTCCTAGAAAATCTTTAAAATCTGAAATATTAAAAACTTATTAATGAAGTTATAAGAGGAGATATTATGGTAAAATAATACACAAACTGAATTTCTTAATATCAGTTCATGTGCTCATCATTTTAAACTTTATCCGTATATCAAGCATCAAATACACTATTTTGATCATTCTATTTACTAAACATACAAGAAATATTTTCATAGTTATATACATTTATTTATATCTTTCCCACTATTAACTGATTTGACATTATCTCTGATTCTCACATTTGTACTGACACCTTATTTATCTACTTCAAATAAATCTATATTTCTACCTACTTATTTACTTTGAAATTTTTTTAATATTTATCAATGTTTTAGAATTAATAATTTAGGGTTTTTTGAGCCGCTACAAAACAAATATTTCTCAGGATATGCTTAATATCTATAAATTTTACGCACAACCTAAGTTGGAATACAATTCCTACATTGCCGGTACACCACGAACCGCGTTAAATTTTCCTGGCAAGGTTCAAGAGTATCATATCGACAGCCCTAATATGTAATGTCCTCCCTTGTACTACTGTATCGCACTTGTCGTACTGTTGGAACACTTTCCCTATTTTACAAATATCACGTAAATTTAGGCAATTATTCAAACAAAATAAAAATTTTAATGCTACACACTTCCACTGTGAAAATTCTTAGGTGACTCAAGGCTGGCAATGAAAATTCATTTGAAAAAAATTTATCAAAACTGGATATAAATATGAACAAAATTCAAAAGTATAAATTGTTACCGTTATTTTTAATTATTAATTAATTTGGTTAGTATAAAATAGCTCCTAGCAGAATAATTTTATTTTATTTTATTTTAAACAACTTGAGATCTAATATTCTATTATATTTCCCTAAATATGATTATTTGTATCTCAAAGAATTTTATTTAACATACCTACTAATGCACCAATATTTTATTCCAGAAATATAAACTAGGTACATATTTAAATATGTAAATTAATCATAGTTAGCTAGCAATACGCATTTCAATTGAAATATTTCATACTAATATTAGTTTTTACTCAATTAGTCAATTATAATTTTAAATTGTTTAAAATGAACAACATTTACTTACATTTTCAAATAATTAACATTTTTACATACATATCAATAAAATTTAGTGTTCTTTCTTAACAATTTAAAAAAAAATGGACACAAAAATGGACACACTTCTTTATTTTTATAGTAAAAAACAAAACAAAAAACCAATGTTTAACCGGCAAAATTAATATTAAATTCAAAACGAACACATGATCAATACACGTGCAGTGGAGTGACATAAACTGCTGAACTCAACTGCCAAACTAAAACTGCCTGAAGCTGACCGCTGACGTCTGACTCAACTGAAGTGAACTGAACTTCTGCTTTTCCTTTTAAAATTTAAAAATCAAATTTCAACAATACAAAATCCCCATTTATTATGTATCTACTACCCATAACTATTTAAAAATTAAAATTGAAAGCCAATTGATAAGTATATAACTAATATTTAAATGAGTTTCAAAATCCTGTCAAAAACTAATTTAAAAATTTCGATCAATTTCTCTCATTAAAAAAATTTCGTTTGAATTCAAAACTCACAGATAATGTTTTTAACTGTTAATATATCGTTAGAACTATTCTACTTTTAAAATTAAATTGTTTTTCACAATTGACCACAAATTATTTTCTAAAACAAACTTAAATTAAATAAACTAAATTATTTTACTATAACTGTAAATTAATTTGATTCACAAGAACATGTGGTATTAGTTTTTTTTTTTTTGTTTGTTAACAGTAAACAGTTATATTATGTACAATTTTCATAATTTTTATTACAATAACTTCCTAGAATGTTTAAGAAAAAATTTCAACAATAAAAAAAACTTGAATTTTTTTTTATTTTCATGTTTTAATTACAAAATGAAATTATTACATATTATTTATATACACCTTCGGTCTCGGGTCAATGTTTTTGCTGAACGCATGCCATCAATAAAATTTTCTTTTTTTACTTTCAAAGAAATCGAAAAAAAAAATTAATTACAGTCATTGGCACTTGCCAAATTGAGCAATCCGCATTTATTGTAGAAATTGCAAAATGTTTATATATAATAAAATAGAGTTCTATAGAGTTTATAGTACATAGTGCTCAAACAATTAATTCAATTCAAAATTATATTCACATTACAAGATTCAATGCATGTTAAAATATTTTTTTGAATTAACATTTACTTACGATTGCAAATTTATAATAAATTCTATGGAATGTTATGACTTAGTTGACTAAGTCATTATAAGAAAATATCAAACTTTTATTTTTTTATTTTAAATTCGTTTTTCACATTGTTAGAGGGTGCCTATGGTAGCAGATAATCTACAAAATACAATTTTGTTTTAGAAAATTATTTGCATACCCACATTCAATCTTCTTTAGTAGCTTGGTCTAAACAAATAGTTATTTAATTAGTTCGTTTATTTCCAAAAATTTGTTACTATATACATAGGTTATAATGACAGATTCTACTCATACTTAAGTTAGAGCTTAGATTAATATTATCTTATCAGGTACGAGTGTTATTTTATTCTATTTTTATTTTACATTACATTTGTTGTTTTATTTACAATTTATTTTAGTTGATAGAAGGAAAAATGGTGGAAAATTACAAAAACCTTTTTCGTCTAAGCAAATAAATTATAGTTAAACAAAATTGAATTTTTTAACAATATGAATAGATTACATTTCTCTACGTTATATCAAAGTTTAATAAACAAGTAATTTAGCCCCATAATAACATGAAGGAGGCATATTCAATAGACAAAAACTCTTTTTCACTCTGTATCTACGGCAAGATGCTTTATTTAATATATAAAACCCAATTTTTTAAGATTTTTCATTTCCACGTTTTTCTCGGTCTTATTCTAAAGTTTGCATTGCTATTTTATTATTTTTATTTCTCGGTACATGTTCGATCCGCCATTCTTTTTAATTTTTGGTACTTTTTCAAAAGCATTTCCTTTGGTTCGCTTACCAAAAAAGATAATTTTGAACAATATTGGGATCATTCATTGTGTCCAAAGAACATTAAAAATATTTCGGAGACAACAGTTAATCCACATTTGCGATTTTTCAATGATATCTGCAGTAATTTCACATGTTTCACAGACATAAAACAAAAATATAGATTCAATAAAACGGATACCTTAAAGGTTAGTTTGGTGCGTAATGAAATATTGTATAACTACATTGATATTAGCTTAACGGAGGAGCACATGGTTTTCTAATTTATATTTCAACGTTGAAATGAACATCTCCATCTGGAATAAGTATATACTATCACGATAATGACAAACAAACGGTTCTTAAGTGTTTAAGAGTTAGTCAAATTACTATTAAAAATAGTTTTGGTGTGCAGTCTTGACGCTCATTTTATTTTACTTCAAACGGATGGGTTTCATTAAAAATCGAAATTTCGATTGTTTTTTTTCAACATAAATATTACACCATTTCAATTTAAGATCAATTAAAAACGAATTATTTTCGAAATGAACTTTAAGAGCGATTTGGCTTAAAATAAAATCTCGTGATTACAATATTGAATACTTAAATATTTCTCATATGTACCTATAGTAATTTTTTGTGTGTGTCCTATATTAAACCATTAAAAAAATTAATGAACAATTTCACGTATGAATGAAAAATTTTGAATTAATGAAAAATTTCTCTGTCATAATTTTTTCTTTAAAAGTTAAATGATTTTTCAAAAAAAAATTTAAAATACGATTAATTACAAAAAAACAAAAGATTAACCCATACGGCGCTTACAACAAGTGATTGTCCATCAATGAATTAAAATTAAACATAAAAAAGTAAATTATTTTATAATTATCCTTTCTGCACATTAAATCATCATACAAAAACAGTTGTTAAGAAATCAAAGTCAATTAAAAATTTTAAAATTGCAATTACTGTCTACATTTTATCATCATTTTCTATTCAATTAAATAATACCACGTACTTTAAAAAAAATATTTTTTTTTATTTTATATTATTAAACCTATAAATTTCATTATTTAATTCCTTATCGTTTTTCTTTTTTTGTTATAGAAGCCTTCAGGAACAGCAAAACCAACTAAGTATCATTATTATCCACATAATCAACACATTTACCTTTTACCAGAATGTGCAATACAACAAGTGTGTAATGCTGTTTATGTACGTTTAAATTATACACAACCGTTATGTGCATGTCCATCAAGGTAAGGAATTTTTACTTATTTGTTTTTTTTTCTTTTTCTTTTTTTTTTTTGCTCAAAGAATTAATCAAAATTTATTATAAAAGAAAATAAAATGATTTATTTAAAAAAAATAATAAAAAAAAAATGAAGAAACTTCAATTTGGACATTTAATTTAATTTTTAATTTTATTTAATAGATATCGTGATCCTTGTTCAGCTAGTCTTAATGAAGATGATAATCATACAACCAAATTAGTTGGGGATAGTAAGAAAAAGGTTAGTTTTTTTATTTAAAAAATAAAATGTTAATAATTAATTGTATCAATCATTCCCATTGATTCTGTCTTGGTTCAAGGTCATATAAAGTCAATGAAATTTTCCTTTTAAGACGATTTTTCGTAAGAGTTTTATCTGTGGTTTAGGATTTTCCCAATATGCTTTCGCTCATAATAACCGTTCAAGAGTAGCTGATTTACTAGAATTTGAGTATTGCAATAACTCTGAAATATAACGTTACCAGAGACCCCTATTTATTAATTATAATTCAAGTTAAAGCCAATTTTAACGTTTTTACCAGAACAGGGATTTAAATATACTGTTATTTTTCACTATCATTGAATAGGTATATAAAAAAAAAATAATAATAATTTTGAACTTACTACGATACACATTACATTGTCTATACCTAAATGCTTACCTACATTTAATAATGAAAATAAAACTCATATGCTACCTTAGCTATGCACTGTCTTGAAATTTGTATAAATACGATGGTGTTGTGGTGTAGGGGTGATCGTGATGTGATGATTCATTTTCTCTCATTTTTGGTGAATAGATTGAATAATTTTGAGGTGAAATGTTGACAACTAACCCTATTATAATATATGATAACCTACCAAAACAAAAAAAACCTCAAATGAAACCTAGAACCTAGATCATTAAGTCATCACTGTAATGTAGGAGTAACCTCTGTTGAGTAATTACTCTTATACAAGATAAAAATTATTATGTCCAAAATACAACCATTGGCCACAAGTTTGTGGTAAAGCCTCTTCGAACCAGAACATCGAAAAAATATGGAACACCCCACCATCTTATTTGTTCCAAAAAGATATAACTTATAAAATAAAGTGAAATTTTTCTATTCTATTTCCTTCATCTCCTTTTCTTATTTGTCTTTTTTTGTTTATTATTTTTTACTATCTTTTTGCCCGATCTACCGGTCTAAGTTTATTTTAACCTTTAACGTCGTCGTTCGTCGTTTTCATTACTAATACAAAGAAATTTAAGAAAATATGGTGTTGCTATTCATTCCCTTAATTTCATTATTTCAACAACATAATGATTCTAAACATGTTTAAGACTTTGTCAAATTTGTTTTCCAGCATAATAGGATAGAAGTAATAAATTTATAATCATAATAATTTTAAAATGTTATACAGATAAAAAACTGTTTTTCTGCTGCTTTCAAAATTGCACCAGATAATAATTACAGTAATATACTAGATCTGTTCTTTTAACTTGAAAAAATTTGCAAACCATTTCAAGTTCAATAATTTCAAAATTTAATAAGCTCTATACCTTGAAGAAATGCTAGTATAATTAAATGCAATATGGTTTGCCTCCCAAAGATAAATAAATATTTCTGCCAATCTGTTAGCTTCTACATTTTAAATCAAAAATTGCGTGAAGACAATATAAATTGCCAATGTTTTAGTCAACACGGTAGGTGATTCAACTCTTTTATAAATAATTTAAAGTTTTATTTTTCATGCTCAAATAGCTAAACTTTTCACTATTATCCTTCTTAAATATCAAAAGATCTTTAATAAAGATGAATTATAGTCTACAGTACACAATTTATCATAATCTTCTTGATGCATAAATTAACTGTAAATTTTAATTTAATATTACAAAAAAAAAATAGTTAAAAAACTGTATTTAATTTATCAAACTATTAAAATATCCACCTCCTAAAATTTAAATTCAACAAAAAAGAAAACTTAAAACTCCAATGTCAAGGTTTTTCTTCATTTAAATAAAAAGAAAATTAAAAACAACAAATTTTATACGCGTTTTCTTTCAATCTAATAAATTACTAATTTCATCTGAAAAATAACTTCCTTGAAATCTTTTGTATACTCATATTATAAAAAATTAGCGGCAGGAGTACGATATAGTAAAACATCAGTTTAACAAAAACATTCAAATTTACAAAATTAATCGATTTTAATATATAATGTATATCCAAGTATGTAGATACGAGTGTAAGAAGCAACGCGCAAAAAACAACTAAATAAATTGGTTGCGTGAATAATTAATTTTATGACCATAAAAAGTTAAATCCTATCTTACCAACCTATCTATACTACCAATAAATGTACTTACTTACTTATTTATACTACATACTATCTATACCATTTCACAATTTCTTTTCATGCTCATGACTCAAAAAAAAAAAATAATAATAATAATAAAAATTCAATCAACTTGAACTTGTCCATATCATATAAATTAAAATTTTTACATAAATTCCGTTTTGATTACGCAAATTCATCTTTATGCTAAAAATTATACAAGTTTTTGATATACGCAATTTGTCGACATAACTTTTAACGCAATCCAATCTAAATATACATGGGTGCATAATAATATATGTGCATATAATGGTAATATATTTACATAAAAACTAGAGTTAAGATTTGTTGTTTTGGCTATTGCGGTTATTATTGATAGTGTAGTGGAGTAAAAATTATACAAACTCATGCATTCAACCAAAATTCAAATTTGTACATACATGCATAAATTTATTCAAGGTATACCGCATTCTAATCATTTTTGAAACTAAACTTAAAATTGAAATTTGCACAACAATGAAGAAGCAAAAATAGTAAATCCACCTACATTAATTGCATTAAAAAAATTCTTTCAAAACGATTTTTAAAGAAATTTATTTGAAAATGTATTTTTGCGTAAATTAAAAATGTTTGTTCGTCTATGGCTAAAAATTATTTTTTTCAAAGTTATATACACAGTAACCGGCATCATTTTGCATTTTAAAATAATAAAATAAAAACTTTATGTTTGTTGAAATAAATTTATTCAATAATTTTGTTTAGAACATTTTATTTTAAATACGAGCTTTTATTTTAGTATTTTAAAATGTTTTATTTATAGAGTCCACAGCATATTCGATATTTTACATTAACTGTTAGATACATAAAAATATTAATAATTATTCCTAAAGTTGTTTTTAAACAACTAACTGAATTTTCTGAACTTATAACTCTACTGTTTTAAGCTAAGTCCATGAACATGAGAGCAATTTAAAAAGTTGAACTGATTATCATCTTAACGTGTTTTAAGATACTCTTTAGAAACAAAAAATATTTTAAGCCTTTTAGGGATCAAAAATAAGATTATGCAATGTCAACGATTCAAGAATGAAAAAATAGGATCAGTTTTAAAATTATTTAATCAAATAATTTAAATGAAAACCAATAGAATTCCAGTTTTTGGAATTTAAAGAAATTGGAATTGGATACCAAACAAAATTTTACTTTATATGAAATGCAAATGTACTGACATATTTGAAATGTCGTGACATATGCACAGTTATTCAATACATAACTGTATTCAATAATTCTATTTTTTTACTGCATTCGATACACAATGAGACGTTTAGTATCTACAATTTTGTATAATCTAAGTAAGTGTATTAGAATATGATAAAAATACTAAAACTAAGAAGATATCAAAAATAAAAGCAGAGCAAACTTAATTTACAAATAATAATAAAACCATAACTAAAATAAAATACTTAATAATAATTAACTTATTAGTAGGAAGAAATTCAACATGTCAAAACACAATAATTCAACCAAAACACAATAAAACAACCACCTGTTTCAATATAATCAATCTTTTAAAATACTGGAAGCAAGCATATAGTTTACAAAATGATAGGTGCGTTGGAATTGTACCTTATAGCAATAGGAAGCGAATTCTACAAGCATATTATCTTCAAAGAAAGACAGATGTCTTAACCTACCTTGATGATGGCGAGGAATATTTATTGTTAAATAGATCTCGGGGATCTAACAAAAAATAGCCATATTTAAAATTTATAAAATTACTAGATCTACAGTCTAGAATACATTTAAAGATATCATAGATCCTTTTATATCTGCAACGGTTTTTTAAAATACTCGTTACTTGCATTAAACATAATATTAAGTTTAGAAACATCGTTATCACTCATCGAAGAATATATTCTACATTGCAATACAAAAAATGTGGTAAGATAAAAGATTCAACTATTTGCACTTAACTCTTAATGGAATATAAGAGTAGATCACTTCCAAAGTTTACGTAATATACGATACACCGGATTTGCTATTAGAGTAATGTCAATCTAATGTTTTGTTAAATACAACAACTAAGTTTTAGCACGATCAACGAATATAATATTATTATTATTCAGTATTAAAGGTGGGGGAAATTATATGGTAAATCTTTAGAATATATCACAACAGCTTCAGATTTAAAGGTTAATTAGCCCATTAAGAAACAACTTCAAGTTCAACATTCAGTTTGACTATGTAATGTGTGGCAATAGATCAGCTAATACAAATCTAATGTGCATTATCAGCATAAAAACGACAATGAGCTTTAGTTCAGCAGTCTGGAATATCATTGATAAATAATAGATGGCCCTAATATGTAGCAAATGTGACATTAATAAAATTTTCAGGTTTTGAAAATGCATTTTTGACATATCGTAATTTTACAGAATTTTCCCGACTCAATGATTTTCCTTAAACTGGGTAATAGAAATTTGCAAAAATCATTGGAAACAGTAGGAACCTATTTTAAAAAATTTAGCAAATTTTACAAATTAAATTCCAGAATACAGATTGTCTATACAATATTTTGATATTAGTTTTTAATTCATTCCAAATGATTTGAAATTATGAAGGGTAAAGAGATAAAATAATATTTAGCTTAATTTTTGTCAAAATATTATCACTAAAATCAAATATTATATCACAAACGGTTCTATTCTAAAAAAAAAATTTCTGAACTACATTCATTCATTACATTCATTACATTCTAAACCTTTCAGGAAAGAAAATTATGATTTTAAAAATACTGCAAAGATTACCGAAAATTGACAAGAGTTTTATACTATACTTAAAAATAACTAGCAGTCATTTAAGTTAACTAGCAAAAAAACATAAAATTCAACTGCAGTTATAGCGAGACGTAAAATGAATACGTCAAAATTTTTGTTATAATCTTTGATAAAATATTCTAAAAAAAACAGATTCTGTTCAAAATTTTAACAATTTATGTTCAATTTATATTTTTTTTTTTTATGATCTTGTCATCAACTTAGAATCACCTTTTCGTGCTTAATTAAGTACGGTACTGCAATTTTACACTATAATATCTACAATAATTCGAGTATTTATTTTAACAAATTACTGGCTTATCATTAAATGTGGAAAACTACTACTATTGTCAGGAACTAAGCCTTGTTAAATAGAATAGTTTCATTTTACGATTACGTATATACAGATTTACAGATTTTTTTTTACAGAATTTGTTTTAAAGATGAATTACAAGAAAATAAATTCAAATATTTTATAGAAATTATTAAGGACACATTTTATAGATTTCATCTATTCAATTACTTTAATTTCTGGATTAATTTTTAACACAGATTCAATTTCATAACGTTTTATTCCGATTGCTTTCTTTGAAATTCGTTAAATCATGAAAAGTTCTAAATATAATGAAAAAATAAAAATCTTCAATAAGAATCCAAATTTTAAGGACTAAACTTATCAAAACCTTCACTTACAACGACAAGCAATAATATCATATCATGTAGCAAGCACAGCCTCAAATCTCATATAATAAATATAATCTATTTCTTCTACTACAAAATGACTTGCGCGAACAGCATTTGATAGAATGGACTACCACCATAGACTAATTAATGAAAAAATTATAGGTTTTATTTTCAAATACGCAACAAAAAAGAATACCCAAAACAAACTTAGTTAAAATTAAAAAAAAAAATTAAAAGAAGTATCTACCTATATCAAAAGTGGACTGGCTATACATAAAATCTCCTATAGATGATACAATTCTCTTCCCACTCATTTAAATATCACTTAAAATTAAATTTTGAAAAACACAAAAAAAAAATGTATTTTATCCCTTTATCTCTCACGATTTTACATCATCTAGAATGAATCACAACCTATATACTTAATAAAAGTACTAGACAATCTGTATTGCGGTATTTTATTTGACCCACTTTTTAGACTGCATATAAAAATATGAGAACAATTTTTAATTCATTTGAATATCAACATAAGTGAACTCTGAGAGAAAAATAACAAAAATATTATTTCCAAAAGAAAAAAATTTATGAAGAATTTTATAGACCTATCAGATATGGAAATAGTTTTTGCAAAAAAAAAAAAAAAAAAACAGAAAAATTTTTCTTTTACCAATATAAAATACCGTTATAAATTTAATCATTTAATCAATTAAAATTTTAAATTTTTCCTGGGAAAATTTTCAACTAAAACATTTTTATTTTTATGAAAAGTTGGAAAAAAAAATTAAATTAATTTTTTTTTTTCCAAATCGCATGCTTCACTAATTTACTTTTGAGGTTATTTAAAATGATTTTAATTTTGTTTGCCAAAAAAAAAAACATGAATAACGTTGGTGTCATGAACTTTGAAAGACACATTTTATACTTGATAAAGTGTAAGTGTCTTCCTTTATAATAGTTTTAATTCAATTAATTTAGTTTAACTTATGATGCATCGATGCCGCAATACTAGACAACATCAACTAAGTCCATTACGATATTCTGCAACAACTTAATTAATTACTGTGATTTTCTTCGAAAGTATTAGAAATTTCAATTACGAAAACCGATTAAATCAAATTTAAGTGAATCTATAAAACATCTGTAATTGCCTGGAAACTTACAGATGATGTCAGTTGGATGAACTGAACATTATAAAAGAATAATTGTATATATGATATTAACGAATAACAACTGACCAAGAACCCTGAGTTGTTTTAAAATCGACAAAACAATGGATTAACACTGTATTTCAAAATACGATAAAATTCTTTTTCAAAAAAATAATTTAAAAACATTTTTTCAGTGAACCCAAAGTTGCAGAAAAAACCTTAAGAAAAATATTGAGTAATGTGACACCAATTTAGAAAAAGAAGAGCATGAGGATTGTTTTAAAAATTTTCATACATACATTATTTTTTTATTTTTTGTATGTAAAATTCTAAATCTATGGAATGAATATATAGGGTATCTAACAATTTGCAATGAGAAAACTTATATATTTTGTAGAGTAACTGTACCAGGCATGTGGACTAGGAGTAATGGGTGTGTTAATCACCTGTTAGTTTACTGATAGTCTTCTTGTTTAACTATATACATTACAGTTTATTTCGGCTTCTTCATAATTGTTTATATTCCCATTTATATTCCCATTTCCTTTTTCTATCACTCTCTGAATTTTGTTAAAAATGCATTTTTAAGTTATATAATCTTATGTAATCTGAAGCCATCCAAACTTTCTTGATGACATGATTGAAATTGTTTTGTTTTCTATATTTTTTCCATAGCTCGGATACATTTCAAAGCTGTTGTCATTAGGTTTTTCAAATTGTAGTTATAATTAGTCTAAAAGCTGTTCGCACAACTCATCACTTAGTAAGGCAAATACATTTTATTTTCTACGACATGTTCATAACTGCTATGATGATATAATATTAATAATTTCGTTTATAATTTACTCTTGCAAGTATACTCAAACATTTATGCGGCCCAAACAAGTATACTAAAGACTGATGATTGTGCACGTTGTAAAAGAGTTAATTGAAAAGAAGTTTGACGTAGAATATCCTGTACTGTTTAAATGAATATTCAACATTTTAGTATTTTCATATCAGACTTATTTGACATTTTGTGTTTTTGACATTCCACTATATTTGTAGATAAAACCTATTTTCATGGTTAATCATACGTATAAATAAAAAAAATTCAACATAATGTACCGTTACTTAAGAATTTTCTCTTTCATCTAATTTTTTGGTTTTTTTCATTTTTTATTATTATTATTTTCAAGGGAAAAGTATGAGTTTAAAAAATAAAATAAAATAATTTTTCTAAACTGGGACAAGTTAAGCGTAATAATTGAACAGCGGAAGAATGAAAATTTTAAAATTTTCTATTTTTTTTTTGTTTTTTTGTAAATGATTATGTCAATTCTTAAAATGTTGTACATATACCCTTACTGTTAATGAAATACTATCACAATTTCAATGATTGCACGATTGTTGTTGCTTGAGGATGTTGGTGTAGTGTAGTTTAATTAACTTTTGATGTTTATGAAAATTTTATATTGTGTACTGTCAAAATGATTTTGTTATTTTAAAATTGAATACTCGTTTCAAAGTAATTTTTTGTGTTCTTATAAATTTTTTTTATTACATTTACACCTTTTACTAATAATAAGTTGATTTGTGAAAAAGTTTACAACTGCTTAACAGTAGGTGAATAGGTTCAGAACTATTTTCACTATGTATCTCTATGATTTTAAAATGTTATTAAATTTAAACATTTGCTTTTTAATTCTGTCAAAAATGATATTTACACTGTATTTACTTTGTAACACAATATATTTTGCACAATATGATATTTGGTAGCTATTATAAGGATGATAATTCAAATGACATGAAGTCTCAGAGTTATAATTACAACGATTAGCAGTGATGAAAATTGATTTGCGGCACGTTACAATGATTTATATTCATATTGATAGACAGATTCAAAATGAATTACAACATTTCAAGGGCATTCAACTAAAACACTTACTTATATAGTATTTTCATCGTAATTAAGTCAAACTGATTCAAAGTGAATCACAGTGATTTATAATGATTCACAATAATATAGAAATAGTTATTTACAATATAAATAATTTAAATGCTCGTGTAGATATTTACATTAGTTTGAAGTACAAAGTGATGTAAGTAAAACTGATTCAAAGCTTAAAAAAAAAAACAAAAAAAACAATGGTTTATAATGATTCACAATAATTGATAACAATTGTTTTCACTTACTCAAAATTGATTCACTAATTTTATTATAACAATTTTTGGATTATAATATTTTGTGACTTCATAATTTCTGCACAATTTATGCAATTTTTTTTCTTCAATATTTATGAATTGAATAGAAGAAAGAAAAAGTGCACCAGAACTTTCTATTAACAAACAATCAACAAAATTTAAAAAAACGTCAAATTGGAAAATTTTACCAAAGTTAATTAGTATTTTATTTTTTTATTATTTAATCGGATTTTTTTCATTTTTAGTGATAATTTAAATTGAATAATTTAATTGTTGTCAGGTTTCCATTCACTAATAATTTTTTAATATTTGATTGCATTCAAATCAAATTCAATGCAATCAAATATTCAGAAATTTTTAGTGAACGGAAACCTGACAAGAATCAAATTATTTAAGTTAACTAGTGATCATTAACACTGTTCAATCTCAACAGATTCATTGCAATTTCAACACAACATCTGCATTTTTGTACAGATTTTTTCAATTATAAACTGGATCTATTATCCGTCATCGATATCACGATATTAGTCGGCACTCAACACGTTAAAAATTTCATAGAATTTTATTGGAGAGTAAACAGAAATTATAAAAGATCAACTTACGTCATATCCATATTTAAGAGTTATTTTTTAGTTGTATTTATTTCAAAGCTGTTAATTAGATGACACATTTATTTAATGATTCAACTTTTTCTAAGCTCATTGATTCTATTTTATAGGCTTGTGCTGAAATTTTTTCATCTCTTTCATATATTTTGTACATTTGTACTGAGTACAGAGTAGTCAATTTAAAAGATAATTCTTTAGAAGACTATTAGACAACCTTTTAGTTAGTATTTTTCTGTTAGTATCAGCTATAAATCGTCAAATTGTCTATAATAAATCGTGTTATCTGTTTTGTATTCCAGTATATGTTAATATTTCGTTACTATTCATTATAACCTGTTTCAATTTCCGAATAGTTCTTTCATATATGGCATTTGAAAAATACAAAGACTATTCTAGTTATTTCTGCACAAACAATGAGCACTATATATAGTGCATTTTTGGTTTACATTCAATTGTAGAGCCAACCTGCCGAAGTCAAACAAAACTCTAAAATCTATACTGCTTAAAATCCCGTTATCGTTAAAAATCGCGTTATCTTTCCAAAGTTTTTACAACCCCCCTTTTTCGTTTCCGTACAGTATTTGAAATTTTTTAAATGTCTTCAAAATAACATAAGGGTTCTGGCATCACAGATCTACCTTTTTTTCAGTATTAAAAAATAACAAAAAAAAGAAAACTTTATAAAAACCGTTTTAGTTTTTTTGTTTTGTTAGTTTTTTTTTTAACTGTACATTTCTTTCTCAAATGAGTACAAGTGCATGAAATTAAAAGAAAATTTATTTTGAATACTCAGTGACTCCTTCTTTCTTGGATACTTAACCTCAAAACTGTTTATAACTTTATTATATACGCTAAGGCTTATATTTCTATTTCTTTTAATTTCTTTGTTACTGCAACACTATTTATCACTATTCGGCGCATATGAAAAAACAAAAAAAAAATGATACAAGTGTCTAAAAGATGAAAAAAAGATGATGATGCACTTGAAAGAATCATGTTTAGAGACAAAAAAAAAAAAACAAAGCAAAAATGAATCTCTCATGTCATGCATCAAAAAAATTGTTTTTGTTTTTTTAATTCTTTATTTCTTTTCACAATCTTATGATATTGTCGTGATCATTTCCCACTATTCTTTTCAATGATATAATATAATATAATAGTATATGGTATGGCATGGTATTGATATGAATTAAGTAAAAAGTGAATTTTCCGTAAACTATTCACAAAATTTCAATACAATATGAATTTGAGAATCTTTTAAAATAAAAATATGACTTCAAAGAAAGATTATTTACGAGTAGTACCAACCAGAAGCTTACATAGCACCACCACCTTGATTATTATTATTAAAGAAAAAGAAAACTTGAAATTTTTTTATAATAAAAGACAACAACAACAACAGTAACAACAATATTAATATTGAAGTAAACAACGTAAATTCAAATTTTAAACAATAAAGAAACCAGCTGTTGCATTTTAATAATGAGGCACTTAAAAGAAAAAAAGCTTGCACTCTTCACTGAATTTATGGTGACGATTATTGTCATAAAGTTAAAATCTTTTCTAATGTAAATTAAGATGAACTTAAATCTTTTTTACTTTTTTTTCTATATATATATTTTTTTTTTGTGTTTTTTTTTTTTTATTAAAAAGACATCAGATTTTGACACACTATAGACATAAAAACCTAAATAATTTATAAAATAAAGTTTAACATTAAAATAATATTTAAAACATAAGAGTTATGTTTGTCTTAGGTTACTAGTTTTCTAAAATTTGTGTTATGTTAATAAAAATAACTAAAAAAAAAAACAATAACAGTAAAAGAAAAAAACAACTAGCCACAAGAAATTAGAGATGAGGGCGTCTCCATAAACAAAGAAAAATAAAATAAAAAATATTCATCTTAGTATAGATACGAGAATATATATATGTATACAATTAAAGTCAAAAGTCAATGTACACGTGTAAAGGGTAAAAAATTACAAAAAAAAAAAAAAAACAGTCAAGAAATAACAGTAAAATAGAACTACTGTCAGTTTAATAATATACTGCGTAACAATTTAACTGCCTTTAGTTTTTTTGCTTGATTGCAACAGTTTTTGCCCAGTACTACCTACTTATTTATTGCATACTTACAATTTGTGATTAATGATTTATTGATGTTGAATGGTTATAAATCATAGCATCCAGTAATTGAATAAAAGTAAAATAGAATAACTAATGCATATATACAAGATTGCATCATCACTTGGTTTGAAAGCCTCGGTTCTTTTTATCAGTTGGGTTGAGAGTAAATAATTATAATTGTTTTTTTTTCATATATAAGGTATCGAAAAAGCAATTATGTTGATGTACAACTTTTAAATTACTAGATTTTAATATTAAAATTTTTCTAATTATTGTTCCAAAATTCAGCTCTTTTTTATAAATAATTTTCTGTAAGTATAGGACCAAAGATTAAGTAAATACATTTAAATGTGGAATGTAAATTAGTAAATATATGTAAATAGATAAATTTCCTGTAAATTACTCTACTCTTAACTATTTTAGTATTTTACCCTTCAGTAAATTATTCATATATAAATTATCATGTAAAATATCCATTACCAATAAAATTATCGAACAAATGCTCAATTTTGAATATCTGAGCGTAAATATTACTAGCTTTCGCAACACGGAAACAGAAATAAGAATCCAAGCAGGAAAATCCGCAGTCATTTCAGGTTGTCTTCGAAATGTCATATGGAGAAACAAAAACAAATTGAAAACAATAACAAATTGAAAACAAAACACAAATGTACAAAAACTGATGGGACAACCGCGGACACATTTAAATGAAAACAAAACTGCCAGCTACAGAAATGCGGACTATGAGGCAAATACATGTTAATATACGTTGGTGGATCGTGGATACATTTTTAAAAGATAAGAAACGTAGCAACGAAATCAGAACGCATACGATATTTAAGATATTGTCCGTTGCAGTCCAAATAAACAAAGAAACTGGAGAGATCTTGAAATGGAATGACAGAATTTCGTTAAGCTGAGTAATGAATGGCCAAATCAATATCAAATGTCTAGCAAGAAGACCTTCAAAACGATGATATGAAGATAATATATATATATATATATTAAACACAAGCCCTAAATGCCTAATTAAAAAACAAGAAGAAGACAAAGAATTGTCAGTTAATTCCTAATTTAAACGGATCTAAGATTCGCCATTGCACTTTGGGTCTCAAAAGTTATCTGTTTCTAGTTATTCAAGTTTTCAATTAAAATATTTATATTGATATACATTATATTTCTAAACATTCTTAGACAAAGATTATTACACCCATTTACCTTAAACTGAAATTCAGAAGGAATGACTCAAAGACAATTTTTAAAGCTTAAATTATGGCAATTATATACGAATTTTTCATAATGAATTCCACGATACCATAGGATGAACACTCAAACTGCGTTTATGCAAAAGTTATTTTACAACATAATTTCCGTGAGCGGGGTTCGAACCCTTTGACTAGTATTCAGATGGCATAGCCACTATTATATCAGTCGACAATGATTCAAAAATCAAAATAAGTCGTTAAATAATGTTCAACTAACTTAGTTACATAGAGACAAAAGTATATAAAACTGATACTATTAAAACAACAAAGTTCAATTCAAACATAGAACGATTGATTCATTGTTCATAGTCAAATATCAATTAGTTCATTGTTAAGAAATACATCGAATCTCAAATTGTGAATAAACGAAATAAATGATGAAGAAAATAAATTAATGAAGTAAAATCGTAAACAAAATTAAAACTAAAATTAAAAACAGTTTTATATAATTGTGCATATAAAACTATTTTTACACAGATCACATAGAGCCAAAAATGTGATAAAATTTGTCAAACAGTTTATAAACAGGAACGACAGACTAATTCTGAAATGCAAGATATAGTTAAGATATCATTATCATGGTGCAGCATAGTGTCGTAAGACTCTTTAGTCCACTAAATATAAAAGAAAAAAATAATTTATTGGAATATCACATGTTCACAAACTTTTAACTATGACTGTAAATAACATTTTTATTTTTTTTTCCACAAAAATCATTTTCTTGAATTCTTAACCTTTTAAAGTTATAAAATGAAAATTTTTAAACGATAAAATATTTTTTGGGAGAGAAAATTACTTTTTTGTTATTATTATTATTGTTGTTATTATTATTATTCTCTTTATAAGGTAAATTAAAAAATATTTATTTTAATGATTAAAAATAATAATTTACAAAAAAGAAAAAAAAATTGAAGAAAAAAAGAACCACTTAAGGTACAATTTTTGTTTTCTTTTATTAAAAATAGATTTTCTGCATTAGATAATAATATTATGAGAGACTACAAAGAAAAACAAGACATGGAAATTGGAAACTATGTGTATATTTTTTTTCACAAAAATTCCAATAAATAATTTGAATAGTTTCTAATTATAAATTAAATGTATATATATATATTTTTTTTTAAATTATCATGATTCATGACTATTTTAATTTTTATTATTTTTTTTTTATTACAATTCGAAAATGTCAAATTATAAAACATAAAAAATTCTCTTGCATTATGGAATTTTTCACTATATGAATTACAAACACATTAAATTAATGCAATCTTTTGTTTGGTAGTTGAAAAATTTATTTATTGAAATATTTAGTCTGTTATAGCCATTACAATCATTAACGTTAAATTCAAACAACCCGAAACCATCTGTGGGACAGATAAGCCATTTAACGTCTACACAAAAATTTTAGTGTTAATTAAAATTTGTAAATTGCAGATCGATAGTGTGTTAACTAAAACACACTATCGATCTGGAATTGATAGTGTGTTAACTACTACACAATATCGATCTGCAATTGATAGTGTGTTACCTACTACACAATATCGAGCTGCAATTTAAAAATTTCAATTTGCACTTATGTAGACGTTAATGGGTTTGTCATCTAACTAGAAATCAGAAAGAGCTAATTCGAATTTGAACATTAGAACATGCATATTTCATTAAAAAAAATTTTCATAAAAATAAATCATCCAAATAAATACCATGTTAAAATATAGTTGAAGATAAGGCAATTTCAAATATTTATTTTGTGTTTTTGTTTGGAATTTCTTTTTAAATAATAAATTTTTTAGTTTAAATTATATAAATAAGTCTTGTTTTCATAAACGCAGAAAAAAATGCGTCGCAGATTTTTTTCTCTAATGTTTATGAACACGAAATCATTTGCAGATGAGCAGAACAAATTTACGCAGACTTTTGTGTTCAGAAACGTCATAAAAAGTTTTTAGCTTAAGAGTTTTGTATTTAGTTGCATTAAAAAGAAAAACATTACAAACTTTTAAAATTTCGTTTAGCACCTTGGCCCACAAAATACTTCCCGGAAATGAACTCGGATTCCATCTGAAGCTTCATCGAAATTAAGACTTTCACTTCTGCGTCTTAACCAAATATGTGGAGAACATACGTAAATACCAAAATATTTCACATTATTTTAATATTTATTAAATTATTTTAGCATTTATTAAAGATAATAATTAATATTTTTAATAAATAATAATAAATTCAATTTTAATATGTGCTTACAAAATATCTTGCAAGTCCATTTTAGTTTGTTTTATTTGTATTGCAGAAATTGCAGCAACTTTTTTCTACCTGCAAAATCTTACCGACGCTGATGCAATACTGATGATTACGAACACAAGCTCCTGCTTTTTAACTTTAGCAGATTTATCGCATGACTTTGTTTATGAACACAAAATCTGTAAATCTGCGAATGTTAAATTAAAAGTGAATCTAGATAATTCTTCTTCTTATATGGTTGAGCTCCATATAACTTGAATTATTTGCATTATCAAATCTATTTTTTTTTCTTTATTTTTTAATGCGATATTTGATGCATATATACAATTCATTTATAATGTATTGTTGTACGTTAAATTTATAATAATATACTTAAAAAAAATGCTTACATTTTAAATATAAATATTAATATTATAGCGACCGTAGCATAGCCTGGCTACCAAGTTGTCTGGTCTAATAATTTTTTGACTATTAGGCGTACTCAAATTTTGTAATAATTATTAATTAATTATAATTTATTAATTTTAAATATAAATTTTGTTTTAATTATAATCTTATTCAATTATTTATTAGTTAAAGTTCAATTTTATTATTAAATCTAATAGTAACATGATATTAAATATAGAGAAAAATATTTAGATTTGATTTAATAAAAAGATAAAAAAAGAGTAAGATTACTAATATATTACTAGTTAATTTAAAATATAAAAATAGATATTTAAAACCTAGCCAAAGCTCTCTGATCAAATTGTGAATTATAAATCAATTTTTACTTTCCTAATATGTGTTGAAACGATCACATATGAATACACATATATAAACTATATAGAATGAATGTAAAACGTATGCAAAAGTGCATTTTAATTAAGTTCATACTTTATAATATAATTTTACTTGAATTTAATTTTATTACTTTATTAAGTACTTCATTTTTATTACTATTTCTATTACTTTAATTACATTTGATATTTTTTATAATTAATAAAAGAAGAATAAATTCTTTGTTTGTCCGGTGAGCAATTTCGATCTAATGAGATGTAAAAATTAAAAAACCACCGATTTCCTGCTTGAAAAAGATAAAAGGATAAGAAGAAATCGAACACAAACCCAAACATTCATTAGTGCAAAATAGACTTAATAAAACTTTGTTACCCTATGCTGAAAAATTCAATGCGTTTCATAATAAATAAATGCAGGTGTGAATTTAAATAGGTAAAAAAAATATTTAAAAGAACATCGATTTAACACACAAAAAATGAGAACATTTTTTTATGCTTTAATTTCAAGAAATTGTGAATCTACAAAGTATATTGATTAAAATTTAATTTGAACACGTATAATAAAAAGTGCAATTGAATTTTTAATTTATAATGCAAAATATTATCATTACTTTCCCAAAAAAAATCAATTCACCTAAAAAGAAAAATAAAAATTTTCATTTCTAACCAAACCAAATCAAATCAAAGAAAACACACCATACCAGTTCTATTGAAATATTAAATTTTAAAATTGAAATTATTACTATTATTATAATTTTTTGTTTTCAATTTTAAATTAGAGATGTAATTGAAAAATAATTCAGACCACTTGAAAATCAACATTCAAATCAGAAAAGATAAAATGAAATTTAAAGAAAAGTCTAGTCACGACCTGCTACAATTTATTGTAATTTTGAATATACAAAAACAAAAAAAAACACTACTCTCAACTTAATGTTTTCCTTTTTGTTTTATGGGACTAAATATACTCAAAAATCTGATTTTAATTTGTACTTTTTGTTTTTTTTTTTGGAAATGAAAAACCATTTCTATAAAAAACAAAAATTCTATTAAGATTCAAAAAACATCACTGTGAGAGTTTTCATTAAAAGAAAGCAAATCAAATTTTGGGATGGTTGACATGACCAACTTTGATATACTCGTACGACAAAATTACATATCAATTTAGTGAAAATTTGGAATAGAACAACAGTAAATGAAAATTACGTGGTAAAATAAAGGAAAATTAAATGATATAGCAAGAAAGAGATAATTATCAACAAAAATGATAAATGAAATTATTTTATATACATTGGTTATTGCGCACTCGGTGACTTACCATCATTTATTTAAAGTTTACAAGCTCAATTCATAAATTAAGATTTAATTCGTTTAAATTAAAATTTTATGCTATTAACTGAATTGTCCTGTATAACTATAGATTGAACTAAAAACAAATTATCAATATTATAATACTAACCAATTACCACGAATTCTCACATATTTAATTTTTTAAAGAAAATAGGTTGCACCTACTGAAATTGCTATTAGTTTCGTTATTTTAATTTAAAATTATATTTCAATTTTTTTCAACGGTTCATCTATTATAATATTGAATAGATGCAAATAATGTCTTGGTTTTACAAATTATAACAAAACATAGAGTCGATGGATAGAAACCCCATTTATAGAATTATTTGTTTACAGTTTTTCTCAGAAAATCATTAAAATGTTTCCAACACCTTAAATTTTCCTTTTACTTTTATTTTTAAAAAATTGTAATGAAAAAATGCATTAAATGGATCATAATGATCTCTAAAATGAAAATGAAAATGAGGTAATGTAAATTGAAGAAAATTTTAAAGACATAAAATGGAAATATTTTTTTTTTAAATATTAGTTTTTCAGTATTCAATTTTTAAATTACACGCACTTTCAACATTTTTATTGCTTTTATTTAATTAAAATATTAACAATGGAAATTTAGAGATTTATTAAACGTGAAATGGAGTAAGTAAAAATATAGAAGTTAGGAAACAATTTTTTACAATAAGTGAATGAATTTGAAATATAGAGTGGCATGAAAATAATTTAATCTTTGTTTCGAATAATTTTCGTTATAAAATTCAAAATTTAAATCCTCTAAATTAATTCAAAACCCAGAGATCAATATAAAATTCGTTAAAATCAAATTAATTTTAAACTTGCTTTGAAAGAGCTAGGCACTCAGTTATAATACAACATATGTGGATGTTTTAAACTCTTCCAAACAGTGTCTACAGGTTGGATCGTAACTTAGTTCCAGTTTACACATGCGTTTATTCATGTGGTTATAATCAGTAAGTATGCCCACCATCTTCCTGCAATCTGATCTAATGAGAGTTAGCAGGAAGTTGGTTATTTTGATGTTTATTCTCGGTGCATATATTGTGGCCTTCAATACACTCCCAAAGAATGTTTGTTTCCCTCTTCAGAGTATTTTCTATCGATAGTTTAATATTACTAATAGATATACCGATTGCCGGTTCCGATAAATGTTACTCGCCGGTGATCTGGCTAGCTCGTCAGCCTTCTCATTTCCAGTCAAGCCACTATAACCCGGTATCCAGACCAGTTGTAGTTTATTGCGGAGTCCTATGAGGTTTAGAGCTTCCTAACATTCTCCCATCAATCTAGATTTTGTTGAGGTTATTTTCAAGAGCTTTTAAGGCAGTCTGATTGTCACTAAACATTCTAATTACTTTGTTAGGCCATCTTTACTCTTTTATCATATTCAGTGCTATGTTTATAGCAAAAACTTCAGCCTGGAAAGACTGTACCGTGTTTGCCAAGAGGAAACTGGAGTTCAATTTGTTCTTTATAGCATTATAATTGGAAGTAGTGCAACAAGCACGAGTTGAAAACCCATAGAAGGTGAAATTTATCTTTTCTACTCCTAGACTAATAATTTGTTTTGTGAAAATTTTACGATTCAAAAAACCTTATTACCTTATAGCATAACAAAATTTAAATGTGAAAATAAATACTTTAATATTCAAATATTCAGGGATTAGATAAGTGTTTATTTCAAAGGTGATAGATAATAGATTATTTTTTTCAGAATTTACTGATTCAAAATTCGAAATTAAAATTTTCTACTTACTGCAGAATTTCGATATACTCATGATTTCCTAAAACAATAAAATTCGATTGGATTAGATGTCAAACGTAAAAGTCAATTCAAGAGGTTCAGTATAAACATATGGTCCTCAAGTATGACATCAGATTTATTGTAACATTCTTCCATAGAGATCAAAGTCGATGATATATTTCAATGAATTTAGATACCCTAACCAGTTGGAAAATCTAGATCAATGAATCTAGAGACACTTCTAATGAAATTAGATACTAGGTTTTTTTATTGAATGAATTTCTGTTCATAATGTAAAAACGCTTTGTTTTTTTTTTTGCAGCATTTCACACTCATAAAAAATGTTTTTTTTTTCGTTTTTTTTTTTCTTTTTCCTTTTTTTTTATATAATACGAAGTCTATGAGACGAATACACAACTACATACAATAGTTTTTCTTTAGAATATTTATGATAAATCTATACTATATTTTTAAATGTGGAACTAAACTATGTCTATTGTAGAGTACTTCGTCTTCATAATAGCATAATTTCATTTTATTTTTAGTGACAACTAAAACTGTCAACTATTTTTTATCCTTTATTTTAACCCAATGACAAAGGGTGCTACTTGACCAGGTCGATAAATCCAGGAAAATGTTTCCTTCGTCAGAAATCGAACCTGGGACCTTTCGGTTGAAAGAGAAGCGCTCTATCTACTGCACCACCAAGTGTGTATACCTCCTTACCCACACAATTAACATTTATGTTAAATGAGCAGTAGGTAGTATAAGTAAATGTGCATAATTTGGATGAATTTATTTTCTTCCAATAAGTCTGAAATTTGTTTGGGTACGACAAATTTTGTAAATGTTCAGTACTTTTTACTATAAGCGAAAATGTATTAGAGAGCTCTCTTTTTAAATTTTTTGGAAATTTAAAATTTTGCAGAAATTTTTGTTATTGCTTAGAATGTTTGATATTGCTTTACCAATGAATTAGATTTGTATATTACTTTTATAAGTATTTAAAAAAAAATTCAATTTTATCTAATTTTATAAATGAATGAGTTGTATTGCTCTAGTCACCTAGTTTAGATTTCTGTTTTTTTTTTTTTTTTTTTTTTTGACACAATTAAAAATCCATTTTATATGTGAATAACTCTTAAAACAAAATATAATTAATTAATTTTTTTTTCTTTAAATAGAAATCTCGAATTCTGTTTTCTATTTTACTTAAAAAATTTCAATTACCTCTATATTTACAAATTATGTTCAACAATTTTCATCCGGTTTCCACTAGAGACTACCAATTCATTTTTATTTATTTAATTTTTGTTTTTTGTTATTTAGTTTTTTTTTTTTCTACAAATTTATTAATTTTTCAAAATTCTGATTTTAAATTTAATTTTTAATTTTTTTTTTTTTTTTACTTTTAATAGGCAATCACATTAGCAAAAACTTGTGAAGCAACAACAGAAATGAGAGAATGTAGATCACCAAAAGATTGGTCATTACTTGCATTACAAAATACAAGAACAGGAAAATCTCATTATCTTGTTATCTGTCGTTGTCCAGATCTGTTTAAATTGGGTAAGTAATAATAAAAAATCAAACTTGAATTTAATTTTTAAAATTATGATAATATGAGGTAAAATATTTAATTTTTTAAGGATTTTTCAGATTTTGTTGTAAACAATTAATAATTTAGATTTAAATAATAAATAAGTTACTGGATACTGATGAATTCAATAAATTAGTTGAGCCAATTTAATTTTAAATATTTAAAAATTCCAGTTACCAGTGACGGTTAGTTTGAATTTGTATATAAAGTGAGATGTGGACTTTAAAATGATTGGCAATATATTTATTATTTAAAAAAAATATATATATATATATTTATACTTGAACATAATAATTTTTCAGCTATCCAAAGACATCTGGGGTTGTAGATGAACATATAGATTTAGAATAAAATCTGTATTAATGGTTAGCCTTCAGACTAAATAAAATTTTAACATTATGAACTTTCGACAGTATACAGGAGTTTTCAACCTGTTAAAATCGACATAGGCCCATTCTAACCAAATAAATTGAATAGTTTCTGTATTCTCTTTCAATGAATTTCATCCCAATTTTTCATGACCTATACATGTGCCACTACAAAAATTAGCATGTACATGTGCAACTTGAAAAATTATAATTTTTCATGATTTTAAACTTAACCAAAATACTCGATAAATTATAATACACAGACGTTGAACAGACGAAAACAGAATACCTATGATTACGTTAAGCACCACAATCCAATTTAAAATAAAAACTGAGAATAAATATTAAATATATTGTAAACTTTTAATAATTATTTTAAATTTTTTTTAAAATTATAAACAAAAAAATTTAACATCTGGTAAAAATTATTTGTTTTCCCATTTTACAAAATATATATGTATACATATCTATACCTACTAACACAATAATCATTGCAAATATTTTTTAAATATTTTTCAACCTTCACTTTCGATTTTCTATATTGTAACTCTTAAATAATTTATTTATAAAATCATCCATTAATAGTTAAGAGTTTCGTTGACTTACGTATAAAAATCGCAGCTGGAGTACTGCCAGTATTACTACTAGTGGAATAAACTTAATTCTACCTTTAATCTGTGCATTTAGTATATACATTTAAGCTTGACCTTATCTGTCAAAAAAATCAATTTACTTGTGTCGGCAAGAGGCAATAAGTCCACATAACATTAACATGGGAATTTATTCCATATCAGTTTGAAATAAATCCATCAAATTGAGTCGTATTTGCAACACTAAAGTTGGAAATAAGACCACTTTATATTGAGTAATAGCTTCATACCCAAAATGAATAAATGAGAGATAATTCCACTTAATAAATTCAGATTCAGTAATTATTTTATAAGAGTGTCATCAAAATACTCTCATTGATGTCATAATGCCCATGGTGATAATTTCCATGGACATTATGCCCATTTCAAAAAATTTGTAATGCTCATAAGATTTACCTGTATTTTTTTTTATAAATTTTTCTCTCTTTGCTCTTTCATTTGATTTTACATTGTGAGTAAGTACCACCGGCGCTGAGAGTAACGCCAGAATAAACTAATTCCACAAGAAGGAGTTATATCCCCTTTTCCAGAAGCCGTTTTGGTTTTATTACAACTCCTTTTACTTAAGCCTTTTGGAAAATGGAAAAATTTACAATTGTATATTTTTAGAAAATAAATTTTTAGTTCGACATTTTTAACTTGTTTACATTTTTGATGGGAATTTATTATAATATGTTCAATGGGAAATAAGTCCATCAAAATTAAAGTTGGTTTTATTCTCACTGATGTGGAATAAATTCCCATGTAGAGTTAATGTTATGTAGACTTATTGCCCCTTGCCACTTGTCTCAATTACAGAGTGTAGATTACAGATGAATTAGTTTAAAGAATGACTAAACCAGAATTGAACAGAATTCCATCACATCAAAAATAGTATGGATGCAAAACTCAGATAAAAATAATAAAATTACGTTATGTAGAAAAAAAAAAGAAAAAACGAATTAAACCGAGCTGAATTCTAGTTTTTTACTTTAAATTAATAAACTTTTATAAAACGTGTACGTAAATAAAGAAAAAGTTATCATTTTGAATATTCTTTCTTCCTTCCTTTCAGACATGGTTTTGCAATTATTTTCTACCCGCTGGCTGGCTATCTTATAGATTTTCTCATAATTAATTCTTAAATTAATGAGCACCAATTAACTTTTCAATTACTAACCAAAACTAAAAATAAAACTAAAATCTAATAATAAAAAAATTTCTGAAGAAAAACATTTTTGTAGATAAATAAAATCACCTCATTAATTTTTTTTTTTAATTTTTTAAATCTTAGAAATAAACAATATTCAATTTATTGAGTTTTTTTACAGTAAATAATATTCGTGTTGTTCAGTGAAATAATATTCTTTAAAATTATTTCTTATACTTAATTTTAATATTGAGAAAATAATTGAAATTGTATGGATAATTTTTTAGATTATGTACATTGAAAATTGAGTTTTAAAAGCACTTACATAAATCAAAAAATAATTTTATTTCTAAGAATTTTAAAAACCCCCATAAAATCAATTTTAATAATAACCGTTATACACCATTATACACTCTGACGGAAAAATTTGTCAACTTAAATTATTTTACTTTAATGCGTATTTACGTGATACCAGAAATTTATTAAGAGAATTGAAGTGGAGTGGATATTTGAATTGAATGAAATAGAGATATAAACTGTTATACAACAATTCATCTACAACTACAAGTGTACAATTCAAGTAACAACATTAACATACTACAACCACATACGATATTTAAATTAATAGAATTTCATTATAACTTAGCTAAAATGACATGTAATTGTGCTTGTGTATGTGATACGATATTATTTATTATACTTTTAAAGAGAACAAAAAGTAAATCAATCAATGAATGAACAAGTACATGGTACATTTAGTCGAAATTTTAAATATAGAAAAGAAATTAATTTGAATAATTTCTGATTTACTCCATACAAGTTTAACTAAATTATTTCTTACAACATTTTATAGATCTAATTACAATTGAATAAATCGTACTAAAAATTTATTTTCTGTTCTTAAATTTTTAACTTACATTTTTTTGTTAAATTTAAATATTTATTTTTATTTATTTTATTTTTATCTATACGATTTATCCGATTTATGCAAATACTTAAATTAATGTACAGTACTAATAGTCGAATGAAACTATATTACCAATATTACCAAATGAAATGATACAAAAAAATGAATGCATTAAAAGAGTGTAAATAAGTGTTATAAACTCATTGAAGATTAAAATAAAAAATTAAATGAAAGTGTTAAATAAAATGTATGTATTCCAAATTTTAACTATAAAGCACAAAGTTAGCTAAACAACATTAATTGTGGTGTGGTAATTAAATTAAAGTGGGACTGTCATAGAATGATATACTAAATTATATGATATACTAAAATATATACTAAATAACTTATTTTTAACTGAATATTCAGCACCATATTTATTCAATAATCAAATCTTATATCAAAATGACTTTTATACATTCAAAAATATTTTAAAACTTTTGAAAACAATTGTTTTTATTCTTACAAGCTATCTGATCTTGTGATGTAAAATTAGGTATAGGTACCTCATGTTAAACTGCTCTATATTGTAGGTTTACTACTTTCATTCCCATCACAAATTTTTATTTTTATTTTAGGAATTTTGAATTTATTTTGTAATTCGAGACACATCAAAATTAATTAGACAAATTTCCATTTTTGTACTAAAATTTTTTTAAAATTTATTAGACCTCTTTACGAGGTAAAAATTAAACTTAATTTAATTGACTTATTATCGGATAATAAGGCTTATCTGTACTTCGTGAGGATGGTTTTTTGTTGTCAAAATTATTATTTGATTATTATTTGCAGAACAGCTGTTTTTGAAATTTTGATTTTGGTTTTGGTATGAGTGTTTAATACTTGCATGATTTGAAATTTTATTAACAAACCGAAAATATAAATTTTACAATTTTTTTAAAATTGAGAACAAAAATTTAAATTTATTAAAAATTTATTAAAATAAGAATAAATAAAAAATTTTATCAAATATCCTATTATCCTATATCTTTTTTTTCTTTTTGTTAATTAATTGTCATTGTGGTATTTATACTGTTTTGTTTTGTTTTTACCATTGTATAAACTTAAATACTTTATACTAGTTTTTGATTTTGTAACTGCTTATATTTGCCAAAAAAATTTAAATTTTAATTAAAATGTAAGCCACTTGCTTGTAAACAACAGTGGCAGTTGTCAGATGAATATAATTAATTCAATTCAAACTTTAATTGAATTATTTGAAAACAAGGCCCCGAGGCTTGTTATTTTCAATTAATTGAATTGTTTTGAAATACATAGTTCTTTTATACTGCTTGTTTGAAAAGTGTAGTAAAACTTTTACATGTAATGTTGTTTTTGCTATTCTTTAATTGCTCGGGAATGCTACACTGTCTTGTAAACGAACACAAACTAACTGTCAAAAATAATAAATTAATCGAATTAAGTTTAATTTTTACGTCGTGAAGAGGTCTATTATTTTGAGATATTTTAAGGCCCTGGTTCATAAAACCCGACAAATGCAACAAGTGCGATAATTTTACAAATTTGTCAAATGTCATGACATTTTTGATTGATTTTTTATCAATTCATAACAATTTTTTGGAATGTAAAGAATGTAGTGTTTCGAATGCAATACGAAAAAGAGCTTAAGCAGTGAAGTTGAATATGTACGTAAACCTGAATTATGCAGTGAAGCTGAATTACGTACGTAATGGGTCGTCATTTGGATTGAAAATAAAAGCTAGTTAAAGGCGGATTGAAATCGACTGTCAAATAGTATAAAGTTCGACTGTCAAATAGTATAGTAGTCAAAAGTTCTTAGGTACCTATAGGTACATATATATCAATTTTAAGCATTGTATTAGTCTAAATTTTTACAGAAATTCATTTCAATTTTTAATGCAGATATGTATGTAGATATGTATACAATTAAATTCTAATTATATTTAAATATATAATATTATAAAAATAAATAATTAAAAGCTTCTGTTTTTTTGCTTTTCTTTCATTTAATTATTGCATTATCATGTTCTAAAACTGAGCAAGATTTAGATAACAAAAAAAAATTTGTATTTTAAAAACAAGTTTATATTTAAATACACGTTAATCAAAAACTAAATAAATTTCGATAGGTATAAATAATTATTAAATAAAACTTAAATACGTTCATATAAATAACCTTCAATATTTTATAGATATTAAAAATAATACAAAATTTTTCATTAAGTAAATAAGTATGAATAAAATATTCAACCACAAATCGAATAAACCGATTATTGTGTATGTTAATATTCATTAAAAGTAAATTTTTATTTCAATACAAGGTTTCATTAGAGGGCAACTACATCCGAACTTGATTAGAATTTCAAGTTGAATCGAACTTTAAAATTTATTATGACGTAATCTGATATTGAGAAATTTTATAAAAATTTTTTTTTTGTCATCTGCACATGTTATTTTGTTGAAAAAAAGCTGAAAAAAAACAACATATTTACCAGCTGTTTACTACCACAACAATAATTATCTTCAAAATAATTAAAATATTGGATTGAAATGAAATAGTTAGTTGGGCGGGAATATTAAAATTGAATGAAAAGAGGCATTCATCAAACAAAAACAAATAAATAATTTACTTAAATTTGTTGTGTACACAAAAATGTGCGTCATTATTTCTTAAAAACAACAACACTAAATATGCATAAGTATATTTAAAACGAAAAAATCCAGAGTACTTTACTTAACTGCAATGTGCTACAATCCTACAATGCTACAATATACAATACATTACAAATACAATACATTACGAAGCATATACAATATTACAATACATTACAAATTACAATTCCAGCGTCAATTTATTTTATTAAAATTGTTAAAATTACAACTACAATAAATTTTAAGTTTGATTTCACACAGTACAGTGCTGGTGTAGTAGGTTAGGTGTAGTTTAGTACATATATATTATATAGTAAATCTACTCTTACTATTTTCTCTTTAAATTTTCAGTTTATTTGCTCTTATAATCTTATGCTCTTTCTCTCTCTTATCAAAGTCTTTTTTTTTTATTTAGCAATTAATTTATTTTCTTTTATACTTCGGCTCAAAATTTAAAATTCAAATTGACAAATGACAACTCAACATTTAACAAACATAAAAAAAACCAAACTAGGGAAAGGCAACCAACCATCCTTCAATTTTACAGCAGCATTGAGCAAAAGCAAACTTAATCAATAATTTTCATAATTTCTTTTATTTGAGTGACCATATTTAGAAAAAATAAATGCGGGACATGAATAATAAATATGCACATAAAAAACAAACTTGATTTAAGTTCTTCTCGGTTGAAATTACAGCATTAAAAATGCTTTGATGTGTTCCTTGAACATTACGTCTTAATATTAACTTTCCAAATCTAATTCAAAATCATAATTTTAATAAATGTTCATTTAGCAATTTCTTCATTTCTTTTGACTTTTTTTCATTTTGTTTATTACTTTTTTTCTGATTAAGCATAAGTTAAGCAATAAGAGACAGGATGTTACCTATTTCACTACGATTTGAGTCTGCAACTTAATAAACAACATAAATATGTAATACAAAGTACATATTATCATTATTATGTATTATTATTTTTTATTGATTTACAAGCACTTTGCTATCGAATTAATACAAAATGATTGTATGTGATGTGTATATAGAAAATACTTTTCAGTAAATGTAAAGAAGCTGAATTGCAATCATGTGGAATTTGAATCTGTACTCCCTTTGATTGCTACAGAAATTGGTTAATTTATGTAAATCAAGTTGTAGCAATGTCAAAAATATGTTAACTTTGCACGTAATTCGAAAGCACTCGCACTAATACCTCCCATATCCCACTTTATTACCTGTCAAAATATTTGCTATCAAATGTAACGCAACATAAAAATGCTAAAAAAATATGCATTAAGATAATACTGATTCTACTTCTAAAAATATAGTATTGTTGTAAATTTAATATGAAAAATAGTGCAAATAAATTAGTATTTTCGGAAAGTGCAAGTGAGATATGCGAGTATCAAGTGCAAGTGCGAGAGGTCCGGAAACACCTTTAATATAATTAAAAATGTTTTATCTATTATAGAAATTTTATTCTGTATTATATTCAAATTAATATGCTGTCACCTGACTATTAATTGGCCCGTGTTCTAATTCCGCTCAGGAATCAGGGCATGAATATCAAAGTTTTTTCAATCATTCATTAAAATTAATTCGGAATACAATGTGGAATACAATGCTATTAATAAGACGAAGTTACTATATAACAATATATGTAGTTTCAACATTTAAATTAGTTAATATATCAAAAACTCAAAAGAAAAAACTATTGTATATGATTGTGTATACCAAATTTTTTGCCCATTTTTTGTATTATTATTAAATGTATGCCACAAAACGTTGACAGCATGAAAGTATGGCAATTTGAAAATTTTACTATTGCGTAGTGTCAACACAAGATTGTTGCGTAGTGTGAACATTCGATTTTGCTTTCTCATTTTTTCCTACTTTGCTATGCTGCACATAAATCAAATAGTTTTGACATTACCCCCTCACTATAATAAGTTATAAGTTATCATATGATTTCGTACGCCAACATGACATTTCATTTAACCAACTGTAATAGTCATGCCATCATTCGTTGTCTTTTTAAAAAAATTCGTTAAGTCAGAACCATATGCATACGTGAAGAAGCGTACAAATCATAAACAATCATAAGCAATTTTGAAAGTATTCTAAATAAATAAAAAATATTTTTGTAACTAAAAGGGAACTTACGTTTTTTTTTTCTTTTAACTAAGAACTTTATTCAAAGCTCAAAATAAAAATAAAAAACATTTATTTAGAATTTATATTTTTATTTCACTTCTTGGTTTAACTTTTGGTTTTAACATTTTGATATTATTAGGTATGACAATTATAGTTAAGGACTAATGTTATAATTGGTTATGATTTTTTTATATCATATGAAATCATATCGAACCTTTAGCGAAGTATTATATGATATCATATGACAATAATAGTTAAGGGCTATTAACGTTGGTATTCATAGTTGACTATGAAAATAAAACTCGTAATAGTTTGAGAAACATACTTAAAGATACATACTATCACACGAACTTAATGAATTATGGTTAGTTTATCTTCATTTTATAAGGGACATTTGTTATTTTATTTTATCTGTCCTATGGTCACCGCAGCACCACCTGTGTAGTGTAAGTGTAGGTGTGCGTGCGATGTAGGTATGTTATAATAAGAATTTTTCAAATGAAATTCACATTTCTTTTTGTACTTTTTCTCTTTTTCTCTGTTTATATAAAACTGTTATACAAAATTATTTACTTTGTTTTCATTCATAAGCGGTTAAGAGAATAATAATATAAATATTTTACAGAGAGTCAAAGAGATAAGAAAAGAAAGAATTACAAAAAAAATTAAGAAAAATGTCGTTTTTCTTTTGTTGTTTTAATTTAGTTTATTCTAATTCTGTATTTGTGTGATTTTGATTTTAAGTTTATTTAAAGCAATTTAAAGAGTAGAACAAATAAATCTATTATACATTTATTTATACGATAAAAATTATACTTGAAAAGAATATTATTATTATTTTTTATTTATTATATGTTATACGATATACGAATTTAGTTACATTTAAAATACTTTGCGTAAAATTATAATTTATTTTTGTCGGGAAGAGATTTAAAAAATTAATTGATGAAAAAACTAACAAATAAATACAAGAAAAAAATATTTATTATTTAGTCAGTGTGAATTGTGAAAATTAACGTGTAGCCAAGTAGCTGTCAACTGTCGTTTATATTGTATATTGTTATCGTTGTTGAATTTTACAGTTCTTTTAAATTAAAGGTTTTACGGTTTTACCGAAACGTGAACTATACATTATTAGAATACAAATAAAAATAAATACTATCTATATTAATTTAATAAAAATATATTTAATTTAATGTAATATAATCCGTATTTTATTATTAATTGCGTTATATTGAAAAATAATTCCCAATAGGAATTAATAAAGGTACATAGTAGAATATTAAGTAGCCGGAGTAATTTATCGATTTTAATATGAAAAAAATATCACAAAAACAAAAACAAATGAAATTTTTTTCCATTTATTAAACAACAACAAATTTAAATGTGACTGTGAAATTTAGTTTTTTGTTATCAAAAAAAAAGTTTTATAAAAAAATAAACAATTAAAAAAATTATTATATAATTATTATTATTATTAACATATTTATAGTGAATACATTATTATAATGTAATTATAATTGAAATCGAAAAAATTTAAATTTTTCTGGCATAATTCATAATAAAGAAAAAACAATAACAATAATACCACCAACAAAACATGTAAAAAAAAATATACTCAAGTACACATGTACAGTTCGTTTCGGACCCACGTTATTAATAATTGGATGAATTATTTATTGAATTAGTAGAAGTAGAGTAGATTTTCAATTATAATGTTTACTACCGGAAAATAATCTGAATCAAGATTTTGGTTATCGTTATTTATATTTTTATGAGTAGGTATAATAGTATAATGTATATATAATTTCGTTATACAAACTTGCTTGAATAAAATTTTAATAAAATGTAACTAAATGTGGTAATTATAATAGAAATAATTAGTTTTTTTTTTAATAATAAAATAGTAAATAAATTTTTAATGGAACTAATAAATCAATTAGTAATAATTTTAATTACTAAATTATCTCAACTCAATAAATAAATCAGTAATTAAATAAACAAAATTTATTTTATTTTGAAATTTTTGTGTTTTTAAATGCAATTTAACCAAAAATATAGTTACCTACAAAAAATAAAGGAAGAAATTGTTTTAGGATTAATTCTGTAATTAACCATTCTACAAACAAAAAATTAATTTTTTTAATTATTCAATAAAATAAAAAAATACGAAATAATATTTTTATATACAGCTATCTATACATTTTTGTTAATTTGAAATTGTACATATACAAAAAAGTAACAAATAAAACAGTGAACAAAATAATGGCAACAAAAAATAAAAAAAACAAAAGAAACAAAATGTAACAGAAAAAAATCCATTTTGGAATAAATTTACATTTAAATAAGAAAAAATATACTTAATTACATAAACATCCTTAGAGGAAAATTCCGATAAAAAAAGCAAATGAAAAAAATAAATTGTTTAAATATAGAAAAGGAAAACATTACACAAACAAAATACAAACCAATAAAAAAAATACAGTTCTTTGAATTAAAATAAATATTTATATTCATACAATATATTTTTTCATATAAATAAAAAAAAATATATATATATGTATATACAAAAATTTATTATATAATACAGTGGCGATAATATAAATAACAAACGAACCTATTGTTTGAATTAATTTATTTATTTATATTTCAACGAATCTACAGATAAATCTACCAACTTTTGTTGAATTTATTTTCATTTTATATTTTTGTGAATTACAATATAGTTATAACTACTTACTACTTTGTTACTTAAGCTATATTTTTTATTTAAATCTACACTTTGTTTGTACATATAACAACTTATGTATTTATAATGTACTTATGCAGTGATATTTCAAAAAGTCAGTAAAAAAAAAAATCTTTTCTGTCAGTATTCTAGTGTAAGTCATTCTATTTTTCGCTCATTTGGGTATTCTAGAACAAATTACATAATCATATAAAAGAAAATATTCAAATTTATATCACAAATAATTTAAATCACAATGTAAACCAATGAAATTCAAAGAAATGGAATAAAGTTTCTTTTAATAATTATATAAATTAATAACTTCCTTGTCCGGCAATACAGACCATACTACACCGGCACTACAGACCATATTGACTCTCGACAAATTAATATTTCATAATTATTATTTTTCACGGATTAAATAGTTATACTAAACGTAACCTTCAATATAAGAAGTTAATGTACGTACCTACACATAAATTTTAGTAGATTGCATACATAGTTTCTGATCACAGAATCACGTGCTGGTTTGGTTAAATGGATTTCAAGTAATAAAAATTTTATGATTTAATTTTTTCATTAATTACAATTTCATAATAACGAATTATTTATCAAAATCAACTTCTATGCAAAATATTTTCGGTATTTTAATACAAAAACTGGATAAAATATTAAAATTAAGTTCAAATTTGTTTTTAATTGATGAAAAAACAGTGAAAATAAGCATTTATATGTAAAGCTTTTTAATAAATAAAATATTTAAATATATGATTGTTACAATAAACTTCTATACTGTTAAGTAGTTACCTACATAAGTAATTTTATAAAATCACTTAGGTATCAATTAGGTATTAATTAAAATTTATATATATAGGTATATAGGTATGTAACTAGTTATATTCCCGATACGTTTTATAAATTCAATTTAATTATTTATATATTATAAGATGTCCAAATATAATTATCTAATGAGTTATTGACATTAAGCTGATGAAAAGAAACCAATTTAGAAAAAAAGCGATGGTCTGTAATATTAAGAAAAATCATTTAGTATATAATCCTATTGAGTATAAAACAAAAATTAATATTATTAACAAATATATGCAATAAAAGATTGGTAGTCGCTGGTATTTATAAATTATAAATTAACTACGTTTGTAATTCAAAAATTTCTATTTATTAATATTTTGTTTCTAAGTAGTTATAAGTATTACATATTTTATATATTTTATTTAATAATTCTAAATATTTTATTCATTATAATAAATTCTAAATAATGTTTATCTAAAAAATTATAGATGCACTATTTAAATTGTCGCCACTGTATATATATATATATATATATTAAATATCATTAGTTTGATATATAAAGTAAATAAATACATGTTATATAAGTTTCCTCATAATTATTTTGAAGAGTATAATATATTGTTAAAGTGGACGTGTTGATATAACATATAAGCTTAATCAAAACAAAAACAAAAGAAAATAAAAACATTTAATAAAAAACTTAAATATAGTTTGAAGGCAAATTCTTAAAAAAATTTCAATGACTCAATTTTAAAAAGAAATTAAAAAACTAATACCTATAGTTATAACATAAAATTTGTAAAAGAATTTTAATATTGTCAGTTTTTTTTTTCTTTTTTGTTTCAAAAATAATAAAATATAAATAAAGACTTTATACCTATAATTAATTGATATAGGTAGCTATATGCGGATATATATAAGAAGAAAAATTCTAAAATATAAATCTGATCATACTATAAAAATTTCCTGGATATTATTATTAACTGTTGTACTTATTTAACTTATATAATTTATTTTTATAATATAAATTGTTACTTAATTAAAACAAAAATATAAACAAACTTAAAATAAAACTAATAATATAAACATATGTTCATATATGTACATATATAAAACTATAAAACATTTATATATTAAGTATATATGTACACATATATTTATATAAATAATATAAATTAGAATCCAAATCAATAGAAAAAGGTGGGTAGAAATTTTTATTTTATTTTTAGTATTTTTATTGTTTGTTGTATTTTCTATTCTCTACTGTCAACATTAAATTGAAATTTGAAAATAAAGTTATCCAATACATATTTTATTTCACTTAATTTAAAATATACTTCCAAAAAGAAAAATAATAGAATATTAAAACAAAAATATTAAATGAAAATTATTTTTGTCTGTCGGCCTTAATTATTATTTTTGTTTTTTGACACAGATATATGGTACTTAGTAGCATCGGTTAAACTTATATATATGTATGTATATAGCCATTGGTAGTTTATACCTAAATTTAGGTTAAATTCTTAATTTGGCTAAATTTCACGTTCAATTTTAGTAAAATTTTCTAAAAACAAAAAAATATATGACCATCACAATATTTTGCAAACTATCAATAATTTATAATATTACAAATTAAAGAAATGATTAGTTTTTCTTTTACAAATTAAAGAAATGATTTTTTTCTACTTTAGAAAGTAGTTAATTTTTAATGTTAAATATCTATGGGAACAAGTTCAATCAATTAAAGTATAATATCTTAAGAACAAATTCATGAAATTTTAAATAGAAATTGCAGCGTCTTAACTACAGTAATAAATATTTATAGTGAAATTTAAGTAAAATTATTTTAAGTTATGAAGAACATCATCGGAACAGAATAACATAAAATCTAAGTTAGCTCATTATCAGTTCAGTTCATAAATGTTGTTATCATATCAATATAGTTTCACAGTTTTTCAATTTCAAAATTAGTTTTTTTTTCTTTTTACCTACACATACTTAGGTATATTTACATATAAATGTTGAAACGATAAATGACTTTGATTGTTTATTTCGTTATGCCATATTAATGTTATCGATTAAGTGGAATAACTATGGGATAGTTTGAAAACAGGATCTTATTTATAAACAAAAATTTTAATACCTACTTCCAAGATACTTAAGTATACTCACTTCGTTAAAAATATGTAAACAAATAAGATAAAATACATACCTATTTTCAAACTCTATAGTTAGTATGTATAGCAGAAGTGTATATCAGAAGTGTTTAGATTATCTATTAAGAATATACACGTTATATCAGATACAAGTTCAATACTTGAAAAATTTAACAAGTTTTAAATTTAGATAAAGTATATAGTTAGTATGCACTAATTATTCTATTATTCTATAATTTCTAACATTTTTAATTTGTAACTGATAAATAAATATTAGTTATTAAAATTATTTGTTAGCCAACATACATAACAATGTATACTAATATTTTATTAGTTAATTTTACATAATTTTGATATGACAATAAAATCTAATAGTTATATGAAATTTGATACATACATTAAGCAAGTCTGTTACATATTAATTAATTCAATAGAAAATAATAAATGCTGTAGGTTTCCAATTCAATACCTATAATCATATAAAAAATAAGTAAAACGTAACTAAATTTATTATAGTTAAAGTTAAGTACTTTACTAACTCCTTAAATGTTGAAAAAAATATTTTTTTGAAAGTTTCAAATTTTTCTTTTTTGCATTTGAAGTTGTTTTTAAATATAACGGTTTAATGTTAATGTAAAAAGTGATTGTGACAATTTTATATCTAAGTAAAAGTGGAGTGGAACTATAAATAGTTCACTATACTATAGCAGTTAGGAACTATATATAAGTAGTTAGTAACTATTCTTTTTTCTTGTAATTTCAGTAACTAAGCTTTATTATTTGTACTTAAAGTTGTAATTTAAATGTCTTGTCTGTAATTAGTAATCGATTATTAGCTTTAAAAAAATAATTTAAAACAAATTGAATCATTAAAAATAAAAATTTTTAAGTAACTATATATATATACTTAGCATAATTCGAGGCCAGGAATTTAAAAAAAACCTCACAAAGCACCAAATCTGGATAAACTATTGAAAATCCCAAATGTGTAAAATCAAATCCGGAAAATGTAATAGATGTAACAAATTTTGAAGTGATAGAAACTTCAGTGAGATAATAAAGAATTATTTATCTTATTTAATGGTTAGTCAGTAAAAAGGAGTTCAATTGAATCGGAGAAGTGAAGAGGAGAAGGAAAATTTAAAGTGTTGGTTACAAAGTAAAGTTCTAAAAAAAAAGCTAACTAACTACTTAACTATATATTAGAATCACACAACAATACGATTTCTCCCGAATTTTGTGTCTTCAAATTATAACATTCCCTTTTTTTAATTCCTGTATTTTTCTAATCCAAACGAAGTATATATTTCATTTATAGTCATTTATTATAGTTAAACAGTGGTCAAACATGCGCTGGGCAAATAGTCTGATAGTTAGGTTAGGATCAATTTGAACACAAAATCATATAAAATAAGAGTGTTTAATCGTAGTCTTGTAGAAGTAATTGGAGACTAAACATATTATAAAATTCGATACATCTTTATTTAGTTTTATACTTACTTATAAAATAACAACCATATAACATAAAATAAAAAAATATTTATTTTTTAAAACTTACTAAACCATTTCTAAAGCAGGCTTTACACGCTACAATATTGTATCATTATTGTATCAGTATTGAATGCCAATTGTTGCATGATTGAATGGTCTTGATCGTAAGTTTCACAATATTGTATCACAATGTTGCTGTATGGAGACGCATACATAAATCTTGAATCAATTTTTGTCGTTAGCAACGCACTACATTTTTTACTCAACTAAATCCGACATGTTCATGAAAATCTCATTGAATTAAAAATTGTTCATTAGGTGACACACATATAGGAATATCATGATATCAGCAATATTACAAATATCGATATTAAGTACATGTCTGTCAGTAGCATTATAAATATTGTATTGTGTATTGAATCAATATTGTATGAAAATTGTTTCATGTATATATAAATGATGTCATGCAATATTGATTCAAGCGAAATCGATACAATATTGTACCGTGTAAAGCCGGCTTAAATCTTTTTCAACCATTACTTCAGGTCTCTTCAATCGAATGTTATTTTTTTCTAACTAATTAACTAGTGATTTTAAAAACAAAATATTATCTAAAGCCCGTAAATGCAAAAAATAACAGTAGGTATATAACTGCTTAGTTCACAACTTTTTTCTCTTTGAGTATATAACTATATTACATTAGTTAACTAACTATTCCAAAAATTATAAAAGAATAACTAACCACTTAGTTAGCAAAAAAGCTTTTTTAAAATTTCTTTAAAATGTGAAATTTGTTTTGAATTTCAAGAACTCCTAAAGAAATTCAATAGAGCCCCTTTTATTTCCATATTATTCGATTTTTTGTTCAATTTTGCACCAACTATTGCCCATTAGAGAAAATCCTCCATAACAATATTTTATAAAATAAGTAGTTAAGCATAGTTATTCACCAACATTATCAATCACGTTTTCATAACTGTGCATCGATCTTCTTTATTCTAAATTTCGATTTATCAGAAATATTCAACTGATAGTTTAAGAAAAAAATATTTTGAATTAATGGTACCATTAATATATAATTAATTAATAATCGTACAAACGAAAGGCTTTTAATTATAACTACTTCTAAATTACTATTATTTATTTTGAATGCATAACTATTTATTAGAAAGGTTATCAATATCTGTAATTAATTTATTCTTACTTAACTATATACAATCGATTGAAATTTATGATTGAATAGATTATTAAAACATGAAATCTAATCGAATTGAAGGAATCTATACTTAGGTCTTAGGAGATAAATTACAATTTATAAGATTTAATTAATTAGAAAGCTTTACAAGTTATTTGTTTTATAAATAAACAAAAACTTTAATCAGCATTTTATTTTAAGTCCAGTTTTATCTGTATAATCTGTAAGATAATTAATTAATGTTATATAAAGTCGATTCAATTTTTCTAATGTTGACATTTGAGATGAAAAACAATATAGTTACAATAAATCTAATTTTTCTTTTTTAATTATTTATAATAATAATTATTAAAAATTTATATTTTAGAATATAAATATGAAATCAATAAAACATTCTATTCAAACAACAATAAAAAGTGATACAACAAAAAATGAACAAAAATTAATACCAACAAAATCAAATCGACATAATGAACATCGAGAAAGTCCTGGTCCATCAAATAGTGGTAGCATTAGTTCAGCCCAAATAATTAATGATAATGATGATGATGATTTTCAAGATGCTGTTGATATTGAAACATCACAATTTCAAATGGATTTAAATACAGCATTAGAAGAATCTAAATTAGCAATTAATTATTTTTTTAATAATAAATTTGAAGAAGCAAGAAATTTAATGCAACCATGGGCAAATACATCAATGTATCATTCGATAGGGGCATGTGTATTTGCATTTTTAGAAGCTATATTAACATTTGAACAACAGCATATACAAGAAGCATCTGAATCATTAAAACGTTGTTTAGCTGTATGTAATCGTTATAGAAGAAAAAATACAATAACTGAATCATTAGGTAAAACATTCCGTAAACCCAATTACGATCAATATACAGAAGTTGAAGTACATGCTGAATTATGTTCAGCTGAAGCATTATTATTAAAAGCTATGCTAACATTTATTGAAGATGAAACATTAAGTAGTTTAATTAAAGGTGGTATTAAAATAAGAAATTGTTTTAATAGTTATAAAGAATGTGCTGTTATATTAAATCAAAGAAAATGGTCATCCGATAGTTCAAAAGCACATTTTGAAAGTGGTGTACGTATGGGTATGGGTTCATTTAATTTAATGATATCATTATTACCAGGACGTGTTATTAAATTATTAGAATTTATTGGTTTTTCGGGTAATAAACAAGTTGGTTTACAAGATTTAGTTGCTGGTTATCAATTACCTGGTATACGACAAGTATTATGTGTTATGCAATTATTGGGTTATCATTTAATTGTTTGCTTTGTTTTAAGTCATCAAGAAGGTGATTTAGATTTTTGTGATGAAATACTAAATAAACAATTGAAAATGTATCCAGAGGGAGCATGGTTTTTATTTTTCAAAGGACGTTTAGAATTTATGAAAGGTAATTTAGATGATGCTATATTATGGTATAAAAAATCATGGCGTTCACAAAATGTTTGGCCACAATTTCATCATTTATGTTTTTGGGAATTGTTATGGGTTAATTGTTTAAAATTAGATTGGAGAGAATCAAGTTTATATGCTGGTTATTTAGTTGAAGGTATTTCAAAAATTTATTATTTTTAAATATTAATTAATAAAAAAAAAATATAATTATTATATTAAATTTTTAGGTAGTAAATGGTCACGTACAATATACTCATATCAAAAAGCAGCTGTATTATTAATGTTACAACCAAACGAATTAAATGAATTAGATCATAAAATAATTGATTCATTAATGAAAGATGCACCAAATTATAAACAAAGAATTGCTGGTAAATCATTACCAATGGAAAAATTTATCTGTAAAAAATGTGATCGTTATTTTGTACAAAAAAAATCATTAGTATTACCAGCTATTGAATTAATGTATGTATGGAATATATTTAAAGTAATTGGAAAACATTTTCATATTGCAAATGGTATATTAAAATTAGTTGAGAAAAAATTAAGTGATTTACAAAATAAAAATTTTAAAGAAGATTATGACACTGACAATATTGCATTAACATTATTATTGAAAGGTGCATGTTTACGTTACTTGAAGAGTCCATTACAAGCCATTAAATGTTTAGAACAAGTAATTTCATTAAATAAAGATATTAAAGAGGACACATATTTAGTACCATATGCAATTGTTGAAATTGGTTTAATATATGCTGAACAAGGACAAAAAGATACAGCAATTGCATGTATGGAAGATGTTAAAAAAAATTATACAGGATATTCACTAGAATCAAGATTACATTTTAGAATACATGCAGCCTTAACAGAATTAAAAGGAAAAACAAATGAATATGTGAATCCATTGCAAGATTAAAAAAAAAAATACACAAAAAAAAAATTTATAAAAATTTCTTTAAAAAAATTATATATTTATGCATACATACATACATACATATGTATATACATTATATCAAAAATTTAAGTATGTATTGTAAATTAAATTTTTAATTTTTAATTTCAATATTTCTAATCCAAATAATGTATGTTATGTATTATATCTATATATTTATTTTCTATTTTGCTTCAAATTTATATAAAATTAGCATTTAAAAAAAAAAGAATGAATGTAATATAAACATGTATATTATCGGTGTAAATTTAATGTAGTAAACAAAAACAAAAAAAAAAAAAAACAATTTTCACATGATTCTTTCGTTACTTAATTATTGTAATAACATTTTGTCAAATTTTTATTTTAGGTTTTTCTTATTTGAAAGAAGAAATTTTTTTTTTCTTCTGTTTTTGGGTTTTAGTTTTATTTTATTTCAATTCAATGAAAATATTAAAAATTAATGAAAATAAAAAAACAATTATTTAAATTAATAATTAAAAAAAAATCTTTTAAATAACGTTTTAAAATTATATTTTTGAACTTTGTCTAACCCATTTCGTATCAAATTCTTGCCCAAAAATTTTCTATCGCTTTAATCAACGTTTCTGTTTTACCTATTCTACTGTGTATAAATTAATATGTATTATAATTGATATGTAATTAATTCTTCTAATTACTATGCTCAAATAGCAATTTTGAGTTGACATAATTTGTTCATAAAAAAATTGATATAATATGTATTTTCAGGTGTGTTGAAAAATACTCAGTTAAACTAATTTTAGCTCTGGTACGTAGCCAAAAATAAAATCAATTACAAAATACGTTTGTTCTTTTCAAAAACTTATCAAAAATTTCTTTTCTTTTAAAAAAAAAGGTTAAGAAAATTTGTTTTTTTTGCATTTAAAGAAATAATTATTTTGTATTAATTTAAAAAATAAAAACAAAACTTCCTGCAAAATGATTCAATTTATTTCTTCAGTTTATATGACAATAAAATTTGAAAAATCTTACAAATATCAATAATATAAATTATTCTTTTTCAAAAGAGAGTTTGAAATAATTAATTAAATTCTAAAAGCAAAGAAATAAAAGGATGCTTTTAATGCAAAAATATTTTATGAATTTCTTGGTTTTAGGCTAAGGACTACAATAACTATCACTTTATTTAAAGATTTCTAATCAAAATATATTGATTGTATTAATGACAAAGTGTAATATGATTTTAACTTCTCTATTGTTTTTTCAAAATCAATTGCATATGCTAGCAGATGTTTCAAAATCATTTGCATATGCTAGCAGAGGTCACTTATTATGAAACCAAGTACTAGATTAGTATGTATGTACAGAATAGATAAATGTAATTCAATATATATGGTGTACTGTTTTAGAGAAATATTATATGTAAATAGCTTATTGATTTTTGTTTTTTGATTATGTATTACCAAGAATCGGTACATATATGGTTTTTATATTTCAAAGGAAGATCTAAATTTATGACAGGTAATAAATTGGTATTTAAAAACAATTAAAAATCAAAATGTATGGCCACAATTTTATAGTATATGCTATTGGAATTTATACGATATATTGTTTTAAAATGAAATGGAAAGAAGCTAACAAATAAATTAGTTACATAACATTATAGGACATTGGTATCTTTTTTTTACTTTAAACAAAATTATGTTTTGATCATAATCAGATAGAATTAAAAATATTTAAAATGTAGATAAATTTTCCGCTAAAAATAATTTTACAGAAAAAATTAGTAACGTCATATGCTATCAAATTAGATAACTAATTCAGAGTTTTTTACTGTTTAAATAATTTCAAATTGTAAACCGGATTTTCATATTTCAAACTTCCATATTTTATACTTCCTGAATTTTCTATTAATTCGAATTTTAGACATTTGAATTTTTCTAGATTAATGCTTGAAACCTAATTTTACATTATTTTTGCTTATTAATATTTAAATTTTTCTTTGACTATTATACATAGATAACAAATGGTCTCCTACAATATACAATTATGGAAAAGCTATAACTTTGTATATGTTTAACCCCAAATGAATTAGATAATAAAGATATATAAATATAGAACGAATGATCGTTTAATCTCAAAAATTGCATCATATAAAAGATTACATTTTGAAACCCCAATACCAATGGAAAAATTTGTTATTAAAAGATCAAAGCAATATTTGAATGAAGAAAATAATTTAATATTACCAGCAATAGAAATGATTTATGTAAAAAAATATGTTTAAAATTTTCACCCAAAACAAAAATGTAGGCTTAAATATTTTAGAATTGATTGAAAAACAATTAAATGATTTGCAAATTTCTGAAGATGAAATTCTAGATAAATCCACTGAATTTGAAATAGATAAAGCTTTATTTTTGTTATTAAAAGGTGCTTGTAAATATCCTAATTACAACAATATGAAGATGCTATCAATAATTCAACAGATGTTGTCAAACTAAAAGATACAATTAAAAAAGATAATTTTTTAGTACCACATGCTATGGCTGAAATTAATTTCATATATAAATGTCGAGGAAAAATTGAAGAAGCTATTTTAACATTAGAAAATGCTAAAAATTATGTACAATATCGAATCAATTATTTTCTAAGAGAAATAAAAGCAAGCAGAAGCAAAAAAAAACAAAAAGAATACCAAAATTATGAAATTTCAGAATCTGATTCAATTGAATATCTTTATTCTGAAGAAATTTTTAATTGAATATAAAAATATTGTTCATTAATAAATTACACACTTCAAAATAATTAATTCATTTCTACCAATTGCCTCATTTTAATCATAATAAAAATTATATTTCATATAAAATCAATAAAATTTATTTTATTACTTATATATTTTTTTTATTTTTATATAATACAGAAGGACCAATGGCACATGATCAACCCACATATGCTAGTGTACCAGGAATTCGTGTTTTTGGAATGATGTGTGTTAAACCAGGCTATTCAGTACGTAAACCATCAGCTCAACCACCAAAACGTTATCAACTTCAAAAACCATATTATATACCAAATACAAATAATAAATATGGTATAATTAAAGATAATCGGCCATCGTCATCATCCTCATCATCATCATCAAATGGTTATCAACAACAATCACAACAAATTCATGATAGTTATCAACTTCAACATCAAGCAAATTATCAATATTTAAATAGACCTGAAAGTTCACCAATTATTAGCTCCGGTTCAAATACACATAAAGATTATTCAGATATACAAATAAATCATTTTAGTCCTGGTAGCTCTGGTTCAGTTTATGGACGAAATAATGAAAGAAAAACTGGTTCAATAATTGCTGAAGATTCAAGTGATACTATAGAAAATCAAGACACAATTGAAAGTAGTACCGACAGTGATGCTGAGAATCAAGATGATAAATTAACAATAAGAGAAAAACGTTCAATACTAAATGACAATGATAGTTTAATGAAAAATTATCATGATGATACAATGCCAGAATTTCCTTGGAATAAAGTTATGGAATTTCAATCAACATTAATATGGGACGAATAAGTAGAATTAAAATAATATAATACTAAATATATATACATATATATATAATAATATTCATAAAAACACAAAATATAAAAAAAAAATACAAAAAAAAAACAAAACATAATAATTAACTTAATTAACAATAATAAATAAATAAATTTTTAATTTAAATATTAAGTGAAAACTAAATGCATTTCTATTTATTGGGACTGATACTATATTTTTATTTTGATGATATATTGTGGATTTCATGGAATAACCTCTCTATTTACTTTTTTTTTATTATTTATTTTTGGGATACATTTTTATGTTTATTTTCTATATTTAATCTTCAAAATAAAAACAAAAATTATTTTAATTTAAAAGTAAATTAAATAAATTAATAAAATAATTTTAATAAAAATCATAATATTAAAAAACGAAAAATTCAACATTTATTGATTTAACAAAATAAAAAAAAACATAAAAATAACAAAAAAAAAAAAAAAACAAAAAGTCAAATTTTATGACTCATATGTAATTAGAATATAAGAAACTATTTAATTTATTATTTAAAAAAAAAAATAAATAAATAAAAATTATTATATTTAAATTATTTTAGATAGAAATTAGAATATAAAAAATTTTGCGCGCGCGAATTTTTTATTTATTTTTATTTTAATTTTATTTTAAAATGAATTTATTTTTTTTTTCTTATATTGTAATTAAAAATAAGTATCGAATTTTTCTATCATACAAACATAATTATTTTCATATAGAACAAAACAAAAAAAAATATTTTAAACTATTTCCATTTATTTATTTTATTTAATATTTTAAGATGCATTTACTAGAAATAAAGCTAATATAAATTATTTTAAAAAAAAGAAATAAATAAAATTTAAAAAAATATTTATTTGTGTATATTTATTTTATTTAATTAAAAGTAGTTGCTAAAAAACAAAACAAATAGTTGCATATGTAAAGTAAATCCATAATACAGTAAACATATAATATAATATATTTAATTATATGTTCACTCTATGATGATCGTGATCAAAAATTATTATTCAAATGACGGATCTACTTCCGGTCTTATAAGTCTTATACCGGCGCTTAATTTCTAATCTTAATTTCAAATATAATAAGAATCTATTCTGGTTTTGATCTTAATAAAACTGCTGCATGTTTAAGTTTGACCCATTTTAACTAAAAATTTTCGGATCACGGAAAATATGTTGCTTGTATTCTTTTAAAATTGCAAAAAACTGAATTGGATAAATCATCAAATATTTAAAAAAAAATTTCAATCGATAAATTTTATCGAATGGTAAATACAATTTTTCCGTTAATACCAATTCAATTGTCAGCTAGCAGTTCAAATCAGTAATACAAACGGTTCAATAAAAATCTTCAGACAAAACAGTCAAGTTTAGGTTCCAAATTATTTGAAGTATTAATTATATAGCGAAATTGGATTTAATAGGTTCCTTACTAAATTAACGTTGAGGTTACGAAGATGAATGAATGAATCTCTATCTTTACTACGCTGAGATTAAATATTTTTCTACTACCTTATTATATGCTTTTTTGCTGCATGCATATATGTATATGTAAGTACATTATCAAAACACAATCAAATTTCAATTCAAACACACAGAACAGAAAATTCTAAACTACGTTGATCAAATTGAAATGGTTTATACAAAAAAGTATAATCTATGTCTATTGTTTTCAATAGTATTCACAATTATTTTAGTAATTAAAAAAATTGTGTATAAAGGCCCACATTCCGAAAAGGAAAAGAAGTTGTTCTGCAGATTTATCTGAAGATTTATTGTTATATAAACCAATAAATACAAAACTGATACACTAAAACTTGATCACTTGATTCTGATTCTTGATTCAGTTTTTGAATATTTTTTTTAAATTTTCAAAATGTTGAAATTTTAATAATATAAAATAAAAAACAAACAGTTCAAAAACTTACCTAAAACATCAGCATTCACAACAATACTACAACTGTACATTGGAGTAACTAAACGTTGTGGTTGACTTTGAAATGCTTTTTTACAACCATCTTTTACTGCAGACATTATTTGACCTAAAGTATTTTTTATAATAAATTTATGGTATTTTATTTTATACTTTTATTTTTACCTGACAAAGGCCCAAAAACTTTTGAAGATAAATCAATTTCAGAATTAATTTGCCATTCTAAGATAATAAAACAAACGCCAGTCATTGGTTCTTCACATAATGGACCAGCAGCTGTGGCTAATTGAAATCCATTTATAAAAGAATTATCAAAATCTTTACGAATATCATTATTATCACTTTTATTAAATAATGTCGGTTGCCAGAAATTTGGATGAATATAATCAGTTAAATTTAATAATATATTTGTTCCAAATTTTTTTGGTCCAATTGACCATATTTTATTTATTAAATCAGTTTTGTCACAAGGTAAATCAATTTTAAATTGTTTTAAAGCTGATTCAAGCAAAACTTTAACTTCATTTATTACTAATGTTTCTTTCTCTGACAAAAGATTATGTTTTGTTACAGTCGAAACAACCTAAAAATTTATAAAGTACCACAGTACATTAAAATTTTATTAAACGTTTATATGTTAATAATTAAATGATTAATTTTTTTTTCTTACTCTGAAAATCTCAACATTTTTTTCCATAAGTTCGGTAGCTTCTTGTGGTAATGGTAATGCTAATATTTTTATTGAACAATGTTTATTTGAAGTCTGAATATTGACAATTTTTTTCAAAATATCATCTTTTTCGGTTTTTAATATTATTTCATTGACCATATCAACTTTAGCTTCGGGAACTATAGTTTCTCTAAATGACACTATTGGTTTTGAAACATTTAATTTTATTTTAGCATAATTCTCTTCTAAATCTCGTACACATTTTTCAACATGAACTTCTCCCAGTGCAGTAATAACATGTTCACCAGTTTCTTGCAATGTAACATGAACACAAGCATCAGCTTGATTAAGCAATTTTAAACCTTTTAAAAATTTAGGCATATCTAACGGATTAACTGGTTCAATTGCTACACGAAATATTGGAGTAGCCATTTGATTGATTTCACTAAACGATGGACAGTATATACTATTACTTAATGTTGCTGATTTAACAACTACATTTTCAAGACCACTTATACCTTAAAATTGAAAAAAATAAAATAAATAAGTTATTGTACAAAAAGATTTTGAAAATATATAGTACCAATTATATTTCCAGCAGGAACCTCATTTAAGCATTCTAGTTCTCCACCCATGAACAAATATAAATCACCAATTACTGCTTCAGCAATATAAGGTGAATCGTTGGGTTTAAAATTTTCTCCTATATTCTTAGGATTGTGTTTTGGTGACAATGCGTACAATTTCATTCCCTTTTTAATAGTTCCACTAAATATTCTGGCAAATGCAATAAATACATGATCATCTTTATCTTCAATTGGTTCTTCCTTTTCAATTTCGGAATGTAATTCATTTGGTTTACTGTCAGCCATTAAAGTTTCTACTCCCTTTTCTATAACTTTAATGTCAGAACTCATACTGGATTCTTCTTGTTTTTTAGTTTCCAAAATTTTTTGTTTAATAATCTCTCGCCTTCGATCTAATTCCTCTTGAGTCAATCGTTTTGGTTTATTTTGAGGCAAACGTGTTTTTTCTACAGCAACCATCTACAATTTAACAATTTGTAATAATAAAGTATGTAGTTATAATAAAAATAAATAATAAGACTGACCTTAGAAATAAAAACGACAATAGTATCACTTTTTTGATCACAATTAACAAAATGGTCCTTTAGTGCTTGTGTCTCAATAGGGAAATTATTAAAATCAGTGTTAGTAGGACATAAAAGTTTTTCAGCTCTTTCATTTGTGATTGATTTTGGAGAAGGAACATTATCTACTACCACTTTTAAAACTGATGTATCAATTGGTAACCATTGTTCAAATAAAACCTTTAATTGAGCTCGTGGATCATTTAAACGCAAATCTCTAGCATTCAATTTTACACCAAGTTTTTCAGCAATTCCAGGTAACTTCTCTTTATCTTTTCGTATAACTATAGTTTCATATAAATTCCAAATATTTTCAAAAATAAATTGTACAAACATTGGTTTTTTTGCTTTTTCTTGTGCTCCGAGAAGACAACATTTCTTTTTTGCATTGAAAAAATAATCACCCCACAATGCTTTTTCTAATTCCTTAACTTCAATTTCCAAACGTTTTGAATACATTCTAGCAAAATCAACAATTGTAAAAGCCCACCCATCTAAAGCTGAACAAAATACAACATTTCCATTTTGAGGTGCAAAATATAAATGTGAATCATCAACATCATCTAAAGCTGAAACATAGTTTTTATCCTAAAATTTATTAAAAAAAAATTTTCTTTAATAATTGTTGGAGCATTATTTTTGAATCGAAGTATTTTCACCATTGTGGATTGTTCTCTTGATATTATATCCGAAGCAAATATATTTCCATAAGCTGCATTGACTTGTTCTAAAATTTGAGCAATATGTACATATCCATCTAAAGGTGTCATTTGTTTTTCTAATATTAATCTATCAATTTTATTTAACAATAATACTGGTTTCAATTTTTCAGAATAAACTTGTTGAAGACAAGCTCGTGTTTGAGGGCAAACTCCTTCAAGAACATCAACCTAAAATATATGTTTTTGTTATTAAATTATTTTTAAAAATATTAATCAACAACAGCATACAATAATTATAGCTCCATCACATATTCTAACAGCAGTAGAAACCTCATTGCAGAAGTCTACATGTCCAGGAGAATCAATCAAATTTATTAAAAATTCATCTTCACTTGGAAAATTTCTATAATAAAGCGATATACTACTGCTCTTCATTGTTATGCCACGTTCTTGTTCATCTGGACGGTTATCAAGATACCTCAATTTTCCTGCCATCCTTTGTGAAATAATGCCTGAAGCATAATAAATATTAATAATTTCTTTAAATTGTGAAATTCATTAATAACAAACCATTACTGGCTACCAAAGAATCTGCTAAAGTAGTTTTTCCGTGATCTACATGTGCTAATATGCAAATGTTTCGAACTTTGGAAATTTCATTTTGTAACTCAACTAATTTTGGTAATTCAACATACGGCATTTTTAATTTTTTATTTCAAATTTTTAAATTAAAATGTAAAATTTGTTACTAGTTTGGATACACTCTTATTGGAATAACAATAAAACACAAATAAAGTAATCAACACGTGTGAATGTTATTTTCTGTTTATTTACAATTTTTTCTAAACAATAATCAGCTGTTCATATCCCACAAAATAAATAATAACCCTATAAACTATTTGACGTAAATATCCACTGCAATTCCATTTATCTGACGATACGACATTACGACAATTACCATACGACATGGAAATTGATAGACTGATGTTGATTGTTGACGTTAATTTATTTTAGAATCAAAAACTAAAAATTGGTGACTGGTGAAAGCCAAGAGCCAACTGGAAACGTGTTTTGCTAATTTCTGTTGCAATTTTTTCAGATTTTGCGAAACTCCAGTTGTGAATATTTGTTCAGCAATTAAATTATTTTGCAAAAATTATTTATTTCAAAATAAATTCCCATAAAAAACGATCAAAATGGCAAATCTTTCAGCAGAAGAAAAGAAATCTATTATCAGTAGAAATTTGCAAGAAGTTCTCGGAGAAGATAAAATGTTATCTTTATTAAAAGAAAAAGATCTTAAAATATATTGGGGAACAGCAACAACTGGTAAACCTCACGTAGCATATTTTGTTCCTATGTCAAAAATAGCTGATTTCTTAAAAGCTGGTTGTGAAGTAAGATAATTATTTTTTGTGTAATTTTTATAGTTCAAGGTCTTAATAATTACTCATTTTAACAGGTAACAATTTTATTTGCTGATTTACATGCATATTTAGATAATATGAAAGCACCTTGGTCTCTCCTTGAACTTAGAACTAAATATTATGAAGCTGCAATTAAAGCAATGCTAACATCAATTGGAGTTCCATTGGACAAATTAAAGTAAAAATATTATTTTTTTGATTATTGAAACAAAAATCATACTGTTTATTTATTTAAGATTCGTACAAGGAACTGAATACCAACTCTCCAAGGAATATACTTTAGATGTTTATAGACTAAGTTCGGTAGTAACTCAACATGATGCTAGAAAAGCTGGAGCCGAAGTCGTTAAACAAGTTGAATATCCTTTGTTATCTGGCTTATTATACCCAGGTCTACAAGCTTTAGATGAAGAATATCTTAAATGTGATGCTCAGTTTGGTGGTGTTGATCAAAGAAAAATTTTTACGTTTGCTGAAAAATATTTACCTGCTCTTGGCTATGAAAAAAGAATCCATTTGATGAATCCTATGGGTACAAAAAAAAAAAAAACAACAAAGTGAAGTATTAAATTAAAATTTATTTTTATTTCAGTGCCTGGACTTGCTGGTGGTAAAATGTCATCATCAGAAGAAGATTCTAAAATCGATTTATTGGATACTCCAGCCGCAGTTAAAAAGAAATTAAAGAGAGCCTTTTGTGAACCTGGAAATATTCAAGATAATGGTTTACTGTCATTTGTTAAACATGTTCTTTTCTCCTTGTTCAAAGAAGGTGAAGGATTTCAAATTTCACGTAAACCAGAGAATGGTGGAAATTTATGTTTTAATACTTATGATGAACTAGAAAAAACTTTTGCCGAACAAAATTTACACCCGGGTGACTTAAAGGCGGCTGTCGAATTTTATATTAATCGTTTATTAGAGCCTATTAGAAAAGAATTTGAAAACCCAATATTGAAGTAAATATTCCCTTATTAAAATTCGATAAAATATAAATTAATTTAAAACAAAAAATATTTTTAGAAAACTTAGTGAATCTGCTTATCCAACTGCTAGTAAATCAAATGGGCCAGCCAAACAAAAAGGTGGTGCAGTGGCAGAACCTACTGAAGATGGTCCCCAAAGATTAGATATACGGGTTGGAAAAATTGTTGATGCTAAAAAACATCCGGATGCAGATACACTTTATGCTCTTCAAATTGATGTAGGTGAACCTGTACCAAGAAGTGTTGTTAGTGGTTTAGCAAATTTTGTATCTTTGGAAAGTATGGAAAATCGTTTAGTAGCTGTATTGTGTAATTTAAAACCGTCCAAGATGAGAGGAATTGAATCGAAAGGAATGGTATTATGCACATCAAAGTATGTTAATTTTAATATTGTGAATGTATTGTGAATAATAAAAAAATTTCTTTTATATTTTAGTGCTGAACATACTGAAGTAGAACCAATTTTAATCCCAGAAGATTCTAAACCGGGAGAACGAATTGCTGTAGAAGGATATTCGGGTACTCCTGATGAACAATTAAATCCAAAAAAGAAGGTATTTTAATTTAAAAAAATCATTAATTTTGCATCATCAAAAATTTTTATTAATTATGCTTGTTTTTTTAAGATTTGGGAAAAATTACAAGCAGATTTAAAATCGAATTCAGATGGTGAAGCTGTGTGGAAAGATAATTTCTTATTAACACCAAACGGTCAAAAAGTTTTAAGTAAATTAAAAAATTGTTCAATAAAATAAATGCATTTAATTACAAATTTTATTTATACTTAAAATATTGCTAAAAATATGCTTATAAATTATTGAACGTTTCTTAATAAAAATAAAGTGTCACAAAATATAATTTTGTAATAGATAATTAAAAATTTATAATTTTGTAATATTTTGATTTCTTTTTTTCTCTGAATTCAAATCCAAAATGTAAAACTAAGTTTTAAACATGTTGATCGTTTTCAATAAGTTGACATTATCATAAAACAGCGTGGAATTTTGTGTTCCAAATCGAATTAAAGTCATTATACATTTTGCTTTAACAGGTTTAAATTTTTGATAATGTCGCAATTTAATAAGAGAAAAATAAAAATGATGTTGAAACAAAAATTAATTTATAACGATTAGGCTGGAGAAGCATAATTTCGGTATATCTAAAACTCTGACGTAATACCTACATTTGGAAATTCCCCGTCGCAAGTAGATGGACATTTCAGAAAAAACTTATTTGACAAAATCGAAGTTTAATAAAAGGACGATTAGGAAATGAACATTTCACACTTGAGTATTTTTATCCGTAGAAAACCTCTTGTACCCGCGACTACGGATAAAAAGTATTGTTAAAATTTCTGAAAAAAGGGTGTGAAGTATCTATTTATTTAAATCTTTTAAGATTTTTAGCTAAGTTTTTACTACTCTAATTCGTTAAAAAAAATTACGCCATATATAGTTCATATATGTACATATATCATATTTCAGTAGATACACGAAAGACAAAGTGGCATCAGTTTAAAAACACAATACAAACCTATTTCTAAAAATGCAAATATATGGCACAGCATTTGCAAATTATATTTGCTGAAGATAATAGGTGCAAATGCACTGTGAAAGCAAAAAACTATATGATCTTATTTTTGTAGATTTAAAAAATAAGACTACAACACCGAGTCAGTTCCCTATCTTTTTTTATTCATAATTAGTATGAGAAAATTTTACTTTGTTATATATAAGTCAAACCAATTAAACCCGAATAGAATTTGAGTATAAGAAAAAAGACAGGCCGACATATAATTCACAAATTTGTATAGAAGAAATCGTAAGTACATAATATGTATAACAAAAAGTTCGGTAAACAACAAACACAACTGCTTGTAAAAAAAATTCAAGATCAAATTAAATCCAGAACAAAATTACTCATTAGTCTGGATTATATTGCAATAGTCAATAGAGGATGCAATTGTACAACGGGGTTCATTAGAGCCATATGAAAACAAAAATAAAAATATAAAATGTTTAGTTCCAAAATTTACAGTTATAATTTTTGCAATGCAATTTAAAATTTAATTTGGAACAGAATACACGATTTCATCAAAAAATTTTAGCTAAGTCACTGGGGTATGATGAAAATGAAAGACTTATGAAACAGGCTCTCTATAGTGATAGTATCCTCGATACTAAATTAATAGGTAACACAATTTACTTAAATTCTAGTTAAAAATGTATCTACATAATTTTTTTACAAATAGTTGGACAAACATTTTAAAAAATTTTAATTGATGCCAATTAATATTTTAATTCAAATTAGGTATAATCATTTCATCTTCTATTATCTCTTCTTTTCTTTTTCTTTTAGAAATCTTATTCAATTTATATAATTTAATTTGTAGACTTTTAATTATCATATGAACAAGGCAGAACATAAAAAATAATACTCTCTTATTTTTATTACTTCAGGAAAACTCAAATAGAAAAAAATTCAACATCGCACTTTTCTTTTTGTATATTTTTTTTTTTTTTAATAATTAAGTGAATTTTTTAGAATATCTTCCGGTGAAAGAATAATAAAATTTCTAACCAAAGAGTTTATTTAATTAATAATATATACATATATATTTATATTTATACATACATATGTATATATACCAAAAAAATTTAAAAAACAAATTTAGTCAAAAAAAAAATTCAATTTTTTATTTAAATTTCAAAAACAGGATGGATTCAATTATTTTATACATTATTCAATTAAAAATTATTATTATTATTTTTTTTAAATTCTGTAGGTATATTATTTTAAATTATAAATATTTTTAATTTTAATTTTCTAAATTGTTATAATTATTAATATAACTATTGATATTAATGAAAATGCTGATGATTTTAATATATTTGAATTATTATTTAAATTTGGTTGGCATACTCTTCTTATATGATCGGTTGAAAGTCCACGTCTTCGTAATAATTTATATATGCTGTCCAAATCCTATTTATTTAAAACAAAATATAAAATATTTAATTTAAATTTATTTTAATATAAATATAATCCACTACATTTGATTAAATTTAATATATTAACCATCATGTTGTACGAAAGTACATAAAATTTTCATTCTATATCGTGAGGCATGACAGGATCAGTATAATGATGATTAATTTACATTCTGGCATTACGTTGTAAAAAAAAAAAACAAACAATATTAATTTATACCCTAATTGGGACCACTTTTCATTTACATTTTTGTATTAAACTCAATTTGTCCACTGATTAAATAATTAATTGAAAGCATCAATTGAGATGATGATCAATTGAAAGCATATAACTGTCCATGACGAAAAAAATTGTGGATTTATCTTTGCCCTTCTATAATTATGATGGTCTAAAATATTTCTCCTTTTTTAGTTAGTAATACTATATTTAGTAAGATTTGTCTCGTCAGCTCATCAATTTTTTACCAAAATCATTATCATCAAAAAACCGATATAAGATATTGTAGTAATAGCGGGTAATAACTACGCGGGACATGTATTGAATGATAAGCATTGATGTTTTATAACAACTAATTATATTTTAAAACAAATCGACTTTATTTTATATCATTGTAGCCTATAATGGTCTAACCAGTAGAAATATATACGAAGCATCATACAGCAATTTGAAAATAAGTATCTGTCAATAATAGGTGATATTGGCATGGGCACGATAAAACCAATAGCATAGCACCATCAAATGATCGACTTTCGACAATCATCATATGTAAATATTCTCAAAATTTCTACCATAGCGCAGTTATTCAAACCAAATATTTGTTACTTTTTGCCGTTCAGCCAAAAGTCTGACATGAAAGTTGTGTATGGAGAAACTGTAGAGAATGGGTGCAATATGTAAAACAACAACACATAAATTAAAAAAAAAAATGTTAAGTGATCTTTTCCGAGATAATCAATGCTTTTTTAGAAATATGACAGTTTTTAAAACCAATATTTAGGGAAATATTACTCGAAAACGGTAAATCTGATACGCACCCAAAAAGTACCGTTTATTAATTTAAAAAAAAAATCTTAAGAATAAATTGCTCTAGCTGAAATATCTTCGGAACTATCGTTAATATTTGTTAGACGTTATTTTTCTAATCCGATTAATTTTAGTTTTCTACAGCCCAGCAGGTTAAATTTCTATTTTTAGATTATTTAGAATTGTTTTTTTCCTAAAATATTCGAAATAACCACCCTGTAACTAGTCAAATGCAAGTTGGATATTTGTTATAATATTGTTTGTCTTTAGTTCAGATGTTTTTTTTTTATATGTGGATATTTAGACATTTTCATATTGTGCACAAAAATGTTTTCTTTTTTTTTGTTTTAATAAATTAGAGTGGTCAGACAACTTCGGTTAAGTCGTAAGATTTACACTCATGTGAGTGATTTTATATTATTACACAATTAAATTAATTTCTAACACTTTTTCTGTTATTTTGGTACATAAAAACGTGGCACAATAATTGGTACAACTTTATTTTACCAGTATTTGATACTTTTATGACTTTTATCATTGATTTAGCAGAAACATTCTTGTACTTGTAAATTTTGATTTGGTTTTTTAATATGAAAAAAAATTTTGAAAGCAAGTTATGAATTATCAGCATTTTCTAAAAAAAATTTTTTTTATTCGAATGGAAAAATGCTTTTTCAAACATGGTGTTTGGAAAATAAAAAATTTTCACTGAATTTATTCAAATGATAACATAATAAAAACTATGTAAAACTCCATCATTGTCATGTATGGATGTATGTAAGTCCATTACTGTAGTATAGGGCGGAAAAAGATATATAATGAAAATTATGCTGTCAACCGGTACAACTTTAATTTTGTAGACAACTAAATGAATTTTGTTCTGATAAAATTTATTAAAAAATAATTTATGTACTTAATAAGATAGTTATTGTTATAAAACAAAATAATTTCGAAAACAATTTTTTAACGAAAAACCGAAAATTGAAAATGAAGTACGTTTTCGTTTATAGATTTTTGTAATTTAATCAAATTTAATTTAATTTAATTTAATTTTTAGTTATAATAAATATACAAGTAAAATTTTGAACCTTTTCCTAAATAGATGTAGCGCGGCATAAATAATTTAATCAAATGCAATGAAATTAAAAAAAAATTAATAAATAAATAATGTTAAATGTAGTTACCTCAAATGGTAATGGCTCTAAATCTCTTGTTAAAATTACTGAAAAAAAACTTTCACCCAATTTCAATCCACAAAATGTTAAAACTAATTGATTTTTAATTGCTTTCACAACTGCAAATAATTTAAAATAAATAAATGAAACGTTTAATATGCATAGTTTATGGGGTTTAGTGAGCAAATCCACAAGACGAAATCCATAAAAAAAAATTCACAAAAAAAAAAATAAAAAAAAATTAAAATCCATAAAATTGTGGCAAATTAATCCTGAGAAAGGAGATATATTCGCAGTATAAATCAAAATAATTTATAAATATTTAGTAAAAGGCGTAGAATTTTGATTTTGAATCCAACTCTAAAATCTCTCCTTACTCAGAATTTCGCATAAAGTGGCGTACATAATAAAGTGAAATGTGTAAAAGCAATAACAAGGATAGTTTTTTGTGGATTTTTTTTGTTTGTGTGGCTAAAGCGATTTTATGGAATTTGTTTTTTGTGGATTTAGGGACTAACCCATTTAATTTAAAAAATTTTTTTTTTTTTATAAAAATCAATATTGTTAATATTACTTATATTACCTTGTATAGTTCCATTAAATTGATTATATTTTAATGCTGGTGGAAAGCCCTGTTGTTTTTCATCAGTTAACCAAAGACCTGGTTTTGAACGGTTAAATTGTAATGAATAACGAATTGTTGTTGTATCATAATGTGGATATCCTCGTTCTTCCCATAACAAATCCAATAATAAAATTTCTTCATCAATACTTTGATATTTTCGTTGATGACGATTTGCAAATCGAAGCTATATACAAAAATTGATTATAATTTTAATTTGATTTAATTTCATTTAACTTATTTGGCCCAGCTCAAAACAGAATTGTTTTTCTAAGAATGTGGGCAATTATTATAAGTGTTTAGATTATAAAAATTATAAAATTATAAATTTATAAAAAAAAAAATTACATTTGTTATTGAAATTTCTGCACATGTATCATAATAATATAGTCCAGGATCTGTTGTATAACCAGAATGCTCAATAATATCATTTCCATACCATTTTCCTAATAACTTGTAAAAAAATAAAAATTAAAATTAAATATTAAAAATTAAAAATTAAAATTAACATTTAGTTTTTAATAATTATTTGAAATTGTATATTATTCGAGCAGAACGTACAGGGTGAGGTGTTAAGAAAGTACCTATAGTGTCATATTATGTTATTTTATGGATTATGTTTGAGAAAACAAAAAACAAAAATATGTAATTGGATCCCCTAAATTTTTAATTGTTTTCTCAAAATGGCGGTTTTTTAGAAAATTGTTATAGGAATTTATGAATTACATTGTGATGTTGAAAACATAAATATCATTTATTCAAGACTAATAGAATTATCTAAGTAAATAGAGTTAAAAGTAAATCTATGTTAGGCAACTGTTTTCTCGTATATCAAAAAGAGAGAAAAAATGAATTTATTAAATTATTTTTTGTATGATATTCGTTGAGTAAATATAATTGGTTCGGTCCTTTCGAAAAGCTCACATTTACGAAAAATTAAATTGTTCATGGGGAAGAAAAAACTATTTTATGAAAATTATACTCAAATCGAATTACAGTTATTATTTATGTTCACACATTATATTTTAAAATTTTTCGGCTTTTACAGATTCCAGGTAGGCAAACCAGATTTTCTTTTATTGGTCAAAATGTAAAATGAAATATTGCCCTTTTGCAACGGAATATAGTTAATATTTGAAATTATCTGAAAATATTTGAATAAAAAACCATTTTGAAATGTAAAACTAAATAAAAAAAATACTCTAATAACTCCATTCTCTTATTTTTTAATAACTTCATTACAAAAATAAAAAAAAATAAAAAATATTCACATAAATTCTTAGAAAACCTCTTCTGGTTGTAAGTCTTTGTCATTTGTAGGCCAAACTAATATTTCATCACAAAAATTTGTTTTCTCTTGTGGTAGCTATGTATTGTATTAAATTATTTTGTCCTCTTTTTTAAAATGTAGAGGAATTATATTATTGTAAGCGCTTTCTGAAGGTAGTAAATCGATCCTGCAGACTCTTGAAATGAAAATTCATCACCTTGCAATCCATCCCATCAATAAATTTATGTACCTTTAAAACTCCAGGAGTACTTTTGTTGTACTGAAATTGCATATATTCAGATACATGAAACGCGATACTATTTAACTCCTTCGAATCTTAGCATGAGATCTCATGGATAAAATATTATTTTTATAATGTATTGGCCAATTTCCTAAAATCAATGATATCATCTCACCTCTCGTCTTTACTATTCTAAATTTTGACTAGCTTTTAATATAAGGTTATTGCATTCTTCTGGCTTATAAATTCAATCATTTTTTTAGATAAGTCGTTTTGCTGTACCAAAAGCCCAATCGCAGGGAAGAAACGAATGCCCACGAATTGGAAAATATTGAAGAATATTTTTATATCTTCCGCTGGAGGCTATGGCCAATAAAGATTTTACTACGGTATTATTTTTGTTTTGTCCTGGACACCCATCAAAGAAAATATGTACTTCGTCAACATTTTCTCGTATTCTTGTATTGAAATATTGACAGAGAAAAGAACATCGTCTTTTTCGAATGGACTGAAAAAAATTCACTTCAATTTTTAGCACATCGAAACTATTTAGATACGCCATTTTCACAGGAAAGATGCGTTTCTTTATGAACCTACCTTTTTTTAGCGCAAAAAACTCATTATGACGAAAATGTGTAAATGTGGCCTTTTCGAAATGACGATTCAATTAGTGTGGTATATTTAACATTTAACTCAATTACGATGATAATTGATAATATAAAAAATAACAAACTGTAGAATATTTACCATAAATATATTTTAACTGAAATAATTACATTTTATAAAAATGTGTAATAATATGTACGTATACATTAATATAGAATCTACATCATGATTGAGGTAAAGGAAAATTTTGCTTGCAAATATTCTGAAAAATACTTTTAACACCGAAATCCAATCAGTGCAAAAACCTCTGTGTGTGTGTCTTAATATTGAAATGTAATAACCTTTGTTTATCTTAATATTTAAATGTAATTAAATATACAATATATTTCAGGTTTTCAATTAAATATTGAAATTAAATCAAATAGGTAAATAATATACCTAATTTTTTGACTATTTGCGATTTATACCTGGTGTGCCATAGCATGCGTATCAGCTTTTTAAGAGAGGAAGGAGTCGTTATTTTAAAATTCAAAAAAAAATATTAATTAAATCGAGGATGCTCTATCGATTGGTGACATTTTCAACTTCTGGGAAGGACTGGAAAAGGGTTTTTCAAGCACAAATTGGCCGAAATCGAGATTTTCAAAGGGGTATTTTTTTTTACAAATTCAGATTCTACGTCAAAAAATAAGAAACTTTTGTAAAGTAAATTTTATAATAACATTTTTTTTAAATTTTAAAATAATGGCTCCTTTCCCTCGTAAAAAGCTATATAAAGATATGCATGCTCTATAACACCCGGTATAATGGTGTTATTCAAACGAATTTTGTGATGCGGAGCAAAAAATTTTATTTATGGTATTCCGCAAAGCCAAATAGCGCAATTAATTATTAAATATTATTTTACATTTTTAATTGTAAAAAAGTACAAGATAGCCGTTTAGTTCTTAATTTTGATTATAATACATAAAATAAAAGATCTTCACTTAAAATAGAACACTAAGCAAGTATCGTAAAAATATAAATATGCAATAGGGTTGAGCTCCAGGATATTTTGGTTTATATAGAATAAAATATCGTTGAATATTTTTTATCCATGATTCATGAAATTATTATTCTCTCATATTCAGCGATCCTAAAGTTTTCACTTTTATTTATTTATATCTACTTGTTTCTTTAACTGATCATCATGATGCAATTCCATAGAAGTTTCATATAAAGGACACAGATTACATGAAACGCAGATTACATGAAGCACTCTTCTTCTTCGCACTCTTTACACAAGTTTGCTCTGCGCAAGCCCTAGTCTTGAAACATGTTTCTTCGGTAGCATGTCACCTCCGTAGAATATTCCTGTGTAGAGTTGCAGGTCGGCTCTATTCAGTGCATTATTTTTTGGTTTTTTCCGCGCTTGGGTTTTCCCAAAATCTTTTTGTATGGATACGCCCCGTGAAGTTTCTATATTCATTCAATCCTATCTCACGCTCCCATTCTTGTGTGTAATCTTTTCTTTTACGGCCTGAAGTGTTATACCTACGCATAGCACTCTCTGTTCCCCATTTCTTTGCTTACTCTTTGCGAGGTGATCTGATGCTCTGCTATTACACCTATGTCTGCATGACCTGGGATCCATTGAAATAATACTGCGTTGGATTCCCCTAGAAAGTTAAGCATTCTTTTGCAGTTTGATACTGTTTTCGATTTTGTTATTGCATCATTCAAGGCTTTGACCGCCCCGTGACTATCCGAATAAAGCACAACACATTCATTTGGTTATTCCTTTATTTGAAATTAATTCCGTTACTGATTTTATGAATATGATTTGACATTGCAAAATACTAGAGAGCCGTTCATGCACAATTTACCTATTTTAGTTTTTTCTGGAATCAATATTGATTTCCACACTTGAAAAATTACGATATTTCTTGTATGTAATAAAATTAGAATCTGCATCCAAATGTCAAACACCATGATGCATTCAAATGATTTAAAAGTATTTTTTTAATCGATTAAGTCAGGTGGAAGACTTTATTGCTCAAATTCGTTGATATCTGATAATAAGGATTTCAAATGAAGAACTATACTGGCTTCAGACAAGGCCAATGTTTAGTTTAGTATACTAAATATTTATTTGGATCCTAAATTAAGAAGACCATGTCAAAAGATCCTTATGATGACCACCCGGCGTTTTTGGTGCCTGTTTACAAACATTACTTGTGAGAAGCCACTTTACTAATATTTATTTTATACAATTTAAATTTATTTAATTTTAATACCTTTAGTATTTTATTTGCAATTTGATTTACATATTATGATTCAATTGTGACCAAATACTTATTATATTACTTGTATATTATATGTATTTAAAATGTTAGGTTTTCTTTTCAATTCAATTTTTTTTTTGTTTTTTATTTAACGTTTTGACCTTAATTAAAAAATATCTCGTCTTTTATAATTCAATAATAGACTAAAGAATAAATAATTGTACTATTGCAAAATTTTAATAATAATTGATAAATAAATTGTTGTAGTAAAGACAAAATGTTGTACATACATAGTTTATGATAATTGAATTAGAATTTCTTCTACATATTAGTACATAGTATTGGTAATATAATTTTTTTTATGTGGATTAGAGTTACCATATTATAATAATAATTAAAAAGAGTAAAAATTTACAAGGAGGTCTATTGCAAAAACCTTACCGTACGTATATATACGTACAATTCACCGTACAGTAGTTTAGTATTATGGAAAACGAGTTAATGAAATATTTTGGAAATGAGCTGGAAATGTCAATTACTTGATAAATCAGTTAGAAAATACAAATGTTTAATAATGTTGACTTGAAAAAATTTTAACGAAAAATAAAATATATAATTAAATAATAAAGCGCGTGTAAATACTGAAGAAATAAAAAGAAAAAAGATTCGATTGTGTCAGTAACAAATTGGTACCTATACTCCACCTTAAACTTAGTAATTATTTTTATGACTTATTGGCATGCACATATGGGACCTTAAAATAAGAAGTCGCATGATGGTGTAAAATCATCGATCTTATTGGTCAATTCTGATTCGTATTTATTGAAATTGCACAACTAAGCAATTTTCTTTACAATAATTCAATACATTCACGAGCAGTGTTTTGCGCAGTCCTACTAAAACTAAATGTCTTCAAAATTCTTCTACATTCATTGTAATCCGTTTTTCAACTTCATTTTCAAAGAAAAATAGCACAGGAATCACTTCACCAGCCCAAAAGGCACACTAAATCAACAATTCTGCTTATTTACAAAGATTTTGAAGACCAAATTATTTCGACTAAAAATTTCACGAAGTTTTAGATTTGTTTCAGTAAATTTTTTTCTATTTTTATAGTGAGTTTTAAAAATAACAACAAGTTATTCTTTCGTGTAGCTTTCTTCAATATATACTAATCGCAAAGATGACATGTGAAACATATGGTGAAAACAAAAAAAAAATATAATATTTTATTTTATAGTTAAACGGTTTCTGATTGAAGAGACCTAGAATATTAGTTGAAAATATTTTTTAAAGTTTAAAATAAATTGAAAAAACTCAGTTTTAAAATTTTATATTGCGACTCTTTATGTAGGCATGGTAAGTATAGTAGATAAGGTAGGTACTAGGTAGGTAGTAGAGGCTGTCGGTATGCACTGAAATACCTACTCAATAAACCAATATGACCTGTTTTAAAAACGGCAGTGGTGGTCCTGGATTTAAGTTCACCCATTAAGTCCTAAAAGAACGCTTCTAGATGGGTGTTCGTTTTTGGGATAAAAAGTGTTTTACAGGTTCTGTAAAACTAATTTAGTGAGAGTTGTGGCCATTTGGCATGTTTTCTAAGGAGGTAATGACCCATTATAACACCTAGTTTTGTACACATGTAGGTCTGAATCTTTCTATATATTAATTTTTTCTCCAATAATGAATAATTCAATGGATAAAATTTTGTTATACAAATACATATGTATATAATGTAAACATGATTTTTTGTTAATAAAGAATATTGCAGTATGGCTAATTCAACCATTTGACATTTGATTGCTTCTTCAGCATAAAACTGAACAAAATCATCAATCGAAATTTACAAAATATTTAAAGTTCCACAATCTCTAAAGACGACTGAAAACATATTCCCTACTTTAAGAAGAGAAAGTGCAGATTTTGTTGATTTCAATGCCGTTTTAAAACTAAATAAATGAAGCTAAAAGTTAGTTTTCAACCAACCATACATTTTATCAATCACTCTGTTCACTTACAAAAATTGAAATTTCAAAATTCTTAATTATTTTCTTTAAAAAATTTAAAAAAAAACCTAAATATTTAAATCGATGTATTTAAAACCCCTAGTCGACGACAAAATAAAAAAATATCAAATATTAATAAAATTGTATTTAAATTCAACAAAATTTTAATTTTCAAATCCATCTTCCAAAACACATATCTGTATGGTGCTCCGGTCTGGTCAAACTACGCATACTGTCATAAAAAAAATACTGCAAATTACGCAAAATAAACTACTAAAAATGCTACTAAACCTCCCTTGGTATTACAGTACATTAGATATCCATTTAAAATTCAAAAGGTATTCAATACGACGATAACAGACAAAAATAACTATTAGAGCTAACAAATTTATTGCCAACTGCTCCAGCTTCGAAAACATTTTGATTAAGCAATTTGTCGATAATTACTAAATGTAAATAAATTGTGATTGTTTGCTTTAATTATTTATTTTTTTATCCTTTTTTTGTTTTTCGATGTGCTTGTTTAACTATAAGTTAGTTTAAGTCTATTCATAAGTTTTTAAATAAAATTTTTAAAAACACAAGTAGTCACAAGGTATTTTTCCACCATTTTTCCTTATATCAATTAAAATAAATTGTAAATCAAACAACATAATGCAAAATAAAAATAAGAATAAAATAAAACTCGCAGCTGTTAAGATACTAACAATCTAAATTCTAACTTAAGCAGGCCCGTTCCTGGCGGGGGTGCAAAAGGTGCCCCCGCACGTGAGCGGCCAAGTCGAAGGGCGGCCGCCGACCAACTTTTAATTATGTTTAAAAAAAAAATGTAAAAAACAAAATGATTTTAATTTGGAGTACTAAACTGTAAAAAAAAATTAACTTAGTGTAATTAAGTAGAAACAACTTTTTATAAAAACATCTTCTATTTTTTTTATGTATTTTCCAATTTACTTATTTTTTTTAACGGACAAAACTTTAAATTTTGCTATTAAAAATTTGTAAGTATGCCATGACTTTTTAACATTGCCATGACTATGTAGACTTATATGTTAAATGTTACATGTATATATTTACATTAACATTAGTGAAATAGAATTATTTACAAGTGATAGTTGTGTAATACATTTTTGCTATTAGTTACTTCATATCAATTATTATAGGTGTTGATCTAACAAATTAAGTATAAAGTATAATTAATAAAGGTAAGTTTTACTATTTAGAAATTTTATTATGAATAAGAAAATATCACACCTTCTTAGATGTCAGAAAGAAAAACTAAAAGGCAATCTGGTGCTTATTATAGAAAAAAAAAAGAATTAAAACTAAAAGAAATAGAGAAACTAAGTGGATCTTTAACACAGTTTTTGGAACCCTCACAAAAATCACCTGTGGCAAGTACGTCAGGAATGTCAACTAAAGAAATTTATACTGAAGAACCTGATACATTTCTGGATGTGCTAGATTCGTCTCCAAGTCCTACAAAAAGGCCAGAACAGCCACAAGATGACTCATCATCAACATCAGAGTCAGAAAATCCCGAAGAAGAGTTTTCTAATAAAACAGAATCAGTAAGTTCGTTTTTAGTGCTGGAAGATCCAGGAACATGGCCTGAATCGATAACTAAAGAAGTCTTAGAAATTTTAGTGAAGAAAGGACCAGTGCAACTTCGGGATAATTTTCATTTTCCATCAGATGAGACAAACAGAAGATTTTCTGCAACATATTTTTTTAGAACTTTAGAAAATGGTGAAACAGTTTCCAGAAACTGGATAGTTTATTCTACTAAATTGAATATGGTATTTTGTTTTTGCTGCAAGTTATTCAGCAAAAATATTTTTAAGCTGACCAGTGGTGGATATTCTGATTGGCGACATGCAACACCGTATTTTGTTCAACATGAAAACAGTGCACAACATATCGAATGTTCAAAAAAGTGGTGCGAATTAAAATTGCGGATGCAAAAGAACTGCACAATAGATAAAGAGCTTCAAACATATTATGAAATGGAAACAAAACGATGGCGTGGTATTATTGAAAGAATGATAGCTATTGTTCAATTTTTATCTGGCCAGTGTTTAGCATTTCGCGGCACGTCGACAGAGTTATACCATCCCAGCAACGGAAATTTCATGAAAGCTGTAGAAATGTTAGCTAAATTTGATCCGATAATAACAGAACATGTAAGAAACGTACAAACATCAAAACAAAAAAAAAGTCATATGCCACATTATTTGGGAATCCATTTTCAAAACGAAATCATTGAATTATTAGCAGCCTCTGTAACAAAGAAATTAACAACCATTATAAAAAATTCAAAATATTTTTCTATTATACTTGATTGTACGCCAGATTTAAGCCACGTCGAACAAATCACGTTTGTTGTTCGGTGTGTGAATTTGACGCAAAATAAAGCAACAGTCGAAGAATATTTTCTTGGTTTTTCTCCAATAGTTGATACGACTGGTGAAGGTTTATTTAACTTCCTTACTAACGAATTGTTGCCTAAATTTAGCTTGGATGTACAAAATGTTCGTGGTCAAGGCTATGATAATGGATCCAACATGAGAGGTAAGCATATAGGACTTCAAAAAAGATTTTTGAATATTAACCCCAGAGCAACATTTGTACCATGTGCAGCACATAACCTAAATTTAGTCCTTAATGATGCTGTTAACATTAATAACGAAACCGTTGGATTTTTCGATATTGTTCAGGAATTATTTAATTTTTTTTCTGCCTCTCCATATAGATGGAATATGTTAAAAATCAAAATTAAAAATTTAACTTTAAAACCTTTAAGTGGTACTAGATGGTCAAGTCGTATTAACGCTATAAGACCCTTGCAGCAAAATATTAAAGAAATTTCTGAAAGTTTAATTAATTTAAGAGATGATCAAAGCAGAGATATAAGCACAAGAAATATGGCAAATTCGTTATCTGAAAAATTAAAATCATTTAAATTTTTATGTTCGTTAATTATCTGGCATGATATACTCTCAAAAATTGACGTAGTTAGCAAAATGCTACAAAATTCCACCATTGATATTAATGAATGTAGTAAAGCGTTGGGTAATTTAAAAAGATTTTTAAATGATAAAAGAAACGATGCCACTTTTAATGAATATATAAGTCAAGCTACAAACCTTGCACAAGCTATTGATGTAGAAAATGAATTTCCACAAACCCGCATAAGAAAAAGACCTCGTCAATTTTTATATGAATCAAGTGATGAGTTTGTAGAAAATCCTAAACAAAACTTTAAAATTAATTTTTATTTTCGCATTATAGATAGAGCGAATAATTCTATAGAGGAAAGATTTACGTTATTAGATCAATGTAATAATATCTATGGTTTTTTGTATTCTTTCCATTCAATAGATTCAGATATTTTAAAAAAATGTTGCTTGGATTTGGAAGTTTTTCTCCAAATTAATGTTAACGATGTTATAGAAAAAGACCTGAATGGTTTTGAATTATTTAACGAAATATTAAGTTTTAGGGAAATATTTCCCACTGCGGCAAAGCCTATAATGACTTTAAATTACATCATACAAAACGACTTAATATCCTCATTTCCTAATTTTTCTATAGCATTAAGAATTTTTTTAACACTGCCTGTAACGGTAGCATCTGGAGAAAGAAGTTTTTCTAAATTAAAATTAATTAAAAATTACCTCAGGTCGTCGATGTCGCAAGAAAGGCTAACCAATCTTGCTTTGTTATCGATAGAAAAAGATATTTGTGAGGATTTAAACTTATCTCAAGTAATTGATGATTTTGCTTCTGCAAAGGCAAGAAGAATAAAATTGTGAAATATTTTTTTTGGTTCTTAAACTTAATAATTTGTTTTAAATGAAACTAATAATTTCTTTTGTATTTATTGAAATAAAATAACAAACCATTTTTGTTGATTTACAAATTTTAGTTTCATTTTATAATAAAAAATATAAAAAAAACTTTCTCTTTTTATTATAGCATGTTGTCGTAAATAAATAAAAACTTTTTCTTCACTCATTTTTATTTCGTTTTTATATTCTGTATTCAATAACATAAGGGTTAATTTTTACAAGGTAATAATCCCCCCATCGGGTGATCCGCAAATTTTTATTAAAAAAAAAATTAATATGGGCGGCAATTTTGTTTTTGCACCTGAGCGGCCAGCAACACAGGAACGGCACTGAACTTAAGTATAAGAAGACTCTGTCATTATAAATTATGTATTAACAAATTTTGGAAATAAACGAACTATCTTTAAATCGATGTTATTTATGTTAATTTATTGTTTGATTACGGTATCAGTTAACAGCAACGTGCATCATTCTTGTTCAACTTGCACTAAGAACATACCGGGTGTTCCAGACGTAAATTTGCATAAAATATAAAGTATCTCTTTCCATTTGAAATTCTCGATTCCGGCGAATTTCTACGAATTTCCGGTCTAAAAAGCCCATTTCCGCTCCTTCCCGAAATTTGAAAATGTTACCAACTGATAGGGCATCCTCCGATTTAGATAGTACATTTTTAAAAGCTCCTCTTAAAAAGTCGAAAGGCATGCTCTGACACACCAGGTATAATTTAACAAATGGTGCTTTAAGTTTAGCGAATAAAGAAATTTCAAAGGAGGTTGACTTAAAAAAATTTGAAATGCAAATGAAGATATCAAATTGTAGATGACAAGATCATCATTATAGAAAGAAATACTAAAATGTACTCTGTAACCGTAATGTAATCATTGGCATTGCTTAAATTAATATGTTTGGTCATTAATATTTTATAGTGTAAACTGTAGAAGATTGAATTTTAAAGATAAATTTTTTTAATGAATTCAATGTGTTGAAAATGTGGTGCTACCGACATTTGCCGGAAATATTTGACATATAATACGTATCACAAACATAGAGATTCTCAGAATGATTGAAAATGATAAAGAAATAATTATCAAATTTAAATAATCATGAAATTTTTATAAAATTTTATGAAATTCTTTGTACGCGAACAAACTAATAATTAAAAATATTACTTTTATCAATAAAAATAAAATAAACTAAAAAAGAATAAATTTAAGACATTCGTCTCTTGCACTATGGCAATAGAATGTCTTTAACTATTTCATTCAGAACTTGAAGCTTAAAATTGACTAATTAAGGTTATATTATGTACAAATTTTTTGATTTTTTTATATTTTCTAATATGTATATATATTTGTAGTTTATAATAATTGTATTAATCTTTTACTATAATACATATATACTGTACATTTGTGAACAATTATTAATTCTTAATTCATAATTCAAATGTTTGTTTTTTTTAATAGTATATAAATTAAATGTTATTTAGTATAAGTTAAAAATGTAATCTGAATTATTTCAAATACTAATTTTTAATTTGAATTAATTATTAATTTGATTAAGGATACATTGTACAAAAAATGAATTTAATTTGTATGTATTTAAAATTTGTTACTAGCTTTCTAATTCTGTTGAAATAAAGACAATTTTATTATAGAATCGATGTTTCTAAAATGTACTTACTAGTACTTCATAACAGAGTACAGTTGGTATCACTAACAAAGATGAACTTGCTTTGTTATTTAATTTTTGTTATCTTCCTACACATTATGATCGTGAAAAATCTTAAAGTGTATTTGAATGAAGGTCCGATATGAACAATGTACAAAATTGATTATAAATTGAACATAATAACTATATAATATATATATAGGTATATATATATAGAATGTATAATATATATTCATTAATTAAATAATTAATTTAGTTTTTATCCTCCTATAAATATTTTAGAAATTTGTTTTTTAATGTTTTTTTTTATTTGGTTTGTTTTAAGAGACCTGACATCATTTATTTTAATTAATAAAAAAATGTAATTAAGTAATATAGTGTTAAAAAATATTTAAAAGAAAATAAAATTAGGATAAATTTGGAAAAATGTGTTTATATGAATGTGACAGATTTTGTGAATAAGTGTACGCACCCTCAGAAGACTTCTGCAATTGCTGCACTGTAAAAAACTGACTTTTCAAACTTTACTTTGAGCGTTATGTTATGCTTTTGAATAAACGATACAATGAAGATTTTTATAAAAATAGTGTAATTTTTATTTTATTATCTGTGGTTTATTTAATTATCATGTTCTATGTAGACGCGACATTTTCAGTTCTATTGTAGTTCCCTGTTTGGTCGTTTAAAATTGTAAGTTCAAGCGCCTGACGAACGCCATTATTGTATTTATTTATTTATTTACAGGCTTAATTCCAGCGAGTTACATTTATTACAAATTTTAAAATTAACAATATAAATATCAAAAAATTAAAACTATAATTTCAAAAATTGTGAAATAATTAAAATGTAAATCAATGGTAACCAAAAATTATTAATAAAAAAAAAAAAAACATTGAACAATCTGCAAAATATAATCAATAAAAATATTCTTATATTTGATAATTAGAAAGTAGTTATGGATTGAAGTTAGTACTTAAAGAAAAAAAATAACAACTAGGTATAAGAATATTGAAGATAGAGAGATGAGATCAGAATTAACTAAGAGGAATATAAAAGCTTCTTTAGGGTGTCTTTGGAAAGAGAGAAATGTATACTGTTCTTGTATTTGTTACCCACAATCATCATTCTATGGATAGGTTCGTTCATTCCATAGTTGATTTTGAGGATAAATAGGTTAGCAGAGCGGAAGCGATTAATCTGGATTAGGTGTGAAATATAAGGGGAGTTAATATTTCCTTTAACTATTTCAGTGATGAAGATGACATCGGCAATTTCGCATCTTTTCTTCAGAATAGCAAGATGAATTAAGTTTAGTCTATGTTCATATGGTGGCAAAATTATGGGGTCAAACCACGGAAAATGACATAGTGCAAATCTTAAGAAATATTTTTGGATTGTCTCAATCCTATGTATGTGAATTTCTATGCATGTGAGTTCATACCTGACTGTCATATTCTAATTGGGGCCTAACAAGACATGTAAAAAGGGATTTTAGGATATATGGATCTTTGAATTCTTTAGTCCAACGTTTTATAAAACCTAACATTGAATTATCTTTATTGATGATATTATTATAATGTAATTTAAATGTGAGTTTATCATCAAAAATTACTGTCAATTGTAATTGTATTGAAAAATGTGTTAATGTCAATTTCTGAATCAAGCGATTTGCATTGTGTGTACCTGAAAATATCTACATTTTTTGCGAGCTATGGCATTGTATTTATATAGAGGGGCTGTACAAAAATCAACTTCGAAATGTTGCAAAAATTTGAAAATAAAGTGCATCGTGGTATAGTTAAGGTATCTTAGTACATACGTAACAAAAATCTTCATCATGACTTGCACATTGAAACAGTAACGGGAGAGATGAAGAAGCATGCAGTAAAACACAAGCCGCGACTGCAAAAACATGTGAACTCAGAAATGCTAGCAATTCTAAGATATCGATAACAATGTTGTTTACTGATAACGATAACAGAATTGACAGAATTACTACATAACTCAAGAACATCTTTTTCCGCAATAAAATAGAATGTATTTGTCTTTTACATTGGTTTTGTAGAATCAAACTATAAAATCTTTCTAATGAAAACAAAATTTATTTTTTTAGCTTTATAGTTGTATATAGAGTTTGACTCATCATATCAATAACCCAATCGACATATTGAGAAAAAGTTCAAATTAGAGGTCTAATAGAATTAAATTTTTAATAAATATGAAGAAAAAAAATATTTATGAATCATATTACATATATAAATCAGTGGCGTATAACTATACTGAATAAACAGTATAAATAAATAAATGAATAAGTATACAGGATAAGGTCTCTAAACATGCACTTCAAAAGCATTACATTCACAATATATTTCATTTTTATTTATTTAATTAAATGTACAGATATACCAAAAACAAAAATTATTTTTCAAAAATGTTATTAAAATCGGAATCACAAGGCATTTAACCCCTTTCTGCAATAGGCAAGAAAATGTAGACCATAAAATCAGGTTTAAAGATAAAAGTTGATTTAAAAAAAAAATTTATATCGGGGACTGTTAACTCCTTGCAATTTATTTAATATTTCTGCTGACGTCAGGAAAATATATACGGACGACAAGATTTAAAAGCGAAAATTAGAATTTTTTTTTAAAGTCCCCATTTAATTTCGAAATTTGTTTGGAGTTCCGGAGGAAATAAAAAGATATAACTAGAATGTCATTGTTTGCAAAACTATATTGAAGATGATTGATAATAATATTAAAAATTGAGTAGGGAAGAGAAATTAATCTAGTATAACTTTTATAACGAATCTGTCTAATCGAACGATTTGCGAGAGAATCCCATTAACGCATTCAATGCCAACTACGAGTTAACTCATAGCAAGAAGTATTCAATTCTTTTAAACCTAACTTCGATATGGCTTATTGTATTAACTTTATTATTTCATTTTGGCACCTTTTTTCAAAAAACCATTGGTTAATTTTATTAAATCGGGTATTCCCCAAAAAATAATTCTTTATTGAAGTTGAATTTTTATGTATTTAAAATTTAGTCGTGCTCTCAGGTTTTTGAGATTAAAAGTTGTTCTTTATGTTAATTTAAAAAGTGTTTTTTTTTGATAATAAAGCTGAATTTTATTTTCATTTCACTTCAGTTTATTTATTTTGAAATCAAATAAGAAATGATGGGAAAAATAAGGTACGAGTTATCTCGTGGTTGGCATATATCCTAATTAAAATTTTTATTAATAAGCCAAAATACGAGATATCTCGTATTACCTAAAAGTGCCTAAATTTAACTTTAATTACCTTTCAAATACTTTATAAGTGTTTTTATGCTTTATTATTGCATTATTTTTCATATAAGATCAAAATTTTGAGTTGGCACATGAAGTTAGATTTACGAAAACCGCCTTGCCAGTGAATGCATTAAGTTTAAACTGAACCCCAACATATAATTTAGCACTATGAACGCTGTACAAGACTCAATCAAAAGTATTTGCAATTTTAAGGGCTAAAAAAAAATTAAATAGAGTTATTCATATTTATTAACGTTATAACAGGTTATAAGTTCTCGCTAAATCAAATTATTACATTTCCAGTAAATGTATACCAAGATGATGTGTGCATATCCCAAATGATGTATACATGTTGCAGGTACATATGCATTATAAAAATTACATGCGATGAAACAATAATTACATATAATAAAAACTTCGATTTCTACGAAAAACAGTACACTGGTCGTGTATGTGGTATACTGATAAAAAAAAATATTATTTAGAAAATTGGCAATGGAGTTGGAGTGTAGAGAATATTATTTACTTATTCATTAATTCTTGTAGTCGAATTTATAGTGTACATTATAACACAAATCATAAAATCAATACATAACAATTTAGTTTAAATTTTTTTTAATTAATAAAATAAGTTTACATTATTGGATATCCTTCCAGAAAGTATAACTCTAACCTGGACATAGATATACTCCAGTGCAATCTATTGTTTCGCAAAGAATTTTTCAGAAAAAAAGTTTTTGAGTGAAATGAAGCTAAATTTATTCTAATCACAAACATCTACCATAATTAAAAATATTAGAAATCAGTGCGTCGGTATGGGTTTTTAAAATGAGCTATGCCAGAAGATTTTAGCAGAGCTTACAGCGATAAAGAAAAGATGAAACAATTCTGTATTTTTTCTCCAGTTGTTTGGCATTCATTTATAGAAGAAATATTTATATATAGGGTTTTCCAATAGGGATGATATGATTTTGAAGTGACGTTTCAGCCGTTTGTAATATGTCATGCCTTTTTTTTCATTGAATTCAGTAATATTGACAATTTCATTGCAAACGTCGCGAATTTTCCTTGGAACAACTTGAAAATGACAACGATTTTTTTAAGAAAATCATCTTCTCCGATGAGGCTCACTTTCATCTGAGTGGTGCGGTAAATCATCAAGTAAGTTGATCTTGACAACATTTGGTTCCAACAAGACGGGGCTACGTGCCACACAGCAAGTGCAACAATTGAATTATTGCGAGAAAAGTTTGGAGATTCGATTATTTCAAGAAATTGTGATATTGAATGGTTTGCAAGAAGTTGTGATTTAACACCATTAAACTATTTATTTTGGGGTTATTTGAAGTCATTGGTCTTTAGCAATAAACCAGACTGTCTTCAAGCTTTACAAGTCAATATTCATGACATACGACTGGATTTAGTGGAAAAAGTGCTCGAAAATTGGGTTCATCGAATTCGTTCCTGCAGAAGAAATCGTGGAGGCCATTTGAATGACGTTTTATTCTGAACTTAATTGTATTGATTGTACTTCACATTAAATAAAAAACATTAATTTCCTTAACAATTATAGAGTGTTTTTTTTTTTTAAGAAATAATATCACTCTTATTGGAAAACCTTAAATGGTATGGAATTAAAACTAAACTAAAAAGACAATTCAACTATAATTATAATTTGACTAAAACAATTCAAGATTTCAAAATGAACCTACTTGGTTAGTGGGAATTTATTTTTATATCAGGGACTGTTAACTCTTGCAATTTATTGAAACTCTATTTTTCGCTGGCAAACAAACGTAGAAAGGTTTTGGTAAAAAATATAAAACAAAAAACAATTTCATTTTTAAAGGCTTAATAATTGATATCCAGTTTGTGTTAAGTTAAATTATTGTTAGTTGAAATATTTTAGTTGAATAGATATGTATATTATTTATTTATTAATATTGTAGCACGTTATTATTCAATTTTATTCGTTAATTTTCTTCTAATATTTCATTACAAAGTATTTAAAGCTACTCATATCTACAAAATAGAGATTTGCAAATAGAATCTGTCGATAAGGAAATACAGAAATTTGCAAGAAGTCACGAAAAAAGGCTTTAGCATCATGTAAATGCGGAGGTAGTCGAGCTCCTGGATAATGGAAATATACCCGGACGACTCAAAAGAGTAAAACCTTTTGAGTTAGTGCAGCATTAATCACCCACATTCTTGAGGACTCGTCGCACTGGTGATCGGAGGTTGACCCGCTCCCACGTTTAGATAGATTTGTTTTTACGGGATTTGTGAAGAATTTCGTTATGTTGACTGCCAACGAAACGAGGTTTTTCACAAGTCTTCCATCATTATAAATTCGTTCGGAGAGCTGGTTAGTTTTTCATCGCTGATGCAATGGGTCTTCAAGGTTATGGATGAATACGTCAAAGGAAAAGTTAGATAGACATCGCTGGATGTAGTCTACATTGAGAAAGAAAATAAAGCCAAGAAAAAATTGCTCATTAGTCCTGTAGGATCCTGTAGATCGTAATATAGGAAGGGTGTGGTTCAGTGGGTAAGAATCCCACACACAATGTCAATCTACGGGGCTCATTGTGTCGTTTGAAGATTCCCACCAGCCCAAAAATATCTACAAAATTAAAAGAAAACAGTGAAATTTCTTATTTTAAAAAAAAAATGGTTTCAAACAGCACTCTTACAAAATAAGATAGCTTAAAAAATTGTTGTGGGGTAATAAATAGTTTCATACTTATATACAAAATTCAATCAAAACTAAAATTTAAAAGAGAGAAAATTTTTTTTTTTTTTCAAAAGAAAAGAAATAAAATTAAAATTTCAAAATCAACTCCAAAAGATATTAAATTAAATTCAAAAGACTTAAATACAGACATAAATCAAGCTAATATCTAAATAATAACCCTAAGTAAACCACTAAGTACATCAAAATCAAAATTAAGAAACCATTGTTTCATGTTTTTACTAAATGCATTACAATTTCTAAGTTTTCTGATACGTTCCGGTAACTGATTATATAGTCGGCACGATGTAACAGTATAGAAATTACGAAAAGTTGTAGTACGGAAATTCGGAACAACCACAAGAAATATAAAGTTGGCACGAAGTTGGCGAAAGTTCAAAATTCTGGGATTTAAGTGCCCTGATTTATAATAAAATGTTTTAAGCACTTTAAAACAGTACAAATGACGCACAGGAAGAATATTCAGATTGACAAATAACGGAAAACTATGACGAAAACATATATATTAATTATAACATATTTTTGCAGGCCACATTTGAAGTTTGTTAGAATGTGTACCCCCCCAACACCCTATACCATATTGTAACTTCCTTCGACTGAAAAATACCATAGTACACCATTTTCAAAACTTTCAAAGAACAAACATTTTTCAAGCGAAAAAAACTTCTTAGAACCGACTGAAAATATTGATGGGTAGATCATATTAATGTATTAGTATGATCTACCCAACTGAATCTGCTATCTTAAGTTTATGGCATTCAGGTGCATGAAACCAGACATCAGTCTCAACTTCATTTAGACTTGAAAGTGCGAAATACATAATTTTAGTTTTTTTTGCTAATCACCAGTCTATGTACAAAAAACCAGTTTTTTAATAAATATAAGTTGTGATCGATATCCGAAATTAAATTGAGCGGACTCTCTGACCCATACGCAAAACCAATATCGTCAACAAATGCACAGCAGTAGTCTAATAATAGATATTTCAAAGTATGCAGTTAAAAAGTAATAACTTAAATTTATCAAAATTATAATGTTTTGTAAACGAATTTAATTATTAGTATTTGTGAAATAAAAGTGTGACAGTATTACATTTTTAAATATTATCTTTTATATCTGATAATCGAATATTATTTGAATGGGATTACACATAATGATATATTTCGTAGTTGGCTCATTTCTCACAAATTTAATAATATTATATGGAACTCTAAGCATGTTTGTTGATTGTTATAATCTTTGTTGAGCATTTAAAGATAGTAAGTCCGAGCAGTTCTGGGTATATAATTCGGCTTCTCAGTAAATCGTACACAAACACAATACAAGCATTATTGTACATTTATTGTATTACAATATTACATTTATCTTCTATCTATACTTATAAAAGGGAAAGTTTGTTTGTTTGTTTGTTTGTTCGCTATACACTCCCACAGTTTTAAAGATAGAGTTCTGAAATTTTGCACAGTTATTTATGGTTATTTAAGGTACCGGACGCGGTACTTTACAAAGCCATCAGATGAGAGGTTCGGGTACCTGCCGTACAACTCCTAGCAAGACTCAGGAGTATTTTAAAAACCATGTGTGTAACAGATATGAAAATTTACATTTAGATTCTCTTTCACAAATAAAGAAATACGATTGTTACCGATTTCGAAAATTTGGATTGGTTCGGGTTGCTGTCGTACAACTCCTAGCACGTACGTCTCAGGAATATTTCAAAAACCAATTGTGTTGGAGGCATGAAAATTTGCGCTTAAATACTCTATCAGAAATGTTTCAAAAAAAGATTGTGTTACAGACTTGAAAATTTATTCATAGAAACTCTATGAAAAATAAACAAAATAAACTAAAGATAATTATGTAAAAAACTTTAAAGAATGAGGGCTTGACAAAACCCACGTGGTTGATAAGCCCATAATAAAGATCTTATAAATAAATAAATAATAAAATAAACAAATATTTATTGTCCTGAAAAAGTATTTTCGAATTTAGGAATCAGTATAAAATTTTTACATGACTATGTGAATTAGCCACAAAAATGTGACGATTCGTTTTATTAATCAGAAAATACTGCAGTGTTCCAGGGGCTTCATGTGTACAAATCGATAGATACAGTTATCGATGAAAATGAAGTTGTTCCTCCTCATCAATTGGGATTAAAAGTAGTAGCTTCAATATTGCTTCTACGAAACTTGAAGAAGCCAAAACTACGGTACTAGATTAAGAATAAGAACTTGGCATCCTCATTTCATTTAAGTACAAATTCTAATTGATTGTTGAATAGTCGAACATATCTTTATCTCAAGAATACCTCAACAGTAAGGAACGTATTTACTTATAGTTCATCAGAAAAGACTACCGAAATATTTTTTACAAAGAAATAATTTTAATATAAGTATAGTTTAAGTTGTAGTATTGTTGATATTTTGTTGTCGTAGTGAAAAAAATATTGGAATATTATATTTGATAAACCAATTTTTTTCAATTCGATTCATAAATCAAACTTCATTGAAATAAATTCGATACATTTTGTGGTCGGCCCGGACAACGTCGGGTATCTTTGCTAGTTTATTAATATTTTAACATTATTATACGAAATAGACAAAAATGCAAATTTTAAATAAGATCGCTTAACCAATGACTATATATACCTATATTGGCTATTGATGTTAGAATAATAATCAGAATCCCAAATATTACAATTATTGTCTGAAATTGATCTATATATATAGTTAAACAACTGAAACATATGATCTTTATTTTTATATAACAAACCTTTATAAGAAATTACCAATAACAATTGATTAAGTATCATAACATATCATGAAATTTTAACTTTTATACCAAGTTACATATTATATGCCAACATAAGATAAAAATCATACTCTAAAATATCGAAACACAAAATAAATTATTGATATTATTACGATTATTTTCTAAATTACCGGTTCTCAAAAATGTGTACACTCAAAAATTAATCTATATATTAAATTGTATTTATTTATTATTATTAATTGACCACAATTTAAATTATGGCAATATATTACAAGTATCAGAGATATCCGCTTTAAAAAAAATTATATTTAATCGCAACTTATTGTATAAAATTGATATATGATTATTTTTTAAAGATATCTCATATCCGATCTATGGTATTGTTATTTATCATCGCTCTCGTCTACAAAAATACTTACTTTACTTTTAGTCTTACCGTTACTTCATACGAATATGGCTTTTTGAAATAATCATCAAGTTTTTGTATGTATATAATTAAATATAACAAATTTTTATGATCATTTCAAAAAGCCATAATGTGGTTTTGTATGAATTAAAGGGTTAAACCTTTTTTGGGGTAGATATAAGATTTCGAATTTACACTTTATTTATTTCATTAAATTAGTTCTGACGATCATGGAATCAAAATATATAAAAGATTATATAAATAATTAAGTCAAATTTTGACCTGAAGCTTCAGTAATGCGAAGTTTTACTAAAATAATCAATCATTACCATCAGAAATATCATTAGTAGAATTACAAATTTTAAAAAAATGTTTACTATGTGCAATTTGTGATGAATAAAATAAAATTGAATATAATGAATATTAATTTGGAATAATGACACCTGTAACTATATACGATTACCAATGCATAAATAAACAAAATGCAAAACATCAGTAGTTATAACAATTAATCTTTATATCTTGTGAGAGCCATCCTTAAAATTAAAATTGTATGAAAATTGTTTAAATTTCTCTTTATAAAACCTAAAATTTATTAAACGTTTTTTAAACAAATAAAATCTGAATGTTTGTGAATTTCACATTGATATTAAATAATAATAACCAAAATTTTAATTTTACATTAATATAATTAAACCTAAATTTTGAGTTTTGTTTTGTTAACAATCGTGCCGTAGGGATAGAAACATTTAGTACTTCTTACGTGCCGTTGGGCTGCAATTGGAATGTAGAAGAAAACATGGATGTAAGAGCAAAAAGGACGAATCAATGTTTATCCTGAACTTCTGAATGCTCAATTTGAAAAACTCATTTCAAACTATAGAAGTAAATTACCTATTATGGTATTGTAGTGTAATCAAATAAAATTGAATTAAGAGAACGGATTACAGCTAATTTAATAAAATTTGAACACAAATTATTACACAGATCAACTTTTACAATATAATTGAGATCATCTTTTTTGATATAGCAGTTTTTGATATAAAATTATGAAATAACCCAGTAAAAAAAAACTTATATAGCATTGCTTTCCATACTGCTTCAAACTTTCAAACGAAATTAAAACTAATATACAATAAAAAAAAAACATATAGAACTGGTAAACTCATATAAGGTCAACAGAATGAACATCTAAAAATAATAATCAATAAATTATATTCTCAGAAAATATTACAAGATAATTAGTTTTAGTTTTGTTTTTTATTTAAAAAGAAAGCTTGCAAAACTAAATCAGTGTGTGTGTGTGTGCATGTAGAACAGTTTAAAAATTTTATCACTTGGGAATTTCGAAATTGCAATGAACTTATGCAATTAATTTGTATAATTGCAAATAAATGTTTTGTAAATTTAAAGTTATATATTTGGAAAATACTGATAGATAATAATATTATGTAATTCGATTTTTAATTATTTTTTCCCGACAATTCTGTTCATCAATACATCTTAATTTCATTGTAATTTTACTGAAAAGCCATAATTTATACAATCAAGAAATTAATCGTCGACCATTGCCAATAGCTAAAATTAAGTTAAAAGACTGACTCTAACCACAAGCAAACAGCATGATGATTAACAAACAAAAAACCTAATTTTCAAATTATAAAATTATTGCTTCTGCATTAGAAGAACAATTCGGTGACCTATCCAATCACATTTAAAACTCTAATCAAATCTTCGAATCTGTATGCAAACGCAGCTAAATACATATATGAATATTCATTTGATATCCAAACTAAAGTAGAATAATGTACTAGTAACATTTATGGACCGGAATCGGCAGTTGGTATATTTCAATAATATTTTAATAAGTTGTCAATTTTATCCGTGGAATCAGTTGGCAACATTGTGTAGTAAGTGCCTTCTAAGACATTGTGTTTTCATTCATTTGTGATCAAGCAAAATTAACATACAGAGTTTATTTACACTGTACAACATTGGGTTTTTAAAAAATTTTAATAAACCCAAATATCTGTCAAACCGGTCGCGGAAACATCGTCAACAACAATTGTAATCATGTAGACAATGTCTCAAGCTTTTGTAAGCTTTTGTATACATTTAAAATCATATGGACGTTTTATTTAACTTTGTGATGAGACATTATTACGATATCAAGGTAAATTATCGATAGAAAATACCCTGAAGAGGGAAATAAACTTTCTATGGGACCGTATTGAAGACCACAGAGTCTCCAAAATATATACACCAACAATACAAATCAAAATAGTCAACTTCCTGCTAACTTTCAATAGAGCAGACTGCAGGAGGGTAGGAAGCACACTTACTAGTCATAACCACATGAATAAGCACAACAAGTGTGGACTAGCATTAAGTGACGACATAACTGGTTGACACTGTCTGGAGCTCTTTCAAGGTTGAGCCTCAGGCTGTTGGAAACCCACTACATATCTTCAGAAAACTTCTGCAGTACGGAACAAAAAGTAGAATAATCAGCTCCATGGTTTGTGATGAGATATAACTCTCAAAATAAATTTGAAAAATAAATCCAATCAGTGGTGGGTATACACCGTTATTAACCGACCGATGTGACGTTATTAGCCGACCGATGTGATGATAATATATCATCTGACTACTAATCAGAGGGTTGAAAAAAATTTAATTGTAAGATAGCGATTGATGGGGAGAAAGTTATTAATTGTCGTTTTTTTTTTTTGTTAATAGATCTTAGTGGTATCTTTGAAGTACTGAATCGCGATTGAAATTCTATTGATAAAACAAAAATAGCATTTTTGATGTAGAGTATAATAATTGATTGCAGTTATACTTCTATAATTGAAAACAATGAACAAGAAAGTAAATAGCTTTGATTTCCACGACAGTGATTAGTGAAATTGAAAAGTCAGCTGTGATGACATATTATCTTTCCTTAATTTTTACAAATGATATTGAAAAGGTGATTGATTTTGTTAAGATTGTCCTTTGTTTTGGGGATGCTTTGTAGAGTTCATGGTGGGGAAATTCAGTAGCAGAGTTTGTCAATGATTCAAAAACAGATGAATAATTGGATAAATAATCATTTTGTTAAATATACTTTGAAGCTAATTAAGGTCTGAATTGATTAATAACAAAATAAATATGAATATTGAGAAAACTTAAATAATGGTTTATAAATGGAAAAACTATACTTGGTTGTGACATCGAATGTTTATTTTTTTCTGGTTTGCATCCTGATTTTTTTTTTTTATTGAAATTTTGTCTTATTTCTGTGGCTGTCGTATTTAAGTTAGTGAAAATTTTTTTCACTACAGATTGCGATTTTGTCATTATATTAATCTTGTATCATAGCTGATTTTTTTTCAATTGAAATTTTATAGTCTAGAACTAGAATACACTATAATGCATCACATTTTATAGTAAAAGCCCTATGTTGAGTTTATGTCCCATACATAATTAAACCATACACAAATCAATGTACCACATTACCATCAGTAACTATTGTCATTGACTTGTTTATATAGTCTACAAATATTTGCTGTAAATTTGTGTTAAATTCCTAGTACTTTTCAAAAATATGTTACACTATAAAAAAAAACCACTAGCCTGATGTTTGTTTTCCTTTTCTAAAACTCTCTTGATATTCTTCAGTTATTTTCTCAGCAAATTGCTGAAGTCTATCATATAATATTTTTAATAAGATTTTATAAGCCACGAAACCAGTATAGCGAAATGTTTCTCAAAATTGTTACATATTAGTTTATCTTCATTTTCAAGAAATATGTATAAATCTTCTGGCATTACATCCAAATTAGTGTCAAGAGTATATAAATTTTATTAAATACAGAGAATTCGATACTTATATGGATATTTCTATTGCTGTACAGTTATAACTTGGTATAATACCCTATTTTTTCTTAAATCATTTATAGCGACCTCGACATCTTCAGTATCTCTGAAGGTCAATTCTGCTTTGATTATTTATCAAATTTAACATTTATTTTCATTCATATTTATTAATTCTAAATAATTATTAGGTTTATTAGTATTAAATTAAGTTTCATGAAATAAGACACCGCAGCTGACTTAAGCTTGAATTAAATAAATTACTAGTTGTATACAACAAAATTATTATCTTATTATAATATACAGATTGTAAATAAAATAGAATAGAACATAAAAAAAATAATCATACATCAAGTCATTAGGATGGCTAAATAATGCCCCAAAATAAATAAGATCTCAAAATTTGCATTGATTTTGATGTTTTATTTCACAATGAAATTTTTAGCAAAATCTCAAGGTTTATTTTTATGTACTTAAAATTATTTTTGGGTTCTTATTTCATTTACTTTTTGGGGTCCCATTATGTAATAAAAGAAAACTTTAAAAAAAGTGCGATTTAATTTTTTTTACTTTATTTCATTTTAGATTTTGGGGTTTAATAGTTTAATTATATTTTTTATTTGTGGTGATAATGTGCGGAGTGGAGTGTTAATTCGCGAAGTTGACACCGTAAGAAAAATAAACTTGCTAAAACAAAAATAAAATAACAAAATTAAAACACAAAAAATACTTTATATAAATAAAGTTACAAACTTTATCAATATCCAATCCTTTTTGTGGATTAACATTCATACAAAATTGTGATGGTTGATTATCAAGACCATTAATTATTTTAATAAAAGTTAATATTATTAAATATTTTAATAATTCAATCATTTTATTTATATTTTTTTTTTTCCAATAATTAAATAGGCGTTAAAATTTAAATAAGCACTTTGTAATGTATTTTTACTTTTTTTTTGTTATTTGTTTCTTTTTATATTTATCTAAATTATTTTCTTTTAAATAATTATCTAATTAATTTATTATATTATTTTTAAAAATATTTTAACTAAATTCACTTTTAATTTTCATCAATTTTTTTTTCTGCATTACTTAAATAATCAAACTATATGTATATTGTACATATTATACACATTGATATAAGTATATATATATGAAAATCTTTGGAAACTATATTTTTCCGATCGAAAAAACTATGTATAAAAAGAACAAATGAATTTTACAACCGTTCAGGATCACAAATTTTCACGAAATAACTGAAAATGTTTTTTTTTTTTTGTAATTTTCTAAAATGCGAAGAAAAACAAAAATAAAATACAAAAATCGTTAGTAGAATTACCCGATCATATTAATCAAACTCAATTATAAAAAATAAAAATAATAAAAATGAAATAACATAATCATTGGTATAGTAAATGCCTATATGCATATGTAGAATGGTGGGTCTGGTTCAAGTGATCGTCATCAATTCAATTATAGTACATATATAATATAGTATAGTAGAAAAATTATTTAGGGTAGAACTACGATAGGTTTCCTCAAACACTTTTCAACAATTAAATTAAATGTTCTATAAGTATTTCTATATATTTTAATATATTATGTATGTTAGTTTTTATGTATACATACATATTTATATTTATAAATTTGTGTTATCTTAAAAGAAAATTTTCATTTAAAAAATGAAAGTATTCATTTGAATTGGTTTATTTTTTGTATAGTTGGTTTTTAAAGTGTCATCATAAAGTCTATAGATGTAAAACTTTAATATAAGTTAGTCTGGAATTTATATGCATACACCATTGTGTCTATGTACGTACATATTTAAAAAAAATGAATCATAAAAACTTGTGAATATTTTGATTACCGCTTTGTTAATATGAGAAAATATTTTGTAACATAGGGTAAGCAAAAGTGGCCAAAATAAAAAAAAAAGCAAAAAAGGGGGACCTTTAAAATTTATAAACATATTTTATATACAGTACAGTAATAACATTTTTTTTTTCATAATACATACTTACATACTTACTATCAATTCAAACAGTTTATTCATATTGTCCATAAAATAAATATTAAATTTGTACTTAAAATATGGGTTTAAAATAGTAGGTACTTAAAATTTGGGGATTAATAGCGAAGTGCTATTTAGAGAGAACCCCAATATTTTATCATAATATGTATCCCTAATATACTTACATATAACTTATATACTATGCAAATAGGTTTTCTTTTTTTTTGATAAACAATTATTGTTGGTTAGTAATTTGTAAAAATTTATTAAAATTAATATGATATCAGTGACGAACCAGTTTTCTAGAGTTTATTATTTATGTACTTTTAAAATGTGAAATTAAATTTAACAAAATTAACAAAATGTTACCCTATTATATTTAAGTTAATATCAAAATACACAATCACAAAAGTCCGATTTGAAAAGAGGAACATTAATAAAAAAATCAGCAATGCGATAGTATTAGTAGTATACACAAACGACAACATAATGGTAAAATAACAAATGATGTTAGAGCAAAAAAAAAACTTTAAGCGAAGTAATATGGCTGTAAAATTATAAAAATTACATTGACATATAAAAAGAATATCTAATTCATAATATCGAAACATGTAAAGCTGGATTTTCTTTCACCAATATTTAAAATCTTAAAAATTGTTCTCTAAAAAGGGAGATAATATGAAATGACATTATTTTATAAGAGAGCTCAATGCGTACGACAAGAACAGAAAATATCATTTATCGGGGATATTTTCAAAAAATTTGGGATATATACTTTGATAAGGTATATTTTTAAAATATCGGGGATAGGGCAACACTGTTTTTAGCAAACTTTTGAGTAAATGTATATAAAAAAAAATAATTTTTTTCAACAGATGGTTTTGACGGTTGAATCGTTGTTATTAAAATAAATTTCCCAAATAGAAATTTAGAGAATTCTTTGCAGTGATCTATTTTTTTCTTACATAAAAATTCAATAAGCTATCTCCCTTTTTAGAGCCGATAAAATTTTTAAGATTTTAAATATTGCTCAATGAAAATCCAGCTTAATAAGGAGAAGAGCTGATGGTAAGTGATCAGTGAAAAAACCACGGCAACACTTGCGAGACTTCATATACACGACATATATACAGCTAGTAATTACCAGCTTGAGAATGAAATTCTTCAGCTGCGAAGATGGAAGCCGTGATATATAGTTTCTCAATTGTTTCGCTAAATATGTAAAATAATATTTTATAAATTTCTTTTCTTTATAAATTTATTTTCATTATTGTTAATTTCTTTAGGTTAAGGTTTAATTTAATTTAATTTAATTTAAGAATTATGAATTTGCTACACATTATACTTTATATACTCCTATAGAGACTTACCGTCTCATGTATATGTACGAAATAAAATGAATAAATAAATAAATAAATAAATAAATAAATAATAAGATATTGAAATTTATTAAATGTTGCTGTTTTTATGAAAATGGATTATGGATAAAACATCTGTACAGTCTGCACAAAACGTTGACTATCATTTATATGTAGATTGTATGATAAACAACACAATACAAAATACTACTTCTCCCACCCAGGACAGCGATTTATTCAATCATAAGAACTAAATAAACATACTTGGCTAGTTTAGTTTTCTGGATGTTGATGATCCAAAGCCATACTGTCGCTGTGACATTGGAACTTTATGGCCAACTCTCACTTAAAAATCTAATCTAATATAAATGATAAGTTGATTCCTTATTTATACAATGCATTGTAAAAATACTAGATGATACAAGTTGATTGAATTTATTCAAAATAGTTATACCATTTATCCATTTATATTACACAGTTGAAACAAAGTTATTTAGAATATTAAAATAATTAAAATAAAAATAAACCAAAGATGTTGCATTATATTGCACTACGTAACAAGGGATGAAATTATAATATCATTCCTTTTCTTTCCACTTTTCGTGCTCTTCATTATTGTAGTTTAATTCAAAGAGACGTCACTGATCATATTATTTTTGTAGTTGGTAGAAAAGTTTTATGACTGAAACAAAAAAATATTCTAATTGTTTTAAATTTATGACCTCCCTTTTGACAAAATATTCAATTATACACTTTATGTTAATGTCCAATTATGTATGATCATAATATGTATATATAAATATATTATGTATAAAAATTAAAAGATGCATTCAAAATTTATTCTTCGTTCAAGACTTTCAACAACTTTCAAGTTTAAGGCTCAAAGATAAATGCATACATATGACATACACATAGATGTTTGTTTTGTTATTTTTGAATGCAGTCAGAATACATAAATGTCCAAATTTTATTCATTTTGATCAATTAAAAAGTTAAAATTACGTAGTAATTTTAGACATCTCTTCAATCTTGTTAGAGTTTATTAATAGAATATTTTGATCTTGACTTAATTTATAAAGCGTTATGATTGTAAAACACAAAAATAAAATACTATAAGAATTGAATTAAAAAATAATTATTAACTATTAATTTTTCTACAGAAACTCCTACACAAACATTAATTCAATATGTTCAGATATAGATAACATAAATCAATTAATAAAACTATTTTTTTTTTAAATAAGAAAATATAAATTGTTTTATGAACAGTAGATAATAATTTCAGAAGGTAGTAGGTACATATATATTATGTACAATTATAATTAATATATTTATTTATGTAGAGAACTTCAATATGGAAATTGAAAAAAATATGAACCACAAGTCCTAATAATAAAATAAACAGTAAAAGTGGGAATTGAAAGAAAAACCAAAACGACATTATTTTTCATTTTAATAAATGAATGTAATGCAATCTCGTTTTTATCAATTATTTTTAATAATTCTTTTTAAATTTTATTCACTTATTATTTACTTATCAATTTAGAAAAATAGTTACATATACTTAGCATTTTTAGATCGTACCGCTTAATCCTTATAATTGTGAAATTGTTTACTGTACACCTGTACAGTTAACAGTAAATGAAAGTTGTAAATGAAATTGATTCTGTTTGATGGTTATTGTCATATGGTTAGTCTGCTACACCATAATATAAGAAGAAAATTAGAAATATTATAACAACTAGTTTAAAAATCGTTATGGCCATCTGATACCAAAATATCATAGGTAAAACTGCAGGCAGAAATGCTTGAATGGGATCAATAGGGGAAACCGTAGAGATTAGTACATTCTATAAATCTATTTTTTTTACGTTCTTTACAGTAACTTAGGTAGAATCAGGTAGAATCACCTTTTCTTGCTTAATTAATGTGGACAACTACTATAAACCTTGGACAAGTACTGCTCTGCTATTGTCAGGAATTAAGCCTTCTTAAATAGAACATCTATAATTCTAAGCCAATATAGGAGTTAGACAAGGATGTCCACTATCACCACTTCTCTTCAACACAATACTAGACGACATTCTAAGAAAAGTTTGCACTGGAATAAACGGAATAGAATGAGATCTCTTCGGCAACTTAGAAGACTTAGATTACGCAGATGATGTATGCCTCATATCAAGAAATCAAAGAAACCTACAGAACAAAGTCAACAGATTACAGGAAGAAGCAAAGAAATCGGAACTGGAACTAAATATCGAGAAAATCAAGGCAATGAGGACAAACAACAGTGATAGTGAGCCAATAACAGTGAGTGGACAACAGATAGAATACATAGAAGAATTCAACTACCTGGGGAGCATCATAACATTAAGAGGAGTTACAACAGAAGATGTCAACAGCCGTAGAAATAAGGCAAGAAGAATATTTGGGAGCCTAATGAAGATATGGCGGAGCAACCAAATATCGAGAACAACAAAACTAACAATATTCAGGCATGTGTTAAGTCAACAATAAAATATGGCAGTGAAACATGGCTCACTTCGGTCAGAATCCAACAGAAGCTACAAGTATTCATCAACAAGTGCTTGAGAACTATATGCAGAATATTCTGGCCGGCAAGTATTAGCAACGAGGATTTATGGATGATAACTGAAGAAGAACCGATCAACAGACAGATAAATAGGAAAAAATGGAAATGGATGGATTTCCTTAGTGGTATAATCAGAAAGTGATATAGCAAGAAGAGCTCTAGAGTGGAATCCACAAGGACAAAGGAGACCCGGCAGACCATACAACACATGGAGACGCACAATTGATCAAGAATTAACAATCAACAATTATACATGTGACGATATTAAGGAAGCAGTGTTCAACAGAGAGGAATGGAGGTTCACTATCAAAGTCCTATGCTCCCACGCGGAGTAAAAGGAAAAAAAAAAAAAAAAAAAATATCTCATCCATTTTATTTTTAAGTTGTTACCAGATTATACTCAATTAGTTTTTGTCCATTTCTTTTATCCCAATAATAAAGGGTACTGGAACTGGACCCCGTCGAAAAATTCATAATGCATTTTCTTTTATTTTACATGAAAAATTATATCACAAAGCAAACCTGTTTATACTCTTTTAAAGCTGGAAAAAAATTTGTGGACCACTATCAAAACAGAACGAATATAAAAAGGTTATAAAAGAATCATTTAAATTCAGTGAATGCCATTAAAAAAAAATTAATCCCATTATAATTTTTTTATTTAAAAAATAAACGAATGGTTTCTCTGCGTATTTATATTCCGGTTCGCCGATTTAAAAAAAAAGCATTAATAAATAAAAATAACGATAACATTTTTTGTTATGTACATATTTAATAATTTACGTTATTCTTATTTTTCATAATAACAAAATTATATATTATGTATACAAATGCTTATCAACATTTTCGCAAAAAACTGTTGCTTATTCAAATTTAATACTTTTTAATCGTTTCGTTCGTGTACTTTGACAGCAGATGTCAAATTGAAGAGTATAAATTTATAAATTAAAAATGCCAAATTAAATGTAGTTGTTTTGTAATTTGTTTGTGAATTGTAGTTGGCTTGTCTGTAAAACAAATTATTTTATTGTTTTAATTTAATACAGTTTGGATTGATTTGGCAAACAGAATCTACAATAATTGAAGATCTTGGATTTGTATTAAAATATTAGTTTTGTAATGATGTATCATAAGTTTTAAAAATATTTATTTCGTTTCTAACAAAATAATGGGAGGTTGTAAATGCATATTTCGTGGTTGCAAGAATAATACTGCAAATAATCCATCAATGCATTTTTTTCATTTTCCAGTAAAGTAGGTAAAAATGTCACTATCGACACTATAATATAAACAAATTAAAATTTCTTTTAATAAATTAAATAAAATGTATTGTTAAGATGGTACTCATATTGAAAAATTTTAGATATTCTGTTAAATTAATTTATTAATAAACAATAAATAAAAATTTTATTTAAAAAAACCATAGAGATCGATTAAAACTATCACAATGGGTGAAATATGCGAATGCAGAGAGCATTTTAGAGCTAGACATAAGTCAAGTAACAAATAAAGTGGTTTGTTCTACACATTTTCGTGATGAATGCTTTATGAATTACAAAAGAAATCGAATAACAAAAGCGGCAGTGCCAACATTGGTTGTAATCAGTGAGGATGAAAATGGTAAGCTTGCATTGGATTATGAGGCATCAGATTTTCCAAAACCGACACGAATACCAATAACAAGGGCAAAACATATGTTACCACCAGATTTTGAAACTGAAACCAAGACGCTAAAGAATATAAAACATAAATTGCAAGATAATCAATCAGAGATGATTAATTCAAAAACACCAAAGTTGCAAAATAATATAATTTATTTGAATTTTGATGAATATAAAAATGAACAAACATCAGTTAAAATTCGAGTTAGAGAATCTGGATCAATGAACAATGACCATGATGATGATAATTCAAGCTCTAAAACAATTGATTATGATTTGGAAATTGAAAATTGCTTAAATAATATTGAAAAAGAAAGCTATTCAAAAATTACAGAAGAAAACAATATCAAAACCCAAATCGTATGTGAAAAAGAGAAAGTTCCAAAAATACTAAATATTCAACAATCACAAGAAAATAATAATGAAAAAATAATGCTAGAAGAATATCAAATTCAAGAATTAGATATTGATACATTGGAAAAAGACAATAATAGTTTAATTACAGAACTTAAAAATACTATTGAAAAAATTACAAATGATTCTGAAAAAAAAATTGAAGCTCTAGAAAAACTGTTAGAAACGAAAGATATTGAATTGCAAAAATTAAAACCTAATGTTTCACAAACTACTTTACAAAATAAACCAAACACAAATGTGGCATCAACACCACTGAGTAAAAATAAATTGTTTCAATCAATAAAAAAGTATTTATCTCCATCAATGTCATCTTTAGTTTGTATGGAAATGTTTGGAAGTTCTGATCGAGAATGGACAGAAGATGAAAAAGTTGTCGCAACGGAATTGTTAGAATTAGGAGAATCTGTATTTTGTTTCGTTCGTGATGAGTGGCGTTTTCGATTGCCTCCACAAAAAGATGTCCAACAATGGTTACAAGACAAAAACAATTTTTAATTTAAATATGTATCCCAAATTCATAACTTATTTTGTAAGATGAAAAGCAAAAAAACAAGAAATTAAATAAAACAGGTTTTTTTTTTAAACAAAAATTACTATACGCCTTTTATATTCAAATTTTAATTTATTTATAATTTTTTTTGAAAGAATACAAAACAGGAAATAAAAAAGATAAAACGTATGGGCCATGATTTTTTTTAGTTTTAAATGTTAGATATTTTACTTTTTTTAAAGATCAACGAAATCATCTTGAGTAATATCTCCGTACTCCCAAATTCCTTTATGAGCTTTTTTAGCTTGTCCTTCGGCTTCTTTGTATTCGGTGAGTAAACCTTGGATTTTTCCTTCTCCGCGTTTATCAACGATTACATAACCATCTCTGACCAATTCCTTTCCAATATCCACTTTCTGATCTTTTTCTAATGTTGCGTAGGGAAGACCGCTTGCAGTAAATTCAATATTTAGCATTAGTTTTTGATTCAGCACATCTTGAGAAAATGCACGGCATGCTTCAATTTTATCTTCAGGTTCTGGTGGGAGTGTTACCAATGCCAAAGCATATTCCGTTGCATACGGCTTATCGTTGCTTAAAGAGGATGGTAGTGATGCTAAACGAGCCAAAGGCACATTCTAAAATAAATTTGAAAAAGTCAAATATTTATATAAAACATTTTTGAATAATTTTGTTACCTCTTTATTTCCATAATCAATGTAACGAATAATGGCATGACCATTTTGGATTTTTTCAATTTTTGCGCGATACCATTCGTTGTCTTCACTGAATTTTGCAGCACATAAATCACTTCGTTTAGGAGTATAAACACCAGTAATTGGAGGATTTGATTGAAACTCTTGCTTTAATTTACTCATCAAAGTGTCAAGTTTGGTTTCATCGCGGGTATGTTGAATGAAAAAGTGAAGTTCTGGTGTTACTTCTGTTACAATAACAGACTGTCGATCAATTTTACGTTCAACAACAGTTTCTTCTGGTTCTTCTTTATGTTTTTCTTCGGTAACTTCAACATAATTAGCCCAGATATTCTTTTTAGCTGCTTTAGCCTGATCTTCAGCTTTTTTTAAATCACGGTAGTATTTTGATTTTTCAGCACTGAAGTGAACTTCAGCCAAACCCTCTTTAACTAAGGCCTCTGATAAATTAACTTTATCAAGCCAAAGCCATCCAATAACACAAGTACTAGCTTTATCAGTCGTTTCAATTTGAACACTAACGTCGCGTTGTAAAATTTTATCTCTTGTGAATTCCAATGCAGCATTTCCATATGGTTCGCCTTCTTGTTGTGGAATCCCGTTCATTGCCGGTCGTGATGATCTTGGACAAGAAATTCCAGCCAAACAAAAAGTTACTAGACAACTGTCTTTCGGAATATATAAACGGGTACGGGAACCACTTGCTATAAATTCTACTATGCCTTCAGTACGATCAGCACGTTGCCACGATGGAAGGTATTGATGTTTAATACGCGAATGATCAACCGTTAAGTCATTTATCCGATGAATTGGAATGTCTTTTTTAGCATGTAAACCACATTGTGCTTTTTGCGCTTTATCTTCAGCAGCTTTCAAATCATCATATTTGGTAGAACGTTGATCGTCATCAGCACGATATTTAACAACAGTTGCTAAACCCTTACTCACCATTGTTTCAGCAATATTTTGACCACCCAAAGTTACTATATAACAGTATTTTTCGGGGAAACTTTCTCTTGCAGGTGAAATATAATCCAATAAACAATTAACCTTTTTATCAATCAATTTTTTTCGGAGGAATTCTCGTGCTTCAAACATCCAAGGGATGTCATAGAGAGGGCGGAAATTTTTATTTTTTGGAGGTCTTTTACCATCCTCAATAATAGGTTTTCCTTGCTCTCTTGGAGGTCTTATACTTGAAAGATAAACCTTTTTAATCTGACCTGCTGCATTTTTAACTGCAATTGCATCGCCATAGAAAACTTCGACAACTGTGCCTTGAAAATCTTTTTCTTTCTCATGAACTATTTGATTATTTGGCTTATAATTTGTCCATAAGCGTAATTGCTTTTCCTTTGCTTGTCGTTCTGCTATGCGCAACTTATCTGCACCTAGAACGAAAATATACAGTTTCAACAGAGAAACTTTAAGTAATTTGTATATTAACCTACCTGATTTCATTAAAACCATACTCCAGTCTACACATTTCGCCAAGCCCTCTCTTAATAACGCTTCGGCAATATTACCTTTAGGGAATAAAATTGAACCAACAAAATTATTATTGTGATTCGATTCCAAAATAATCTCAACATCACGTTGCAATAATCTTTTTTCAACAAAATAACGTGCTTCCTCCATATATTCAACAACCTCAGGCTTTCCAGTAGTAGTATCAATTTTTAAGCCAGGTGATCGAATACCTGATATCATCAAAGTTATGTGATAAAAATCAGGTAATAAAAAGGCACGAATGGTTGAGCCATCCCTAACATGTTCAATAATGGCTTTGATTGGTTTTTTATTGAAGCTATCAACAATTTGACTAGGATTATCCTGAGTCCATTTAATATTACGAATATGTTCAGAGGGAGGACTATTACTGTGCATACCAAGACCAGCAGCTTTAGCTTCTTCTTCCAATGCTTGTAGACGAATATATTCAGGTGCTGATTTTGGAACATCTCGTCTTACAGTGACTAAGCCAGCAGAAACAATTGATTCCGTAATATTTTCAAGAACTCCATTTTCGTCAGCCAAAAATACATTACCGTATTCCCGGGCACTATTTTGAATTTTTTCACAAGTAAATGTTACATCCTTGCCAATCAATTTATTACGTAAAAATTCTCTTGCTTCCCATGCCCAAGGCTCATCTTTAGTTTCGTCACTAAAAAGAAATAAAACGAAAAACAGAAAATTATAATTTAGCAGTTTACAGACAGAATAAAAATGTTAAAATTTTGTTAATAAAAAAATTAATAATTAAAGGTTAATAAATTTACATATATGTATGCTTATTATATAATTTTTATTATTTAGAAACACAATTTAATAAAACAGTTACTAATATAAAAAATAATTTTTAAAAATGTGGTTATGAAAAATAAAAAAGCAATTAAAAATAATTTCATATGATTAATTTCTAATGACACCATTTAATAGCCCTCTTAATTTATTTAAATACAAATACATACTAAATCTATTTAGATGAATTTTACTTACGCATTTTGTGGACGCTTTGCAAGTTTGGGAGCAATAACAAATGATAAAGTTACTTGTTTTTCTGGTGGTGGTCCAGCTTTTGGTTGTCCTCTAATAGTTATTGTATCACCGGAAATAATCTACACAAAAATTTCAAATATCAATAAAATATTTTATTTTTTTGTAAAGCTAAGAAATTCCATTTCATTACTTTAAGAACGAAGTTTTTGTATTAAGGTGATGGCAAGTTCTTAAACTAATTTCAAATTTAAAAATTATATACTTTTCTATATAAGGTGTTTTTAGATGTGGTTAATATACAGATTTCATCTAATTGTAATATGCTAAAGATGTAAATAAAAATAAATATGTAGCTATTTTTTTTTATTACTAAAGAAATGCATTTTGAATTTCAAGAAGAATTCAAGATATTATTTTGTTTTTAGCCCATAAATTATTTTTTTAATATTACTCAAAAGCTCCTCTTTAAAAATTTCAAATTTTTTTTACAATTAAACTTATTCTACGGTATTTAATTTTTATATTAACTAAGGTTAATTAATTACATTTCAGAATCACACCATTCTATTTATCTTTCCAAAAAAAAGTTTTTTTTTTGACAGAAATGTGAAAGTGCAAATGCCAACACTGCCAACATGGCAATAGTAAAATTACATGTGGATTTAAGAAAACTTATCTAGGATTGAAAAAAAAAAAACAATTTTCTACTAAAAAAAATACATTGAATTTATAGTTAATTAATAACTTATATTAATATCAACATTCATATTTTTATAGATAAAATTGAATAAACTTACACATTTTACAACTCCTTTTCTTTGGACTGGAGCAGTTTGAGTAGCCATTATTGCAGCAGGTTGCAGGTGTCTGTTTTTTAATTAATTTTAAAAATAAATTTCTATTCAAGAATTTTTTTTAAAAATTATTTTGAAGCAAGCCCAGTTTTCCTATTAACTGAAACTCGACTTTTAAAATAAGTTTTTTTAAAAATAAAACATGAAATCCACAAAAAAAAAAGATCTGTCTCACCTCTGAAACCCAATATAGGGATTTAATCAACACGTCTTTAATTAGATTGAAAGTTAGCAACAATATTTTGTATTATTTGTACAGAAAAATGTTGATAAGCAAATGTTATCAACAAATTTGATATTTGTAATTATATTTGTTGCTAAGAATCTAATTTCACAAAAGCTGTTTATAGCGCTGCAAGCGATAATTTTTGTAAAGTGACAGAATTCAAAAATTAACAAAAATGGGGTAATTAATATTTACAATTTTAATTTCGTATTTTTTAATTTATGGTTTTAATTAAAACCATTCATAAATATATATTTGAAATATATATTTTAAAATATATATCTGTATAAATATATATATATATACATAATATATATTTTATATCTATAAAAGAAAATCTGTTAAATCAATTAAAAAAAATAACGGGAAAATTCTAATGTAATTTTCTATATAAAAAAAAAATATTAACGAAAAAAATTTTTTAACACATATTTAAAACTATTTATATTCAATATAAATTATTAAATTTTAATATGTATTAATCTGAATAAGACGAACATGTAAATAGGCACCAATAAAAATTAAAGCAAAAAAAAATTTTTTTTTTATTTATTTTTAGTTTTAGTTTGCTTGCTTAATGCAGTCTAAAGTTGTTTCGAAATTTATCTTTCTAATTTATTTAATTCGATTATTTTTTATTTAATAAACGAAAATGCTAATTTAATTTATTTATTTATTTAAAAATTGTGTTATTTACAGAAAAAAATTAAATTATTTTGTGGGAATCTTATTTTTAAAACTTTAGTTCGAATGAAATGTCATATTTTATTTTTTCAGGGATTTATTTAGTGCCTTTTAGACTTAACAACTAGCACTTAAAAAATTTACCATAAATGAAAAGTTATATATTTTTTTGATTTTTGCTGTTTAAATTATGGGAAATCAGCAAAATAAACAAATTGTTAATCAAGCTGGAAAACAAAAAAAATATGTGCATTGGAAATCTGCAGGTAAATATTATTTTTAATACGATTTAAAAAGAATTATATGTAAAATTTAAAGAAAAATAGGTGTTATCATAAAATATTTTGTTTTATATTTTATTCCTACATGAAAATCTGGATCTATTATTTCATAAAATAGAGAAAATGAATAAAAACAAAAAAAAGTCAAAAAACAAAAAATTAAAATAAAACGTCTAAGGTTATTTTTAGAAATTAAGACAAAAATTCTTTTCAATTAAAAAAAAAAATAACAAAAATAAAAATAAACTAGAAAACATATTTTAAATAGATGTGTATTATATATTTTAATATAATTTATATATATATATATGTATATATATATTATTGAATACACATATGCATAAAATATATGAAAAGAAAAATCATAATAGAAGATTTTCTTTTATTTTCTTATCAGAATTTCTACAAAAATTGCAATTTATAAATAAATAGCAATTATATATACATACATTATATATATAATATATATAAAATTAAAATAAAAAAATATATAAAATATCGAATACAAATATTCCCATAAATAATATTTTTGATCATTTTGTCATTATAGAAAACAAGTGGCCGAAAAAAAAATTAAATTTATGTCGAGACGGTATTAAAACACATAAACAGTAATATTGTATTGTACATGTGTTGATTTTTATATTACTCAATTTAAAATTTAAATTAAAAAATTTTCATTGATAGAAAATTTATTAAAATTTTATTGTAGCATCCTCATAATAACAAATTGAATTTTTTTTTTAAATAGTTTCATTATTTATATTTTAAGATAGTAATTGTATTGCAATATAACAATTATAATTATTTTTTCCCGGAACTACTTAATATTTGACAGATTATGCAAGCTTTAAAAATTGTCAAATTAAAATTAAATATTATACCGTTATTATTTATTATTGTTATGATACGCTTGCGCCTTTTTATATACATACGATTAATTTTATTAATATTTATTTTTATTTATATAACAAATTAAAATTAAATAAATTTAAATTTAAAAATACAAAATGAAATTATTTGTTTTTAAAATAACAATATTTTTAGAAGTTCCTTCAGCGCCTGGTAGGCCAATATTAATTCCAGTTTCGGAGCAACAACTAGATGTAATTACATTAAATTGGGATAAACCACAATCAGATGGTGGATCACCAATTTTAGGATATATAATTGAACATCGTAGAATTGGTGCAACAAGTTGGATACGATCAGTTCCAACATTAATAATTAAAAATGAGGCTACAATTTCAGGCTTAGAACCTGGTTGGAAATATCAATTTCGTGCTATAGCAGAAAATGTTGTTGGTCATTCTCAACCAAGTGTTCTATCAGATCCGTTACCTGTTTCATTACAAATGCGTAATGCAAATACTTTGCCAAAATTTATTACTGAATTAAAGGATACAAATGCTATTGAAAATGAACGGCTTGAAATGAGAGTACGAGTTTTTGGAAATCCACAACCAGAAATAAATTGGTTTAAAGATGGATTTGAGATTTTTAGCAGTCGAAGAATAAAAATTGTTAATGAAAATGATTTTAGTATGTTAATTATACATCAAATTGCATTGACCGATGAAGGTGAAATAAAATGTACTGCAACAAATAGAGCTGGACATGTTGCAACTAAAGCAAATTTAATTGTTGAAGCTCCACCAAAAATTCGTTTACCCCGAAATTATGAGGAAGGTTTGATAATAGAAGAAGATGATGTATTAAAATTAAAAGCTGGCATTGCTGGACAACCATTTCCCGCAGTTATATGGTCACGTGAGGGAAAAGTTATTTCAGATGGAAGTAAATTTGACCTTTCAACAACTGATAAACATACTTTACTTAAAATTGGTAAAGTTAAAAGAATCGATCGTGGTGAATATAGTATACGTGCTGTCAATAAGCTAGGTGAAGATACTGCATCATTTTTAGTTACTGTTACTGCTAAACCAAGATCTCCAGGTAAAGTTAAATTATTAAAATCGCATGGAACATCAGTGACATTAGGTTGGACAGAGCCTGAAGATGATGGTGGTTGTAAAATTGGATCTTATATTGTTGAATATTTTCGAATTGGCTGGGATGTTTGGCTGAAAGCCACAACAACTCGTCAATTGCAGACAACTTTAAAAGATTTAATAGAAGGTTCAGAATATAAATTTCGTGTAAAAGCAGAAAATCCTTATGGAGTCAGTGAACCAAGTCCTGAATCAGACATACTATATCTTAAAAGTTCTTCACAAAATCTACCACCTACAGAAACATCAACTTCAATTTCAGACAATGTTAAACTCATAGCACCTCCAAAAATAAGTCGAAAACCAATGGAACAGCCCAATAAACAATCAAAAAGTCCAATTAGAGCAACTTCACCTTCTCTTCGAATAATCAAACCTGAACTTTTTGAGAGCGAACAACTTAATATGGAAATGTCTTATGGCGCTCCTGTTAATATTGCAGATGGCAGTAACACAAATTCATCTAAAAGCTATAAAGCTAAAGAAGATCGTGGTACTTCACCAAAACCAGTTTCTATTTTAAAACAACGTAGCCCAATTCCGACTCCAAGGAAAAATCATGCCAATCTAATACTAGACGTCAGTTCTCCTTCATCGGCTGAACAATTGCAACGTAGTCCTAGCCCTAAAATAGAAATAACTCCTACCAAAGAACTGCCATTGTCATCTGACATAGTACCATCAGAACCTGTAATTTCTGAACCCGTAATACCGGAACGGAGTTTGAGTCCACAATTAAAAGTAGAAGAAAATGTTGAAACTCATAAAACAGATAATACGAGTCCTATGGAAATAAGACGCAGTATTAGTCCCAATCTTCCTTCTGGTAATAAACAAAAAAGTGTCAGTCCATCCAAAATTTTATCTGAAACAGCACAAAAAATTGAAGAACGATTGAAAATGGAACGAGAAAAGGATGAAATGAAAAGTCATAAGCCCAAAAGTTTGCAACCAGAACACGGTCTTAAGCAAAATGGAGATGTTAATAACAAAATTCAATCTGAAGTTGTTTTGAAGAAATCTTTTGAATATTTATTCAATAAAATGAATGAAAACGAAGGGACTAATAAAATTATGGATGAATCTCGAAATAAAGATGAAAAGAAATCTGAAGAAATGTCTTCAGTTCAACAAGAAGTTAATCAAAATGATTCAACTGATCAACAGTTATCTTCTGATGCGGAAGGAAAGCATAAAGATGAGGTGCACACTAGTAATGAGTACATGCTTGTTTTTTATCCAGGTAGCAAATCTAAAGACATTGAAGGTATAATTTTTAATAAAATTAAATTTTAAAAATTAAATTTAAAAAAATCATTTTAAGATTCAGAATCAAGAAATTATTACGCTGGAGATACTCAAGGACCACCTACTTTATCGTATTCATTTCCAAATCTATCAACTTTGGATGAATTTGCATTTCAAGCTAGTATTAGGCGTTCTGCAAGTTCTACCGAATTATTGTACGAGAAAGCAATGGCTAGATTCTATGAAGCTGTAGAAATGGAAGAAGAAAAGAAATATAAAAAGAAAGCTTCACATTTGGGAGAGCATTTAATGACACAAAAAGCAGCACTACAAAACTTAGATTCGATAGCAGAATCACAAGAAGTTTTAGAATCAATTCAATCACGTCAACGGTTAGATGTAGAATATGATAATGCTTTAAACACTGAACATATAGATGATAATTATATTGTGCCAGAATCGCTTGAAGATTATAAAAATGCTACAGAAAACAAAACAGTTGTTATGAATACAACTTCAACTGGATTTGTCAGTCCAGTTAATAGAAGAAATCTAATGGAAATGACTGAAAACCAACATGTTGTTAATTCTTTTAATAACGAAGACGTTCAAGAATTTAGAGAAGATAAAGGAAATATGAAATATGAAGTAAAAGAAGAAAGATATGCAGATACTTATAGACGTTTCTCAGGTAATGAAGTCAAAGACAATACCTTTAAGAATTCTCTTTTTGACGAAGAAAGAGACATAGAACTAGAATACGGTTCTGATTATACTGAAAGTACAGCTTCGGAATCAGAAAGTTCAATGGAGTATTTCAAAAGAGAAGTAATTACTAGATCAATATCTGGTAATATAAATAGAAAGAAGGTAACACTTTCACCTGTAAGATATTCATCAGAAGACGATACATTACCGGCAACTCGTCAAATTAAACCAATGTCAAGTTCAGATTCAATACCTAAATCAATTCTGAAAAAACCTTCTAGTTCTGAAGAGGCTGTGAATCTCAACATAAATTTATCTCAGTTTAATCCTAATCCGAACCCTGATTTCAGTAACAATCCAAATCCCAAAACAACTACTAATTCAAATCAAAAAATAATATCAAATCCAAATTTCGAGCTTAATCAAGTTCCAAAAGAAACATCAAATCCAAACTTAAGAAATTCACCACAAAGAGAAATATCAAATTCAAATTTTAATATGAATTCACCTCAAACAGAAATATTAAATTCAAATTTGAATATGAATTCAGCTACAAGAGAATTATCAAATCCAAAGCTTAATATATATCCTGATTCGAATGTCAAACCAAATCCACACTCCCATTTTGATGCAAAATCAAATCAAAACCCTACTTCAAATTCAAAATCAAATCCAAATCTCATTTCAAACCCAAAATCAAATCCAAAATCAAATCCAAACCCAAAAGTAAATCCAAGCTCAATGTCAAACCAAAATCCTAATCCTACAACAAATTCAAACTTAAGTCCACATCAAAATCTTAGTGTTAATCCTAGCGATGACAAGAAGTTAAATGAGCCTTCAAAAGAAAATATTAAATTGAGTCCTTTAAGCAAAGCTAAATCAGTTTCTGATAAGAAACTTAAAGGTTTGAAATCTTTCTTAAGAGGTGGTAGGAGTAAATCATCTAAGAATAAAAGTCAATCTAGCGATACAATTCAAGCATCAACATCTGAATCAAATCCGGATAAAATAGATATTAACAAAGCTACTACAGCAAAAGAGGAAATTAAAGTTATTACTCCTGTACCGGATGAAGGTGCACAAGTTGTAGTAGACTACTATAGTAGCATTGTGCAAGAACTAGGGCATTCTAGATATAAAACTCCATTGTATTTGGATACAGCTGAATTGAAAAAACAATCTGAACGAGCACTATTAGAAGAAGGTAACTTTAAGCGTAGTAGTGAAATTGATGCTGATGAAGATATACTATTACTTCAACATACATCTAAACCACGTTTATCAATTGTCGAAAGAATGCAAACTCAACACGTACGCCCAGAAAAGAGTTCTCATTGTATCGATAGCAAAATAGTAATTGCTAAGCCAAATGAACCTGAAACACCACCTGAACATAAAATTTCATCACCAGATTTTGAAAGTTTTTCATCAAAACCACAAACACCACCACCATCACCAGTAGCACAACCTACTGTAAAGAAAAAAGTGATTAAAACTAAAAAAATTATTAAAAGAACTGCTCGCTCAAAATCACGTGATAATTCGAATACAAAAAGTGGTACGTCTGTTGCAGCTGGTATTCCTTCAATTGTAATACATCCAAGTGACATGGATAGATTACAAGCTTTACATGATCAAGCAAATAATTCGAAAACAAAAGATGAAATTTCTTTATTAAAACAATATAATGAATCAAAAGAGGAGACTGAAGAAGATAACAGTCCAAAAGATATGATAAAATATGATCCTGAAGAATTTGATGTTGAAGCACAAGAACATGTTCATTCTGCTATTAATTATTTAACAGATTTTGGTTTATTTGTTTTTGCATGTTGGGTATATTTATTCAAAGATGCTTATATGGTTTTACCAATTTTAGCATTAATGGTTTATAGAAGAATCGGTGAAGCTATATCTAGAAATTTACCAAATTTTTTAAAGAGAAAACCATCTTGATGGTTTTTTTTTTAGTGATGTCATTTTTAATTAATTACTATTTAATTTACTAATTATTTCTCATTTTTTATTTTAAGTAAGAAAAAAAAAAAAAAAAAGAATTAAGAAAAAAAGAAAACATGTTTATTAGTTTAAGTTCGAAAATGGTATTTAGATATAAAAGTTTGTGAAAGAATTTATTTATATTTTTGAAGGACTCGTATGAAAGAGTTTTTTTTTTGTTTTGTTTTTGAATCATATTAATTGTTATTTATTGTTAACTTTAAAATTTAGTAAAATTATTTTACTAAATAATTATTAGCTCTTGAAGTAAATTTCTTTAGTGAAAATCTTCGAACTCAAATATTGATCGAAAAATCTAATTTAAATTATTTAGTTTTAATTTTTATTATATAAAATAATACGAATTTTGGGTAAACGTTAACGTAGAAGTAATGTTTTGTTAAAGACATGCAAAAATGTAGAAAATAACATACAAATGTATAATGTTAAGTGCATTTTTATAACTCTACATCAACGTTTATTCATTAAACAGGTTCGAACACTTAACAGAGCTGGTTCACATGTCTAAGAGCGTAGGTCTCTTAAATTTAATTTTAAATATATCATAGAGTAATTTTTCGGAATATATATATATATGGCATAAATTCAGGTGCCATTGGATAGATTATAATAAATAAAAATTTATATGGAGAGGAGGACTTTATTCTCAACCATTTTTCAGATTCATATGGGATATTAAACAATAATCATAAAAGTTACAAGTTTAACAAAAATTTTTTGTTAATGCCCTAAAAATTTAAATATGTAATGAAATGATAGTTAGTTTTATCTTTTTGATTTTATAGGTAAAACTGAATTTAATATTAAAAACTTTTTTAAGGACTCATAACTCCTAATAATTTGATCTTCCCTATTACTTTTGAGGCTATATACATATTTCAAGGCTCTTTAAATACACTATAATGTAAATTTTAAATTTAATTTTACATGATTTCTAATTTTTATTTACAAAAATTATTCTTTCCAATAAAAAATTAGATGCAAATCCTCTATTGGTTCAATCAAACAATGAAAACACAGAATATACATATACGTTCTAAAAATTTAAATATAGATACCTATTACCTATACTAGTTTAAGCTTCTACGATTCTTCTTTAACTCTTTAGAAATATAATTAAAATTTTGTTATAAATATTGGTAAATAAATTTAAGAAATTGAAAATTTTGTTTTTGGATTTGAAATTCGAAAATTAATACCTAACTAATTAATTTTAAATTTATATAAATTTAACTATTATGTAAACTAGTTTATCAACAATTTTAGTAACTAAATGCAAAAATTAAAACTGCATTAAGCTAAAGAGAAAGAAAAGGAGAAAATTACGAAAACCTAATTAAATATTAATTTAAATAAAAAAAAAAAATACATATAAATAAAATTTTGTTCCCAATTTAATGAAATGAAATTTAAATTAATTTTAATTAAGCGAATCAACATAATTATATTAAATTAAATGTATACAACGTATTTTAATTGTTTATATATATATATGTGTGTATATATAATATAAAAATATATCAAGATTAAATTTATTATTTGTAAAATAATTATTTTATAAGTATATTTATAAATATTTATGTTTCTATTAAAATATTATTTAATGTTTAACAACATAAGCAAAAAAAAAAAAAACTTTTTAATTATGATTTATTTTATTATATTTTCATCTATGCCTAAAATATAAATTACTCTTAGCTTAATACAAATTTTATGTTTTTTTATTTCATATTTGTCACTACAATTGCTATAATCTATGTATTTATAATTTGAAATTATAAATACATAATATTGGTTTGTTATATAAAAACAAAAAAGCAAAAAAAAATTAATAAATAAAGATCTGTAAATAAATATAGATTTTTCATTTCAATTCACATAATAAATAAAAACTAAATTCAATATCAAACATTTCAATTAAAATGTCGTGAACTGATCTTTTCAAAAAAATTTGAATCTACTTATTAAATTATAACGGCACAAATTCTAATTTACATAAACAAATAATATTTCAGAATTAATCTAATAAAGGAAACATCAAATATGATAGAGTAGATATATGTAGAGTAGAAAAATTGATTATTTTCATCATCAATATACCTACATATATATATATATATATAGATATATATATATATGTAACGTAACTTATAAATGAAAATGGATTACAGCGTCTGTCCTTTGGTGAGTCTAGATGTTCCGAAAACTCGAAGTAGCAACAATTTGCAAGGGTTATAATTCTCCAAATCTCTACAAAAATTATGTCGTTTGTTATACTTTCACATTTCTATAATTAATTTGTTTATATTTCTCAAATCATTATAAATTATATGCTCCTTGCTATGGTAAAAGTAAAGTTTGATTCAAAAAACAAAATACCATTATTTTGTTTTTATTTTACTGACAGTAAATTAGGCTTTTCCTCCTCCTTGGAAATTATCTACCATCATAATGATTGGAAAATCAAAATTGACAACTAAAATATAAAATAAAAATAAACAAATATAAATCGTTATACGAAATTATTATAAATCTATAAATTCATCATTTATTAATGAAGACCCCAATAAAATTGATTCATATAAACCTATCAGCCTGTTACCTATAATTTCCAAAGTGTTTGAAAAAATTTTCATTCAAAAATTAACACCTAAAGAAAAACCTAATAAAGAGATCATACCGCTTCACCAGTTCAACTTCCAGAAAAAACGCACCACCATCCAACAGGTACATAGAATAACAGCCGAAACCAGACATACTTATGAGGAAAAAAAATACATAATTCTAGACGTCACTCAGTCTTTCGACAGGGTTTGACACGATGACCTAAATATATATAAAATTAAAACTCAATTACCTCCTGATGCTCACAAACTATTAGAAAGTTATCTGTCTCATAGATCATTTCAAGTCAAACACAAATCAATCGTAAGTACAGAACATCAAATTAAAGCTGGCGTGCCACAATGGAGCGTACTCGAACCATAATGCTGTGCTTAATATTTACCTCTGATCTCCCAGAAAACAGTCAAGTGTTCTTATCTACTTTTGCAGACGACACAGCGATATTGAGCACTGTATTACACAAAGTGGATACGTGAAATTTATATCCACGAGCATTTTGTTTTTACTATACTCCATTGCAGAAAAGTTGGTACACCTTTACGCTTATTATCACATTGAAAAATGTTGTGTAGACAGTAGGTATAATTAGTATCTATAAAATATTTTATTTTATCATCACGTCTACTGAGATTTAATGGGAAAATGAGAAAAAAATGAGAAATCACTATGACAGTACTGAAACGGATATCTTAGTAATATGAGTCCTACCAACCATTTACATTCATTAATACTATTTACTGTTTACTTACTGTTTGCTGGAATAATAATAATTATTATTCTATAGCGAATGGTAAGTTTATCTATATAGGTATACTTCATTTTTATACTATTTAAGCACTCAAATACACAAATACACAATTTTTTATGATATTATATGGACATTTTTAATATTTGCCGCTTGAAAAAAATCACGAATATTAAAAGAACATCACAAGGCGTTTCCAAATTCCCATTAACAATATTCCAGCAAGATTCATTATATACTTTTGTGTTTTATCTTATAGTAGTTCTAGATGCTCAACATCTACCACTAGTTTTATTTTCTACTTTTTAGGGGGTTAGTTTGGTTTCGATAAAAGTATATTTTAAATTTTTTTATTTTTGCATTATTATTTTATTTTATTGTTTTGGTTGCTTTTTTCATCATGAGTAACTGTGACAAATTTCAGAGCTCTATCTTTAAATTTTTTAAACAAAATTATTTTTTTTCTTTTTACGTTTGGTTTTAATTGTAACAAAAAAGTTTCAACCTACCTACCAAACTTATAAACATATATATATATGCATATATATATATACATCTATATACATATATACATATATACATATATACATATATACATATATACATATATACATATATACATATATACATATATGCATATACACATATATACATATACATATATATATTTAGATACTCACCTCGGATGTCTCTTTTAAGTATGCCTAATGGAACATACAGACTTATTCTTCTACACATAGGTTATCAAGTAATAATAATTTTTTTGCTAGTTCATTGGCTCGCTTATTTTCCTTATGCATATTTGCTAATATGTGCCCTGGTCTGCAGAAAGATGAAAAAATTAATGTTATTATGAAATTGATGATTTAACAATGCCTAATTAAAATTACTGTCAAAATTAAATTTTACCATTTTTTATTTATTTAAAATTCAATTACGTGCTTAATAAGTTGTTACTAACTAGCTGGAAGTTGGATTAAATTTTTTAAGAATTTTTAACGAAGTTTTTATTTTAACTTAATACCAGTTAATTTAATTCTTTTAGTAAAATTTAATTATTTTTTGATACTATAAAACTAATTTTAGAGAATTCAAAAATTTTCATTTTATTTAAATTTATTAATATTTTTATAATTCAATTTTTTTTTTATTTTTTTTAGATTTAAGATATTCAAATTGAAGAATTTTAAGAATATTAAAATATTAGAATAATAAAGTTGAATTGAAATAAGAAATATTTTTAAAATTTCTACTTTTTGTCTGATGATGGTAAACTTGTTTTCAAAGTAGAAAAATAAAAAATCTAAAAACAAAGATTTTTTATCATTTAATGTTTTTTTTTTGTTTTTTTTTTTTTACAAGTTTTTACTTTTATAGAGATCGGATCATGTCCTGGAATAAAAATAAAATCAATTTCAACTTAGGTGTATTACTTTTTATTGTTTTCTAGTTATTGCTTAACGAGTTTATTTTTGTTCTATTTAAGTTCTTATCCAAATATTTTTTTTTGTTTTTTTTTTTTATTTTATGCAATAAAATGCATAGCAAAAAGTGAATCTTCTTTCGATGCGCAATTTTATATTAAATAAAAGGAATAAATTTTAATTGGAAACCAGTTCTTTTTTTGATCAAAACTAAAGGGTAAATCGATATTAAAAATTGAAACTCGATCATTTCATTTTTAAGATAAAATTTTATAGAGTATTATGTGTACACTGTGTATAAAAATAATGCAATTACTTTTGAATACATATATATGTAATTCGCTAAGGTATATTTAATAGAATTTGTCAAAGAAAAAGCTCTGTGGTGAATTTTGCTCAGACCATTACCATTTTGATTCTATGGCATACAGTTTTCAACAGTTAAAATAATATTAAAAAACTGGTTTGCTACACAAGCAAGCCATTAATGGAAAAAAATAAATGAAGAATGCAGGCAATCAAATAATTTTCTGATATAACACTCAAAGAAACTCTCTACAAAGCTGAAGCAAATTGAAACATTGAAAATATGATCGATATTTTTATTATTTATATTTTTTTTAGAAAAACTTATTCCCTCAATAACCTACTCACTGATCAACAATCCAAAAGAAGAGTAGCATTGAGATTTCTCTGCCACTCAGAGCGAAATTATGCAAACGGTGAGGTGACTTAACCTAACAGGAATTAAAAAGTGAGATAATATAACGTTATACTTTATGTCTTATTTTAAAGTAATATAAGAGGTAATGTCCGTTTATTACCGTTGGGCTTAGTCACCCCACCTAAAAGCACGGGTTATATATATAGCAGGGGTGCCCTCACATCCGAAATATGTTTGCGATCTACTTTTTTAATACTTACATAATCTATAATTATAATTGACAAGAATTTGAGGACCTGCGCAGTTCATTTTATTTCGCTTCTTCTTAATGAACTCTTAATATGTAAATAAATTATATATACGATCGAAATGCGCATATGGGTCAAACAAATTTCTATTTGGTTTTATAGTATTCAAACTTTTAAATTAAATATAGCCATTTTGTGTCATTCAACATCTTATTATTTTTATATATAATTAAAGGAAATTTATTCTATTAATTTTTTTAAGTAACTGTCTCAAATTATTGTTTTCTATATTTTGGTCATTTGTAGTAATCATATAGTTTTGGTTAAAAATATGTATATGATGTATATATACCTCTTTAATTACAAAAATATTTTATTTTTAGTGATTTTTTTATCCATTAAATGACACTTAGTATAGGAATATGTCGAAACGAAACAGTATATGAGGGAGCAGTAGTTATGTTTCCTAAATAAAACTTACTAACATCTAAATTTTTATTAAAGCATGAGTGGTTTCTACTATAATGTGAGAAGTATGTGTGAGTACGTAAATTGCTGTTCTGTTAAAAACTTTAAATTTGGCTTCAACTTAAATTATAGTTATTCAGCAGGGGCTCCTAGTATTCATTTCATTTCTAATGCAATAAATTCATAACAATATAACAAATATATATGTCAAAATATGGAAAATTAAAGTATACCGGGTGTTCCAGAGCATGCGTATCAGCCTTGTAAAAAGCTGATATTTCAATATTTAAAAAAAAATTATTTATTAACTAAATCGAGGATGCTCTATCGATTGGTGATATGTATTTTCAACTTCCGGGAACGACCGAAAATAGGTTTTTTAATGCCAAAAATCGCCGAAATAGGCCGAAATTGAGATTTTCAAATGGGAAGAGATACTTTTTATGGAAATTTGGATTCTACAACAAAAAATAAGCAACTTATGTTAAATGATTTTTTTTGTTTTCTAATTAGTTTTCTTTGAAATTAATAAAAATATGTATAACAAAAAACTTAAGAAAATTTACTGTATTCCACCGGCTAAAATTAAATAAAACTAAATAACATATCACAAATTACATATTTAGTGAAGTGGTGAAATCAAAATTAAAAAATAATATAAGAATTTAAATATAGTTTCAAAATTATTTCAAATTTTTACTATGGAAATGGCACGCAAAACATTAAAGTAGGTAAAAAATTTATAAAAAAAACGTATAGCTTACTTTACAGTACATAAAATTTATATAAAACATAAAACAGAAATTTTATATAAAATCTAAAATTTATAAAAAAAAAAAAATTTTCTATGAAGATCTATTAAATTTTTCTATGAAGATCTATTAAATACTCAGCGATTGACCTTATGGGCAGTGCTGATATATAGCATATAGTAACAACTCTAATCAAATTAATACTATTCTAAGATCAACTAAAGGACTAATTTTAATTGGCGAAATGGAAAAATCTGGAATATACAAGATCAATTGCAGTCATTGCCAATTATTTATATATAATATAACGTGGAAACATGGAAAACACTGAAAGAAACAGAACTAGCTAAAAGGAAAAATTTAATAGAATTCAGATCCAAAGTAACAGAACATATTATCCATGACCGTCATAGTATTTCCAAAGAAGAGATAGTAATGAGGTAAATTACATAAGAGATTCTATAGGAAACTAGACTCAGCTGAAGGCTTTGAAATTTATAAAATTAGGAATGACTCACTCTTGAATAAAGACCATATGGTAATCGATATTCATCAATGTTTCTTAAATTTATAGTAAAATCTGATAGAACCAATAAAATCACTACTACCTGTTAGTCTAACGTTGAAAATTATAATTTAAATAATAAAAATGTATTTATTCAACCCTCTATCCCAATGACAAAGGTTACTGGACCAGGTCGGAAAACCCATAGAGCATTTTTTTTTTTTTACTTCATCGGGAATCGAACCTAGGACCTTTCGGTTGAAAGGCGGGCGCTCTACCTACTGCGCCACCCAGCGTGTAAAATTAAACAGGTAAACGCAACGTAAATTACACGGATACTCTCTAAAAGTTATTAAAACCCTAATATTAGGTGCCAGGATATTCCTAGCAATAATTTGGTGGGTAAACGTAATATTAGTCAGTAATCGACGTTGTTGGAGAGATTTCTGGTCTATCAAAAGCAATATATCTTCGTAAGGAGGAAGGCTTAACTGGAAACGAGAAGGCTGACGAACTAGCCAGATCATCGGCGGGAAACATGTATGGCCCGGAACCGTAAGCTGGTATGTCTATTGGTAATATCAAACTATCGATAGAAAACACCCTGAAGAGGGAAACAAATATTCTTTGGGAGCGTATTGAAGGCCACAGAGTCTCCAAAATATATGTACCAAGAACAAACACCAAAATAACCAACTTCCTGCTAACTCTCAATAGAGTAGACTGTAGGAAGATTGTGAGCATACTTACTGGTCATAACCACATGAATAAACACATGTGCAGACTAGCACTAAGTGACGACCCAACCTGCAGACACTGTCTGAAAGAGGAAGAAACCTCTACACATGTTCTAGGAGAGTGTCTAGCTATTTCAAGGCTGAGACTCAGGTTGTTGGAAACGCACTACATAACCTCAGAAAACTTCTGCAGGATAGATCCCACAAACCTATTCCTTTATCAAAAGGGTCGAATAAGTTAAGGGTGGAGGAGAGCATAAAGCGCTAAAAGCCTACATGCCGACTTCGACATATTAGGGCCACCTCCGTTTTAAATAAAAAAAAAAAAAGGAAAAAGTTGAAAGCGTACCCTGAACTGTTTCAATACGTCACGATATGGAGACCAAGCTTGCGAAGCATATTCAAGTGTCAGTCTAACATAATATGTGATATATAAATGTTTTGTAATGTAGGGAACTGTAAACTTTTTGATCTAGCGCATTATAAATCCTAGCATAGAGTTAGCTTTATTTAATAATGGAATTGAAATGATCTTTGAATATTAGTCTGTGATCCAGAATAACAGGCCGCTATACCGTGTTCTGTTAGATCTTGCTTCAAAAATGGAATACATTATTTTCTCTTCATTTATTTACGATGAAAAAAGTATGTGGGGTTAATACTTATCTATTTCACTTATTTATTTATTTTATTTTTATTTCATATAAGGTATTATCTCAAATAGAGTATAGGATAGAGTGTATATTTGTTTTCAGTACAATATGAAGTGAATATGAAACTTATCATATAATGCAAAATAATAATATAAAAATAAAATTAAAAAATTGTGGACAGATTTTTGGATGCCCACTAAATTTAAATTTCTTGTGGTGTTTTTATTTGTATGTACTAATTTTCTATATAACATACTTATATCCTTCGTTGAGCTGTACTGCGGGTATATATAAGCAAAACGATCATTCAGATAAATAAATCAATTCAGCTAAATAAATCAATGATTATAAAAACATTATATTATAAGCTCAAATTTGAATTGTAAAAAAAATTTAATAAAGAACAAAAAATATCATTTGCAAATCAATTAATTTTCCAGTTCAATATAAAACAAAGTTGACAGCAGTGACCGTGACAGACCTGAGTTAGAACTTTAAATTAAATACTATATAATAGACTTAACATTCTTCAAGGGTCCTAATATTTTTGTACGATTAAATGAAATTTCATATTAACAACTATATTGACTTAACAGATATTTCGTTAATTCAATAAAATGTTTCGTTATGTAAGTAAAATGTATTTTACTATAGAAATATGAAGCAATCTGACAAAATTTTGACAGTTGTAGGTCAAAATTTATAACTGAATCGAAATTTCTACAAATTAGTTATGGCTATATCTATATATTATGTTGAAATTTCTTTTAATACACGGTTACAGTTATGTATAAAGAATGATAGCTATTTTCATTAAATTACTTTCGTTAAAAAAATTCATCTCGAACTGTTAATTATAAATTTTCATTTTCTCGAGTTCTATTTTAAATTTTTGTATTTCTGTGATTGTAATAACTTTGCAAAAAACCTTAAACTTTAAGTAATTTAAAAAAAAAAAATACTTAATTATCAGGCTCAATAACTGATCAATGCTGTTATGAATTATTATTCTGTCTCCTTTAGATTATTTAAAAAAAAACTTCGAGGTTATAACCGTTTTCAAATATAACAAGGACTTTTTTTTTTTTAAACAAAAGACTCTTGTTAATTTCACAAAATTATTTTATTCCGACACGTGTTTCGACCTTTCGGTCATAATCATGGATCATAAATGGAATTTCATGTCAATGGAATTATTTTTTAAAGTCACTTAAGACGTATCTAAAGTGACATTGTAATAAAAAAATAAAAACTTAATAAACGTAATATTAAATCAAATCAACAATTTAATAACATAAATTTTGTTAAAAGAATTGAATCATGGGAAGATGAAAATAAAACTAAACAATGTTAACGAAAATTTTCTTTTAAATAAAAAAGTATGAGATCGCCCAATACTCGAGTATTTTATATAAACAATTTTTTTTATGATAGCGATATACTTATAAACTAGTTACATATATATATATACAAACGTAGATGTTGGAAAATGGATGCACTTCTATATAAAATCAAGTTCATTTTCTATGCGTTAGCGGTCAAGGTTAAGAATCATGGTTTCAATTCATGATTGGTTGGGAAGCATCATTTGAATCAGTAGAAAATTAGCCTTTTAAAAGGCAATCGACAATAGTTATTTGTATTCATTCTTGTGGTGATAATTGAATAGTAAAGTTCTTAGAGTGAATTCTTAAAACAAAAAAAAAAACAAAAATAAGTAATAATTACATATAGAAGAATTTAATTTTATTTTTTGCATTTAAATATTTGTAAAGGTGTGAATATTTTGTGATTTTTAATTTTTAATAATTAAAAACAAAAAAAATCTATATACATATAATATATATGTATTTTTGTTCCTTTCAGATGTTCAACAAAATCAGTTTAGCGTTTATCTGTCTCTTTGGTATTGGTGCATTTGCAGCACCATTACAACAAGCAATTTTACAACCAGCTTTACCCTATTTAATTCGATCACCACAATTACTTAGAGTTGTACCATCAGGTTTACCAGTTTACGAAAGAGCATCACTTCCTTTGGCCTATTCATTAAATCCATATCCAAATGGATATTACGTATTTTTACGTCAACAAGGAATCGGTAGTGGTATTGAATTAGGTGATCAGGTACAAGATTATTTTGGTATGTTTAGTGATCAATTTGGTCAATATCAGAATCAAACAAGCGATTTATTCCAAGATGTTCAAAATAATATACAAAGTTCATTTGGTCAGGGATTTGAGCTTGTATCACAAGGATTTGCACAAGGTTTTGAACAAGTCAATCAAGGATGGGGTGATGTACAACAACAATGGGGTGGTGGCGGTAGTAGTAGTTCAAATAAAGATGTTAATTTAATGCCCGTAGAGGATCAAGCCAAATTGGAAAAAAATGATAATAATGAAAAAAATAAAAATCAACAAAATTTACTTTACAGACCGGTTTTATTAAAATATTCTGATAATAGATTTCTTCCATTTGAACTTTTACGATACAATTTACAACCTACTTTAGCTTTACAACCACAACAACAACAACAATTACAACTACAATTACAACAACAAAAACAACAAATAGAACAACTTAAGCAATTACAGCAATTACAACAACAACAAAAACATCAACAGCAAGAAGTTCAAAGTCGTTCGATTGATGATAACATGGAAAAGGAAAAGGGTAAGTGTTTTTCTATATGTATATACATATGTAATTATAGTACATACTTATATCTATAATATACAGGATGTTAATCGAATGATGAAATTATCACCTAATTTATAAAAAAAAATATTGCAAATATCCTTTTAATCCGTAATATTTTGGAATTTCTGCTCAAAATATAATATTTATGTTCTATATAAAACACCTTGTATATTATAGAAAAAAAAATTTTAATTTTTTTTTTTTTTAATGTGGGTTTATTTACAGAAGAAGCTGTGAAAAAACCAGAATAGTCACTTAAAAAAAAATCATTTTTTTGACAATAGAAATTTGTACACAACACCCTCCCATAACCCCGTTTTGTAATAATATAAAAATTATGTAGGAAAACTCGCAATCGGATTAAAGCAATACATTTAAGACAAAATTATGATTTATATTTAAATAAAACAAAAAATAAAAAAGAATAAAAAACAGAAACACAATTAAAAATTTAAATTTTCAGAATAAACAAAAATTACAAAAACAACAACATTTTATCAGAAAAATTATTTTATTTTGTGATATTTATATATAGGTTATTTTCGATTAGTTTGACCAAATTTAATATTCAACCTCCTGATTAGTTGATTGATTTGTGAAAAATAAAAATATTTAATTTAAATGCTCATTGGGGTCTGTTTAATCAGATCGAGATGAAAAATCATTATTTTTTAACTTACATCATGGAAGATACAAATTTTTCTTGAAAAATAAACAATATAATTAAATTACATTGGTCTTGATTTTGAATTGAAATACAAGAATGTATTTAAATTTCTACATTTCTGTAATCTGGAATAATTATGTATATATTATAAGTATTAAGTACACTTTTGATCGGCCAGTCATAGATATACTTATTTCTCAGTCGTTAATGTTAACTAAAATTTAAATTCAATATAGGTTTTCTGTGTGTGTGTGTGTGTGTGTGTGTGTATAGCAATATTTTTGGCCAATTCTCTGTATAGTTTAAGTTCACTCTAAGAGAAAAAGAAATACTGAGCATGCAGACGATCTATTTGAAAAAATAATATTTTTTTTTTATTTTTATTTTTATTAATAGTTAAAATTTAGGACAGAAACATTCAAATAGTTTCGTACCGTCGGTTAGGAAAATGTGAAAGGATATAGTTATAGAAAAACAGACAAAGAAGTAGAAGAAACATTAGTTGAGGAGTTGCAAACTATGTTTCTAAGATTCACATTGCATTTTTGTGTATCAAATATTCAATTTTACATTTATTACTTACTTACTTATAGCATGTCCAAAAATGTTATGCACATTTTGGCTACATTCAAACTTTGTTATGCTATTTTATTAAAATTATTTTTTTTTCATCAGTCTCAATTCAAACCGAAATATCCAACTTTAATTTAAAGAATCCCTACAAAAAAATAGGGAGACAATATAAATTATAGTTTAACGGCTACGGAATTGTATACAAGTCAGTTCAGTGACCTTCGCTATGAAATAAGTACATATAACACTTACCAGAATGACATTGATATAATTATAGTCACATGAATTCGGTTGTCCAGATTCTGTATACTTAAAAATATATTCGTAGAAGATTAACACACTGGTAACATATAAGTAAACACTTTTTCTTTTTTTTTAAATTTTAAAACTAGATTTATTTACATAATACATCAGATCGGCACGAATTCAAACAACAATATGTAATTTTACTTGCAAACTCTCTTTTGTCTCGATATAAATTTTTGTACATTGGTATTGGTAATGATGGTGATGGTGATGATGATGTAAAATTAAAATATAATTCTGATGTTGGATCTGGTATTAAATTGTCAACTTCATGATTATAATATTCATAATTTGGTATTTTCATTTTTGAATATTTTTTATCCAATAAAAGATATCCAAATTTTGGATAATTTTCTTTACATAATTGTATACTATATTTTTCATATGCCTTCCGATAACCTATAATGAGAAAAAGAAAAAATAAATAAATTAATTGGTTATTTTTTTTACGTACTATCCAACACATTATAGGAAATTATCCCTTTATACAATATTATTGTAAGTTAATTAAAATAATTAGGAGGGAAATAGAAGAGAATTGTTAGGTAAATTGGAAACGATCCTGAATAGATTGTTTTTGAAAAGTTCAATATTTCACATTTTAGTAGTTCTCACAATAAATTAATTTTCGATACCACTTTAAGACCACATGGACATTTCAACTGTGTAAAAATGAGCACTTGAAATCTTCCTACAGTGTTACGTTTGGAATTGTTTGAACGGAAGCATTATTGATGTTAGTTCAAAATAGAACATCCAACAAAATATCTGTAAAAGAGAAAGAGAGAGAGAGAGCACCAACGTTTTGACATAGTTTTTTTATATGTTACATATTAAGCCTGTGACGATAGATTAAATTTTAAATTAAAAAATAAGTAGACCAATTATCTTGCATCGTTTTATATTTGTTATGAATTATTTGAATTTATTGGTATTATATTATTTCAAACCTATGTTATAGATTATTATATTTTTTATTTATGAATTATTATTACAAGATATAGTCTATACTATAATAATATTTCAAAAGATTTATTGAGAAAGACTTAAGCGAGAAACTTTACAATAAAATTTCATTGTTAAGTGAAGAGAATCTCGTATAATTGTAATCATTTATATAATGGTATAATCAAATGTGAATCATTATACTTATTTACTACATAATACTAAAGGATCAATATAATCAAGAAGAGCAATAAAAATTTGTAATGATTCTATTTCCAATAAATCGTTTAACTTAACTCCTGCGTTCGATTTTCTTGAAATTTTGCATGAAAAAACTGTTAACAATATACCTAAGTAATTAACATCTTTTGGTAATCTCGATAAATAGGTTTCATACTAAGAAGTTTAAGTTCTCCTCTGAAATCAAAAATCTAATTAAATGTATAAAAATTTACTAAATTACTTAAATTTTTAAAAATATTATTAGCTTGATAGAAAAATATTGACATTTCTTTCAAATGAAGATGCATATGTCAAATGTAGAATATTTCATTTGGGTAGAGGGTGAACGAAATGAAAAAATAAATTTTTAATTTTTTTATTTAGCTTCGCATTTATTGAAGACATGCATTATAAATTCAGAATATTTTTTGAAAAGCTTAACCCTTCCCATTCGTAAAATGACTATATGATAACTATTCTGACATTTTTCCGAACTGAATATAATCCGCTTTGATCTTAATAATGGTAATATATATTTTCGAAAAATATAAGAGCTCATATTTTCAATAATCTCAAATTTAAATAAAAAAAATATTTTTTTTTTTACTTTTTAATCACTCTTTATTTAAATGGCCCACTCTGCCACCCAATCACCCATTTTCATTACATTTTAGACAAATATGAAATTAAACAAGAGAAAAAATATAGCAAAACAAATTTTTTCTCTTTTTCATCACTTTGCGTAACTAAACGATTTTAATCCCAACATATATGTGCATTTGTCATTAAGCACATTTTAATACTCTTTAAAGCTTAGAATATTTTCAAAAGTTCTAGTATTTTAAAAGTTTTTGTTTGTGCAACATTTATCAAAGACAATCGAACGCAGAAGCTAATCGGAACTATTTCCAATTAATTTTTAATATGTAAAAGAAAAAAAATATATATACTCACTTTTATAATGACATTTTGTTGTAAAATGTTTAAAACGTTTATTTTTATTATAATAATAATCATTATAACTCTTCTTCATTGGTGAATGTCTTTTTGTGATTGATTCTCTAAAAATGCTTTCACATGCTTCAGATGCTAATAATTTCATATCATCTAATTTACATGTGTATTTTGGTTGAAAAAATTTCGATAAAATAATAAAAATAACAAATATGAACTCAAACTGAAATTAAAAAACAAATAATACGGTTTATTAAAGTACGTTAAAAGTAAATTAAATACGAAAATTAATTGAAATTAATTAGCTTAAAATTTTGTGGTACTCTACATTATTACATCTTATTTTCTATACCTATTATTTACATATTTTCCAAATCTACCCAAACCACCTAACATATCTGATAATTAATTTTTTTTTTTAATTCCAGAATTTAATTTGAATTTTTTGTGATTATCTACTATTACTAATCATGATGAACCAAACATACTTTCTATATGCCTTTTGACAGGTATTTGAAGCAATTTTACCAAAACGGCTGATTTCCTCAGCTCAACTATTTATCTCGATTTGATGTGAATGACCTTGGGATGGTTTTTTCAATAAGACAGCACTAGAAGTAATTGGTATGATTCAGAAAGATTATACGCTTTCGATAGGATTTATTTCTGAGCTAACACTCATGGCAATCATGAAGCTAAAATGCTTATAACAAAACGCTCGCTTAAAAAATTTAAAATTATTCATTAATATAATAATTAAATTCATTCTTCTATGTTTTAATGTGAAACAAATGCATCATTGCAGTGATAATAACTAGTCACTGTCCAGTAAAGAAATTATCATTTTTATAAAATCGGCCTAACTGAAGAAACTTGTAATTTCAATAAGCCCATTTGCGGCTGCGGTGGTAGAAGAATCAATTTAAATACAACAACAACACGTGATTAAATTCAAATACATACCTAAACGTCTGGGAAATTTATATTTTTTGTTTAAGGGTAGCAGTTGCGAATGTGGAATTGTTTTTTCTTAAAAACACTGAAAACTTTATTCACAATGTAATGACTATGCTTAATTATTATGACTAAATATGTACCATTACGTGACATAATAGTAATATAGACAGAAAAGTTACAGAAGTGCAAGGGGTATTCACCTGTTGTCTGTACAAAACAATAAAAAAAAAATCGAAAAAAAGTTCTGAGGAATTCGAAACATACTTTTTATTAGGAAATATTTTTTTTTTTTTTTTTTTTTACGGGAAAAAAATAAAATTCTTAATTTTGAATACATACTTCGGAAATTTTTTTTTTTTTTTTTATTAATTTATTTTTGTACATGACATATTTTAATTTCATTATTTTCCGCATATTTCCACAATTTATTTTCACAATTTCTGGAAAATTTAATTAGTCTCAAAATGCGGTACGTGACAATGATTAGTTAATTTAAATGTATGAAATCTATAATTAAGTCGTAATATTTAGCATAAATTTAAATGTAGTTTTAAAGAATTAATATATCTATTGTACATTATGTACACAATTAAAATATAAATATATTGCCTTTTGAAAGTCTGTTCAATATTGGATTACATTGTAAAACGAAACCAATAATAAGAAAAATGGAAAACAATAGGTTAACTTCAATTAACAAGCCTAAATAGTTTGAACATATTATTCTAAAACTGTATATATGTATACAACGAGTTATGTATAAATATTCAGAAAAATATGAAACAAACAAATATTCTCATTTTTGTGTCAGACAGTTGTTGTACTATGGTCTATCAACTTCAGACACAAATACACAGCTCAAAATAAGAACAACTGTTTTTGTATGATAACGGCTGTCACGCCAAAACCCAGTTCACGTTTCACGTGCAGCAATTGCTCAACTATAAACAGCTGATCTGATGTTAATCGGTTTCGACATAAGCCTGCTTGATTCTCACCAATTATATTTTCTGCTATTTATTCGAGCTTGATTCGGATAACACTGGTGAAGAATTTATAAGCCGTGCATAACAGTTCGATTCCTCTGTAGTTACTGTATATTAGTTTATCTCTTATATATGGGACATATTATTTAACAACTTCTACAGTCCACTGATTTCTTCTGTTGTACATATTTTGCGTATCAAGAGATGCAGCTCATTTTGAAGCACCTTCCCCCTGGTTTTATTAGTTCTCAAACTATTCCGTCAATAATGATTTGGGATTGCTTAGGTTTTTCACCATTTCGCATACTTTTTGCATAGATGATGAATCTATTATCATGACATCGTCAGAAATATTAACACTGGGATACTCTCCTTCGTGGTTTTGATTTAGTAGCTTTTCGAAATATGCTTTCATAGTTGTTGAGTTTCATTATTTTGTTTTGTTACTATACTATATCCCCCAAGTGCCTTAATACATTTGGTTAAAGGCCACTTCCTAAGTTGGAACCTTTTACTAATTGCTTTTATCTCTTTTAAAAAGTAAATGTTCGATGTTTTGTACCTATCTGTTTATTTACAGCTATTTATATCCAACTCTGTCCAATACTATCAAGATTCATTAATAACCAAAAACAAAAATTGAAAAACAAAAAATAAATAAACGAACTCAAGTAACTTTGAAAAACTGAGTCAAAAAATAATTGAACGAAAATTCATGAACTTAAAAGTTATTTTGAGAAACGTCCTATCTCAAGAATAAAGAGGAAATAATTTTTAAATTGTTTTGTGTTGTTCACCCTTATATATATATATATATGTACATATTATATAAAATACACGTAGTATTTCTTTTTCTGTCTCTCTCTCTCTGTTTTTCTCTTGTTTTCACCTTGAAATATTTAATAACAGTTAGTCAAAAAATTTTCGATTGATTTTTATAACTAAAGTCAAGGTAAGGAATTTAATAACCTTCAAAAATTTGAATATACTTGAAACAGTGACACATACAAAATAATATAATATTCAATGTCAAAGTGTACTAAGTGACATTTTTCAATGTTTTTGATTTATATATATAGATATGTAATATGTATGTATATATATGTATATATATATATATATATATATATATATATGTATATATATTATTTTAATTCAATACAAATATATGTTTACCAAAGAAATAATAAATTAATACACTAGGGAATAAAAATTGATAAATTATGGTAAATATTTATGGTAAATGGTAAAATGTTTGAAATGGAATGAAGCAAAAAGTATTTTTTAAATTGTAATAATAACAAGCCAAAGAAAAACATTAAATTTTAATGTTAGGGTTTACAAAAATAGAGAAAAAAACACTTAAAACACTTTTCACTAATATATGTTCAACATCAAATAGACATATAGAAGATTTAGATTTTTCGAATTATTAATCCAGGATGAAGTTTATTTCTGTACACTGCATATCAGGACTCTTGAATAAGAAAATGTAGTGTATTTATTTTGCGGAAAAAGATTTTCCAAATTTGCATAAAATGAGATGGATACCTAGAATATTATGTAAAATAATGACTCTATAGTTGACCTTAAGTCTCTGAATGTTTTTGCGGTACTATTTTACTTCCAATTTGAATTTTTGTTTCTTTTTGAAAGAAGCAAGTGTGTCAAAGTGTTTCTTTGTAAAATTTAAATTAGGCAGAAATGTTTTTTTATGGTTGGTTTCTATGTTTTCATGTTCTGCCTTTTCTCCAACTATTTCAATTATTATTAAGCATGTTCTTGAAACAACTTTCAATCCCATCCATAGTTTCGCAGATGACATTATTCTTGTAGCATCGTATATGATTTAAAATATTTTATGCTATATAAGTGACTTAGTTAACACGAAAAGAATAATTCTGGGTTGCATGCTTAACCATGGCTTAACTAAAGTTTTTGGCTGGTATTTTGTTATGTAAGATTTGAACATCATTTGAACTATGAAAACTTACAACTTACCCCTGGAAGACCTAAATATACTCGGAATACGATTAAATCAATATATACTTTGAATAGATAATATTTTCGATATTGTTAAAAGCATCGTTAAATTTTTGGGTTTCTCAAATTGCTGTCTAATAATCTTGTTGGTATCTATTAAGCCTAAATCAAACTAAGAATCAAATTTGAGTACAATTTACATTTATGGACGGATATTTCAAAATTGGATTCACAATTATATAGGCATGATACAAAAACCCATAATTTGTTTCAGAGATGATTCAAACGTTATATCAACACTCGCAACACTTGGTCACGATTATATTGTATACTAACTGATATCTTGTAATCACTAATTAAATTTTTTAAAGAAATCTGTTGAGGAATGCGAGAAGTAGCAAATTTTCATCTCAAGGTCGTGCCGAGGTTATTATGGAAATATACCGAGGTTATTATGGAAATAATTATTTCAAAATTAGAACGTCTAGAATGTGGGATTTCATTTCATTTCATGCAATTGTGGTTATTAACGAGAAGGGATATAGTTTCTACGCAGAGGTTATTATGGAAAAATTTTGGAACAATATTTGTTGTAATATTTTGAATTTTAATTTTGTTTTAATATCAATTATTTATTTTTTAAATTTATTAAATATAATAAAATAAAAAATTAAAATTAAAAAAAAATAAAATAAAAAAATGTTGGGAACAAATATTACTAATTGATCGATTCGGAAGCAATTTACTACTTTCATTATTGTTTGAGACTAAATGCAAGCATTAATGAAAGAAGTAATTAAGTCGTTTACGAAATATCGATATTTGCATTATTAATCAGTTAATCAAAAGAAATTTGACTTCTAATTGCAAAATTAAATTTATTTTAATTGAAAAAGGTGATTGGAGTCCTCTCCTTTTTTTATAGAAATCTCGTAGGTATACGGGCACATGCTCAGCTGAAATTAAATCTCAATTACCTCCACTTAAGCGTTTCCCTCATGAAACACGAATAGCATCATGTGTTCATCCCTACACCGTAGAAATCCCTATAGGTGTGAAAAGGCAAGTTATGGAAATTCGTTTAGAAGCAGAACTTCTCGAGTATGTAACCAAATTCTATATTTATGACATACATTAATTCAAGACGACGATTAACACCTTCGCTCAAAATTATTTCCCTTTCCTTGTAGCCTCTTCCTATTCTATCTTTGGTTTTCCTCCTTAGCCAAACGTACCAATCGGTATAAAAGGTCTTAACCTATCTAGTGTTTTAGCTATGTATGTATAAATGAAATATATATATATACCTATGTATGTATATCACTAAAACCAAATATGATTATTAAAAGAAAAAATATTATATTGATCTAAAAAATCAACTAAAATTTTATTAATTTATTAATTTGAATATGTATACTGGAATAAATCAATTTATTTTATCAAATATATTGTTTATTAAATCTTATAATTTCCATGATTTAATTTTGACTTAAAAGAAATTATTAATTTCACTTTTGATCTCATAGTTTTGTATAATTGAAATAATTGTCGTTTTTAAACATTTTAATAATGTCAAATTGTTTTATTGAAATCTAATTTTAATTATTTTATTTAACAGATCCAATTCAAACTTTTAATATCGAATACCACTACTTTTCTAATTTAAATTGATTTTATTTTTTTTAACAGTTCAAATCAATTTTTTTTTTATATATTAATAACACTCAAAATAATATTTTAATTACCAAATTCATGATTCAATCTCTAATATAGAATAATATAAAACTTAGTTTAATTTTAAAATTAATTAAATTAATTATTTTTTTTTATTTTAACTTCCTAAATAATGATATTTTGTTTTCACGACTTGTTTTGTTACTACAAAATTTTAACACTAATCCGTTGCTTTAGTTTTCTTTTTCAATTCTTTGCAATCTATTAATAATTTGCAATTATTTATAACTTTATTTCAAGAACTTCATTATAATTTAAATATATTAATTTTTATTTTATTATTTTTATTATGACTATTGATAAATAAAAAAAAAAAAAAAAAATAGAAAAACAAAATAAATTTCCAAAAATTTACTCGAAAAGCACATACAGTTTACAAATCATCAAGATGAAAAAATTATATCGTAAATCAAATTGTCTATTAAGATTTTAATCTACAACATACGAGCATAATATGTTACAGATAGAAATTGTTGTTAAGCTTTGTCAATCGCATCGCACAGGGTAACTCTAGTACTGTATTCCTTGGACGAGTGATCAGCTAAAACAACCAGCACCATTAAATAAATGACTCAAGTCGTTGTATCAAAAAAAGTGCATAATTAAGTACAAGTTCAGAAGCAACTGAAATGGTCCAACTACCATCACCACCTACCTACTTCCATCTATCCTCCTATCTTATCACTCCCTAAGAAAAGTTTAAACTATAAAAACAACCTATATACATAAAATCAGAAACATGTCTCATAAGATGACGATAGATAGATAGATAGATTGTGAATTACGGAAGATAATCTGCCCCCTATATCACCGCAGCCTCCAAATGGGTTTATTGTGATAACACGTGCTTATTAATTATTGTCGTAATCCGTGTGTGAGTCATTACGGATACCTGATTTTATGATAACATTCAGGATATTCTTCAATGGTATGCTGGATAGCTCCCATTGTTCGGAGAATACGGTTCACAAGTGGCGAAGTCTGCTACGAGTGAGCGCTTCGCATTCGCAGATGTTCAATAGATTCTTCCTCTATTTCATATATTCTGCATAAGTTGCTTTCGGCTAGACTCATTTCATAAAGGTGTTTCTTTATTAAGCAGTTGTCTGTTATTATCCCTGCCAAAATACATACCTGTTTCCTATTGAGACCTAGAAGAGTTTTGGTTCTATTGAGCGAGCGTTTAGGCATGAGCATTTTTGCATGATGATTTCTAGGAACGTTGGTCCATTAATCCTCAGCTTTTTGCTCTACCCAGGCTTTTAATTGCATTTTAGCTGTGCTCAGGGAAATCCCTCAGAACGAACTTGGTTCTATGAAAGGCGTATCCGATGCTTTTCTTGCTAGATAATCAGCATGTTCGTTTCTGCTATGCCAAAATGTCCTGGTACCCTCATTATTGTTACTTTATTTGGTTTTGTCAGGGTTTAAGTATTTCTAAACAATCCCATACTAGCTTTGATGGGATGGAATATGAATTAATAGCTATAGTATTGGTGCTTTGCTGTCCGAGAGAATGTAGGTTTTACGTTTTTTATAATTTCTTCTTAACTTCTCTTGAACACAGAGTTCTATAGCATGTACTTCGACTTAAAAAATTGTGTTTGTAGAGTTTAGACTTGAATAAATTTGGGCCTTGAGGCTTATTTCATATAATACCGACCCTACTCCATTCATTTTCCTCCAGCCGTAAGTATACCATACTAATGATCTTTTGCCGAAAGAGGGTGGGCAGGTTTCCCACATCTCTCTGCTTGGCATGATTATACTGAAAGGTTGCTCCAAATTATTTCTTAGCAACCAGTAGTCGGATAATGTTATCGAAAGCGTATCATCCTTCTGGAGTACACGAATTATTGTCCGTTCGTTTCGTTCGTGAAGGTTAATTAAAAAATATGACGAAGCTCTACGTAGAATAAATAAAAACAGCTTTTTTCAAACATAGGAAATTTGAATATTTTGAACATCCGATTCTATGCTTATATTCTAGATTCAGGCTATAGGAGTTATTGAAATTAAACGTAATTGAAATTTAAATAATTAATGAAAACAATGTACGACCGATTCCGATATATTGCAGTTTAAAGGTTTCACATCCCTCAATTATGAATCTTCTTTCTTTCCATTCTCTACTACACGTTTGAAAAAGCCACGATAAAAATCGGTTCGTCAAGGTTGTATAACCTCGTCTTTATCATTTTTAATACTACCAATTACATTACAGGTGGTGATTAACATTATAAAAGTCAAGAACGTATTGGAATACTCCAGAAAAATTAAATGATGTCGATAGCATTAATCGACAAATCTTTGAAAAATCATAGTCCAGCCAAGTCAACAGCTATACATTAAATAATGTAATTACCAAAAACATTTTTCTCTTAACTTCGAAAGCTTTGGGAGTTCTCTTATTTCATTAGTAAACTGAAAAAGTTAATAAGGGTAGAAATTATGGTTTGTCACAAAAGGGTAGAAAAGAAATTAATTTTATCTTTAATCTTCCCGTATTTCATGTACTGAAATGTAGTAGTCTCTGCTGGAATGAGCCTTGCTGAATTATCTAGGTTAAATGTTGTTTTTAATGTTTGTACCTCTTTTTTAACTAATCTTCGTAGTTTTGATAGCGTTAGTTATGTTTCTAAATCTGTACTTAACTGTAAATATTAAAATTTCGTTATTTTGAAAAAAATACTATGTAAAGATACACTTTTGCACTTGTTCAGTAAACTAGTCTGCTAGAAGATCACCTAAAAATGCAAGTTTAATTATTCTGCGTAATAGTGGGCGACAACGACATTGTCATTCTAGTATCAGATGCATTTTTCGTTTTTCTGAATTCTTGGAGGTGTGTTGGGAGGTTCTTCAAGAAAAAAGCTAAGCCAGTGATGTTCAATTAGAAAGTAAGATGAAGTAATTGAAAAGAAGCGAGAGATTATTGAATTCCGACAAAACCCAGGAGGTTGATGAGCCCATCATACAACTCTATTATTGAATTTTTGATTTAAAGTTAATTTTTATGTGCATTTATTTACCTTGAATTAAATTCATATTTTATAAAATTATTACACCTAATTATAAATTTGTACTGAATTTGTACAAGTGTTTTGTTATATCTTATAGTACTACTCTATTGCGAAAAAGTTGACCCGCCAATTTATCATCTAAATAAAAAAATGTTGTGTATTCAGTTACTATCTATAAAAGATTTAACTTTATATCTCATCCACTGACATTTTACAGAAAAAATTGTAAAAAAATCAGAAATCATCATGCCAGTTATGAAACGAATTTAAAATACAAACAAGGTATATAGGCCAACTTTTTTGCAATAGAGTAGTACCTATATACTAATTTTGTTTTTGTCTGAAGCCTTTCATAACAACAACAATAATAATGAAAAAAACAGCTCATTCTGAATGAAAAAATGAGAATTGAGAGAATAAATCAATTTTTTTTTTATATATTATAGAAGTAGGTAGAGTAGAAGTAAAGTGTAGTAAGAAAACAATATTAATGCATTATTATGAGTAATGATACATGTTTACTTTAAATAATTGTTGTTGGTGTTTCGAGTTGTAAAATATGCATACTTTTTTAAACTGTACCAAAAACTTTACTAGATTAGCAATGGTATTATACTAGTTTTGTTATATTTTCTATTCATACTCTTTATATTATACAATTGTAGAGACTAACCGTCTCATGTATTTATGTACAAATAAATATATTATTGATATTAAATCAGCTTGGCCGACGAAAACAAGCTATGTACAATATCTGAAGTAGAGAAAAAATCTATTGAGCTTCCTACTCAGTGAAAACAATAGGGTCTCATTCATATAGTAAATAAACTTCATATTTCGTTTTATTAACATTGAAAGATAAATTAAGTTAAAAATGCATACACTGAGCTGAATTCGAACCCGGAATATTCTAATTAGAAGTTAGATAACACAATAACAACACCATGTAGATCGACAAAAGTTAAATTAACAAAAATGTATTTAATAAAAAAAAAACGTTCTAAAAATCATCAAAAATTTTGTTCATTCAAAAATTAAATAAAAAAAATTGCAATGAATAAAACGATTAAAAATTATTTTAAAGTTTATTTTTTTATTATTAAAGGTTAAAAGCTTTGTTTTTGTTTTTCTCATACATAATTTTTGTTTATGGAAATAAAATAAATTTAAATGCGTTAAAAAAAAAAATAACAACAAATTTGACATGAACGACGGCAATTATTGTTGACATAATAGTGGGGGTTTGTTTATTTTTATTATATGGATTTTTCTGGCGGTTACTGTAATTATTGTAAATAAAAAAATGAAAACAAAAAGTACAAAAACAAATGTTTTTAGAAAAAACGTGCTTTATTGTTTAATTATGTATCCTAAGTATTTTAAAAAATTTCTTACTAGGTAATACGTCATAAATACCGAAAATTCAAATTGGAAATTTCAAGTAAAATGTTTTTTGTTTTAATTTTAGTTAATTTTTTTAATTTTACCCATTAGTAAGTCATTATTATGATGTTTTACATACATATTTTTGCATCATTTTTTCGTGAGAAAACATTTTTTTTGGGTGGGGAGATGGATATTTTTTTTTTTTGAATAAAAAAGTATCTCCAGATTTCTTCACGTCACGTGAGTTTTTTCAATGATTAAATTTTATAAAACAAGTTTTTTTTTGTTATATATTACTACATACAATATACATATATAAAAATATGTCCTTCCGTTTTCACTTCAAATCAAATAATTAAATTTTATTTAAATTTTCAAGAATTTGTAACACTTCTAACTAAAAAATTTTGATATAAAAGTAAATGTTAATAATATTACATCAGAAATTTACAATGAAATTCAGAATAAAATAAAGGAAATAAATAGTTTTTACTTTTACAGTATACAAACTACTCATCTTCCATACAAAAAAATCCAAATTTATTATTTCAATTGTTAAGTACATATACTTTGTACAATGGAAGAAGAATGATAGGAGCTTTAACTAAAAATAAAATTGTTAAATAAATAAAATGAATTGGTATAAAACCATGAGATAGGATAGCATTTGTCAAAACAATCATGTCTCTACTATATCAATATAGTAGCCAGACCACATGTGAAACTATTACAATCCAGGCCACGCATAAGGTAACTTAAAATACAACATGTCTATACAAATCAAGAGAATATTGGTGATTAAGATATAACATTAATTTTTAAGCCATATTTTTACACTAGGTAGATACATACGTATACGAATTAACATGTTAACATATGAACATTAATAATCACGGAGTATACCAAAATAGTAAGCAAATAAATTTAACGTAAAGATTAGTTTAAATGTTAATTGTAAGAAGTTATATTAAAACCGTTTTTCTAGGCTAATATTGTTTTAAGTTTGTACTTTAAAGGCAAATAATAAAAGTTTACATAAAAAAAATGAGATGGTATAGTGTTTAATTTGTAGGTATATACAATTAGAAAACTCTTAGTAGACGACTGGGGAGAAAATCACGGAAATGTTGGCGAGAATATCATAGATGAAGCAAGCAGTTCACTTATTTTTTTTTTATTACTTCTATTTATAAATGGTCCACATCTCCTAAAGAAAAGGGCCAAAAAGCTTTTGCATACATATTTATATTTCATACTTCAATTCAATTCAATTATATTTACAACTATCATAATGTATTAAAAATCTTAAGAAAAACTCTAATAGATATTCGATAGACTTTTATGATACAATGTATACAATTTTGAATAGTGTATATTGGCTTGTAAGGGTACATTTCAACAAATATATACTCCTAGGATTTACATTATATTTGACAGCATTAAGTGATAAGCCTATAGACGGAAAGCCCTATGGTGAGATGCGTCTTAATCTTCTGTGTTCACTATTTGGTTGTCTTAGCAGTTTTTCCACCAGTGAATTTAGCTGGTTTCCTAACTGGGGCCCAATCTTTTGGTTGTAGCAGTTATTTTCACTTTCACAGATTTCATTTGTAAGTAACTTTTTATGACTGGGCTTCGAACATACTAAGGTACATTGACGATTACTCTAAGTAATTTTGTTGGAAGTAACCTTCAATCATTTCTATGTTTGAATTGAGTTCACTATTTGGAATTGCCAATTGGAGGATACAATTATCAATGATGGAAACAGTCACATAAATATCTGTTGGGCTTGCTCTGATGAAATAAAAAATACTATACCCAAAATACAACCATTCCAGTGTAATATTCGCATGACAGCTCTTTTTCACAAATTTGTAGTAAAAGCGATAAGAAATTATATAAGCGATAAGTTGCTGAAAATTTAGTTATAAGCGTTAAGTTGCTGAACATTTTTGGTATTTTGTAAGGTGATCATTTTTAAAACCAGCAACATTAAGCAACAACTAAAAATATTTATTAAATTAATTTTATGACAAATATGTAGCATATGAAATTATATTATATTGTTATGTAATAAGAAAAAAAAAATATTTCGTATGGCGGTGATAACGAATTTGAATTGTCACTCTCAATTTAACGAAATTATCACTATCATAATGACAAAAACCTTACAAAATGACCCAAAAGAATTTGTGATTATTTTTTTGCTACCTTGCAAAATACCACTCCAGAACTGTCAAATACAAAAATTCTTTCTTCAATCGAATATCTAATATATGGGACACTCCATCATCTTATGTGTTCCCATCCCACTAACATATATAGCTTAGAAGTTTTTAACTGATTTGTAAATAAATATCTTTTAAGCTGTCTGTGAATTTTATGTACGCCAACTCTTCTATTATATTCTATTTATTCTACATTATTTTAAAATTTTAGTTTATTTCTATACTATTCTATTTTTTAATCTTTTAAATGACTTAAATTCCGCAAAGGCAGTTAGAGTGCTTATTTTGGACTCAAATAAAAAATAAAAAAAAAATTATAAACCAAAATAGACTCAATATCAACAATAGTTTTTTTAAATAAAATACTGAAAGTCGGACTCGTAAGAAAAATAATATTACAAATATAATTATTATAATATACATCTTTATCTTTATTTTAATCTAATTCGCTTGGTTCATCTCAACTCATAGTTCATAATAAAAATAAAAAACTTATGTACCCACTTCTTTTTTTATATATAGGGTGTTTTTTGAAGTTGAAACTAAAACTTTTGGATGCATAAACTAATTATTTTAAAAAATTTATTGCCACCATCACCACCACCCACTTTTTATTACGTTAATTATGTATATTAAATCAGGCGCCATGCACCATGCACTACCACTAACACTCTATCGTATATCGTATATAGTTAATTGATGTTTAAAAAAAGCATATTATTGCTATTTAAACGTTGATTGCGATAGAAATGGTATAGTTAAGATATTGTAAATTTAGTACAACAAGTTGCAAACGATAACAAAAATATTTTGAAAACCATACAATTCAAACTAGAGTGCCAAAATCTTAACTCTATAGTAATATTTTACTCAGTTTGACCACATTTACCCATTTGTGAAAAATAAATAATACTATTTTGAAGAAACACACTGTATGTGAACTAATAAATTAACTATTATTATATGTACCTATAGTGTATACAAATATTTAGTACTAGCAACTAAGGCTTTCAGCTAACTCAATAAACTCTATTTTCTATATGTTGGTACACTACTTTTTATTGAAATTAAAAATTGAATTCAACCATTAACAAAATTTGTTGTAATATCATAAATTTTATAATCAATTCAAAAGTGTTAAGAAAAATACAATCCAGGTATACAATCAAGTTTTAATTATATACAGATATACACATATATTATTATGATGTACATATCATATTATACATATTACATTAAAACAAGTTTTTAGCTAATTGATGTGCTGAAATTTTCACTTTTTATAGATTTTTCTATTATCATAAATATGTAAGTATACATACTTAATATAAATTAACAAGTTCAATGATAATAATTTTGTTACACCAGAAGTGTAATTTATAAAAATAAATTAAAGAAAATTTTCTTATGATCTTATGAACATGGTAACCAAACCAAATACTCGTTTAATTTGTCTTGAAGAAAAATTTAACAAATTTTGCATTGAAATAAGTAAAAACTTATAAATATGGCAACAACTCAGAAGAACTATCAAATTTTAAATTCGAATGATAGGAAATTTTAACATCAATGCCGTTAGGCTAGGCTAACAGTAACTATGCTTTTTTTTGTATCCTTTTTGACTTCACTTGAGAGTATAGGGCTTCGGAACAACTCACACAATGTGGTTTGTGTTTCAGTTTTCAACCATCATTTTAAATTGGGAAAGTTGTTGATTGGTCTACTGTTGGTATTCTACATAGAGTCACAGCACATATGCACATATTGTTTAGTAAAAGAGACGAATTTTATTTGTCAGGGGATTTTAACTCGTACTTGATACACTCTACCGATTAGGCTACTAAACAGGTTTATAAACTATGGAGAGATATTGATAATAAGACTGATAATTGAATTTTAAACTAGCTAAAAATAACTTCACTCTTCAAAAACAAAAAAAGTAACAATATGATATAAGGTATGTACTCACTCCTGAAATTTAATTCTATATTTATGCCCAGCCTTAGGGTTAGAGAAGATTGATCATGTTAATAAAGACAAATCGATGTTTCAATTAATCAATTTAAAATTTCACTTTATTTATAAGAATACAAAAATACATCTTAACATACATACATTTTTATTTATCAAATTGCCGGAACTTACCAATGTACAGAGTTTTTGACTTTTGGCGCCAGAATTTTTTTTACGTCAGAATTGACTTTAAATTTAATTTTTTGCGGTTGTTGTCTAAGTTAAATCAATAAAAAATAAAATATAGTACCAAGAATAAATTGAAATGATGGAAAAAAATGCATAATGAAATTGAGTACCATTTTTTTATCAAATTTCCTCGAATTTCGAGGAGCGGGCGCATACTAGTACATATCTTAATCTGCAAGTATGTCATATTATATACTGTTGTGTTGTAATTCCATCTTCTTCCATTTTTCTTTTCATCCACTTCCCTTCAAAATAAATCTGTAGCTGAAAGATAGAGAGTGGAAGACAAAGTGAAAGAAGATGTAACACGTGTAATACGGCTTAATCATGTCATCAGACACAAAAATAATATTGCGAAAATAAAAAAAAAAAATTTCGAATGTTGAACTCTTCATCATAATAAAATTACTTCGTTATTTGGAATAAATACATAGATCTGCTTATTTGAATTGAATAAGAAAAGAAGAAGCAAAAAAAGAAATGACTTAAATGAATCTCTAATGTAAATATATTTCCCTATTTAAATTTTTTTAATTTAACAAATAAAATATTTCACTTCAGTAGTTATGCGTCTTGTTATTCCTATATAAAGTAATTCAATCGTAATTCATCGCAATTAAATATAATTTGACACTTTCGTTTTTACTTGTGGACATTTTTTTTTTTTTTTTAATTATTTCCTGAATAATTTAAAAATTATATTGACAACATCATGATGTCAATAATTATTTTAAATAAAATTTAAAACTATATAACTTACCAATGTGATTCTTCTTTTCATTTTTCATTCATTCATGATTGTTGGAAAATTTATAATTAAATTATACATTAACGTCCATAATATACATACTCCTTTGATTAAATTTACTGTTTGATCAATTTGTGTGAAGAACTTTATTTGAAGTTATGTTGTTCGAGTGCTTCTGATTTAATATTATTTTTCATAGTGTTCATCTTCAGTGTCCTTAGTATTAAACTTAAAATTAGATTGTTCAATTTATTATACTGTGTGAGTTGATTGCAGTAACATTATTGATTTAACTAGTGTAGAGTAGATTATTATTATATAAATTTGATCAAAAATAAAAATACAACTGGAGCTGGTTTTTCAATTTCATGGATGTACAAAAAATGTCCAATCAAAGCAGAAATTATGTTGGTCTGCCCAAAATTATTCATAACGGTCTCTAAATATATTTTCAAAAAAATCTAATCAAGATTGATGGAAAATTTTCTATTTTACCTTCGATTCACCAATATCATCGTTCACATCCTACATAATGCACGGAGTATAGGTACTTTCTGAGATTTCAAGCGAAAAAATCAGCTATCATAAATATACAAATTAGCTAACGTAACTAGCAAAAATATTAAATCTAATAGATTACAACAACTACAGAGGAAAATTATGAATAAAAATTGTTGGGTCAATAAATTGACAGAGCAATGTGAAACTTATCGAACGAACGAACAAAATGAACAATGTAAAATTTATCGCAAAAAAGCGGAATAGAATAATATAGATCAAGAAGAGAAGGTAGAAGTAATAGACCGTCAACTAGAGATGATGTGATTATCAAAAGAAAATATGAAATTTTAATTGTGTGTGCTCAAACAGAGAAAGTTTGAAAATGTTATGTCCAGCAATGTACGTCAACAATTAATATTGTTATAATGCGGTATAAAATATTATGATACAATTCATCGAAGAAATAAATTTTATGAAAATTGTGGAATGACTGTTGAAAAATTTATTTCCTTCGAATATTCAGAATTGTAGGATTTTTTTTTTTGTTTTTGTAGATGTTAGGTTTTGGAAATTTTTTTGGAGGCTATAAGTGTTATAACTACAACTGCACAACTAGACTAGACAGTTTGCACTTATATCGATGCGTAAATCGATTCAAAAAAATTATTTCATTTTATTGCAAATGGTAGACATCATTTTTTACAGAACTGGTAACAAATGGTCTAAAAATTCTATTCTATTCCTAATTTTAACATTTTAAGTTAAGAATTTTATATTAAATTTATTTTAAATCATTTTAAGAGAATAAGAGTAAGTCTTCAAGGGAATAGTAAAATATCAGAATAAATTTTATATGAAATTTATTGAGCTTAAATTGTTAAAATTTTGAACTGAATGTATCTTCTAACATGCGTGTCTACAATTTTATATTAAAGCTGTAGAATAAAGCTGTAATATTTTTACCAGTGATGTTTTTTCAAACAAATGAATTTAAATTGAACTAAAATTTTATGTTTATCATTGCAGTAAAACTTACAACTAAAAATTTATGTACCTATTAATTTTGGATATGTGTGGCATTACTGCAACCTTGAGCTATGATAGCCCACATACCAAATCGCATATGACTTAGTACATAATATTAGGTTTTTATATTGTACGTATAGTAAGTTAATAAATAAATCTAAATATAAATCTAGTTACACTCTTTATTGTCGAACTAATTAAATTATATATTAATTTTTAGTCTTTTTCTTTAAGTTTTAAAAGTTATGTCATTTTTTAAATGAAAGTATGTACTATGTAGTTGTATTGTATTTTGTAGACGAAAAGATGAATTAAATTATTTAATATAAAAGTCTTATTAATTTTTGTTTTTTTTATAATTTATTTTTATTTATTTTTACAATCGACATTTTAATTAACTTTTTTTTTCATTTTTAAATTTTAATATACAAAAAATTTTACAAAATTAATAAATAAGAACTAAGCCCAAATGTGTTATACATATGTATTTGTTGTTGTGATTATATGCAATTCAAAGAAATTTGAAAGTAATTATTTTATTTCTTTTTTAAATTAAAAAAACTATTTACAAAATAAACATTTATTATTATAATTTTTTTTTAAATACATAAACAATTAATTCGAAATTAATTTGTTTTTGTTTTTTTTTTTTAAATTAAGAACAGTGGGTATATCAATTACAAAAGGGCCAGATCTTAAGAAAGAAAAACATGAAAATATAAAAAAAAAAAATATATCACAGAACATAATAATTGTAAGTTAAAACATATAAATTCTGAAATCACCATTAAAAATTAAACACTGGCTAAATGTTAGGAAATTAAATAAATCAGGAAATTCGTAATCCTGCAATTAAAATTATGATTACATGATTGATTTTGAAATTATATATTGCACAATTCAAGATGACGTATTGTTGTTATAATTACTTAGTTAGGAAAGGAATAATGTCATAATGAATTTTTATGTTTTTGTTTATTTTTTTTAATTATTTAAAAATATGAGATATAATAAACATATTAAAAAAAAAAATTAATAATAATAAAATTAAAATTCTAATAAAATTATAATAGTTATAATACAAATACTAAAATTAATAAAATTATTTAAAAAAAAATTGCTAAAAATTTATTAGTATGAATGTTCATGTTCATGCTCATGATGTTCTAATGCTTCATGATGTTGTAAGGCTTCATGATGTTGTAATGCTTCATGATGTTGTAAAGCTTCATGATGATCATGTGATTCATGATGATGTACTGGTGCTGTTTTATGTACAACAGCATTAAAACCACTGTGTTTATCAGCAGTATAATCAACGGTACGAATAGAACCGTCTGGTTCAACTAATGAATATTGTCCTACAAAATTAAATTAAATAATTAATTACATTATTCAGGGTACCTTATCTATATATATTAATATTTTAAGTATATATTATGAACTAGCTTTGTAACCCGTCATAAATGACGGAAGCAAAATAAATCCTAGTTTCTTTTTTTCTTTCATTAGATTCTTTATTCCGAAATTACAGTACTTATGTTTATATCACTTTTTATTTATTTTTATTTATGTTTATATTGGCCTAACACTAATCTTTTTTTTTTTTATATAACAGAAAAAGAAGTACCATACCAACAAATTTGTATAAAATGTTTGTATTTTTGTATGGTATACTCGTACTCACTACGTAATTATTATTTATTATTTTTCCTTATTATTTGCGAAGAAGACTAACATTAAATTAAAAAAATATAGTTCATGCAATCAATTTTTCCTGCAAAGGTTCAGCAGGATTAGATAGGGGTTAAAAAAAAGCACCAAAGCAATTTGTATATATATGCATTTGTATACATATGCAATTTGTATATGTGTTGGAGCGTTCCGTCGAACTTACAAACATCCAGATAAATGCAGAATAATATATATATAATTGTTATGTTATTGTAATTTTAAGCGAAAATAATATGAAATAATACGAAAAAATTTAATATGCTGACCCGTATATAAAATACAATATACAAGGCAATGACTCGATACTGCCAACCGATATAGTAAAATTTTAAATACAACAGATTGTCATTATTTTTTTAATATTTTCTTAATATACGCTATCAATTTTTGTATTGTTAGCTAAGGCTTTCAGATTCAGAAGAAAATATCTCATATAGTCTTTAACATCTCGAATAAATGTTTATATTTATTTCAAATGAAAAAAATTAAAATAAATAAATATTATTTTTACCTTTAACAAAATCACCATCACGTGTTTCATGTTGAGATTTAACATCACCGGTATGATAATCATTTACACCATATTTGAATGAGTATTTTGGATGAGCCTATTTACAAACAAAAAAAAATAATATTTTTTCACTGTTATAATTAACATAAATAAATATGTTATCAAATAAACTAACATAATAATCAACATGTTCTTCATGTTCATCATGATGTTCATAATGTTGTGGTTCTTCTATTTTTTCAAAATGATGTCCTTCTAATTCATGATGTGATGCTTCTAATTCATGTCCTTCATAACCATGATATTCATGATGTTTAATTGGTGTAGCGAAAGCAAAACATAAAACTGATGCAAAAACTAAATACTAAAAATTAGAAAATAAAAATAATAAAAATTTATTTAATTTATATTTATAATTAATTAAAAATATTTATTTATAATATATATATTTAAGATATTTATATTGTTCAAAATATAATAGCAGTAAGATGGGTCAGAAGGGTTAGTAGAAACGACGAGAACAAACTTGTTCCCAAAATGTAAAAAAATCGTATTAGAAAATAACATTTATGTATATACACATAGTCATATATTATAAAAAATGGTTATAAAGACATTTTAACATTTAGTAACGAATTTCATATCAAAATGTATTTTAAGATCTGTAAAATGATGTAGCTATGATCACTATTCACTACTTAATTAATAATTCCGATGCAAACATTATCAAAAACCGAAAATATTGAGATCTTCCTATAATTGTTAAATTTATGAAAATTATGACGAAAACACAAGATAATTGACAAAATGACAAAGCCGCAAGTTATAGCACAATAGAAGAGCGAGAGAGAGAGAGAGAGAGAGCAATATTAAAACTTTTTTTTTTAATTTTTCCTTTTCCTCTTGTGTTGTGGATTGTGGTAGGCAATATTGTCTCTTTATTGCAACTTCTAGTTCTTGTTCTGTTTTATTTTGCGATTATGATTTCTAGCATTCATGTATTCATGCATTCTCCCATTCTTTGCCACATATATTATAGATATCATTTCGTTTTTTGTTTCTCAGAATATAACCGCAGCTTTGCCATATGATTATTGATTAGTGTTTCAGTGGGATGGCAGTTTTACGTTCTCTTTTATCCGCTATAGTTTTGATGTTTTAACTTAATATGGGTCAGATTCAGAGTTTATTTCGGTTATATGCATTTTGATTTTGTAACCATATTCAGGAAATACACCAGATATGTTTGCGGCTTCTCCTGTTTATGTTTCCATTTCATTATCTCGGGAACAGATAATAATAACATCCAAAAACTTAAAATTTAATATTTATTCGATAATTTCGTAATTAACACACGCACAATCTACTTTGTATTGGTTCTTTGGAAAAAGACTAAACTGAAGATGTTCATACAGAATTGAAACGATTACAGACCAATTTCAATTTTTGCTTAATATTGTTGAACTTTAAAATATCACAACAGACAAACAATTAATTTATAGAATTCAAATTATTCATGCAAAACATATAATGAAATACATTATTACACATATATATATATATATATACTTTAAATTCCAAAAAATTAAATTAATTATTATAATAACTTTATAGTTAATTATGTACATCTAATGAATTTTATTGAATTATTTTTTAATTTTGTTTTTATTATTATTAATTGTATAATAATGATAATTTTCATTATTACACCAAAACAATTGTATATATAATATGTACAACTATAATTATAATATTAAAAATTTCTCCAATTTAAATTAAAATGATCAGAAAGGAGGGAAAAAACTTGAAATACATTTTGTAAATCAACTACATAAAATAATTTAAACTGGGTATCATAAATCAAGATGTTAAAAAATTAAACAAGTATATTAAATTATTATATTATATATATATATATATATATATATATATATATATACAAATAACTTTCTTAACTATTTTAATACGATGTAGAGTAGTTATTGGTCAAACATTTATTATTTATCCATTCAATTAAATGATTCACAAATAATAAACTTCAAATGGGTAACTTTTTAAAACGGTAGTTTATAATGCTTTTGAATAGTCAGAAATCATATCTATATTATGATGTTAATAACGAAAGAATATAAATTATGCAACGAAGAGTTTACTTTACGCAATTTACCCTGAAAAGATCGTATTATTTTACCGCCTTATGAACAGCGACTCAGCTTAATTCATTTGAATAAAGAAAAAAAGTGAAATTAACATAATAAATTTGACTGTTCAATTTGTTAAAGTTATAATATATTATATCTTAATCAAATTAATATTAACGCAAATTGTCGACTATGGTTTATTAACCTTTTTCACTAATTCATTATAACGAATCATTTACTTGTAAGCCGGTTAATAGAATTTTTGTATTGTGGAAATAATTACAAGACCGTAATTGTGTTCTCTCTTTCAAAGGCTGATCAAAAACTACATTAATTCATAAATAAATCTATTTATACCGCACTCAATACAGTACACTAAACCCTAAACTCTAAGGACTTAATTATTAAGAATTTGAACAAATAAAATTTTGCACATTATAGTATTAAAAAATTATGTTTTAAATTTTAAAAGCTAATTTTAATTTTTTTCTTTTTTCATTTTATATTTACATATAAATTATATATAAATTACTGATTTAAACTTGAAATAAATAAATAGTATTAATATTTATTATTTTAATTAAAATTAAAAAAAAAGGAAAAAATGTTACTACCATTTTTATAAATATAATCTTTGCATCGATTGCAATATTAAGCAAATCCTAGTTTTAAGTCAACCTACCATAATATAAAAACTATTTCAAAAATAATTAATCAAACTGACTAACAGGTAATTGAATTAAATAAAATTGTAATTTTAAAATTTATTTAAAATATTTTTCAAAAATTATATATATATATTTTTTTTGTAATATGTCACTCTAATATCTTTAAAAACTTTTTATGAAATTACTGGACCAGATTCTCAATGGTGCAAGGACCTTATCATTAATTTAATACATAAATTAATTTGTTATTGAATGAATTAACAAATTTAAACTTATCGATTTTTAATTCAAAAATATGCCACTAGATGTATCTTGTTTTTTCTGATAAAAGATTATAAGATACCGTTATATTAAATGTCAAAATTGTTTATTTAATATAATCAATTATATGTGTACACTTTAAAAGTATTTTCAAATATTCAAATAAGTATAATATTTTCTTTTGTATGTATATATTATGAGTTAATAAATTGAATTGAATTGAAATAACACAAAGAATTATGTTATATATATATATATATATATATATATAATTTAAAATATTTTATATTAAGTTATTTATTTGCAAATCACTAAAATAACAATTAATTTATTGTATTTTCTTTAATTCTTTAATACTGATAAAAATTATTTCATTATATTTCATCACTTAAAGACAAAACAAAATTAGATTTAAAAAATTTTATTCTAAAATCTCTTTTTTTATTTTTTATTATTAAAAATAATTTGTATTGTATTAATCCTTTTTATTAATCCTTATACATTATATCCATTTTTGTTGTTTTATTTCATACCTTGAATGCCATTGTGATTATTATTTTTTTTTTTTGTTTTAAATATATTTTTAATTTAACTTAATTACTTTTACTTTTAACTAGATCTTGATGCTACAACTTTTCACAACTGAATAATGACATACAATCGAAAATTTCCACTTTTATATATTTAGGAAGAAAGCAAAAGTAAAAACTTTTTTATTTTTTTTTTTTTTTTGCATTTACTTTACAGTTTTCTTTTAACTTTTCTTTTGTCTTTTAAAGCTAAAAATGTCTTAATTTTTAACGTTAAACTTTATTAAATGCAACAAAAAAAAAAAAAAACGAACAAAACCAACAACTAAAATATCATTATTACTTACTTACTTAAATACATACATTCATCACATATTACGAAAACAAAAAAAAAAAAAATCAATTCAAAATTTCATAAAATAAGAAATAACTCGCAATTTGCGATTATATTTTTTGTTGCACTTAAAAAAAAGCCTTTTAAAGTGTACTTAACATAAAATTACAACAATTCACACACACACATACATAACATTAAAGTTTAGCAACACTACCCATCTATATAACAAAATTGCAGATAGCAAAAAAAAACATTAAACATAATCAAACAAAAGCAGAATAGACAGAAGAGTATCATTATCAATATCATTTATCAATCATAATTGATAGCAACATTTTACCAAAAATAAAGAAATATTTTGACAAGAGTTTTAAAACATTAATAAAAACAATAACAATAACAATATGACATAAGTACATGACCAACCATCATCATCATTACTGATCAATGATCATGATCATCCAACATCGTTTCGTTATAGCAACATATTATATTACCATGTATAGAAACATTTTGACATGAGTCCAAAGCAGGTGTATATACTTAACCTAAGTACATACATCAAGTAAAAATAATAATGTTATGTGGTGAATAAAACTATTTTCAACATCTTATCATAATTTTCAATTGTTATGTTATTGAAATATGTTGGGAAACAATTTTTCACAAAATGTTTACAAACATTTGAATTTTCAACAACAATAATAATTATTTTCAATTAACTGTCTTGAGATTTCTATTTCTAAGTTTTTCATTGTAAAATATTTTATTTTTAAATCTTGTTTATGTGAATATAATATTGTATACATATAATATGCTTATGTGTAGATATAACTCTAAATAGGCTTTCTTATGGATTGTTTTTTTTTGTTTTTTAATTTTTGAAATTAAAACAATTCAATTGTATAAGCTTGTTTGATAATTCCTTTTTATGCAAAATATTTTAATTGGAAAAATATATATTTCTATATTTCTAATATGTATAGATAGAGATAAAATATACATAGGTATAAGGTATGTATATATAAATATATTATTACATTTTTAATTTTGAAGACTTTTTATAACCAAATATGAAATACTGTGTACAGTTAGTTTGCCTTAGTACAGTGAAAATTGTATGAATGAGAAAAAAACAAAGCAACTATATATTGAACCTGTTTATTATAATCAGGATATAATTCAGGTTTACTGGTTTACTGGTGTTTTCCTATTTAAAAAATTAAAATAAAATAAAACAAAAAAGAAATATTATTAAATATAGTTAAAAATTAGATCAATAGAAAAATAAAATTATAATTTTTAATATATGAACTAATAATTTTGTATATTTCTCGTAACTATATAGATATACCAACTTTGTATAATATACTACTTGAAGTCTAGTACAAGTACCTAATTATAATTCAGAGCAAAAACTGATTAATTTTTATTATGAAAATAAATTTATCAAAGTATTTTCAAATATTTTATTTATATTTGAAAAGAGTTGGATCATTTTATAGAAAGCAATTAATATTGTAATAATAATATCTATATTGTAATTGTTTCATCAATATTCTCTAGTAATTAATTAAGTCTATAATAAAATGTATATGTAGAGTATGTATATATTATCTTTCCTTTTTTAGAGTCCTTCTAACAGCACAAGAATTCAAAAATTATAATACAGGTTCATTACTGTAATACATTGCAAATAATATTACAAGTTTTATAGTAACCCTCTAATACATCGACGAATCAAATTTTGATATTTCAAACTTTTGAAGACATAGAAGTACATAAAGTACTGTACTGTAATTGCAAATTATATGGAAGGAGATCCATTTTAAGCTCTTAGGAGATCTAATGTATTACATTTTGTTTTAAAGTCTCATAAATCTGCAATAAAGAGTTCTAGAATAATTTATTCGTAATGTGCTAGAACAATTGATAAAATGATCCAAACACTTATTGACTTGAGATATACTTATTGTTTCTATTTAATATTTATTTAATTATTTTTATACCATATACAAATACTCAAGTTTTGTTTGATTTATGCACCAGCCGATTTGATGGCACCGTACTTTCAATACACCATAATAAATTCCATTACGAAAATATTTAGTTGAATATAATTTCAGTAATAAAAATTAGAAGTTCAGTAATTTTATACTAATTATACTAGTATCATATTAAAAAATAAAAATATGAGAAGCTTGCGAAAAATATACTCTGTTTCGGGAAAATTAAACAATAAAAATAAACTAACATTATTAAAAGAAAAAGGTAATAAAAACGTACTAGAGGATTGCAATCCATAAGAAGCTTAATTTGTAACACTAAACACAACGTTCTATGCAGTATCAAGTAAAATATAAAAACTGTTAAATACATATTAAAGTTAATAAAATAGAGCGGAACAGAGAAAGATTGTAAACGAGGTTAAGGCTCACCCTGAACGGTGGAACCAATAGATGATGATGATGAAATATTAAAATTTATTCAAGAAAGACACAATAAATAAATAAACATTAAAAAGCATAATCTCAATTCAACCTATATTAAAAATTAAATTTGGTTTGTGGTTTTTAATATAAGGATGTTAAAAAAAAAAATTTATTATTTAAGTGCTTAAAAAACCTAAATGCATTAAAATCCATATAAAATTTCTAAATAAATTCACATTAAATTATATACAATGTTGTGGTGTCATTTTATTTAATACAATTAAATTGTGATATGCTCTATATAACACTCTAGTAATAATATAAAAATTAAACTTTATAATGAAAATTATTATGTACAATTATATACGAGTAGATATTATGCAACACCTACACTTCTGATTCAATGGAATATGTGAATGGGACTTGTAATAATTGCAAAGAAGTGCTTACTTTTTTTATTTTATCTCTTCACATTTTAATTTTTGTCATTTTAAATTAATTAGTTTTGAATGTTTTAATTGTCTCAATAGGTTAGAAAAAACGTTTTAGTGTTATGAAATAAAATCTTAAATCGATATAATTAAGTTATTACAAAAGTAAATTTATAAAATAAATTTAATTGAAATTAAATCAAACTGAAATGAAGAAAATTTTTATAACTATAAAGGTTTTATTAAATTTGAAAAAAAAAATGCAATTTTAAATGAAATTAGTACAAAATTATGTATAACACCACCACTAACGTGTGTTAATAGCTCCAGAAAAAAATGTATCAGCGTCGTAAACTGCCTGATAAAGTTATAACTATGAACAAAAATCTTGCTCAGGCAAATCAATTTTTTTCCTGCAGTAATTTTTATTCATAGGGGTAGTATACATTCCAAATTTGATTTATCAGTTTTTTATTCAGTTTGAAAGTTTAATGGAATTAGAAGTCACGCGGTTTTAAGTGAAAAAAAAAGTTTAATATTTAATATCAAGACAAAACATGCGACCACAACGAAATATGGTTTACAAGTTTTATTACAGCATTCCACCAGCTATCTCTGTTCATTTACTTCTTAAAAATGTTTTCTATTTTAAAATAATTATACATATATTTTTTAAAATACATAATTATATTTATTTTTTATTTTAATTTCATGTAATTTAAATTAATACTTTATATGAAGTAGCATGCAGACTCATTATTTTCATTTATCATTTCAGTTTTCTCATCATTTGCGCGACTGTCATTTAAACTGATGAAATCCCACACACTATAAAAGAAACTGTAATTTTTCAAAAAAATTTTTTGTTGTTTTTCTTACTATTCTAATTTTAAAAAACTGTCAGTCCAAATCAAAAATTTTTGATATTTCATCATTTAAACTATCATTCAATCATTTAACACTATTACACCATCATTTTAAATGACAGTTGCGACGGAAATGATAAATGAAATGATAGTCTGCATGCAACTTTACATGCAACTATGAACAAAATATATTTTTTTTAGCGCAGGCTGCTATGAACAAGCCTTTCGTCATATTCAAACCGTTTTTATTCGAAATTGACATTCGCAAATGAGAATGTATAAATATGTCTATATAAATATTATATAAAAATTAGGTTTTTCATGTTTGCTTGTCTCCTAGCAGCCGCCAAGAATATTTCAAAAACCAGAGATGTTAGAGATATGAAAATTGATACTATATAGCTTTAAAAACCATTTTATAAAATATAACAATATTATAACATGAAAACCTACAAAGAACCCCTCCCCTGGCTTATAAATTCATAATTTAAATTATTTATGATCTGAAAAAAATTATACATATAACATAGACAAAACATAGTTTTGCATTAAGGTTAGTTCACACCGCAAAATCAATTTCAATAAATTTCACTGGTTCAGTAAAAATAATAGCAAATACTCTAGTCATTTAAAATTTGGAATAAAAACTTTATAGCATAAAATTTATTTTATATCAAATTTTTATTTAAACATTTTAGAACTTCAATAGAAAAGAAATCGATCCTAAAACTGGCAGAAGTAAAATATTATTAGAACTAGGACTGACCATAAGGTGTAAGGTAAGTATCAAAATCTTATATAAACTAAGTAAACATTATGTTAAAATGTTCACTCTTATGTTAAAATGTTCACTGCATAAGGTTTTTACATTGCTTCACTTATACCACTATTAGTAGATGTCCTAGATTATGCAGTTATTAGCAACTGTATCCTACCTAGGTGTAAACTACAATTAATTTACAAAATTAATTGTATAAAATAAACAAATTTAAGTAAAATATTTTAAGTAGCATAACAACTGATCTGAAAAATTGTTCAAAAACAAATGTATGTGAAATTTTTGGAAAAATTAAGGCAAAAGTTAAATTTTGAAAGTTGAAAGTTAAAAAGTAAAATTTTAAAGTTAAAATTTTTTGAAAATATTTTTACATAATTTTTAATTTCAAGAACAATCATATTCTGTCATCATAAATTGTTACTAATAATATAAAATTAATTTGAAATTTTAAAAATGTTAATTATAGTGTTTAATTATAAACACTATAATTAAACATTTAACAAAAATTAACTTTTATTATTTCTTCATTGGAATTTATTTAATTATGTAATCACTCACATATCATATTACATTTGTATATTGTCTCTTAAATTTATTAAAAAGGTATTAAAAATAATTCTGATGGTTGTTTTATTATTTTATTTTATTATTATAATATTATTATAATATTATAATATTTTTTGCTGTGTTTTTTTTATTAAAAGAAAATGCATTCAATATGTACGATATAAGTAAGTCATACAGGAAGAAAAGAAAAATTATTTTTTTTTTTGTTTTTTTTGTTTTTAATATGTTGAAATGGAAAATTAAAAGTCTATAATAATAATTACTAAATTTACTTTTTATTATTGTTATTACAGTAATTATTCATCGATTTTGACTGCGCTTATATTCACAACAAAATTTTGTGCATTCTAAAACCAATCATAATCTGTTGGCTCTAAAAACAATATATTTGTTTGTTTGTTCATCATCTGCTCAGAGAGAACCTTAACCTCGTTCAAAACTTTCCTCCATTTTGTTCTATCTTGTATAAATATCCATTATCCGTTAACGGCAATTCTTCGACAGTTGTCTTCGATTTCGTAGTTCGATGCTAGGTGTTGTTGGGACTTCCTCGCCTTCTGCTACCTTGGAGGTTTCATTCTAGGCCATTCTGGTTATATTATTTGATTAATTTCTTAGAGTGTGGCCTATTCATCTCCATTTCTGTTAAAAATTTTTGGGCTGTTCGTGTATAAGAATTTTTGGGCTGCTTCAATTCTATCATTTTCAAATGCATATGACATTTATTATTTATTAAGGCACCTAGATATATAAAAAACTTTTTAGACGAATTCTGTCTTGTTTTTGTGAATTTTCATATATTTGTTCTCGTTAAGCAGCAGCTTCTTTAAAAGAATTATAAAAGTATTTATATGTACAAATGTTTTCGCGTATAATAAAAAAAAAATCCCAAATATCAGAGACGGGAATTTTACGTTATTTTTCTAATGCATTATTTTTTGTAATTATTGATTTGTTACAATGCATTAAGTTCTTTAACAATGCATTAAAATAATTATTTAGTATTACTTTTTTAAACTAAATGATTAAAATAATGCATTATATTAAAAAATAGTCCATTACATATAATGTATTACTAAAAGTAATTCAAATTGTTCAAATTATTTGAATTACCTTTAAATTAAAAAAAATAATTCAAAAATAATTCAATTAATTACTTTTTTAATTCGAGTGAATTGAAGCAACCCAAAAATTCTTATACACGCACAAAGGCCTTTTAAAGTCTAAAATTTTTAGAGTCTTACAGAACAACTAAATTAAGAATATGAAATAGACCATAATACAACCGGTCTTAAGCTATAGTTACAAAGCTTAGGCAATGATAATTGGTTACGAAAATAAATTGAAAGAAAAAAGTATTTCAAATGATTCGATGAATAATTTATTTGATTCAGAAATATTTTTTACAACGAAAGAATAGTATTTATATTATGGGTATTTGCTATCAACACTGGCTACAATAATGGCTAAAAAAAAAGTTAGTATCAAAAATTTACCCATTTTGAAAAACGGAGCTAAAGAAATTGAAAAATGCTTAGTATACAAATTTTCTGAATATTTCAATCAATTATCAAGCACAAATGATGATATTGTGGCTTCAACATTGCATTCTGCCATTGAACTATATTGTAATTCAGTAATTCACATAATTTGAATTATTTTTGGTAAGGCATTATAATATGTAATATTATAAAGTATCTATCTAAATACTTTTAATAAATAATTCAAACAAATAATATGAATCATATCAAAAAATTGATTATTTTAATTCATTACAAAATAATATGTTAATTTGAACGTAATGGCATTATGGAAATAATGCATTAGTTACCATCTCTTCCAAATATAAATTTAGGAAATTATTTTTCTTTTTAATAAGCTTTAAGTAAGCTACCACCTCCTTTGGTGGCCAAAAAAAATTGTCATCCGCGATAATATTGTGAAAAGCTTAAGTCCACCTTTAGAAATTGTATGCCTCAGAATCCTATTTTATCGTATAAAGTTCTGTGAAATTTTGAAATTTCCGTTTTGTTTTCATCAAGTAAAGATTAAGTAAAATAATGTTTTTTATTTGAAAAAAAATTTTAACAATTTTTTAAATAAATTTAAAAAAATAGCTTAGTATGAAATTTATCAATATGTAGTTTAAAATTTTAGTTATAATGTACAAATCGCGCCGTAGTGAAAATGCATAATAATAAAACTGCAAATTGCGGGATTACTGTTATTATTATTGTTATTATTACCAGAGGTTCCTGTTTCCTAATTAAAATTCTGGTTTCAGCCGTATTCACATTTTTTTAATAGAACAGAACGGATTTTCATGAAAATTTAACATTTTTAATTATTGAAAGATCAGTTGTGTATATTAGACACGACTTAGGGTCAAGGAAAGTGCATCGAAGAAATTCAGAGTGAATTACAGCAATTGAGAATAATATAAAAGAATCTGTTTTGTAAATAATTTTTTTAATTTTCGTAAAACTCATTTTATAAAGTATACCAATGTGGCCACACACTCTAAAAGATTTGATTATTATCCAGCAAAGAGAAAATGCAGAATTTTCTTTTGTTATCTGTAGTTTATTTTTTTGGCTATATGCGATCACTATAATTTGATTAATATTTTGTTGATAACTTGTATTTGTTTTTGTTTATTATTGATATTTGACATTAACTGTCAACAATACGAAGATACGAAGATACGAAATGAAAATTAAATAGCTCAGATGCTTCTTATTTTTCTTTCGTAAATTTACGATTTCGTATTTTATCATCCGTTCGTTTATAAAGCTTTGTATGAAAGTGTAGCAAACTTTTTTGGTTTTTAGTATGAAGTGTAGCAAACTAGCGATATAAAAGAACCAAAATAATATGAATCGTAAATTTACGAAATTGCGTGACGGGCACTATAGATTTTGATTTTCTGTTGGGCTTTGAATATTTTTATCAGAATATTTTGGAACAGGTTTCCTACGAGGGCAGTCCGAAAAGTTTCCTGTATTCATATTGAAAAACGTTTTTTTGAATTTTTATTTTATATAGACTCAATACACTTTATCAAACGTTTTTCAAGATTTTTAACTCAATCTGAAAAATACGATTTTTCGAGATCTTCAAAATATACTTCAGTCTCAGCGATCACCATTTCATTTAATGTGAATCTCTTTCCAACATACTACTATTTTACATGTTAATAATATCACCAAAGCTATACTTTATCTAGGCTAAGTAACTATAAGAGAGTACAATAGGTAAAATAAAGTTAAAAAAATCTCTTTCCAGCAAGCCATTTTTTTAAATTTGTCGTACGTCGTACCATAATTCATTCAATTTTATTGTTGTCAAAACTGTTGTATGTGATGGTGCGTTGTCTTGATGGAAAAGCACTTTCTTCTTGCTAAATGTGATCGTTTTTTCGAATTATTTTTTGTGGCAATGTTAATAGACGCATTTCATCATGTAAGATATATTTTGATACTTTTAATATGTCATGACAGCTGAAGAACTTTTACTCGGCGATTGTTTGTCACTATATCATGTAGTTTTCTTCTAATAATCAATGGGTGTAGCTGTTTTTGGTGTCCCACTTCTTTGTTAATCATTTACACTTGTACGATCACGTTTAAAACGAATGGTTTCATATGATGGTGATAAGTACCTACAGTACTAATAATACATTTCAGTTTCAGATATCGGTTTCTGATAAACCTTTCGAAAAAAAGATAATGAACTGCAGACTGCAGTACGAATTTGAAATTTATCAATTATTTATTTATTTATTCATTTAATTTCTCAAAATAAGCTAACGAAGCTCGTATAGAGTGTTTACAATTCGTTTTAAAGTGCTTAGTCAAGTTTATACAAATTCAAGTTAAGAAAGAAAGAAAAAAAATATTACATGTAATAGAACAGAAGTGATGAATATGTGAATAATTTAATGGACAATAGTATAAATATGATTAAATGAAAAACAAATTAATTACAAAGTACGAATTCAATATTGTGAAATTAGCATTTTTTTTACATTTACTCTTAAATATATTCTTTTTTGACAGCTTAATATTTAATGGGAGACTATTAAACATTTTGATAGACGAGTTTATTACTTTCTCTAATCCAAATAGATTTGTAGTAGCAGAATAACGTAGATGAGTTGCATTTTTTGTTGCCTATTCGTGGTATGTGAGTACCGATTGTCATTTCAGTATTTGTTTTAATATGATTGTTCTATATGTTGTGTATGTGGGTCATTTGTGTCAATGTTATGAAATCATTGAGTATTAATATTTGAAGGTTCTTGTGGATTTCATTTGTCACCGACCTTTCTTCTAGTCCGAAGAGATTTTTAATGGCTTTGTTTTGTATTCTTTGTAAGTTATCTATATTTTTTTCAAACGTGTTACCCCATATTCCAATTCCGTATGTTAAGGTACTGTGGAAAAGACTATGAAATATTGCAATTTTTTTCTCTTTGGGTATACGTTTTCCTATTTTTTTAAATATTCCTGCTATTTTACTGACTTTTGACTTAACTTCCAAGGTATGCAGATTCTAATTCATATTTTCATCGATTGTTACTCCTAAATATTTATACTTACTGACTTTTTCTATATTACAATTATTATATACTATTTTAAAGTTTTCGTTTTTAGACTTAATAAGCATTGATTTAGTTTTTTTCGTGTTTACAGTTAGTTTATGCAAATTCATCCAGGTGTGTATCATTTTCATTTCAAAATTTATTATGTTTTGCAGTTCTGTAGTATTTTTTTCTGCATAAACAACAACCAAATCAACTGTATAAAGATAAGCTTTTCCTTTTAGTGGTATAGTAGAAAAATCACTTATATAGCATGTGAAAAGTGTTGGGCCAAGTGAGCTTCCTTGAATTACACCAAAATCTATATCTTTTACTTCACTTTTGATGCCCTCACATTCCGAGAATTGTTGTCTTTTCTCAAAATACTTCTTAAACCATAGATGTTCTTTTCCACACTCGTACAGAACCAGATCTAAGTCTTATAATTCTCTTAAAAAATAAAATTTAACAGATCATATATAGCGGTTTCACAATAAACTATATTTTACAGATCGATTTGAAAATTTGAGACAAACAACATAAAAGATTGTTCTTTGAAATGGCAATCCTAAAAATTTATAATATTGACAAAAATATGCCGTTATAAGAAACTTTTCGGATGTTCTTTGTATAATAAACAGAAAACTTATTGGCTTGTAAGATGAAGTGTCTTCTGGCTTTTGTATTTAAATTCAGAATCATTGACGTAACAGTAAGGGAAATGTAATGAAAATTTTAAATTCTTTTACTTTATTCGATTTTCATCACTTTATTTGAAAATTACAATCTAAAGTGAGTTACCATTGCTTTTCAAATTAAGTATATTTATAGGTACATATTAAAACTTTGTTATTTTTAAATAATTTGGCTAATTCAAGAAATTAGGACAATTAATTTCAACAATGACAAAAAAAAAATGCCTGTAATATTTACATTCAATTTGTAAGTCATTCCATAAAATCCTTCTGTAAAACAATATAGCTATATATTTTTATATGTATATCACATATAAGTAAATCTCAGAGTTGGGTTTAAAAATCTGATAAAATATATATGTATAAAAAACCTTTTAAAATAATTTTGAAATTCATTTAAAATATTTTAAGCGGCCTACATAACATACAATAAAATGAAATAAATACAAAAAAAATTTATGAGATAATAATAAAAATATATGAAGCATTTAATTTTTAGTTTATGCATAGGTATACATTAACTTTTATTATACAATTTTAGTTGGGAATAATCACGATTTTTCAATTATAATAACTATTATTAATTATTTTAAATAAAAAGAAAATAAATAAATAAATAAATATAATAATTTAAGTGTAGCACAAAAATTTATTTTTAATTTATTGGAAAAATCGTATTTTGAAATAAACTGGATGGATTAACTTTTCATGTATACTATGAATATATTATTATACAATTAATAAAAAAAAAAAAAAATTAAAACGCATTCTCTTTGATTACAAAATAACTTAATAATAATTAATTTAATAATAATAAAAAATTTTAAATATATTATTTTGATTACATATTATATTTTTTTTGGAATGTTGAAATTAAACATTTTTCGTTTTCCTCATTTTCAAAATGTGTACCATATTGAATTTAAGTAGAGTTTAAGAATTCTCTTCAATGGATATAAATTTTGATATAAATTGTATTGAGATTTAATAATTTTATTTTTAATTTTTTAATTTGGTACCAAGTTTTCTGTTGACAGCCTATTACAATATTATTATTATCCTGCACAACCAATTTGATCTTATTAGCAAACACTAACACTATTTTAGAACAAATTCCTAAAATCCGTTTGTAAGAGCGATAGAAGATTAGGGTTTAGTAATAAGCTCATTTTAATAAATAAATGTTAGTTAAGCTTTAGTTTAGATTAAGTTTTATATTAGCATAAAAATAATTAATTAAAGGTTTTTAGTTGCCATTTTGTCCTTTACAAATTAAATTTATTTTAAATAATTAAGTCAAGTTAGTCTAAATAATAAGTATACAATTCAAAGGTGCAAATATTCTAGTAATCTTAGCTCTTAAAACATTGAATTAAAATATATTAAATTAAATATATTGTACAAATACATTAAGGCAATAAAAATAAAACAATAGTAATAATTATTTACAAACAGGAGTATTTTAACAAACTCGTCACATTGGAAATTCCTAGGTGTTCAAAACTGTAGAGCACTTGTCTTTCAAGTTAAAAGTCTTAAGTTCGATTCCTAATACTTAAAACTAAAAAATGTAAAGGAACTGTTTTTTAAAAAAATGATAAAAAAAACTATATAAAGGACAAAATAATCCCAACAGAAGTGACAAAAACACAATATTTTATCAAGACTTGCTCCAATTGGTACATTAAATCTATATATTATGTGAACACATATCTATATATGATGAAAACCAGTTACATGGAAGCCTGTTGTACCTAAAACAGGTAAAACATTTCGAATAAAAAATCACATTAAAATGTAAAAATAAATCTTATATGTTTTTGATTTTCAAAAATTTAAAGCAAATATTAACAACATTGTCGAAGCGATGAATATTAACAGTGTAGTTGAAACGATGAAAAATCAAGATCTATAAACGTAACATATAATTATGATCTATATATGATTTGACTCTGAAAATATCTAAAGTAAAGAAATTGTAATTAAACAGTAATTAATAGTCTTGCCGAAAATAGATAAATTAAAAATTCATATGACAAACTAAAATAACGGAAATGTATATTGAAAATGAAAATGTAATTAGTTTTAACAGGAGTGGAACGATGCAAGCGCCATTAGTCCCGCCATCAGAATTTAAGTAGTGCTAAATTTTAATTATACAAAATGTGTAATTCACATAAAATACAAAAACATTAAAAAACAGATAACAATAAAAAAAAAAATAAAAGACAAATACGAATGCTCTAAGCAAGACTAAAGCTAAGCACCTTTCAATTTATCATTATTTATTCTAATTTCGCTCTCTTTCGAGTGTAATGCTTCGACATGGCTTAGATATTGTGGTTCTGAGACTATGATTTATTTTCTGCTAATTTAAATTCACAACAAAGTAGTTGATAGACCTATCGTCTAGTAAACTAGACCATACTTGCCATTAGATTACATTTTTATGTTATTAAATCGATTTGGTTATATGTGGATGGTATATTGTGAATTTTGTATAATTTTCACATAATTATTAGTATTCTTACATAATCGTAATGCACAGAACATTGTTTGACTATTCGACCCAAAACTATCATCGTTCAAAATGTATTCTAAATTCAATAAATTAAGTTAATATTTTATCAAAGTTTGCTCTAATTGGTCATCATCGTATTGTTGGAGCATTAAATCTATATTATGTGAATATATCTAGATGATTGAAAACTAATTGCATATGGAAATTAGGTACAATAGGTAAAACATCCAGAATAGAAAATGACATAAGAATGTCAAATTTACAAGACTTTTCGAAGAGGGATAAATCTTACGTTTTTGATTTTCACAAATTTAAAGCGAATATAAACAACATTGTTCCTACCTGTTTTCTGTTTCTTTTTTCTTTTTGTTTTTAGAATTGTTTCTCTCCATATATTTTGTTCGATCTTCCACGCAACATTTTGATTCACGATGTTATTATCAGGTTTATTCTTCAGAGTATGTCCGATACAACACCATTTTTTTGTCTGATTTCTATGTCTATTTGTTTTTTGTCACAATGTTCTGTTGGAAATACTTGTTTGTGGCCAACATATGTTTATATATGCTTGAAATCTATTGCGTGATGTTGGCTGAATTTTTTTGTGTGTAAATTGGCAAATTTTATTTTAGTGCGCAGAGATATTTCGACTTATGTCCCACGGATGGAGTTACAGGACATATATGTTGTTTGAATGCCATGTTTTTGAGAGTATCCCGAAAGAAGTGCGGGCTTTTCTAATGCGGACTATAATATCCAGTTTGGTACCTCCATCTGAAGGTACGATATTACCCTGGAGGATTCGATGTTGTGATGTGGAAGTTGTGTGCGCCTAATTTTGATCTTAACTTTATTCATATTTAGGAACGCACTTTGCCCAGTGTCATACAGTCAAGCAAACATCGATGGTGTAATCTAAGGACTGAAACGTTCAAGCAGACGTCACTGTATACTGTATGTTCTCAATTACAACCACAGTAGTAATCATTAAGTCATCCATTACATACTAAAAGCAATATTGCAATATAAATATTAATAATTATCAGAACTGTACAAATTTGAATTTCATGAAGATGATGTGTTACCGATGATATTTGAACTCACTTCCTTATTAGCCTACCGTATTGGTTCCAATAATATTCTAGTTAACAAGTTTTTATCCAATCTTTTAATCTAATATTATAATTTATAAAAATCATTATATTTTAAAGATGAGAAGATCATTTTAAAAATTTATTGAACGAATTAATTGAAATATCCGCCTTCTCAATAAAACTACAATTACATTAAAGATTTCCAAAAATTAAATATTAATATATTCAATTTTTTTTCTATTCATTAAATTTTTCCATAATGTTAATTGATTTAAAACAAAAAAAAAACAAAAAACAGTAGTGAATATCATGCAATTTTTTTGTTTTAAATTCAAAAATTATTAATAAAAAAGTGAAATGCACGAAAATAAAAATATTTTTTTTTTGTTTTATCAATATTGTCTATGAGTAGCATCATTAAATTTCCTGGAAAATGTAAATCGAAATATTATATTATGTTTGTAAAAAAAAAAAACAAAAACAAAAATTAAATGAACCCACCTATAATTTATTCGAAAATAAAAAGAAACAGCAGTATATTGATTACAATATAAACTCAACGAATCATATTGTATGCCACCTGGGAAATTATCCAATAATACATACTATACTAAACCACATGGTGAAATGAAAACTATTTCTATAACTAATATACACATATATATATATATATATATATATATATATATATATGTATATGTATATATATATATATATGTATGTTATATTGTATTTAATAATAAATTTATCTCTGATATGGGTACTAAGCTAATATGCTCTACTATTTTTCTTTATATTTTTGATATATATATATATATATATATACCTATATGAAATGAATATATATATATAATTATTATTACATATTAATATTATATTCGTGATACAATCGTCGTCGCGTCTTATAAGAGTTGTAAAATAAATTTTAGAGTAAATTTTCACCCGCTTCAATAAACATAATTAGAAATATTATTACACTTATTAAAAACATTAAAATGCATCAAACAAAGCTTACGTAAAATTAGAAATAAAAAAAAAAATAATAATAATAAAAAATAAAATGAAAATATAAAACAGAACATAAAAAAGAGAAAGAAAAAATTTGAATAAAAATTATTTAAGACAACTTTAAAAGTATGGTTTCCACTATGAGGTATCCTTCTAGATTCATAATACAATTCATGCCCATCCGTATTATACAACGTGGTGGTAAGCAATTCACAAAATTTGTGGGTTTCAAGTTAGTCCGATTATTTGGATAATAATTTCCAAAAGGTTATAAAGTTGATTGTACAAAGAAATAAAAATGTTGGGTTAATTTTTTTAAAAGGTCTTGAGGTCTGAAAGGTTTCAATCTTCTTGAATAGGTTGTATTCAGCTGTTCACCTATCAATTATTTTTGAGTGATTCAGTAATCTTTTAAAGTATTTTTGTTAGTTTTTATTGCCATTAAATATGCACTTATTTTGGCAGTAATATTAATACAGTAAGTTTATTAGTAACATTACAGGAATACATTAAAATAATAACACTACTACTGCCGTTCTAGCAATAATTCTATTCTTATAACAACTCTTGTTATAAGATTTCGCACTTTTAGCACTTGCTGCAAATCTCATTATAGCAACTCCTGGAATTGCTATAAGAACATTCTTATAGCAATATGAATTACATTATTCCCATAAAAACTTCATTATAACACCTTTAGTGCTTATCGAGAGTCATATAGGAGTCTTATGGCACTAATTTTGTAATTGCAATATTTTTAATGAAACTTTTTGGCCATTTTGGCAAATTGGAAATATCTGTGGCAATTTATAGCATTCTATTTTGATTGATTGTATTTTTTGATTTGAAGTTAAAAAAAATGTTTCCACCCAGTTGCCAAAATTCTTTAATTTTTTTCATATTATTTTATTGAGTAAGAAGAATTCCAAATCATAGTTCCAATTACATTCTAATTTCTAATGTCTTTAGTTGATTTCATCAAACAGCAAAATCATTTACATTAAATTCATTTACAATTTTATATACATTATGTATGTATGATTAAATTAATATAAGCACATTAAAAAAAATTGTAAAAATTAATAAAGTTTAAATATTATTTTTATATAAAATGAGCTTAATTTATTCTCAAGTACAAAATATTATAATCATTACAATGGGCCTGTTTCTATGAGTAGTCTTTCGATTAACTATTTTTATAATCTTATGAAATATATATAAAAACTACCATAAGTCGAAGGCTGTGGTTTTTTTGAAGTATTTATTTTATTTTTGTTATATCGAAGTCGTACATTCATAAAAATATGTTTTTACTAAAATATATGACAACTTTACTAGATTTGACACAATTTGGACACAGTTTTCGTGGCAGGTTCAAAAGGTTTGCATGTTTGGTTATTAAGTAGGAATATATTTGTTCAGTTTTAGAAGCCCTAAAAAATTACCCAAATTTTCAGTAAATTAAAATAAAATTCTCAATAATAAAATTTCATAATTACCTACTATTATTTGCAAATAAATAGACTAAATATTACTCGTATATTATAAACGTCAATTAAACAAATAAATTATTCTGTAAAATAATTTAAAATTTTTTTGTACAATACAAAATTTTTTTAATTTAACTTTAAACATTGTTTTAAAGATTAATAACTGTTTCAAATAAATCCTGAAAACCTAAAGGCAAATCTGAATTGACTTACTAATAAGCAATATAAAGAAAGAATTATTTATTGTATAATATTAAACTTGGAACATATGTTCAAATAGCAATAATATGTATATTGTTCACGCTTAAATAAACCAAAAAAAAAAAAAAACAAAAGCTAAAAACAAAAGTAAAATTATTTGATTGCATAAAATTTTCAATAAATCCTGAAAAGAAATTAATATTTTTCTTGACTAGGTATATTTGAAAATAATAGTTTTAAGAGTTAAAATGTTCAAATTTCAAAAAGAAAAGTAAGCCGCCGACAAAATAAACTTAAAATTAATCTCAAATAATACCACAATATACTTTTTTGTTTTGGTTTTTGTTTATTTTTTTTTTACAACAAATTGTAAGAAATGTCAACGATAATTCAATTTTTAATTAATTAAAATAGAACGTGCATTGTGGTTGTTTAAATGATTGTTGGTGGACAATAAAATGCGTTTTAATTGAAATTAAAAAAAAAAGAAAAAATAATGGACATCGTGTAATACAAAAGATTACAATAATGGTTGAGTTCAAAAATTGATTGTGGTTGGTATAACTGGTATATAGCAGTATTGCCGCAATATATTAATTGAAGTTTATGTTGTAACATTCTGACATTAATCATTAACTTTACAATGATTTTATTCAGTTTGGTTTTATTTCGAAATTATTAAAATAATAAGAAAAAAAAATGTTAATTAATTAGAGCTTTCATTGAGTTTTATTAATAATTATATTGTATCTATGTTACTAACAGAATTAATGTTTCGAATAAAGAATAAAATTTGCCAATGTTTTGTAAATTTCTGAAAATGTGAAGTGTGAATTAAGATGTATATTATTCTGAGTTATTATTGGCATAGCATTTGGGTAAAATCTGGTATTAAAGTCTTATATATGAAAAATAATAATCATCTACTTTCTGCATACGACACACATTACTAGATAAACTAATTAAAAATAAATGATTCAGAGTAAAATATAAAAGCTTTAGTACTTTAGAAACATATCCAACCCAAAAATGAAATTCGTTAAATCAATATATTAAGTCTATTGATTTACTTGTGTCTAAATATGATTGCGGACATTCTTCATAATCATCATTACTTATTTGTAATTCCATCCTTGAGGCATAAGTCGCAAAAAAGTCCTTCCATCGTCTACAAGTGATTTACTTACTGAGTGATTGCTTCGGTTAAAACGGTTGTTTTCCATGTTTTTCCAACACAAGATGTACCCTAGGGATTCCATTTGAAACATTAATTCACGATATTGTCGCCAGGTTTCTTCAGGTTATGATCAACGCCATTTTCTCTGTCGAATTTTCACGTCTATTGGCTTTTCACTTGTTTTTTCCCTCAACGTTTTTTTGAAAATATATTGTAGCCAATAAACTTTTAGAATATTGCTATACGCTCATATATTCCTCCTAGTAATTAACGTAAAATGAAATAATACATTTTAGTAAGAGTATTAAATTTGTTTAGTTGCTAAGATTTGATTTCACCTAATCTATATAGTTAAATAAAATACAATTAAAAAATCATAAAAAATTCACATCGGAATGATTTAGTAAATTTTAGTACACTGAATTGATAATATTGAATTAAATTGACTAAACTCCAAAATATGAAATGAAATATGAATACATATATGAATAGAATTCGTTACGAAGAAGAACCTAGAATAGCAATTGAAATCAAAAAAACATAAATGAAAGTAGACTGATCACGTACTCAGCGAACCAACAGAATTACTGGAATTAAATTAAAAGGAACAAATAAGGGTAGATAAAGCCGTAATAACTTGACGGAATTCATTAAACAATCAGATAAAGTGAAAATGTATGGTATTAAGTGAAACAATTGTTCCAAAACAGAATGCGGCAGCGCAGTCATGTATAAGGCTACTGAAAAAATACTATAAAAGAAGGAAAAAAATTACATTGACTCATTAATTCAATAAATAAAATTTCTGAGATTAATCTGATACAAAAAAGTATACGTGATATTTATCACTTGTACAACATAAAACACCATAAACGTGGCATAAAATAGTTTGAAAACAAACCAAATATCCAAATACCAAAAAAATAGAAAAATACTGATATTGTATAATTATATCAATTTAATTGGATAGTTAAGCAATTAATATCTACATATCACTAATGTCAACAATAATGTAATTTGAAATTTATTAGAAATTAACTAGTAGAAAAATTACAACAAATTAAACTGCCAGGGAAGCAATCACACTATAATAACAAATAAAGAAGAAAAAAAACCGAACAATTTTACAAGAGAAATTGCATTTTTAAAATAATTGAATCATAAATGTAATTGACAGCATTTTAAATTCGTTCATCGATTGGACGTGATCATGGACATTGGACATGAATTTAACAACAATATTTTTTGGCAACTGATCAAAGCTTCATCTTATTTAGAAAAAAATACACATTTTTTATAAACTACTTAATATTTTAGGCTCATTCAACAACAACCTACACAACAAAACAAAATAACAAAAACAGAGCAAGTTCAATAAAAAATTGAAGTTAATGCCAAATCAAAATGCAAATGCAAATTATACAAAAGAAATTGAAAGTAAAATTTTTAAGTTTATTTGAATTTCAGCCAATTTACACAATCAGTTAACAACAATGTAATATGTTGGAAAATTATGACAAAAAAAAAGCTGTCCAATTTAAAAATATATTTTAACTCTCCTATAAATAGTATTTCAATCTTAATCCATATTCGTTCGGTTGAGTCGTTGCCCTGCTTTCTCCTGTATATTCTAAGTTCATTTAGTTGTCCTGTATATTTCAAGTTTTATGGGTTGGCTCGGGATTAAAAAATTTGATTGTACCTGATTTTGCTGGAGAATCTCAGCACTTGAATTATTTTATTATAAGGACAAAGATGGTTCTTTGAATAGTTAGGTACCCAGTAACGATATCCACAATTTAGAGGGGAAGCATATATATAGAATCAGTATTATTAATCTTGCTACCTCCAAATATTTCACAAATAAATCATTTAAATTTCTTAACTGTATTTATTATTTATCTATATTTATTACCAATAATTTCTATCTAAATGCGAGTTGTACTATTAGTGGAAAGAAGCGATAACATCATTAAATCAACAAAAATTTTATGTTTAAATGTTTTGAAAATTCTTAATATTGGCTACAAAAACCGGTATAGGTTTAATGTTGCCGTGTGAAAACAAAATATTAATTTAAGAGACTAAATACGACGAGACTAAGTAGGATATTTATATTAAAAGACCAAGTACGCAAAGAGCTTTATTTCACCCCAATTTGTTTCTTTAATGAATTTCTCATTCTACCACATGTTCTATTTCCTTAAAAATTCAATTGTCAGGTCTGACTATATAATTCAGGAAAAACATTTTCTTTGGTTCAAATTTTGAATTTTACTTTTTTTATCTTATTGTCCGTTATACTGTATCTTGTTTGAATCTTGTTTGAAACAATAACTTTGATTGTAAAATCTGTAAAATTTAATATTGCAAAAACAGAGGCGGACAAATACAAACAATTGATACTAAATAAACTTAACATTAAATATACAAACAACACACAGGTTTTAAAATACTCGTTTCGAGTAATAACTACAAATGTGCTTATGCCTTTAAATGTTGGCAATTCGAATCCCAACACAGACTAAGGGACGAAACTGGTATTTTCTCTGCAGAATTGTACGCAATTATGAAAGCAGCAATTGAATATGTCGCATCAACTCAAAACAAGGGTAAGTACAACACCAGCTGTACTGACTCCCTGAATGGCACACATAGGTAATTAGGATTCAAGAGCTACTTCACGAGTCAAAAAGCTGAATTGTTCTCTTCTGGCTACCAAGCCACATTGGCATCGGGAAATAAGCAAGACGATATCTGTCACGAACATCAATCCTGACCCGCAGTAGTTGCTGGCAAGTGAAGATTGTAGAGGGTTGATAAAAAGAAATGGTACAGCCTTACATCAAACCAGATCGAACAGCGAACCAGAAAATAACAAACTAAAACAAATTAAACTGTCAATTGCAAAGTGGAAAACTATTGATTTTCTAAACCGGAAAACCGAATGTATAATTACAAGACTGACGACTTACGCCCTATTTGGCAGACTGACCAGAAGTACACCTATATGCTTCTGCGATGGTAAGACAACATTCTGTGTTTAACACTATGTGCGCTTCAGAAATATAATAGGAATACACGGTATCGAGGGTTTGAGTAGAAAAGATATTGAGGAAACATTGAACCACATTATAAAGTTCGTAAGGGTAACAGATTATCTCAAACAAATATAAATTCATCAGGTTTTTTGTTACTTTATGTCGTTATACTTTAAGTTTAAGTTTTTTATATTAAAATTTCTTATTTCCAACTTTCAACTTTAAGCTTAACTGATATTGTATTTTTGAATTCCCTATTTTTTATTGTTAATTTTGTTTAGTTGCTGTATATTTGAATATATTATTATTTATTCATCATTATTATAAAACTTTAGCTCTCAAGTGAGTTATAAAATTTTAGGTCTTAAGTTTGTAAATGTAACAGAATGTGGCTTAAATACCTACTAAGGTTATGTGGCCTAATAAATCTAATCTAATCTAATCTTTCTATGGGTGTGCCAGTTTGCCATTAAATTTGGGTTTGTCATTAAACCATTTACACGCTGGGCGCAGTATGTCGATTACCTGATTTTCAACCCAAAAGGTCCCAGGTTCAATTCCCGATGAAGCAAACAAAAAAATGCTTTATGGGTCTTTCGACTTGGTCCAGTACCCCTTGTCATTGAAATAAAATAAATGACAAAAAATAATTGAGAGATAATCTTATTCTATTTAAGAAGGCTTAGTAGTTTTCCACATTTAATAAGTTGATAGCCAGTAGCTTGATAAATAAATGTTCGAATTATTGTAGATATTGTAGTATAAAATTTCAGTACAGTATTTAATTAAGCACGAAAAGGTTATTCTACCTAAATTACTGTCAAAAATATAAAAAAAAAATTAACTAAGGTTCTCACTTTAAATGTTTTGTTTATATACTAAAAAAACTCTTCGTAAAATCGTAACATTATTTAAAACTTCGATATATATACTGATCGGGGTATCGTTTAAGCTTTGTTGGTATTCTAAATTTATTCTTTTTTTGTACATATCATCTGGTAGCCTTTTTGGATGGATAAAAATTTTTCTTCAAATTTTATTTTCGAATACATCAAGTTTTTCTACATGGATGCGATCTTCTTGAATGTACACAAAATTTTGTACATTAAAGTTCTGAATATTATACCTTTACCAACAAAGTATCCCGAATAAACTAATCGAAACATTTTTCTATTTACAGAACCCCGGGTACAATAATTTGATTTTACATTTTTCGAATATTAATTTCGAACTATTTCGCTATTGGATGTTATTTAATATTAAAATCATTTTCATGTTATCTATTACTAAACCAAATATAGATGGTGCGAAATTTCATCTAATAAAATAGATTTATCACTTATCCCTTGTATGCATAGGTAAAGATCATATCTATATGTTGCTTTCCGAATAGTGTACCCGGGTGTAAAAATCCAATTAGAGTACCTGGGTATATCAACTGGATTTATTATTTTTTCAGAATATTGGCATTTTCCAATTAGAGTACCTGGGTATTATATTCAGAACTTTACTATACGCATGTGAATGTTACTATTATAGTCTAATTAATTCAAGTGGTGATATTGTAAATTTTTTTAATAAAAATTTTAATCCGAGATTATTGTCATACAGGGAGAAATAGCGTTACTTAAAAGTTGTTTTTACATTATTTATTATAGAGCGAAATTACAATTGGACACCTATGTTGGAAATTAATATATATTTAAATTGTCAATAATTGTTTAACGTAAATTGTTTAAGGTGAAATTATTGAATTATTAAATTAAAAGTTTTATTAAGAAGAAAGAATTAGAAAAGAAATAATTCAAGTACAGCTTACATTCAATTCTTATAACTAATACAATGTAATTATTCTTATACGATACGTCTAAAAATTTCACACTTGCTTTTCATAAATAAAAATGTCAACACTATTTATTTATTAGTCAAGACCAGTATTAATCTTAGAAGTTAAACAAATCCAACATAAATGAAAAATAAAAAAATCAAAGAAAAAAAAATCAAAATTAATTTTAACGACTTTTGATTGGATTCACCAATTTCAGTGGATTTGTTATTTTCCTTTTTTATGGAAACTTACAATAATGACATTAAAAAATTAAATTAATTTTTTTTTTTTTTTTAATTTTCATTTCAAGTACAGGAAAAACATAATTTTTATTTAAAGAAAAAAAAAAGCATAAAAATCTAATAAATATTTGCTACACTAATTACTGGTTTTAACAACATGTTGCATAATAATATTGATTATCATTATTATTGCTAAACAAAATACGTATGTGAATGAATATACAAAAATATGAACAACAGCGAAAATTATCATCGTAAAACGAATTACCCCTAATATTAAAATTATTAAAATTAAATTGTACTTTTTGCCATTGGGAATATTGCACATAAAATTCTAAATTGATTGAGCACAGAGAGAGGTAAAAGGTAAATATAAATCTGACCAAAACCTTTAATAAGTTCAATGGTTTTTTGTTTGTTTTGGGGTAATCCTCGTAGGATACAATGTATAGCTTGAACCAAACATTGAACAAATATAAGGATTTTAAGCCCACCTCCCCCATATTAGTCTATTATGTTATCAATCTATGATAAAATAACTAATTTCTTTCTCACCACATACTATGTGTATGCAATGAATCATTGCCGTAATAATTTCCATCAAGAAAACTATCAATAAAATGGTGGAAGGAGATTTTAATTTCAGTAAAAGAAAACAACAATATAAAGATTTTTGACTGATTTCATACAACTCTCGTATGACACAAGACAATGAATTGTTAATTTATTAAACTACTCTAAAACTAATATGAACCTAAGGGATTCAGCTATGGCAAGTCACAAGAAATTGTAATATTTAAAAGCGTTTTCAATCAATATATTTATTTTATTTATTATTTATTATTTTTCATTTCATATTTTTCACTTTACAATAAAAATAAATTACATGAAGTTTAAAATTACATACTTAAGAGAAAAATATAGGAAGACTCTTTATTTAATTTAACAAATAGAATCAAGTCACCTTGTTATTTTTTTAAAGTTAATTTTGCTTACAAATAAAATACTATTTTCTATTATGTGATTAAACCATGTATATTAGGCCCATCATATGAATAACAATATTTTAATACAAAACCCTTCTTACTACAGGTGAAAATCATAAGAGCTGCAAGTAGCAAATAACAAACAAGATGAGGCTGCAAATCGTATTATTTGGTTTAAGTGTCACAGCATTCAGTATAGCTACCCAATGAATATTTACAACACATGGATGGTTAAATAGTGCGTTTCCACATCCGCTATAGCTATTATTATGTTGCATATATATGAAAGCAAGCATACCTGAATCTGAATATCTCCTTTAGAGACAGATTGTACATTTTAGGGAAATAAAAAAAAATTGAATATTGAAGAATTATTCTAATATAAAACTTTTGTTCATCTATTTTGTAAATTATATATTCATTATCTTTTTTGAGATGGTGTAGGATGTTATTTATATACTTTTTAGTTACGAATTCATCTATATATCACGTACCAATGAGCGTTATAGCTTTTTTTTTTTTGAAAAGTACGGATAATTTTCATATTTTTTTGTATAACCCCATATTTGAATGTTGTCTTTCACCCCATAAACCTTGTTTTATATGAATAGTACAATTTGAAAAAAATAATCAGTATGGACATATCTGTAATTGAAATTCAGTTTTTCTTTTTATCTGATATGTTATTTTCACTGAACTCTTGCATCTTAGCTGCATTTTATATATCAGACTCGACCTTCATCATTATATTGCTTACACATCATATTTAAAATGATTTTCTCCCAGTCAACCTATTTTGATTACTGCCTATAGTTCTAGCTTCCTATACTTCTTCAGTTGTTAACTTGTAGCGATTTTGCAGCCTTTTTACAGCTTTGTGATCTTCCTTTAACATACATATTCTGAGATTTTCTATATGATTTGAATAATTACTTTCAGTTTTGGATGCGTTTTATTCACGTGTTTAGCCTATCTCAATCGTTGTGCTTTGACGAAGCATAAAATATTTTCATTTATGATTTTTTTTATATATTTGTCATTTTCCAATACACTAATACCTCGATATACGGTACCTCATTAAGCGGCTGTTTCGCAGTATGGTACCTCATTTTGACGGCCTTATTGAATTATTACTCTGCTTCTTGAGACCGCTTTCAATGTTAGCCGTAAAGCGAGGTAAGTTTGAAAATTTGTGACAAATTGAAACTTAAAGGGTGATGAATTTGAATTTTAAAGCGTTTTTCAGGAATTTCACATGTTTTCAAAAAAACGTGGGCATACGTATATGTACAAATGTACTGCATATATATGAAAATATTATATTACATAAATATGTATGCACATATACGATTTTCTCTACGACCTACAATTTTTTTAGCTGCATATCGAGGTATAGAAATTAATGTCAAAAAAACTATCAAAACTGTAAAAAAGTTTTAGTTATTTTCAATTACGTGAATTTATATAGTAATAAATACGGGGTATCGTATAAATTATCATTATACGGGGTATTAGTGTATTTTCGGACCCAAAATTTTTTTGCGAAATTTGCGTTTTAAATGGAATGAAATTTCCATTGCTGACATTTTTCTTCTATAGATTGTATACTATTATCTTTACTTGGTGTGATTTTTTTTATTATTCCAAGATTAGAGGATGAGCCTAAACTTTTACGCAGAGACCTTTTGTTGTCGTTGATAAATTTATAAAAGTCGAAGTATAGAAAAAATTTGCTTTCAAAATAATTCCGAAGAATATTTTCAATATCCATGCTATAAGGGGGATTTGAACACATCATCCGGCTCTTCGAATTAGTGGTCACATGAGATAACAATAAGACCATATCGAGTGGTAGATATTCTGTAGTTCAATTTTCACGCCATTCGTTTTCTTTTGCGTAATAAAATTTCAAATTGAATATGTTATTGTCGTCGTATACAAAATTTTCTACCCTTTCGATTCTTATATTCTGACGATTCCATAAGTATAGTATAGGATTCTGTATTTTTTGGTCATTACATCTGAGTAAGATATTATTTTCAATGTCCTTCCTTTATTTTCTATTTTTCATTATTTGCACAAATAAAAATTTTGATATTTTTCATAATCCAGTATGAAATTAAATAATAGAGCGGGCGGATAGTGCATATATATGTCTTTGTTATAAACCTACTTTTATTGCTTAATGTTTTTAATATTATTTTTCTCCTTATGCTGTTGAAGCTTATTGTAATTCTACAAAAATAATTTGTAAATCATGTCTTACGGCCTGTGTAGTCGTACTTAAGTTGACTTAATACTTTGCGTTAAACTTACTTCAAAACTTAAAGCTACTTAAAAACTTAAAGCGTGGTAAAACTTCATTTCAATTTTATTTATATTAATTTTTATCCACAAATCGAATATCATTTTACTTAAGTAACTTACGAACTGAATCGTATACCATCAGTTTGACATTTTCCCATTTATTTTTTTAAATTGTTGTAGGTTCAACATTTACTGCGCACCCAGACTATTCAACTAAATTTAATTTCCATTAATATATTCTGCGAACAATTTGAAAAATAATTTTAAAATTATTTTAATAATATTATGCCATAAAGCCGACTTTAAAGTAGACATGTTTAAGGAAGAATTTAAACTTACACTTGTCTTTACAGATTGGTATTTGAAGTTTCCTTAGCTATAAGTACACAAAACAAAACAAAAAAAAAATCAAATAATGAAGATTGTCGCATAAAGTGAAGAACCAGTAAAAAATATTTATTTTTTTTTATTTTGTTTTTATTTTTATATATTTAATACTTAATTAAACATATCTTATAAATTGGGTTAATCGTTTACATTATTACATAGTCAATGAGTTAAGACAAAAAAAACAAAAACTAGATATCATTACTTTATTTCATAAAACATAATATTTCAATGTAATCATTTTGTAAAAGATTTAGGACTTGAGATTAATTGAGTTGTTATGTATTTACATTAAAATTTTAAATTTAAGTTAAGATTAATAATTAAGATTGTGATGTTGGAGTCTCAACACTTACACCACATACACTTGTTGTAATATTTTGCCATAATTTTGAAACTATTTTAACTTTTTTTTTTATTTATTTATTTTGAATACTCAATGAAATACTCAACTGACATGACACGATATAATAATTATAAAAGATATACTCACCAATTGTTAAAAAAATGTCTGTTCAGCGCATGTATACGTCAATTGGTGACAACAAAATTTAAATTTTAGGAGAAATTATATGAGAAAGTATGTAATAATTTAAGTTATATTGTATTGTAAGATAATCAAATATTTAATTATAAGTATATTATATTATATTGAAAAAAAACTAATAATAAAGATTTATTTATTTATACTTTAATTAATTATTTTGTTTAATTTTCTTTTGCTACTGAATTGTTTTTCTAAAATTTTTCTGTTTAAAATTCTGATTCTAAAATAGATTTTACACCTAAAACATAAAATTTTTACATCTATCCTTAAATTTATCACCCATATTCTGTTAGACACCACAGACAAAAATATCTCTGAAAGATAATTTTGTATTCTGTTAGGCACCACAGACGCGATAGCAAATTGCCGCGATGGCAAATGTCAAAACAGTCTCATGAGTAATTTCTGTTAGAACTTTGACGATACGCGATAGTCATTTTTTATCTCGTCAAAATTTATATTTATATAATAATTTTATATTTATATTGATTTTTTATTTAAAAATATTTTAAAACTAAGCCCCACTATTACTTTCCAAACATTTTATAAACCAATTTTGCTTATATACCAGTAATTTTTTTGACAGTAAAAAATTATCAATGCTACCAACAAATAAAATGTTCAATCGCGCCGCTTACAGTGTCTAACAGAAATGCATATTCAGCGAGACGAGACGAGATAAATTTTTTCTTCTCGTCAACGATTTAGACCCATCGAGAATATGGGTGTATATTTTCAGAATTATTTATTAATGATAACAAATAATTACTACTTAAATAATTTAATTGTTGTCAGGTTTCCTTTCACTAATAATTTTTAAATATTGGGTTGCTATAAAATATTAAAAAATTATTAGTGAATGGAAACCTGACAACAATTAAATTATTTAATTTAAATTATCACTAAAAATAAGAAATCCGATTAAAAAGTAAAAATTAAAATTACTATTTGTTATCAAGTCATCTCAATTAGCCATTCTGAATATATTTTTTACTTTTTTTAATTCATTTAAAAATTGATCGGTTGGCTTATAAAGACATCCTTCCGATACATGATTGCTCCACGTATATTGGGTCCGCTCTCTACGTTTGTTGGGTAACCAAGCTTTTTTTTATTTTTCTCTTAGCTTGAAGGAAATAATATATCCAGCGATATTTTCTAAACCATCAACTTTCAATTCGCTTAGCTCTTTTACAATTTTGTTTTCCAGCTCGATAGATGTGGATGGAACTTTTTCAATATTAAAATCACTTTGAACGAACTACTATCTTTCTGCACTACTATACTTACACAAAACATCGGATGTAACAGAAACACAAGTCTCTTCTAGCAATTGTCGGATGATAATTTAATAAAAAGCTCATGCTTCAGATTTCTTAAAAAATCATTTTCTTCAAAATGTTTTTGACAAAACCGTGCATTATCCACTTTAAATTTATCATAACGTTGGCAATATATAAAAATGATTTTTTTGTGTCTCCAGCCTCCCCATTATTTTGTTTTAATTTTTTGTGGTTATTGGTATTGCAGTTAAACACTGCACATTGGACCATTTTATTCTAATTTTAAAAAAATTCTAACTTATGCTATTTAACTATTACCTATAACTAGTTAAAGACTACTAATTACCAATTTACTAATCTATTTATATTAATTTTTATTATTTTATTTTTTACACTGTACTAGTGTACTACAATTAATTTTATTTAATTTATATTTATAATTTTTATTTTTTCCACAAACAAACTCATAAGTTTATTTAAAACAAAATAATATTATAACAAAATAATATTTTTAAAGTTGTCACCAATGGGTTCGTTCAGTAGCATTAACCGGTAGATCTGGAATCCATTTTTGATCCATGTACCATATATCTGGCCACTGAACGCAATTCACCACATAAATTTAACGGAATACTAGTGCCATCACCGGAAAATACAATGAGTACTTTTAAAAATAAATTAAATTTTAATGGAATAATATTTATTATCATACATGTAATTTATTTTTTATAACTCTTAATTTAAGTTTTATGTACATAAGTCTTTCTTAAGAATTTAAATTTTCACACAATTCAAAAAATAATGGCGATTTAAATTTAACAACTTTCATAAAAAATATAAACATTTAATTTTTCTTACAGTAGATGTCACAACACTCAACATAAAAATTGTTATTGTTGTTTTTACATATAAAAAGTCAGATCCATGAAATGTATCTTGAATTTTTTCAGATCCATTTTCATTAACCGCGATACGTTAACCGGTACATTTACCACACCGTTCAGTGAACAGATCCATGGATTTCAGATCCATTGGTTAATTTCACTGAACGCTGCCAATTAACGTACTTATTTCTCAAATGTCATTTCATAAACAGAAAAAAAGCTGCCCGTGAACATATCCCTTATCATATCATGTGGTGTGTGCCTATAATATAACACAAATAAAAAATGTACAAAGAGAAATAAACTATTAACAGCGATATTTCAAAATAGGTAGAACAGAAGTTGATTACAAAACAAAATGTCTTCCTGGTCACTATCTAAAACATCTCGACAAATCACTTATCACTATGTGGAGACTGAACTGAACGCATAGCATATTATGTGAGTGTGAAGCGCTAGGCTAACAAAACACTATTTAGAGGGATTTATTTAATCAAAAGAACTTCTATTCAAAACACAGAAAAAGAAATTATCTCCATATTCACGAACGGATCAGGGATAATATAGACTAGAGCTGTGGGGCGAACGATCACAATGTTATTTTGGAGTAAGAGAGCAACCCTCATTTAAAAATGTGATCTACTCCAACAGAGAACATAATTTTTTTTAATAATTTTGTGTCCGTAAAAATTTGAATCTGTATATAGGATTTAAACTTTCACTCTCTTGATTGCTACGTACTATAGTTGACTGAATTGATTATATGGGAACTTCATTTCTTTTATTTAATCTAGCAATTTTTACTAGCTCTAAAATAGGTTTTTTGTGTCCTATGCAACTGCAACAATTTTCTCCATGTACCTACAACAATTTTTTATTCTAAAACCAACAACAACTGATCACCAAATGGTTTCAGCGACAAAGTATTAAATATTATTTATTTTAGTTCTGTTCTTAACCTCTTTTGGGGCATGTGACTTTTCTGAATCACTCATTTTATTTGTTTTTTTATATGATACGAACTTTTTAACAAATCTACATCCGATGAGCGGCTTATTTTATTTTTTTAAATTTTGAAAGATTTGAGATAGGTTAACCCGTGAAAAAGTGGTTTTTTTAGATTTCATGACTCTTCTTTATTAAAACAATTAAGTATAATTATTAAAACGATATAGATTAAAACTGAGATCTGAAACAGACACATTTACCTTTTACATAACTAATCTGTATGTATACACATATTATCTTTCTTGTTTGATTTTCACGCTCCGTTACCCAATCGATTTAACAGGCTGCTATTTTATAATATCAAACCATTAATGTACTAATAATGTGTGTAAAAATTTCCTCGATGAATTAAAGCAAAAAGTAGTGATAGGAATCAAAAAAATTGAATTTGAAGCTTTCCAAAATATTACCGCAAAAATTACCGATTAAGAAATAAATAAATTATTTACAGAAAAGGATATCCAAGTTCTAAACCCATATAAACTCATTTAATACAAAAATCAAATAGTACATAAAATAAATAAAAAATTAGAAATTAAAAATATTTTTTAAAGTCATCAAAACTACCCAAAAAATTAAAGTGCCTATTAAATTTTTTTAAATTTCTTTGGTTTGCGCCTTTGATTTGGCCACCTCGAAATATTTGTAATTGACCAATGCAAGCACATCTTCAAATTCAAATGAACGTTTATTTTGAAAAGCAAAACATTGAAAAAATACATTTCTATTGTTGCCATGGTGGTAAATCTTGCTTTATAACCTTTAAAAGTTCACTAGATTTTTGAAAAATCCTTCTTATAGGAAAAACATCAGAAGCAAGATATTATAGAACATATCAGGGCAATACTGTATATTTCTTCAATTGGTGCTAAAACTACAAAACTACCATCTTCTTCATCTTCTCATGGTGTCACCGTTGTATACAAAAGATAAATTTAAACCAGAATGAACATTTGTACATCGGTAAGGTTCGTGAAGGAACGACAAGGAGATTAAGAAAAGAAAAAAATACCCTATATGTAGCAAAAATATTAAGCTTATATTGAACGATATGTTAAGCAAAATTAATTCTTTTGCGGAAATAAAAACATTTTGCTTTAAGTAAAATATTTAAAAATGAAGAGGAAAGAAATGTTTTATAATGGTGGGCAGGCGAATGTTACGCCGGGAATAGTATAGTATTTATAGATAAAACTAAAACCAGTTTTTTTTTATAAACAGCGGCGCGCTAGGATAGGACCTTTGATACTTACGTACCGCTTGGCTGGCATAGAGGAAGGAAAGTGTGGTACAAATTAATAGGTAGTGTAAGCAAAAAACGGTTAATATTTGACCGTTGACACATTTATAGGTACAATTAATAGGTAGTGTAAGCAAAAAACAGTTAATATTAAATTAAAAGGTAGTGTAAGCAAAAAACGGTTAATATTTGACTTGAACCTCTGGAGATTATAACAAGCTGATATCAGAAACTTAATCATATTCACCATGATTTGCCTTCTATTACTAACTTCGACGTTTGAAGCATTGATTCTGCGGAGGAAATCAAAGGATGCTACCAGAGTGCTGTCATCTGTAAAGCTGTGAATTGGATTGAAGGTTGTTTGAAGTTGACAATTGATGAAAATCAAGAAGAGAGTGGGGGAAAGAACTGATCCTTGCGGAACGACATTTATGTGAATTTTGTCAGACGTGAAACCGTCGACTAAGACACGAATCGAACGATTCGAAAGGAAACCTTCAATCCATTTAGAAAATACAGAACCTAGAGCAATAGTTTGGCATTTAAAAATTAAAGCCGCGTGCCATACTCGATCGAAAGCTTTGGAAATATCTAAAGCAACAATGTCAAATTCTCCAGAATTGTGTAGACTGATATTGAGTTTTTCACAAAGGTATGTCATTATGTCACCGGTAGATCGGTACGGTCTAAAACCATATTGTCTGTCAGATATTATGCCTTTGTCTGTCAGATATTATGCCTTTGCTCTTTGATATTTCGAAAGTTTCTCATTGATTAGGTTTTCCATCACTTTGGAAAGAATCGAAATAATAGCTATAGGTATATATTTTGTGGATTCGCTTTTGTCACCTTTTTCGGAATTGAATAAACGTGCGAAACTTTCCATTGACTGGGATATTGACCAATTGAAAATGACAAGTGGAATAAGTTGAGTAGAGGTTTCGAAATGGCGAAGGCAGTTTTTTTAAGTACCATTACAGGAATTCCATCCAGGCCGGCAGACTTGTTTACATCTACATTCCTCAAAATTTTCACTATAGCTCTAGATTCTTTATTGAACTGCTTACATCAAAGTTACATGGATCATTAACAATTTGCTTTTGTTTTTATTGCATATTCCATTACATTCACACCTCCATACCATTTGTGTCAACCCTTACAACATTTACATTTTTCCCACAGCATTTCGATTGTTCGATTAATTTTCATTCAAATTTTTTTTATTTTGTGGGTTTTGATTTTGTTGATGTTTTCTTGTGAAGTTGTACTGTTTTTTTCGATCTAATAATTTTTTTTTTTTTTCTCTTTCATGGATGTGACCCTAATATGTCAGGAACGGCATGTAGGCTTTTAGCCCTTTATGCCCTCCAATAATAATTTATTTTGCTATATTATAAAAATTCCCTTTTTCACATTTAATCAACTTATATTCATGCTTTTTGGTTCTTTAGTGGGAATCGTGTTGAATCCGAAGATAAACACACCGCAATATGAAATTAACTTTCTTCAATTTAATTTCATCCAATAAATTCTGCCCTTATTTAATATTTTCGTACCTATTCATTAATTTTTTATTTCAATTTATCTCATATTTCATTTACGGTATTTCCGACAGTTATAATTATTGCTATGTCATCTGTAACAGAGACAATTGTTATTTCATTATCCTATTGTATATCCACTATATAGTTGTACTCTTGAATATAATATAACATTTAACCTTTCTATTGAATAACCAAGACATTTCCGTTATCTTAAAAATATGTGAAAATTGATACAAAAAAAAAAAAAAAACAAGAAGGGATTCCCTCAAAATGTTTACATAACTTTCACATTAACCTTGACTACATTTAATACAATATAAAATAACAATTATATGATATTAATATAACTAGCTTGTAACTTAATACTTCAGTAAGGGAAGTATAATAAAAAAAAATATGAAAAACGAAAAACAAACTAAAACCTGGTCTTTCTAAAGACCACATTTTTAATATTTTAATAAATCACTGACCGTCAACACTGTATTGAAAGCTGCCGCCCATAATCATTTAAATGAAAACAAAAAATATATATATACATATTACCATATACAAATAACTTTCCTTCTTTTATTTAACATTTAAAATTCTCTCATCAACTTAACCTGTAATTTTGTTTTTGGTATTTTACTAGCAATCTGTGAAACTATCTACAGTGTTACTATCATAAAAAATTACCTTACCAAATGTATATACCTATATTCATCTATTTATATTATCTTCATATGTAGATAATATAAATTTTAAAGTTTAAATTAATTTCAATATACCTGATGTACTGCTCTTGTACCAGTGTAAGAATACCAGAGTGCAAATCGTTATAAAAAACAAAAAAAAATCATATTGCAATTTAAATCACATGCGATTTAATATTATTATACATTATACTGCTTCCATCTGCGGCAATTAACAACAGCAAAACGGAATTTTTATTGTACAAAAAAATATTTTTAAATCTGACTAAAATAAAATTCATTACAGGTCTACAATATCTATAATATGCATCAGTTAGAAACAAAATGCCAACAGATAAAATATTTTATTGTAAAAAAAAATTAATTTTTTTTGCACATGTTCATTCCATCACAAACATTTTTGTTACATACAGGGAGGTATCTCTATTAAAATATTTATTCGGGATCGATATATCAATCAGATTATAGATTTTTAATCTTGAAAACACACATAAATTATAGTTTGACAGGAAAATTTACAACTTCGTCTTCATACATGTCTATGTTAGTTTTGAATCTTGAGATAGAGATATATTAAAATTCCCATCAATTGAGTCTATAGTATAATGTATAATATAGATATATATGTATTATGTAATTTGAAGTGACTATTCCAATTGCTTCTTTTCTGAAACACTTCGTTGCATCTTTTTGGTGCTACAACTTGAATCTCACTATAAAAGATCACTCGTTGTAAAACAAATCCAAAATTAATTTAGAGGAACTCCTGCTGACATAAAATGTCTTGCTTATCATTTAAACAATACTTTGGTCCATTAGTTTTTGATTTTTTTAAGGATACGAATAAAAAAAAAAAACCTACCAAATACCACGAGATTGAATTTTGTGAAAATTAAAAAGGCTTTCTCAATTATTAGAGAAAATATACTCTAGAACAGACACAAGGCCAAATTATGATTACATTTCTTTCAATCTATAAAACTTGTACAAAATTTATTACAGTGGATAATAAAATTGTATATTTACTATCATCTCAGGTTCATGACATTTATTGCCATCATATTATATCATTCAATGTGCTATATGCCACGAAGAGTGCTAACACTATGGTTAACATACGTTTCATACTCTTTTGTCTACAAAATTAGCCTCTACAAAATTAGTTTGTTGACAAAGGACGATGAAACGTATGTTAACCATGGCATTATTTACCATAAGCCAATATTTAAATTTTTAATACATACTCTAAAACTAAATATATACTCTTATGAATTACAATTCCACAGCAATTCATGGCATACATTTTCATTATGTAACATTCTGCTACTTTTTTTATTATCCTTTGAATTCATTAAATGATTTTATGTCAAAATATATAAAGTACCAAATTTGCTTAAAGAGGATGAAAGAGATTAGTATACATAAATATTAAAAATATTTTGAATTTTTGTGCTGTAATATAGTATAAGTTTGATTATACATTCTAGCACAAGAAAAGCATAATGTCGGACTATCACATAACTTCCTCTTTAATAAAAAAAAAAAATGATTTGAATAATATGAGTTTTTGATACCAAATATTTTTCTAAATCGCTTGGGACTTTCTTCGACTGGCTACTTAGGTAATACGAAAAGTAATAAAAATAAAAACAACTCAGAATCAATCAACATTGATCTAATCAATGTCTGCGTTGATAACTGAACTAATCCAACTTAACTCAACTATTCTTAAAAGCTCTGCAAATTAATTGATTGTTGTATTAATGATAGTTGAATTTGAATTAAAATGTTTATAGAAAATAGAGTAAAATATTTCAATGTTATATGGTTAATGGAAATATTTCAATGTTATACGGAAAAAAAAATGTTTGTCGGCACACCGATCACTTACTGAATAAACGTAAAGATGAAAGACAAAAAAACTGCACTCACTTTGGCACTATTTCCACGACCATTTTGTCAGTATCTTCATAACTAAACACTTCACGTTTCCATTTGTCTTCCTTGCAATGATGTTATTTGTGTTGCAAAAATTCTTAAATGGCATTATAACAAATAAAAACTATAAATGACATTTATTTATTTTATTTATTTTATTTATTTCAATTTATCTCAAAAAGAGCTAAAAAGCTCGTGTATTATTTATATATACTCTTACATTATAAATAATTTAAGAAATATAAAAAAAAATATATATACATATTTCATTTTCACAGTTCTAAACCATTAAAATAAAAATGTTTAGCTTCATATGTTTTTGAATTGTTATTTGAAAATGAAAATGTCGCATTCATTTGACTTGCAATGCGACATTCTATGATAACTGTATAAAAATTATTAAAAAATATAATATTTTCAAAAATATAACACATAAAATTCTTCAAACCATACTCCAAATTTTTATTTGGTATTATATATGTGCTTTGGAGATTGTTCAACACAAAATTTTTTGTTGAGTATCCCCTTTTTCGGGAAAGCAGAAAATCCCTTCCACACAATATTTTTGTAGATAGGATGGTATGAAATGTGTACTAAAGTCATGAATAGTCGTGGAAACAGGTCCTTTAACATATTTAAAAAAAGTGCGTGGCATGGAACAACTTGATAAGATCTAAACTCTGGTGACTATTAATGAAATAGAAAATACCCGAGCAGCCAAATGTCACAAAAAGGATGGCAATATGTTGACAAAGATTTTGTGAATTGTCGACAAAATTTTGTGACAATTTTTGTTAAAAAAGGTCGGTTCATTTGTCACAGTTGAGATGACAATTTTGTCAACAATTTTGTCAAAATTTTGTTGATAATTTATTCTCGTTTTGTGGGTTATTTTGTCGACAAATTGTAAATAATTTTTTATCATTTTGTGGATTATTTTCCCATCTTTTTTCTTTACAGACAAGATTTTATTCTATCTATAATTTATTCTATAAAAATAATTAAAAAACAAGTTCTATTTCAATTGCTTTTTAATTACAAAATTCATTCATATTTTTAAATAAACTTTGTTGTGTTTTTCAAAATACAAATGTCAAAACAATACCGATTCTCAAAAGTGTTGAATAGACTGACGAATAGAATACTATTACATACAGGAATAAATAAAAAATTTACAAACCCTGGCAACCAATTGTCACATATTGTTGACCAAAAATTGTCATGACAAGTTTTTGTCAACATTTTGTTAAAAAAATGTGAGTGGGTTTACAACCACAATTTTGTAACAAATTACCGTCATAATTTTGACGACAAAGTGTGCCTATAATTTTCTGACAAAAATTTGTAATGACAATTTTTGATTACTGGACTTTAGTGGTCTTATTGAAATAGCAAAAACCTTGATTTTTTCTAATATTAAAACAACGTTGGTACTATCTTACCCTTGGATAAAAAATATTGAAAAATAGTTTGAGAAAAAGATTGCACGAGGTTGTGTTGTTTTGTACAATATTATTTCCACTATTGTGAATGCCCGTAATGGGATACAACACCACATTCTAGACGTTCTAACTATGGAAAAATGTACATATAATCAGTTTCGAATCCTATCGGTAATATCACAGTCCATCAACGATTAAAATATCCACTCGCAAGCGTTCATAGACGGTTTGATTTTAGTTCTTTCAAGCATATACCAATCGCTATCTCAATTAATCTAAAAAATGTATCTTAAAACATTATTTAACATAATTGCGAACACTATCTTCAATATAATATATAACGGTATAAATGAAAAATTAAGAAAAAGAAAAATAACTGTAAACAGAACTGGCAAAGTAAAAAAGAAAAACCAAAAAATATAAGGAAGGAAGTAAATATTTTACGCATAATCTTAAAACATCTCAGTTAGTAGGCAGTGTTGTAAAAAAAAAAAATTGTTTTTGCTTGACGTACGTATTTTGCAGCAAAGAAAAAAAAACAAAAAAACAAAGAGAATTCCTCACCACTACACCATATCGATTTGATTGAGCGACCATGTCACACAATTACATTGCATCTTAAGATATTTGATCTGATGTTGATATTCAAATCGTATATCTATATACATCCATACGTATTGATATCGAACATACACATTGTACTATATACTATCCAAATTAAGAAGTTTTCGCTTAATACAATTTTTATTTGTTTGTTCAATATCAGTTGAAATTAATTTACAATTTAAGAAAAAAAATAAAATCCAATAGAGAACTATAATCAAATTTAAAAATAATATAATGTCAGGAAAAAAAAATAAACCTTTAAAAATCAATGAAATATTTCCACAAACCACCAATAGTAGATTCATATTTTTTAATGAATGTTTAACGCCATAGTTCGGTTTTTTGTTTAAAAAGATAAGAGACCTCAAGAGACAAAAAATCATTAAATTTGCTTGGGTAAAAAATGGTAGAAGTAATTCACATAAAATTTGTAAACCAGCTAGAAGAGCTATATGGTACAAATTAATAATGATATAAATGCTTTAATTTACCAATAAACTCACAAATTTATCATGTCTCAAATGTACAAAACATAAAATTTGAAAAAGAAACAACTTTAAAGATTCTAAAATTGAATATTCGGAATTTGCGATTCTTCCATTCATGTAATTGTCTTTACTGAGACGTGGATTAATGAAAATGAAATCTTTCTTATCAGAATAGAAAAGGAGGTGGAACTGCTATTATATTAACAATTCTTTAAATTACACTGTTCACAAAAATATTTCTGATAATTATAATAGCTTGCTATCTAAAATTTTTCAGTATCTAAAGATACTTTAAGACGAAAATTATATGAAATTAATTGAATATTTTGTTAACTTGACTTTTTAATTTATATTAAAAATATAATATTACTTTTTTTGTATATTGAATTTTGTTAGTTTTGAATGTATACCAAGTAAATTTAATTGTATTTTTAATTAATATATGAAATGTAATACTAAATTGTAAACTGTTTGAGCTAAATAGTATAAATAAATAAATAAATAAATAAATAAATAACATAGTCAAAGTGAGGAAATCCAAAGTAACACAAACAACATTGAATTTGGGGTTATTCAAGACAGTTCGTTGGACCCACTACTTTTTGCGTGCTATATGTTTAGTTTTGATATGACAAATCTTATTGGTAATACAAAGATTTACAAACTTATAAATTTAATTAATAAGAATATAATTAATTGATTATTTGATTGTATAAAAATATATATGCATGCATATAATTATATATTATAATGTTATAAATTATATTAATTTTAATATTTATATCTAGCAAACTTCATATTTATTGTATGTTAAGTTCTTTTTTTTTTGTGTTGTTAAAATCAAATCATTTCTTCAATATTTACTTAATAGACAAATTCAATCATGTTTTTTTCACTATTTTTAACTTTTAACTTTTTTAAATTATTTTTTTCTTTTTGTTACACTTAATTCATAATATATTACCTTATACTAATAATTATACTTTATAATATACTATATTTAGCTACTATACACTCTGTAAGAGCTTATATGCTTACTTGAGAGGAACTAATAAAATAAATAAATAAATAAATAAAAAATCTAAGATTGAAGAAAAAAAGGGAAAAGATAAATTTATAACCTTAAAAATATTGTTTCAAAGAAACTAAGTAAAGTTATAAAGTGAATGCACTTCAATTGTATGACTACTGGATGTTAATATCTATGAAATATGAACTCTACAACTGAATGATGTGAAAAATAAAATCAGGTGATGTGAGCTCGGCAACCAAATAATTTATTGAGTCCGTTTCTTCTTCTTCTATACATAATGTACAATCATTCATAATACATTCATGTATCGTATATGACGTATTAAAACGATACTACAACTCCGAAAAGAACAAAGAAAGATTAAAAAATATATAATACTTAGACTTTCGACCTTGATTTAAATGGAATAACTATTCCGCAAGCTAATGAGATTAAATACCTGGGAGTACACCTAGACAAAAGGCTAACTTTCAAGTAGCATATCACCGCAAAAAAAGAGCAACTAAAACTTAAGACGAACAGCATTTATTGGTTTTTTGGGAAAAATTCTATACTAGATTTTGAACACAAAGTGTTGTTATATAAAACCATTCTGAAACCAATCTGGTCCTATGGGTGTCAGTTATGGAGATTTGCTTCTATTAGTGAACAACGAAACAATTGAAAGGATGCAATAAAAACATTTATTTACCCAGGCCCCTTGGTAATTTAGAAATATTAATCTACATAAAGATTTGAATATACCTATGGTTACAGGAGAACTACAGAAAAAATGATAAAACGTAAGATATGCAAAGAGACTGATCCAACATCCTAACCCTTTGGCGAGAGATCTATGAAACATTATAATAATCAGCAGGTTAAAAAAAATCGCTAGCAGTCATGTAAGATAGAAAATTGGAATAAACAAACATATATGAGGTGTCAAATCAATGATTAGGATTTTCAACTTTTTAAATTTTAAGATTTGAATAAGCCATATAAAGGTTGCACTATTTTCATTTTCGTTTAGAAAGATTGAAAAAATTGTGGTAAGAGAGGGGAAAACACTTAGACTTCCGCTGAACAAAATTATAATGATCATCAAATTTCTATGAAGTGGTTTTAATGTTATTAACATTTTCTTCCTTTTTATATAATTCATTATTAATTGTTTGCATCGTTATAGATAAAAAAAACGTTTATTTTCTAACCGATTTAATATAGTGATTACATACCATCTAACTACTAGTAATCGGATTTCAATCTCGGTCCCAGCATTGATGTTTAAATGTTTTTTTTTCTTTCATTTTTATCTATAAAATATTCAGTGCCTAATTATATATCTTACATATTAATCTTACCCACTTTCCGATCATTATTTTGTTTGCTGACATTTGAAAATACACTGAGAGAAAAATGCAAATGTAATTTTGACATTGAACAATGTAAAGTAATGAAAATGTAAATTTGCATTTGAAACTCTTATTTTACATTTTTTGTAGTTAAAATATTAATATTTAATGTTAATTTGACATCTCCATTATAAAATAACCCATGCACACGTTAATTTTACTATCATTCCATTTATTTTAACATTGTTTGAAATATTTTGTTAATTCTACTGTAATTTACATTTAATTGATTAGTCATTGATGTATATTTCTACATTGTGAAATTGTATTTGCGGAATAGTTACTGAAATGTAAAATCAAATACAAAAACTTTTGAAAATACATTGTAAAAATGTTAGTTTAAAATGTATTTTATTGTGATAAATACAATGAATTACTCATTTTAGATGTGTTTAAACATGTTTTAAATGTTAATTGTACAGTACTATCAAAAAATGTTAATTCTACATTACTACGATATAATTAAACAAAGTAATATACATTTCGTAGTATATGCATTGATACATTGTAAAAAATACATTGTTCGTATATGAACTTTTATATCGTTCTCAATAAAATTTGTATTTCGTTGTATCCTACAGTATCAATTATCAATACAAATTTCGTGGTATTCTCGTCAATCTTTGATTGACAAATCGCGTTAATTTGTGAATTGTGACAAAATAAAGCTTGATTTTAAAATAACGAAAAAAAAATTTAAATATAAAGTTTTATTTTAAAATAAAAATAAAATAAAGTTTGATTTAAAAAAAAAAAAAACAATAATAAAAAAAACAAATTCATAAACAGTAAAAATTTACAGAACCGATTTTAAATTTTCTGTCTTAAATCTTAAAGGTATAGACTTAGTGCAGACTAAAATGACAGAAAGTAGCCAAAACAGTTTAATACTCATGTATTAAATTACACGGATGACACTATACTAAACACTTATGATTTATTTTTTTATGAAAATGACATATCGAACCTATTTAATGAAATTATTTTTTTTATTAGTTTAAGATTAAGAATTTGTTATTTAATATTAAAACATAATTAATTAAAAACAATAAACATAATATTTTAAAGAAACATATAATTTATTCTTTTTATTAAAAACTATTATAATAAATTCAATTTCATTCAAAAATTATTATATTGATTTGCTGTACTCAATACTCTCATTATAATGGAAGGAATTTCAGTAAAATTGGAATTTTTCAATTAAATTATACGGTAAAATTTTCCTTTTATTTACATTTTTTGTGAAAGAAATAATTTTGCATTTTCAAGCTAAATTTAGTGCTTTTCTAAAAAATGTAAATCAGAAAAAAGAATTCTAAGAGCGTGTACTCAAAAAGTTTGATTCATATTCAAAGACATACGCCTTTTTTTGACACGGGCGTAAAATAAAATTAAGAAATTTTCACAGTGTGAATATGGCAGGCCGATGCTAATATAACAATTAAAATATGTAGAATGTTATTTCAACATTGTTATATTATCTTTTTATAAAAGTAAAAAAGTATCCGTTTTTCTTTGTAAAAACAACATTTATAAATATAATTCAACCATTAATATTTGTAAATTCAATTGAACACTATAGTTATATTTAACAATTTTTTGGTAGAATGAAAACTGCATCAATGTAGATTTAAAAACAAAAATTTGTTAAAAGTACATTGTTAATCGGTTGGCATAAATTTACATTGTACGGTAATAAATTTACAAAAAACGTTAACAAAGCCAAATCAAGTTGAAAAATTGTAGAAACTACATTGTTTCTTAACAATTTACATTCAAATTTCTCTGTGTGTAATAACGAATCCCCTGACAATCGTAAAACAACCACATTCCCGAAATGGGATTCCAAGACTAAATGGAATAAAATAGAGTCATTTAAAACCCAAAAATATATGGCAAAGTACTGTGCGGTGTAGTTCGGTAGGTATAAAAATGACCCTCTATTATAACACCTTACGCCAAATTAGAAAACAACGGTTGCGATTAATGAAAGTGATTCTAATACAGAGCTAATATACGGCGGGTTAAAACGTCAAAAGAAAGATATAGTTTTTGGACAGAATACGTTTCATGTTCAGTACAAATTTACGTTAACTTCACTTATTATTATAGCTAATGTAGTTTTCTTTGCACCTTTCAATGTAATATCCGAATGAATTTGTATAAATATTATTAACATCCGAACGTCATCTCTCTTTCTATACAGAGTGTTCAGTTCTGCATTAGTACTCTGTATTCGGTATATGATGGGGACATTTTATTTCAATGTTTGCCATTGTTATCTTTCATTACAGCAGTCAGGCTATTACTCACATCTAGAAGAAAGATGTACAAAAATATCATCTTTCATTGTATAAAAATTTCAGTTTAATAAACTTTTGTCTCAAAATGTCGCCAAAAATGAAACATCTATAAACTTTATTTATATACCATAGCGTTTTAAACAATATTTTATTAGCTTTTTACCAAGACTATTTGCAACAACCTAAAATCAGTCGTTTAGAAGATATTGTTGAACACGCCTCAACGTCAAGCGCTCATAACTCGTTAGGGATTGAAAATGATATCCTCTCCCCTATAAAAATGGTTTCTAAATAATTACAAAAAACAAAAGTACCTGATGGACAATACCATTTTGATTCTATACAAACTCAAATTCAAAGCCATACGAATTTGGGTGGTAGATAAAGAAAAATATTCGTATCTAATCTGAATGACTGAATATTAAAAATTTAAAAAGCAAAAGTAAACGATTTAAAAAATAAAAATAAAACAAACAGAAGCCGTTAGTTCGTACGTTGGCTTTGAGAATGAAAAATGGTTTTTGTTTTTTTTTTTTTCTCTTTTACCAATTTTACTTTTTATTCCGTGTTACATATTTCATCTAGATGAAAGGAAAATTGGCACATATATAACACTGTAATCTTGTTGTTGTTATTATGTACATATGAATAATAAATTTGAGGTGTTACAGAAAGTTGGTTTCTGGTTTTGCATACAAAACTAAAATTTAAAAAAAAAAAAAAACAAACAAACGAAAAAGCAGTGAAAATTAGAAAAAAAACAATGTTTTTGTTATTCTTTTTTAAAATGAATGACAGTAAAGTGTAGAAACAGTTGAAAAATATTAAAAAATTTAAAATATTTGATTATAATTATTTTGCAATCATTTTGTCAAATTTAAAAATTCAACTGTTAGAATTGAAAATTTTTTGCGAGATGTCATAAACGATAATTGCGCTATGTTAAAATTTAGGAATTTTATTGTTTATCATTCCAACTAATAAATTTTTTTGATTCAAATGACGGAGGTAATATTGATACTAGCAAGATCATCTAGTTAATTTAGAAAAGGTTTTCTTTTAGAATATAGAACAGAGCATATATACAGAGAAAATGCAGGGTAGTTACATAGATTAACTTAACAGAATAGTCACACTAACTACACATTGTAATTTAAGTTTCCAAATTGAAGGGTTTCAGTGCAGAAAGTAAATTGTATTTAATTTAATCTAAACTAAGCCGTAGTTAGTTGTCTTTGTTTCATAAATAAATTTAAAAAAAACATTTTATCAAAATTCCAGCATTTTAAAATCCTTAAGATTTTAATAAAAAAAATAAAAATAAAAAAATTCTGAAATCCTCGTACTAATTTATCGGCACACTGCTTTTTTCTGGCGGCAGGAAAATGTAGACTTTAAAAATATATTTGAAAAAAACTATTTTTGACTGAGACTTAAAATTTCCAATAACAAAAACTAAATTCCAGGGAAATACTATAATAAAATATTTAAGACATAAATTATATGGTATAGTGTTGTATCTTTTAAATATCTTTGCCGCGTTCTTGATTGTAAATCAAACTGGTCAGAACATATTTTTCACTTACATAAATATTTTAAAAATGTCTTAAGAAATTTTTTCCACCTAAACCTATATTGTTCCCTGAAAGTTATGAAAATGGTATATTTTGCTATTTTCAACTCTAAATTACAATATGAAATTAGCTGCTGGAGGTCTCTTACCATCCTCATTGCTCCAAAATATTGTATTCGATTGATCCTGAGGAAAAATAAACTTACGCATTTATGTTCCACTAAAATTTATTTTCCAATAAAAATTAATTTTATTATATCAGGTTATTAGATCTTGCCTATCGATTTAACTTCCACTACAATCTGAAGGTCAATAATATAATTTTAATAAATGTTCCTAGTTTGTATATGCTCATCCCATTTTGCCATTTTTATGACTATTGAACGCCCAAAATTTTCAATACGTTACATTTCTCTTTAAGATCGGATAGAACTTCAGTTAATTTCATTTAAAGTCTTAGATTTCACTCCAATAAGTGATCTTGATCACTCTCAAATTGATTTGTTGTTTAACTTGACTTCATTACTGTTATATTTTTTAAGTTTTTTTTTCTTGGGAATCTTTCCTGGGAAAATCCTATTCGTCTGCCTCTTTTTATATCAATTAAATTTAATTCATTTGAATACCCTACAGAACAGGAGGGAAATTGCTTATGTAAACTTTTTTGTTGAAATTGTTCATAATATTGTTTGGGGATTCTCAGTAGGAAATGTGGTCCCGCGTAGGACCTAATGACTAAATCCCAAGGATACCTGGGGTTCTTAGCTTTCCAAAAATATACATCTTTAATGGCGCATCTTCTCCTTTAAGGACTTATATCTGTGGATTTATTAGATATATATGTATTCAGTTCAGTGTAAGATAACGGTTTGGAGCATATTTTATCATTTATTTGGTGATGATTGGTGCTGCCGTTATGGAGATATTGTAGTTCAAAGTAGACAATTTTTGAACAAAAAACAATCTATATTATCTTTCTTTAAAAACCAAATACATATCGCAAGATTTTACCATTAAAACTTTCAAATATTTATATACTAATAGAAAGGTCTCGCTTTTTTCTATAACTCATACCCTTTATGTCTATATCGAATAGCTTAGAAGATATAAGCATTTATTTAAAAAAACGTTTTTGTTTTACCCTTCAAGATGTATATTTTCGGAAAGCTAGGAATACCAGGTATCCTTGGGGTATAGTGATTAGGTCCTACGTGGGTACAACATCTCCCTTAGAAGAGCCTATTGTTTCTCTACCTATTTTTGATAAAATTATTTTTGACTATAATCCATTCATCGTTTTAAACTGGCGCACCATAGAACTAACGTCGGTAGATTTGAACCCATTAACAGAATGTTAATATTGAGAAATATATACAACGTCTTAATCTATTTCTCCCTTTCAAAATATGTTTTAAGAAAAACAACTAAACCAATATTAAACTAATTACACACCTATAAAACTTTTTGTATATTAGTATTATTGTTAAATTATATAATCTTTATGATATATAACTATATATAGCCTTTTGCGATTAAATTAACACTTTTTTTAATTAAATGAAACCTTTTTTCAATTAAATGAAACCTTTTTTTCAATTAAATGAAACTTTTTTCAAAATAAATGAAACTAAACAGAAAATACAAATAAAATTTATTAAAAAAAAGTAAAATTTAATTCATTTATAAAAAATAAAGTAAAAAAATTATAAATATTACAATAAAAGCATAAACTTGCAATATTAACAAGCTTTAACAAACACAAACTTTGGTCTTAATCTGATTTAATGTAATAATTGTCCCTCCGCAGCTTGTGAAATCTTAAACACCATGTCTATTGCGTAACCGTAGCAATCTGTTGATGTCATAAATTAACACTTTGGATAATCACATATGATATAAGATACGCGCATATGCTTTTATTTTAGAAAATGCTTTTTCTATCGGATTAGACATCGGAGAATACGGTGGTAAGCATTTTAAAGTAGGGCTAATATCCCTTGGATGCCTCTTCCTTTATGAATTTTGGCTTTATCCATAATCAAAATAATATTTCTTAGATTTGTAGTACTATCAATTTTTTCCAGTAGTTCTCGTAAAAATATTTTAAACCGATCAGCATTTACAGATGCATTAGATATAATTTTGAAGTACACCACCATACCCAGATGTATTTATTGCGGCAATTAGATTGCAACACCATACAATATGTGCCCTAGCGGGCATGTGATCTACGAAGATGGAGATTGAAACCACATTCATCAATAAAAATTAGTTTTTCTCTATCAAGTGTCCACTGGGTAAATTCGGTTGCATCAATTTTATTTAATTCTATTGTTCTTTTCACTATTCATTCTGTCTAATTCAATTGCAGCTAATTTTAATTTTATTTTCAATTTATTTTGAAAAAGATTTCATTTAATCGGAAAAAACTATAAATAATTGTTAAAATTGTGGAATATATTTTACTTTTACTTTTACTCTTATTATACGTGTATTTCAAAAAATATACAAATCTTACTCTAACACTAAAGAATACATTTTTCTATAACTATATAAAAAAATTTAATTCTTTATTTTTTTTCAATAATTGTAACTCTCATAGATGTAACTACATAATTTATAATTAAACTAATTGATTTAAGATTGAAATAAATAAATAAAATATAGAGTTTTTTTCCATTATTTAGAGTTCAGTCAGAAAGGTATATACAAATACAATACTCAAATCATCATTTATTGTAGCAATCGATTTGTGAATATCAGTAAAGAAAACAATGATTTAAAGTTAGATATCATTTATGGAATATGGTACACATAAATTAATAATTAGTTAAGGGTTGATTATGGTAATATATCACTCCAAACGCAAATACACTTATTGCGATTACTCGTAACAAAACAAACAGAATCTGAATCTCTAAATATGCCTGATTTATTAATTACATCTTATAACATTCTTCATAAGCATAATATAAGAGAACACGGAATCAATGTAATGTAAATTAGCAATAATTAAATAAAAATGAAATGAAAATGAAAAAAATTGATTTCTCCAATTGACTTGTTATGCATTAAGTTATGTCAATACATTATTTGATATTTATAAAAAATTAAAATTAATTAAAATAAAATTAATTATAATTATACTTTTTATTTAATTGATTTTTGGTTTTTTTTTACCTTTTATACAATTTACAATAAATTAATTTACATAAAAATATTTTTAATATTCAGAGTAATAAAATCAAAAATGTATATGTCATAAATTCCATACATATGTAAAAATAAAAATTTCATAATACATACCTCAATTATAACCAAAAATTCATAATATGTGTACACAATTGAATTACCTACTCACATTTCTTTAAACAAAAAAAAAAATAAAAACCTAAATTGATTCAAACACTCAAAATATTGTAATCCACCAACGAACAAACTCTATCTCATTCCATTAAGTGCCAATGCTCATTGTTGTTTACAGTTTTCACTTTTATTACAAAAAATTAAGAAACAAAAAGCGAAGATAAATTTCGAAAAAAAAAGAAAAATTTGCAATTATAAAAATGGGAGTTAAAAGTGTATTTTACGTTAAGTTATAATAACTAACCTAATTAGCAAAGAGTTTTCTATAATGACATGAAGTACATATTAAACGAAAACAGGAGCGCAATAATTATGAGCACACAACAGTTGATAACACCACTTTTTTTTTCTTTTTTTGTAAACAAAGAAATTTTTTTATATTTATTTCTTGAATATTAAATGAAATAGAAAAAAAATTGTTTTTTAATAATTTTGGGAGTTATCTGCTTCTTTTATTACAATATTCATATTACACTTGTTTTCATTATTATAATAATAATTATGAGCACACAACAGTTGATAACACCACTTTTTTTTTCTTTTTTGGTAAACAAAGAAATTTTTTTATATTTATTTCTTGAATATTAAATGAAATAGAGTATTAAAAAATTTTAAAATGTTAAAAAATATTTTAATAGTCCAACCAAATTTTCTTACAGTTGTTCTTCTTTTGTATTTTCCGTTTTCAAATAAAAGGGCATTTGCATCTCCACATATAAAATCCATCCAAGATATTCCAAATAGTCACGGAAACCGCAACAAGATCAATATAAAAATAAAACTAATGTTAAATTATATAATGATATTAAAATATTAACAAAGTAAGCAAACAAGAACTAACTGTGTATGCTTTACTAGTCTCACTTTAATATTAGTTCTTGTTATTCTCTAATGAAATAAGGACGCGTTGAATAAAACTTGCTGTGTATTTTTTGCTTAACAAAAAACGATTGCCAATTTCTTAACAGGTTACATTTGCTTACTATTTCACAAACGATTTCCGTTTATATACTTTAATATTAACTTGGCAGCGTCTATATGTTTGTTTACTAATTTGTTTATTTATTTATTTACTTATTGATATGTAGGTTTACTTATTTATTTATTTGTAGTTTATTATATATTATAGATATTTTGAATATTTGCCTGAAATATTTCAAAATATATTGAATAGCTTGAAAAAAATCACGAATATTAAAAGAACATCACAAAGCGTTTCCAAATTTACATTAACAATATTCCAGCAAGATTCATTATATACTTTTGTATTTATATTATAGTAGTTCTAGATGCTCAAGATCCACCAATAGTTTTATTTTCTACTTTTTAGGGGGCTAGTTTGGTTTCGATAAAAGTACATTTTAAAAATTTTTATTATTATTTTATTTATTCTTTTAAATGATAGATAGTTAAAAGGAAACGTAGCAAAACTAAATATGTTTTCAATTAGAAATTTCAGTTCAAAATTTTACTCCATGTATAAGTATAAACATCTTTCTTAATAAATAAAAAAAATTATTTTTCTTCGCCACAATTAAATTTAGGTAAATTAATTTTTTTTTTTTAAATAAATTATTACGTAAGTGGTTATTGTCTAAGATAAATCAATAGAAAATAATTATATACTAGGGGCCCCTGTAGAGTAATTATATTTCAAGTTGAAGTCAAAATTAAAGCTTTTGAAAAAACAGTAATTTACGTACTGACATAGACTTCGCACGATATAGCAGAAATCACTCGTGTTTAATAAAAAGTTTTTTGGTTAGCAAGTTTTATTTAGGACACATAAATACACGTCCCTCATATACTGTTTCGTTTCCGATATATTCCCTATAGTAAGTGGTATTTAGTGGATAAAATTACTAAAAATAAAAAATTTTGTCATTACAGAGGTATGTATATATCTCACCCTGGCGGACAAAAGCACATAAGTCATTTTACGCAATTTTACAGGAGAGCGTTTTTTTTAGTTTTTAAATTAATTCTTTCGATTAGAAAAAATTGTGGTACGCAGTTTAATTACTATTTGCTATAGTTTTCAACGCGTAAAGATAAAATTTAAAATTTTACAATAATTTAGAAAATAATTGACTTAAGTGCTGTTGTTCGAAAAAGATATGTTATTTATGTTCTATTTAAGTAAGTAAAAATAAGAATAAAAATATGGTAATAAACAAAACATTTTATTATTTCAGTCTCAAAAAAGTTAAAAAACACAAATAAAACAAATTAAATACTTTCTGATGTTAAAATTAAAATTAAAAAACAAAAATAACAACAAATTAAACATTACTTTTGTTCAAAATAAGATGAAAACAAAAAATCAAAAAATAATCACAAATAAAACATTTTCCTTCTATCAAAATTAATATTAAGAAGAGAAAACTCTAAGCTTCCTATCCACTTCAAACTTGATCTTCATCAATTTCAATCAAATCAAGATCGATATCAAGTTTAGTATTGGTTGCATCAGGTAGAGAAGTATAAAATTGATGAAAAATTTGTGGAATAAAGTCAAGCAAAGATATTAGGTCTTTCTTTTTATCAGCACTTATAGATATCAAATTGTTTGAAATAACAGGAACCACGCGCGTAGTTTTGTTTCTTCCCCTTTTGGTTAAATCAAGTTTTAAAAAGTTTTCTTCCTTTTTGTGTAAATTATTTTTATACAGTATTTCCCCAAATTTGTTCTTAATATCATATCGAAACCATTTCACAGCATGCCATTTAAATCACCCAAAGTATTTCTCTTTCGAATGGCCCTTTTAAAATTGATGCAAAATTTAAGAAATCATTTGATGACATTTCAACTACTTTAAATTTAGAACTACACGATCGAACATGCTGCATCCAGTCATGAGGGTGAAGTATTTCCAAATTAGTTTTCTTTTTCTTTTTTTTTATGATACTATGATCACCGTCAACTTCCATATGGCTGTGACCTGAAACTTGTGCTCAATAACCTCTATAATGGTTGATTTTTCTTCTAAGAGCATAGAGAGCATTGCAGTAAAATGCGAATTTTTATTCTGCCCACCACAAGTATAAGAATAAAGAATCACATGTTTTACCTCGGCTGTAAAATTTTTTAAATGCTTGTACAAACAAGAGGCTATTTGGTTCGCTCCTCTGCCTGAAATACACTCGTGCCACATATAATGAGCTGAGTTGCCATTTGCGTTATCGTGAACCGTCAAATTAAAAGTCCAGAGTTGCCTTTTGTAAAATGCGAAAGCTGCCGTCAGCGATGGTGTTGGCAAACATTGCTGAAGGTCAAAGGTGAAACATTTGATTTGGTTGTTTGATTCTTTCGATAGTTCTTTATCAACGCGCTTTTCGCTATAGGCTTATTCAGCTTCAATATGGGTTGATCTCTTTTATTTTCGATTTCGATTTTCTCCTGTGAGTCTTGTAATAGTTGAAGTTTAATTTTATATTTGTCACACGTGCTGCACATATTTCTAGTGTTGTTATCTTTACGTGCATTATGACTTTCGTACATTTTAATAAAATTTTCGTTTTCATTCAAAGTTTTTAAAAAACAAGTTCTACATATCGGAAGCCTTTCGCCATTATATTCGAGGGAATAGTTAAAGGTTTCCATTCTGCACTTATGTCCTGTACGTGGGCGATTTGATTTCTTATCTGAAACTGTCATCATAGCAGAAATGAAAGCTGCTAACTACCCATGTTCCAGTATTCATCGAAAATTGATTTTTGCATTTCAAACGAAGATCTGCTTTACATTTTAAACGACAGTTTTCTAATGAAACGCCTTCTTCGATGCTTTTATTTTACCAGTAATTGTAATGTATTCCTTGCCGCAATTTCGATTTTCCTTCCTTATCCTTTTATCGTTTTTGCTCTTTAGGGAAGTTGTCGCTACATTTGATGTACTGGGACCAACCAGCATGCTTAAATTTGGTTCCGCATCAGTTGTATTATCAGCTAGAATGTTTGATTCTGCTTCTTTTTCAATATTATCGGGAACATAAGATGGATCTGCAATATAATCGTCGTCTGAAAATGGTTCTTCAATAATATTCTCATCCTCTTGCTCTGCAGTGGAGATCATATGAACAACATACTCCAAACAATTATATTTTAATTTTTATTGACTTGTTTAATAAATAAAATTTACCCTTAGAAGTATCAGTTAAAATTTTGTAGTTTTCTTTTTGTTTTTCTGTTACTAATGTAACAAATAGTCTACCCCGGCTAAGTGACATTTCGAAAATTAATTTTTTTTTTTTCAAATATATTTTTGAGTAGTTAAAGTAAAATATTTTTATTTTAATTAATATTCACAATGAAATAATAAAAATACACATAGAATCAAAAAAATATCGAACCTGTTTATGGTGCAACAGTTAAAAAAAATATAATAATATTAATCTTAAGTCTATGCTACGCAACACATTTTTTTCTGTTAAAATCACATAAGTCGACTTATGTGTTTTTATACGATAGAAAAATTTAAAAAATTTTTACGTTGATTATTATTTTTGTAATTTTCAAGACGAAATATGTATATTTTGACTTAGGTGTTTTTGTGAGAAAATGGATATTGAGAATATCATGCGATTGAGTCAATAAAAAAAAATCGGATTTTTTTGACTTATGTGCTTTTGTCTGCCAGGGTGAGATATATACCTACATATTACATAATTTTAATAAAAACTATATTATTACTACAAATAACCAAAATTTAGAAACACTTACTTAAAAAGATAAAAATGAAGAATTCAAATGATTTGTTTTTTTGTTGTTTTTATATTTTTTATTTGAGATAAATTTGTTTCTTTGTTTTTATTTAGCATATGTACATAGATTCATTTGCAAGTACATAATGTAAATTATAATAACTGATTTGTTTGCTTTTGTTGATTATTTTAATAAGATCTCACATATGCACAATGTATTTGCTGACTAATAAAATCATATGAGTAAAAAAATTTCAACTGTGTGCGCATTATTGTTTTATATACAACTTATATATTACATATATTAGAAGTTCATTAAGGAGTAGGAGAATCGAAATAAAATGAAAAGGTGTCTACTGCGCAGGTCCCTAAATGCTTGTCAATTATAATTATAGATTGTGAAGGATAAATTGAAATATGATGGAAAACAATTCATAATGAAATATTGAGTATGATTTTTTATCAAATTATCTCGAATTTCAAGGAGCGGACGAATACTAGTGTAATTTTTAAATCTTATATATAATACATAAGATGAACGAGGTGAGTAAAAAAGCAAGAATAATTGAATAGTACATTCATTACACTACAAAAATATTAAAATTTTAGCAAGTTCTTGGTGCTGAATACTTAAAACATTTCAAATAGTTACACCAAATAAATGATGGTTATTTCCAAGTTGAGCGACATCTATATTCTAAAATAAATTTCAATCACGGACAAATTTTAAAAAAACTTCATAAAAATTCTGTCATTTTAAATAGACAAACTTATAGAAAAAAAATACAAAAACAAAAACACAAACAAAAATTGAAAACAAAACAGAAAAACAAAAATCAGATCAGACCATACTCTTCAAAAATGATATAATAAATGTTAGTTCATTTGCTTCTGCTATTTAAAAAAAAATATATACAGTAATATACGATTATAGTCATTCCCTAAATTTCAGTAATATTTCTGGCGGTTATATTTCGTGAAGGCGCAATAAAAAAAAAATTGCATCTTTATAAACAAAATCAAATTCAATAAAATATCTTTCGTATAACAATGTGTTATGTAATCACAAAATATACATATTTGTAATAAAGAACAGAAAAAAGACTATATATGTACCTATAAATAAATTTTTTAATAAAATAATTCCCTTTTGACTTATTTTTTTGTTTTATTGAAAAAATTGGGGTTATTTTTTAATGTGCATTACTTTCTTTCAAAAAAAATGTTGACTCTAACAGAATTGTGACTACAAACGTTTCTGACTATAAACGAAATAAAATACATTGATCTACTTCGTTGAGAATAATGGGATTATATTGGGTTAAGTTATATTGAAATCAGTATTAATTTCGTCATAAAGTATTAGGTATTATACTTAAATGTCATTATATATATATTCAAGCATCAAGCGATTCAGAAAACAACTACAATTATACCAAAACAAATATTTCTTTTTATATAAAATCGTATCTGAAAGAACTGCTTTTGTGCAATCCACTAGTCATAATTTAAAAAACAATTATAATGAACTACAGACAATGTATATACCATTTTCCTAAATATAACGAAAACAAAACATTTTCATGTATATTTTACACACAAATATCAAATACAGAACAAATTCTAAATCTATTACATATATCTAAGCCCCCGGAGGAGGGCACAAATTAGATTTTTGCTCATGGTGCACAAATCGTTGTTACGCCACTGATTGCAATACAAATGACAAAAAGATATACCACTGTCAAAATAGTCAAAGGCATCAAATGATGTTCTTTGTGCATAACTTTGATTTTTTTTATTTTTTTATTTTTTTATAATTTATTTATATAATAATTCGATTTATTTCATATCACCTAAATTTATATATTAAAATTAAATAAAAAAAAATTAAAATATTTTTTCTTTTTGTAATTTACATTATTTATAGTTAGTTCTCAATACTCTTTAAAAAAACAATAATAGAAAAAAAAACACAAAAACATTTTTATAGTTTTCAAAATAACTTCTTCCAAATAAGGAAAAATTTTAAAACGTATATCTAAACATATATATATATATACATATCGAAATTTATATTATTTACACTTTATTAGAGTAAAATAGAAAATTGCATAATTTTCCCAATCAAATTTAATTGTAACATGTAGCTATCTCATACCTAATATAATATAATATAATGTTATGTTTACATGCATATGTCAACAATTTGAAAATAAAGTGTTTTTTAACTGAATGGCGGTTAAAAAAATTTATTTTTTTTTTTTATTTTTTTGTTTGTTTTATTATTAATAAACAAAACTACTCAATTTAACGAACGACCTACTACGAAAAGTACTAACAATTGTTAATTTACTTTACTTTTATTACAAAAGTAAGTTGAAAATAAATGTTTTTTGTTTTTTTTTTTTTTATTTTATTAAGAAATTCTCTTCTATCTATACCAATTACAAGTATATTTTTTATTAGCCCACATAAAAAATGATTCAGTTTTCGATTTCAATATGGTTATACAGATCTTAGCAAAATTGAGAAATTATTTAGATGTACATAATAATATAGGATATGTGCATATACATACATAATAATCTTACATACTTATATTATTTGTATATATATGATATGTACATTTAAATGAACACTTCAAGTGTGGTTTAAAATATACAATTCGAATTCAATGTGAAGTAACAATAAATTGATTATAAGGACATTTTGAAAATTCGAATGTAGTTTCAAACGTACGTTAAAAAAGTCGATGTAAGTTAATAATCTCTACTATTTTATTTATTAATAATTTTTTTTTAATTTTTTATTTACATGTTTTATCTTATACGTATATAATTATTATGAATTGATATTGTGATTTTTTTTTTTAAAAAGCCAGCTCTATTAACTGTCGTGAACATTCGACAAGTTATAGAGAACTGCAAAGGAATAGTAAGCCAGAAGAAATTAGCAAGTAAAAACCAAACTAAAAAAACAATGGCAAGAAAACACTGCAATCATATAAAATTGAACTGCCCTCTTGGAGTCACTACATGGACTTTCCCAACACATTTTAGAACTCGAAATATTTCTGAAATATCAAAACATAGATATGTCCAATTTTTAGAACACACTTCACAATAAATCTCATATTACGTTTGTTATCATACTCGGCATCCCGATGACAAAGCAAGAGAAGACACAACGATACTGATAAAAGGCAACATTCAACACCATGTGAGGATCAGAAAATAGAAAATGCAATGATGCAAGTTACAACAGGCAACATTAAGATAAAAAATAAGGACTTTAAAATTTCGGCAATCTTTCTATTAGAGTCGACTTCATAAATCTCTTTAAATTACTTGGAAACAATTTTGTCATCGGAGGAGATTTCAGTAAGAAACATATCCACTTAGGTTAAAGATTAACTACGACAAAAGGGAAAGAGCAGATATTACTACATAGATGAAACTATTATAGTGTGATTTATTTGTTTGACTGCACCAACCTATTGGTCTACAGATCCAGCGTAAATACCTGATTTGATTGATTTTTTTTTATAACAAATGGGATTAAATATAAACCACACATATGCTGAAATCAATGATGATATAATATCTGATCTGACCATATTCCAAAGTAATCATGGTTTTATCCGACAAAGTAGAACATAGAGAAGGCCTTCCAAGACTTATAAACAAGAGGGCTAATTGGGATATGCTTAAAGAAAAATTTGAACGATTCATTACCTTAGAATTCGTGGAATCAACAAGAAACAAATTTTAATGCAGAATTGGACCAATATATTGTAAATGTACAGGAAGCAACAAAGGATAGCACACCATTTTTCGACTCCAAATATCATTCCACAATAAGCTATCCTTCAGAAACAATAGCTCTAATTATGGAGAAAAGTAAGAAAATGGCAATCAACAAGGTACCCCTGGTGATAAATTATGCTTTATTCGCTTAAGTAATCAGAAATTTAAAAAATTATGCTTATACTATTATTCGCTTTGTTGAACGAATAAAAATACAACCGGCGCAAGATCCGCCCACCACAAGATCATCCCTTATACCACTTGATCATCGTCGTATTTTTGGAGCACTTAATCTATTTCATAGACATATACTTGGTGCTCTGAGGAACTAAAATCAATATTCTTCCTCTTCTCAAGCAATTCCAACGCATAACACGAGAGGCATCAAGTACCCACTCTTTCCCAGTGGATATTCAGAAATGGGTTAAATCTGGTTATGGAAACTCTTTTATAGTTAGAACATTTCAAATCAGAGAACATCTCGTTTGAAAAAGTAGTACTGTACCCACATAACTATTTACATAGTTTAGTTGTTAATGAAAACTTTGTTAGACACAAGTGAACAGTTTTAGCTCTGTTATGTTAAAGTCATTAATTCTTCAAACAGGTCTTTGTTGAATTAAAGATTATCTTATACAAATAAGGGTTACAGAAAAATTAATGGTTAGTCACATTTGACTAGCTTTAATTGTAAATTAAATAATAGTTTGGAGTAGTTAGTATAGGTTAGAGTATAACAATATTTTAGAAGCTGATGCCAACCTCAGAATCTTCTATTATTCTCTCTCGATTATTTTCTTTAAAAAAACATGTTACTCGTATTAATTAAATTTCACATTTTCACCAAAAAACATTCTAATTACTTTGATTGCAAACAGTTTTTGACAAATTTGTTTTATCTTATTAATGATTTGAACAACTAAAATCATTTGCGCCATTTAATATTTTTTCATCATCATTATAAGTTATGTTAAAAGTCATTGATTGAATATATACAATTTTTAACTATATCTTGAAGATATATACATATGTAACTGTCTCTTGTGTCTTTTACAAAATCCCCAATTCATTACGAATGCACTTTTGTAACGTTTTGTTTTTTTTTTGTTCTCTTCTTTCAAATGGAAATTCTTTGTTTTGTGTGCGCAGATAAATAGACCAAAAATATAAAACCAAATTTTAACTACATTTAAACAGTGTATCTATCTATCTAAATGCATCATACATGTACATTTTATATAGCCCATTGCTGTGAAAACACTTTACCGAAATAAATTTCAACAAAAAGAAAATGGATAAAAATGCTGAGATATAAAACAAAAAGTTCAATGTGTGTATGTAAGTATGTATGAATTATTTGTGGCATATAAACAATTTAAATACAAATGCTACCAGATATTGCTACTAGGCGGTTCTGGTAATCTGGTGTATATTAAATATGCAAGTAAGCAATATTTTTTGTTTTTCCACAATGATATGTGGAATTTTATAAGATTTATTGGTGGGTTTGTATTATAGAAATTAAAATAAATTTCTATTTAATTAAAGTGTTTAAGGTATCCAGAACTGATTGTAAAACAAAAAACAAAAACAGATCATATATGAATATAGTACCTATACATAATGTATATCAATATGTATTAATAGTTATTTCTTGATTATCAATATGATCAGCGCATCAGTCTACCGGGATCATATTTCAATTTATCGGTAGCCAAGAGTTTTATTAATAAGCGAGTAATGTTGACACTTAGCATCTAGTAAAAGTTATCCCAGTACAATTGTACCAATCATTTTACTTGTTATAAACCATCAAATTAGATTTGGTGACGTGAAAAATTATAAAATTTAAAATATTTTTAGTCTTCCACAGTTGTACTGACTGCTTATTAAAATGTGAAAACAAATCTTAATTTACCAATCTATATGCAAGTTAGTCTTTATGTTTTCGTAATTCCGTAATGAGCTGATTTATGACATAACAATTGGATCTCACTTTCAAAAGGTGAAATTTTTATTGGAAACGTTAGGTTTGTTTAATATTCGACATTAACATAATTCTTATGTCAAAATAAGATTGATTGAAACAATAGGATCTTTTTTGAAGTGCAATTTGGGACTAAGGTCCTGCTATAAGGAACTATGTAGTGATATTAATGTCAAGGCAATTTGCCTTTTTCCGAATATATTATTTTCAAATGCAAGTTGGTCTTTTAGATTCTCTTATAAGACAGTAGATATATTTATAATAATTATCTTTAGCGATTTTTACATGATTTATTATATTTTTTTTCATGTATGTCATATTGGTTTCAGTGAATACCAATATATATACTTAACTTCATCAACTAGCGGAATCCATGTACACCATGAATTATTACCAGAGGATAGGCTTTCTTTTTGGAAGTAAAAATCACATGCGACTTCTTGAACTGAAATGTATATACTAAGATATACCGACAATATTGACAATATCGTCAGATCACAACGAACGTTTGTTGAATTTTATATCTAGATTAAGAATTTGTCCGGATTCCGTAAAGGATTTTGAAAACAAAGAAAAAACAAAATAAATGTTGCCGACAATAACCTCTCAATGAATCAAAATATAATGGTCGCTATATTATATATTTTAAAATAGTTCAGGAGTTTACCTATATATAGCTAAAAACCATCATCACTATAGAAACAATATAGAACGCATTTTTTTAATATATCTGATGGTAAAAACGATTTTATAATTTAGATGAGAATATTAAATACTGACCTCTATTAGATGTAAATGAAGTGGACGTAGTCACGAAAATTAAAGTCAAGAGATTACAGTGGCTGGAACATATAGGACATAGAACATATGGATACTTCAACCAAAAAAGTCTTGAAATATGAACGTAAAGATAAGACATATCGGGAGACTAAACCTTCGTTGGATAGAATTGAAAAATATTGGCAAAATATTTGGCAGAAAAGTCTGAATTATTATCAGCAGGAATATATAACGTTATTGAGATAAGCCCAGGATATATATATGGTTTGTTGACCACCAATCTAGATAAGTAAGTAATAAGTAATAGGTTATATCGCAAATGAACTGTGTTAAATTATTCGTTAATGCAATAATTGTATCTCATGTAATTGTATAGAATTATATCTATGTGAAATTATCTAAAACTGGGATAAATATAGTAAATTATTATTAATATATATATATTTTTTTTAAATAACAAAACTAAAAATATTCTTCATTATCATTGACAATTTAAAATTTTGAGTTTTAATTGTATTTTTATTATATAAAATATATGTACATAATATACAATATACATATATATATATATATATTATAATAAATTTTTATTTATTTTTTTTTTTTTTGTAATTATTAAATATTTTTATAAATATACCATTAACTTAATTTAAAATCGAATGGACACTTGTAAATTAATCATATTTTTACCATTATTTGTAAGTCGATTACACTGATCTGATGTTAAATAAATTCCTTTACCACATTTAAAAATATTTTCAGGTTTTTGCTCATCTCTAATTGACAGTAATTCACCAGATTGTACTAAATTAGTCAATTTACCATTATTATTTGACCATACAACTAATGTGTACAATATAGGTAAATCTAATGGTACTAAACCTGTTATCCAAATGACAAGTAAATATTGTTCAGTATCAAATTTCGAATTATTTGTTATATTTGATTTTAATAATAATTTTCGAATTGGAATTTTACTTATCATAACAATTATTGGTAGACAATTTTTAAATTCAAAACTTCCAAAATTTTTTATTTTATCTTTAACTACATATAAACCAATGCATTTATTACATTCAAAATGTGTTAATATTTTAGGATCTAAAAATAAATTACGACATTGTCCTGATTTTATAGTTTCAATTGGAATTCTGACATGATCAACTTTTATATGCTTCGAAAAGTCTGAAATACAAATTTGTTTATGTTTACAATGTGAAATTGGACATGTTATAGGTCGATGATCTAAATTTGTAGCTAATTGTATTTCATTGGAATTATCATTATTTATAATATTAGTATTGAAATTAGAGAATATAATTTCGTATTGTGGTAATGGTGGTGATGATGATGATTTATTTAATAATTTTTGAGTTGGATGATATTTTGATCTACATATATTATAATATAAATTTTTATTATTAATTGATTCTAATTTATTTGTAGAATTTTTTTGAATATTCTCTAATATATTTTGAATATCTTGAATTGTTAATTTTGGAATTTTATTTAGAAGTAAATTAATAAATTGTTTTAATTTTTGTGAAACATCATTTTTACATAATTCAAGATTCATATTTGATGAATTATTATCATTTGATTTATCAATTATTGTATTAATAAATGTTTTTTCTAACTGTTCAAGATTAGCTGTTTCATCATTGGTATTATCATTTTCTATTATTTCATTATTGGTATCATTATATGTATTGGTATCATTATTTTTATTATTAGGTGGATGAACATCACAGTAATTTATTTGTATTGTATTTTCCGGTGAATTTAATGGAATCAATTCCGAATCTGATTAAAAAAAAATAAAATTATAATATTCCTGTTGTAGTAAAATATTTATTAAATTATTCATTATTTTGTTATACCACCATCTGCTGTTGAAACTTTATTATTTAAAAGAAACTTTATTTGATCATGTTGTTCCATAGTTTTATAAAAATTAGTTCGAGGACTAAGTCTAAGTTCTTCATCACCTTTAATTAATCCATCATGAAGCTTTTTTGGATTTTCAAGTTTAGTTTTAGATATCTAGAAATAAATAAATTGTTAATTATCAGTATACAAAGGCAAAACTACACACAATCTGATTAAAGTAGAATAGACTTGGAGTAAATAAACGTCTACGTAGATTAGGCATTCTTATAAATCTTTACTATCGCAAATAAAAAAATCTTAAAGACAAAAAAATTTTTTATTTTGCACATCGCCAAACTTTAGGTAAATTTTTTCTAAGAAATATTTGTGATGAAGATAAAAACTAGAAATCTAATTGGTTTTCTCAACTATTGCTGCAAGTTCTATCTAATGATCTAGGAGCTATGAACTAAGATATAAAGCACAACACAAAGCACAATATATACAGTATCTAATCAACGACAATCGTTTTTTAAGTTTTTTTTTCAGTTCCGCTTATTACGATTCCAAAGATAATTAAGCTGAACAAAAAAAAAACAACAATGTGGCAGTGGTTACAAAAAAAAAATTACAAGCCAAATATAGGAACTCTTTTACAAAGCAATGATTTCCTAATATATACTCCAAAAAATTGTTTTTGATATGTGGTCATCCCATGAACAGGTTGACAGAGATTTTTGAATGTTTTAACGCTCCAGAATAAAGTTAGTTGCTATTACCGAAACCATCCAAATATTTAGCTAGATAGTGTCATCCAGGGTAGTTCATTGGGTTCTACGTTGTGCTCGTGCTACATAAACAGTTTGCTGGATTTGGAACTAATTGGGAAGCCATATTTATTTGCAGATGACCTTGCAATAGTCTATAATAATAACACAGTTAAGGGTGTTGAAGCTGCTGTAAATTCAGATCTGTTGTTAATCAATAAATGATGGATGAAGTATCATAAGCTAGCGGTTTTTTTTTTTTTTTTTTTTTTTTCTCCTATTACTCCGCGTGGTAGCATAGGGCTTCGATAGTGAACCTCCATTCCTCTCTGTTGAGTACTACTTCCTTAATATCGTCCCAGGTATAATTGTTGACTGTTAATTCTTGGTCGATTGTGCGTCTCCATGTGTTGTATGGTCTGCCGGGTCTTCTTTGTCCTTGTGGATTCCACTCTAGAGCTCTTCTTGCTATATCACTTTCTGATTTCCTTAGTGTATGACCTATCCATTTCCATTTTTTCCTATTTATCTGTCTGTTGATAGGTTCTTCTCCAGTTATCATCCATAAATCCTCGTTGCTAATTCTTGCCGGCCAGAATATTCTGCATATAATTCTCAAGCACTTGTTGATGAATACTTGTAGCTTCTGTTTGATTCTGACCGAAGTGAGCCATGTTTCACTGCCATATATTAATGTTGACTTAACACATGCTCTGAATATTGTTAGCTTTGTTGTTCTCGATATTTGGTTGCTCAGCCATATCTTCATTAGGCTCCCAAATGTTCTTCTTGCCTTATTTATACGGCTGTTGACATCTTCTGTTGCACCTCCTCTTGATGTTATAATGCTCCCCAGGTAGTTGAATTCTTCTACGTATTCTATCTGTTGTCCACTCACTTACGCCAATAACGGCTCACTATAACTATTGTTTGTCCTCATTGCTTTGGTTTTCTCGATATTTAATTCCAGTCCCGATTTCTTTGCTTCTTCCTGTAATCTGTTGACTTGGTTCTGTAGGTCCCTTTGATCCCTTGATATGAGGCATACATCATCTGCGTAATATAAGTCTTCTAAGTTTCCGAAGAGATCCCATTCTATTCCGTTTATTCCAGTGCAAACTTCTCTTAGAATGTCGTCTAGTATTGTGTTGAACAGAAGTGGAGATAGTGGACATCCTTGTCTAACTCCTATATTGGCGTAGAATGGATCACTGATCTTACCTCTGTGTTGAACTGTTGTCTCTGCATCTTCATACATCGCTTTGATGATGTTGATGATTTTTTCAGGAACTCCCTTCTTTGTAAGTGTTCTCCATATTGCGCATCTCTTGACTGTGTCGAATGCTTTCTTAAAATCTATGAATAGTAGATATAGTGGGGCATTCCATTCTACTGATTGTTCAACACTTTCCGTAGTATTGGTTCTAGTACTTCTTCTAATCTTTTCTTTATAATAAATGCTATTATCTTATGAATAGTATTTAAAACCGTGATTCCTCTCCAATTGCTGCAATTTTCCAAGTCTCCTTTCTTAGGTATCTTGACAATCATTCCTTTCTTCCATGATGGTGGTATATTCTCCTCTATCCATGCTTTCCTGATGTGGGGTTCAATTGTTTTTGCGAATAAGTCAGGGTCCAGTTTGGCTATTTCTGCTGGAATTCCATCTTCACCTGTTGCTTTGTTGTGCTTCAGGATATTGATTGTAGCTTTGATTTCTTCTATATTTGGAGCTTGAGTAGATATTGGCAGTCCCTCAGTTGGGTAGATATTTGCATTGTCTCTGTTTCTTATGTCTGCTTCATTATTTGTACTTTCTTCGTTGCTCAGTTCTTGGAAATGTTCTCTCCATCTCTTTAATTGATCCTCTAAGTTTGTGATGAGCGCACCATTTTTATCTTTAATTGGTTTGTTTTGTTGTTCCGACTGGTTTGTTAAGTTCTTGATTATGCGATGCAATTCTCTCAGGTTATGTTGCTGTGCTGCTTTTTCTGCTTCTCCGGCTAAATTTTGTAGAAATTTCCCTTTATCTCTTCTTGCTGCTCTTTTTACTGTTTTCGCTATTTCTTCATATTCTCTTCTTGATGCCATCCTGTTGTTTATCATTTTCTTCATTTCACCTCTTCTTTTAATCAAGGCCCATGTGTTATCGGTTATCCAGATTTTTCTTTGTGGTTGTGAAATTCCAAGATTTTGTTTGCTTGTTTGGTTGTAAATTTCCAGAATCTCTTCCCAAGTGTATTCTCTATTATTTCTAATATTTTCTCGTAACGCCGTAACTATGTCAGCTCTTACTTGCGGATTTTTTAAGTTGTTTATATTTATTTTCTTCTTTCTATTTCTTCTGCCTCTTCCTTGTTGGCTTAGTTTCATTCTGAAGTCCCCAGTTAGTAATTCATGATCGCTGTGTATATCTGCTCCCCTTCTATTTCTCACATCTAACATTGATTGTTTCCACTTCTTGCTGATGCATATGTGATCTATCTGATTTCTTGAGATCCCGTTTGGTGTTGTCCATGTGTATTTGTGGATATCTTTGTGTGGAAATAGACTTCCTCCGATTGCTAGGTCGAAAGTCTGACACAACTCTATCAATCTTTCCCCGTTGTTGTTTCTTTCTCTTCCTAACCCGTGTTTGCCCATTATCTCCTCAAGTCCATTGTTGTTAGATCCTATTTTCGCATTCCAGTCACCCATTAATATTATGATATCTCCCCTATTTATGAGTGTTAGCGTTGTTTCTATTTGTTCGTAGAAGTCATCCTTAATATGTTCTTCAGCGACATCTGTTGGTGCATAGCATTGAATTATTGTTACATGTCTTGTCATATTTCGAAATCGCCCTATAACAATTCTATCCGAGACTGCCTTCCAAGAAACCAATGTTTGTCTCAATTTCTTTGATATTAGTATTCCGACTCCACTTTCACCCTCTGTTTCCCTTCCACTGTAAATTACCATGTTTCCATTCTCCGTGTTGATTTCTCCGGTGTTGTTCCATCGCATTTCACTTATACCTAGGATGTCTATGTCGTAAGTAGCCATTTGAGCTTCCAATTGCGAGAGTCTTGAAGCTTCTCTACGTGTTCTTACATTCCATTGTGCAATTCGGGTCCTTTTTTGAGTGCCAAAGGTCGTTATCAAGTAGTCATTCGTGTATCCGAGGCTTCTTCTTCTATTATTTCGAATCCATTGATTTACCGATTATGAAGGTGATTGGCCTACAGTAACCGGTCCTAGGAGATGGAGTAAACATCTACCGCTGCCTAGAAACAACGTGGCGCTACCTTATTACCGGTTCGATCTCAATTAATGATTTTCATTCGATTAATCTCTAATTAACAAATTTAATGATGGATTTTAGCGGTTAACATAAGCAAAATAAAATATATGCTATTTAAAACGCATCCGGATGAAAATATCAACATCAATTTTAATGAACATAAGCTGCTGAAGGAGGAAAAGTATAAATACTTAGGCGTATAATTATAGATGAAAACTTAAAATGGCGCACCCAAAACAACGAACAACTAAAAATAGCTAGAAGAGTTGCGGGCATTTCTCGTTTTATTAGTATAAAAGAATACCATCATTTGATGTGAAAAGATCTGTATATTTTAGCATGTTCAAAGTACTATTATGTGTTTGCAATTCAAATCTGGGGTAGTTGTTTTAATAAAGATTTGGATCTGATTCAGAGAATACAAAATAAAGCAATAAAAAAATTTATTTGGATACGATTGAAGAACACCAAACTCTGAAATACATAAGAAGCGAAGCATATTGCCAATTGTACTGCTAATAAAGTACAAGCTGGTAACTCATATCTATATATGACCAAAAATATAATATACACAAATATAAAACCCTCGTGGAATTTGGATTTACACAATTATTATACAAGATCAGCAAGAATTCTAAGAATAATATCATCTACTACCAGGTTCAATGGTTTTGATACATCATATAATTTAGTCGACAAATATTACAATGAGCTGCCCACCGAGCTAAAACAAATTGAGAACTAATCTCACTTTAAAGATAAATTAACACAATATTTAGTAAACTATCAATTTAGTAAAATTTAAAAGGTAAAATTTGTGGTATTTTTAGGTATATTAATCTAGGTTATTAATTTGTATTATAGTTTTATTTTCTAGAACTTTTTTGCATTTTGGTTAGTGTATTTGTAATTAATTAGTATGTAAGTACTGTGAATGGATAAGTATTCATAAATATTTTTATTCTAAGTTTAGTATAGTATAGGTAAATTAAGTGTTGTTGAAATATTGAATTTTTTGTTTTTTTATTACTGAAATTATTTTTTTGAATTATGATGGATTAGTTTTCTTTGGTATGGTTTTATATTAATTTCCTATTATTATTATTTTTTTTGTGCACTGATGTTTAAAAAAAACTATTGTATTTAAATATATTCTATACGAGCGATTGAGCTCAATTGAGAAAATAATGAAATAAATAAAAAAAAAATATATATATATAGGTTACAGTGGTTTGCAAAATTAAAAAATTTAGTAATTTAATATAGGTACACAACTTTTTTTTTCATTATGCTGTAACCATCACTTCCGATGCTTGTTGTAAAAAAATATATAAAATAAAATTTGATGAATAGAAGGAAATATATTTTTTTTGTAATTATGGAGTAAGTAATTAAATTAAGTAAATTTAAGTAGTATAAATTGTAAAATATAAAGAAGGTTGGTTCTCTTTCTTCTCGAGAACTTCAACAAACAAGGTAGAATTTTTTTTTGTTTGTAACAATTGAAAAAATTAAATGGAAACATCAAAACTCCTACCTGTTTAACAGTAATATTATTGTCCGAATCAATTTCTTCACTAAATTTATCTGACTCCATTGTTTTACAGTTTTTGCTTGCCAATTTACAGTTATTATTCTCTAAAGTTTGTTGTTTTTTTCTTTTTTTTATTGAAAAATATTAATTGTAATTTAAAAATAGTAAATTATTTCGAATTATTTAATTTGATTTAGAATACTAAGAAAACTAATAAAGTTTTTTCAATCATATCCAAATTTATTTAGTTAAAGATTTAAAAAAATGTGTTTTTATTTGATTTTTTTAATTTAACAATGTGTGCTATATTAAAATTAAATTATAGATTATGATATTCATCTTAAAAGCTAATGATTTGCTTCAAATGTATACAATCTTTAGACTGTAACATATTTTGAATAAAGAACTTGACCACAACTGAAAACATCAAGATAGGAAATATTAAAAGAATTGTTTTTCAAAATTATACTCGACGAATAGCTCATCGAAAAAATAACGCATTTGAAAAGATATTATATAATTTTTTGTATATAGTTTTTAGAAGATATGTATTTATTTAAATGTAGATATATAATACTATATACACTCATATAATAGTATTTATATCTCATATAATGCATTAATATTTTCACTACATTCTGCCTACATCTAATACATTAAAATTAATTTATTCTCTCAATTCTCATTCTTTGATCCATAATAAGTGAACTGTTTTTTTCATTATTACTGTTGTTATTATAATCGTGTTAGTTGATATTCTATGCTGTACATTTTTATAACGTATAATGAATACGAATATGTCAATATGTAAATTGTGTATAAAGAATTATTGTTTGTATTAATATACATGCATAATATTTGGTAACTACGGCTTCAGACAACAAAACAAAATTATTATTTTTAAATTTGTATACTTATTTGTATATATTATATTTGTTTTACAGGGCTTAACTTTTAGGTGCTTTAACTTAGAATTTTAGAATTTAAATGTTGATTCAGATCATCAAAATGTCGATTAGTTCGCATTATTAGTCCATTATTTTATCTGTCAAATACTATTCTGTGTGTATCTGCATAACCGACAGTTACTTTGAAATTATATTTGAAGTAAATCTATGTATCTATGTATCATAGATCTATCACTTATGTAGATATTTTTTGTTTGGTTCCCTTCAATTTACCTGTTAAAATATCAAAATATTTTTTACTTCAGAATTTTTTTGGCGGAATAATTTCGGTCTATTTTTGCAAAATCAAAAAAAATGTTTTGATTTGTTGAAATTTCAACATAAGCGTATTTAACTCTGAATAAAATATTTTGGCCATTCAACTGAAAATAGTTATTCTATCTGCTACCTTTTTAATAAACAATTTGTTGCTGGTTTATTCACCATTTGGGACTACACTAAAATAATTCATGCACAAAAAGATTCAATAATTGAAGAATTTAATTTGAAAACTATTGTAATGTGTGAAATGTAGAAAATAGTGCTTAACAATGAAGTAGAAGGCTACGATATTTCGTTAACTTTAATAGAGAGTTTGGCTAAATTTCGACGTTTAGGTGTGTAAGCTTGGCTACACTAAAACTATAGCTGTCTAAATTACTCAAACTTCCTAATATCTCTGGAGTTCCTTTGTAAGAGAGTTTGGAGAATTTAGGTGAAAAACATAGACATAGAATATCAAAATAAGGTATAAATCTAGTTTAACTTATAAGTTATTTCATTTTCATACTATGTGTACGTATATTTAACAACTATGTATCAACGTTTATTTGAGTTGTATAAACTCCTTTTTATCCATTGTTGATAGTGTAACATCAAAGAAAATGGAAAGATATTTACACTGCAAGGATAATAGTGTTTAATAAATTTAACTACGCGAAGATCATCGTCGTTACAAGATTACTGAAACAATTTTAATGCATGAACTGATCCTATCATTACTATTTACACAAACGTCACAGTTTTCTGAACTCTCCTTTATGTTTATAGAAAAAATTTAGAAAAATAGTATAGAGATGAATTTGCTCAATGGATTGTTGTATTACAAAGCATGTTAAGTTATTTATTTTATTTATTCATTTACCAAAACAAGCTATTTTACAAACAGATTTTAAAGATTTTAAAAAAATTAAAAATATAATGATTGGTGTGTCAATCATTTTTGGGCACACATAGTAGGACAGCACCATCGTGCCAAATTATAGTAAATATTTTTATTATACAAATATTTGAAAAAATAACAATAACTTTTATTATAAATAAATTACGATATCCTTGTTTTTTAAGCATAGTTTAAATAGCGGAAAAACTAAAATTTGAAACGATGAATTCTGATGGAATCAAGAGGTTTTTCAGTCAATTTCTCAGCTGAAAAATATTTTTAAAATATATAAAAATTAATTGTGAAAAACTAGAGGAGTCCCAATAATTTTTCTTAATACTCTTCTCATTTTAATTCATATTATAAAACATTCGGCTTATAATAATTATCATCTATACACATAAACTCTAATTTAACCAATTTAATCTTCTCTTATTATTCACCACCCTAATGATCTATATTTTCTTTCAAAATAAAAATTATTATTATTATTAAAATATTAAAGTTTCAATTTCATTTGACTTAATTAGTTCATTTCCATGCAAAAATATGGAGCATGTATTACCAGCAAAGCATGCATCTATTCAAAAATATGAATCCTGATTTTAAATTCAGATTAAAAATTCTCATAACAACTTAATCATTGTCAGTTTCATAATATGGTTGATATTTACTATGCTGATAATTTAATTTAAAATTTTTGAAGCAAAATATTATACACTTGTATAATAACAATTCAAAAAAAAAAAAAACAACAGCAAAAATTAAACTTTCCAGGAAGAACTTGCGTAACTGGTGTTTTGGAAAATGACAAAAAAAAAAAAAATTATATTATGTGAGTTTTTGACCCAAACATGAAAATACATATTTACATACGATAAATAAATAATGTACAGTGGAAAATCTAAAACAAAAAATGTGTTATAATTATTATATTAAAATACATACAGTGACATTTAAAATTATATAGTTATTCATTACAGCAGTATTTTAAAGAAAGTTTTTGAAAAAAATAATATAACAGCTGAAGTGTAATTGAATTAAGTCCTCAAATCACATCATAAACTGATTGACCCGCTTCTCGCTATTCGACGAAGAGTAATAAAAAATCGTACTCAATCGTAATGAATTGTTTTCCGTCATTTCTTGGCACTATATAATTATTGATTTATTTTAGACAACAACCGCATATGTAATAATTTGTTAAAAAAAATTTTTTACATTTAATTCTGAAAAAAATTAAAACTTGTAAACTGGTGAGTTGATCGGTAATTTGATAAGTTAAAATTTTATGTATGTTAAAATGTGTATAAATACTTATACATGGGGTCAAATTTTACATATAATATATACATATAATAGTTTCGCTACGTCTTCTTTTAAATATCTATGCATAATTTAAAAGAATAATATGAAAATTGGTTTTAAAATGGTTCAAATATTTGCATAGTTCTTCCAATTTAATACAGATTAAATATAATGATAACAAATAATTACATTTATATTTTACAATAACGCCTTACAATTTACGTATTATATAATTACATTAAGATCTAAAACATTATACATTATTATTAATTATATATTATCATGGTAAATATTTTCATTGAATTAAACGAATTAATAGATATACATAACATTAACAACATAACTGAACGAACCAAGGTGTAACAACATTTAAATTCCTTTTTCAAAATTTAAATTCTTCATAATTAATTTACAAATACATTTACAATATACTAAACCAAACTGGCTCAAAAACTTCTTGATTTCAAATTTCCTTATTTTATATGCTTGAATATTTTACCGGTCGGTATCAGTTTATTTATTATAGATTTTTATTATCCTGTTATTAAATTTCCTGATGTAAATAATAATTAAATTCATTCACAACAATCACAGCTATATATGTTAAATCTTTGAACAAAAATTTTTTCACATAACTCAAGTAAAATTTATTGGATCCGATTGACTCCAATTCTCCTGTACAATTATTACACAAAAAGTTGTTAATGTATACATATAAAGTAATTTCTTTTTTTGACCCACATCCGAAATGAAAAAGGCCAAATATTATACTTAATATACAATAATTTTATATACATAACATACAAGCAAAAAAAAAGTTAACGACGCCATACCACAAATCCTAATCTTCAAATCTAATTAATATTTTATTCATTTTGAGTCTAAAACTTCCTAACACCATATATTTTAACAAAAAATACTTCCGAACACCATATATTTTAACAAAAAATTTGATAAAAATAATACACAAATTTTCATTATTTTTATTGTGAAATCCAGATTTGGTAAAAGAAACAAAAAATTCTTAAATGGCTATTCTCTACTCACTGAATTAAAGTTGGTCCAGAAAAAATTCACCTGGAATTGATGAAATCTCTCGTGGACTTCTGAAACAGCTCCCGCGTAAGGCCATCATCTTGTTAACATATACTTTATGTATAATGACTGTATTGAGCTGAAATATAACCTAGAGTCCTTTAAAGTAGTGCAGATAATTATGCTACTATATCACTACTGTCAACAATGTTAAAGCTGTTCGAGAAACCAATTCTTAAACGTTTGCAACCGTTCATTAACATACCTGATATCCAATTTGGATTCAAAGAAGAAAATTCAACTGTAGACCAGATGCACCATATAGTTATGTTAATAGAATGGGCTTTTGAAGGAAAAGAAATACTATACGGCTTCACAAGCATTCGATAGAGTATGACATGAAAGTCGTCTGATACAAAAAATGCACAAAACCTTACCAGGAAATATTTGTAAGATCACGGAGTCTTACATTTCAAATATAGGAAATTCAGAGTAGTACATGGAGAAGAAAAGTCCAATATCCAATACCCAATTATACCCAATACTAGCAGTTATCCTGGATCCATCCTATACTTGCTATATACCGGTGACATTCCGATAACACAACAGGTTGAAACTGTAGTATTTGCAGATGATACGGCTCTGATGGCTATAAGCGATTCGCAATGACAAGCAACAGAGTAATTTCAGGCTGGAGCTGGATAAAGTAATAAAGTAAACAAATTGACCCAAAACTAGAGAGTAAAACTGAACGAGCAAAAGTTGGTTCACATTACTTACGCATTAAGACGCGAATATCACCACAACATTGTACATAATATATAAATGATATTCAGGTACCAAAAGTGGACACAGAAAAATATCTTGAACTAGACTTTGACTAGCGTTTTAGCTGGAAACATCACGTTAAACAAAAAGCATTGAAAATCAAACAGAAAATCAGGGATATGAACTGGCTAATAGGGAGACAGACTAAGCTCATTTTATACTTTAAGTTCCAAGTATATAAAAGTATCATCAAAATCAAACCTATATGAACTTACGGTATCTAACTGTGAGGATGCATAAAAAAATCTAATTTATTAATTATTAACTCTGCCAAAATAAATTTCTTAGAACTATCTCGAATGCATATCGCTATGATTCAAACGAAGAGATCTAAAAATAAAAAAAATAGGTGTCGTATGCCTACACGGTTAAACACGAAACGATTGACTCAACAAGCAACCTTAAGGCGATATTGAGCTATTAGACAGATCTTATGATAATTGAAGACTGAAAAGACTAAAACTGCCTGATGTAGTTTAATAGAATAAAATATAGGGGAACAGATATACAGATTTCTGTAATCCTGCACAAGTTCTGTTAATAAGCAAATCTTAAAAGTAGTAATAATTTATTTAAACATAAAAATAAGCTGGTGCTATTTAACCGTTAAAAAAACTGAATCAAAAAACTTGGGCTTGTATGTACGGAATATCGCCACTGTAAACGAAACTATGGAAGAAGATTCAAATTTATCGATTCATCGTCATCGTTTACAGGAACTGGGGCTCTGTCCGTCTACTACATGGGAAATTCTGCGAAAAGATCTTGCTCTACATACCTGTATAAGATCCAACTAGTGCAGGAATTAAAGCACCGAGATCGTCATATACATCATTCTTTCGCTGATTGGACAATAAAGCAGTGGAAATCTGATTCGTTGTTTTATCGGAAAATTCTGTTCACGGTAGCAAACAAAATTTCCGAAAATATGAAGTAAGACTAATCCAGAACAGACCTTACAGACTTCATTACATCCAGAAAAATCCACCGTTTGTTGTGGTTTACACTCTGATAGTGAAATCATCAGATCTTAGTTCTTCAAAAATAATCAGAACTTTGAGTTACGATCAATGGCTACATAACAATACTACGATCGAATATTTTTAATTGAAAAATATGGAAGACCTTGATACGGATGAAGTCTGGATGGCACTACTTTGTATAAGGCGACCCGAACCATCTGCTTATTGAAATCAAATTTAGTGATAAGTTAATTTTAATAAACGGAACTGCTGACCGCCAAGGTCATCCGATTTGAGATTAATGTATTCTGATAAGCCAGAGCCAGTTGACGCCTTGAAGGGCAATATCGTTCGAATTAGATTTACCACTTCCAAGAAAAATTGTTGCTTTGATTAGTTTTTCACGCATAAAATTTAATACGTAACCGGTTACACTAATTCGGTTACAATTACGGTTACACTAATACATTTTTTTATAGAACTAAACAACAGATATTCAATGATTTTGGTTCTTAAAAGATCAATGATTTTGGGTTTCAAATATAAATATCAATTAATATATAGTGTGAAAGCATTTCCTCACATCCCACAAACGGTTAAAGTAGGTCTGATAGGGTTAAATTTCATTTATTTTCACCTCAAATGAGCCCAATTATGGCTCATATAGAGTGTACCTAAAATTTATTTTGTGTCTTAATACTATACTTAAGTTAAAAATTGAGCTGAAATGTAATTAAAAATCGGAATAGAAGGTCAGCAGTGCTCGACAAAGTGGTTTAAAAGAGCACGGTCTAAAGTAAACGTCTGGAATGGCCTTCGTCTAGAACATATGCCTGAAATCATTTTCAATTCTGAATGCCGATCTTTTGAAGAAATAAAAAATGTTGACTAACATTTTATTTTTTCTGTTATTATTTATAATTTCAAATTCTATTGAACTTAAAAAAAACCCCCCTCCGAAATAACGGTGTGGCCGATTTAGTACAAAATTTTTTTTAAAAATATTAAAAATAATTCCAACTACAAAATTGAATACATATATTTTGGGTGTTATAGTTATAATTAATAAAATACATTTTATTTTCTTTAAATTAAAGAACATTTAATTTTTAATAAATATTTCCTATGTCAATATAATGATGACTTTATTATTTTCATTTATAGTTAAAAAAAAAAAAAAAACAAAAACAAACATCAACAATAGAATCCTCTTCCATCCAATCTTCATAAATATTATTATACTTATTAGTGAAGCTGACCATTGAGAAGATTAAAAGTCGTATTACCAATATTTTTCCTTATACTTAATACAATTTATTTTTTACTCATATTTTCTTCTTCTTTATACTTTACACTAATTTTCCAGTTATGACATGACTTGTATATTATATCTGAAATATAAACAGCCAATTGTCAACAATCTGTTCCAATTAAATCTTTTAAAAACATTAATTGGAATCTTACTTTATTGGATTAAATTAAAAAAAAAAAAAATTATATTACAAAGGAATTATATAATACCGATTTTACAAATCAGTTTTTTTCTATTATAGAATATCATATATCTTTATTTATTACAATTATTATTTTATGCAATATTCAAATTATATTATTTAAATAAATTTTTCTTCATCCCCATAAATTACACTCATAAAACACATTTTTAAAAAAAAATAATAAAATATTAGTTTGAATTTTAATATTCACACATTTATTTTTCTCTTTTAATTACAATTTAAATAAATTTAAAGATAAAGAAACCTGCAATCCCCACATTACCAACATGAAAACTGGTAATTTAATCTAATACGAGTATTATAAAATATTTTTTATTTACAAATATAAAAAAATTAAATTCAATATTATGAACAGTAACTGTAAGTATGTCCTTAATATCTAAAAAGTAAACTAGATTATAGCTATTATTATAGGAATGAATGTACCCACAATTTTAATAATTAAAAAAAAATGTACTTCTAGTAAAGCAAGTCCAATGTAAAACTTCCTAATGAAATGATTATCACACTGATTTTTATACGATTATCCCACTGATAAAAATACGATACCTTCATTATTATTTTTTTTAAATCATCAAACTATATACAGTTAGTTCTCTTAAATCAATGTAATACAATACTTTTAATATTAACTCACAGTAAATAAACTTCAAAAACAATAATTACAATAAGGAATTTATGGAGTAAGGGGGAGGGGATGAATGAAAACTAGCATATCTTTAATCAAAGTATTATTTTTATCTTCCGATTTTAAAACTAAGATTGATAGGGTGTGTCGTATGCGTAAAATATTGGCTCCCCTGCTAATGTATTCATTATGAGCTCATTAATGAGCATAACCATTAAATGAGTGTAGTTATGGATATTTTTTAATGGTTGGATACTAAGCTCATTTACATATATATTTTGATTTTATATAATGAGCAATTGTATAAATAATGAGTTAACTATAATGACATCGAACTACATATGTAAATGTGAATTAACGAAGCTGACATAGGTACATATTTGTCAAAGCATATATGTTGACCCATAATGACATAGAAACATAAAAAAATATTTCTTAGAAAAACAACAACAACAAAAATTACATATGTCGAATTTGGTTTCAATGGAATTTAACATAAGAATTCTATGTTTAACGAAAATTTAACAAATTGTCAGTCATCAATGCGTATTGAGGAGTGATTGAAAGAAGTAAAATCATGAGCAAAGTGATAATGTCACTAAACTCATTAATGAGATATGTATTGCAATCATCAAATGCTCAAAATAATAATTAATATGAGTAAAAATAGTAAAACATCACTTTTTATGAGGAATATATTTTAGATATGACTTTTATTTAGTATTTATTTTAATCACTTTCTAGACATCATTTCAGTTTCAATTATTTCTTTAAAAACTCGTTTTATTTTATTATTTTTTAACGGTCTCCGTAATATGGTCAACATAATTTCAAAACAATTAAAATTTAATTTTAATTAATAAAAATATCGGGACGTTAAACAAATTTTCGTCATATTCAGAATATTTGCCTTAATTATTTTTATACTTAGCCGCTGTTGGCTACAAAAACGAGGTATCTCCAGAATTTTTGTGTAATTTAAAATAAACAAGACTCTTAATCAAACAACATTTTTGAAAATAGAGTTTTCGAACCCAAATTCAAATATTATTTAAAGTAAAATAATTTTTCACTTTCACATTATTGGCACTGAACTTTAACAAAAATTTTAATACCATCAAAAATAGATTTAATGGTCATTCGAGAAATAAATAAAAATTAACAACATCGTGCGAAATATTCGAATCCATAAGTAAAGTAAATTGATTGTTTTTGATAATCAGTTTTGTTTTTAGTGATATGTTTAGATTTATGGGAATAAAAGTCGAGTTTCCTTTCACTAATCATTTGTATTTATTTTGCAAATATCGATATTTCGGAAGCAACTTACTTCCTTCATCAGTGCTTTGCGACTTACTTCAACTTCAACTTTACTTGCGACGACCTTCATCAGTGCTTTGCGACTTACGACAAGTCGCAAAGCACTGATGAAGGAAGTAAGTTGCTTCCGAAATATCGATATTTGCAAAATAAATACAAATGATTAGTGAAAGGAAACTCGACTTTTATTCCATAAATCTAAAGTAAATTGAATTTAAAACATGAACTGCAAAAATGTGTTGTGCAATTAGATGGGTTTAATTTACGGACCCATCAATGAACTAATTAGCTTCAATTGTTTTGCGAAGGATGCGTATGGAAATCACACACATTTGCACTTATTCAGAAATTAAATTAAATTATAGTTTAAGTTTATATAAGAAAGTTATACGATCAAAAACAGCCACCTCGGAAAATATTTTTAAAAGTGTTAAGCTAAGTTTACAGGAGATTTTTAATTTGATTATTTCCGGTATCAATTATTCAATATTAATATATAAAATATACCGTTATTGTGTTTATTACAATTCATAGGAAAATTTTACGATATTTATAACTAAACTATATATCAATATAGATTTTGCGCACGAAATTTGTTACACAAGATTTTGATAAGCAAAATTTCCGGATGTGATCTTTTGTATCCGACTTTTAAATTACAATTATGGAAAAGCTGAAGCTGAAAATCATTTTAGAAATTTTCTATTCAGAATCTTTTGTATGAGTTTGATGAAATTTACTATACTTTTGATCGATTTGATATTTCGTCGATAAAAACTATTATCTTCACGGTCACGATCCAAATTTTTATTTGGTTTGTATTTTTCGCATAACTGATTTGTTTTTGTGACAATTCAAAAATTTCTTCTATATTTATAAAACAAAATAACTTATTTCTAAATCTAGAGTCTAATCTAGAAATAATACAAAACATTCAAATTAAGACTAAATTTATACAATACATCATTCTTATTGTAGATTCTTATTGATTTGTCTTTGAAGATTTTGTATTTGGGAATTTAGGGTTACTGGGGATTATTCCCATGGGCTTATTTGCTGCTTGCCTATGCCCTGTGATAGACTTGAATCAGAGATCATACTAGTCAGTTCGCATAATCATTATATCATATCGGTCGACAGACATTTTACTTGCTAAATAAGAAATTCTATTCTTTAATTTAACCAATCAACCACCTATTCTGAAACTTATATTAAACAAAAACATATGGTTGACATTTTGTACATTTCCAATTTACTGAAAAATGTTTCCATATTCATTGATAGATCAATGATGCTAAAACTTTGAAAAGCTAGTACAAAACAGTTGGGATGAGATTACAAATCTTGCAACCAATTTTCACATAAAATCTTATTTAATCTTAGTCTTCAAACTTTAAAAATATTAAACTTTTAGGCTGGCTTAAAATCACTGAAAAAAAATTCTAAAATTATTGTGGCCAATTTAATCAGTTGCATCCCGGTTGTAACATAAAGTAATCTGGGACAAAATCAATTTATATAGTATGTACTTACTTAGGTATTTATCCTAGTAAATATGCAATATGTATCAATTTTTTTTTATTTCAAAATCTAATCAATCGGATATGATTATTCTCGTTTAATTGACAAGAAAAGAAAAGATAAATAAAAAAAACAAACAAAAACAAAATAAAAAAAACAGAAAATTTAATTATAATAAAATAAAGAAAGAAATTTTTTTTTAAATAAGAAAAAAAAACTTGAATTACAAAACCAGAAATTTGTACTTACATATGTACATTACATATATATATATATAATATATATATATATAATATATATATATATATATATACATTATATATATATATATATTATATACAAAAGTCTGTAATAATAGAATGTGATCAAATGTGCATCAGTTCATTAACTTTTATATATACATATATGTATATATACATATATATATATCAAAACACTTTCAATTGCAAAAAAAAACAAACAACAAAAACAAAAACAAATAAAAGTAATATTACAAAATAGCAATAAATGAAGTTTTTGGTGATCAATTTTGAAGGTAAGGTAAGAGGTTTGCTAATATGCAATTTCCACTTCAATTGCGTACAAAATATATACTTAATAATAATATTATTATGTATATATGTACTTACATGTTACATATAGAGTAAAAGTATCTATATCTCATTTATATAAGTCTTTTTTATTTTTAATTTTTGTTTAACAACAACAGACACGGCATATATAAAGTCATGAAAATTAGGATTTGGTGTCAGTCGATCTTAAAGTGCTGTATCAACTAGATCTAATAATATCTATTATTTATATATTTTAAATTTTTTTTATGTTAATATCATTAAATTTTTAAAATTTAATAACAAAAAACAAAAAACATTTTTACCCTATTAACCTAACTATAATAATCATTATAATTTTCATAAATATTTAATTTTAAATAATTTAAGTGAGAAAATATTAAAATAATCAAAAAAAAAATAAAAAATAAAAAAAAAAAATATAAATTAAAAAATAAGATAAAAAAAAAACAAAAATAGTGTACAAAATGAAATCATTTAATTTTGGATTAATTATCTTCATAATAAATATTGCTGGACTATTTCTATTAACAAATGCTGGAGAGCATCATCATCATCATGATCATGTAGATTATCATGATTATCATGCCCATCCAAAATATAAATATGATTATGGTGTACATGATGCCCACACTGGTGATAGTAAAAATCAATGGGAAATAAGAGATGGTGATATTGTTAAAGGTAAGTCAAAATATATAAAAAAAAAAATATTTAATTCACCAAGAGGAGATAATATTAATATCTCTCAGATCCATTCGTTTGATTTTCGTAATGATAGAAAATTATTGAAAAAGTTATTTTCCAATGTAATATAAATCACACACTGCAATCACTTTGTTTTGTTTATATTTGTTGTACAAGTCAACATCCCGATCAAAATATAGCCTGTCGTACAACTCGGACAATTATTTTATGTCGAAAAAAATAAATAATTAGAAATATTTGCATACATTTAAGGCGTGTGGCAGTGTTGTGCAGTACAACTATTATATCATATTTTCGCAGAACCATCAATCTATATTTAAAACATAATTATCGGTGTCTATAAAGGTTTTGTACATATGTATATAACGACTATACAACTGACCGTTATATTGATGAAATCTTCTATACTTCTATACAATATAATAAATTACAAATTATTAGTGAAAGAAAATTCGACTTTAATTTTTAAAATACAATTAAAAATAACACAAAAATCAAGTCCGATTAATGAAAATTAATTAGTAAATTTTAACCTATTGTACAACTTTAGAATAATAGTGAAAATGGTCGAATATTTTCCTTTTAGTTTTACTGATATGCTTACCATACAGATTTATCATACAAATTTTCACTATTATACAAAAATTTTACTCTAACGCTAGAAAATAAATTTTTATAAAAACTAACTTTAGAATATTATATACGAGTATATAGGAATATTTTATTATTTAGAGTTTATTATCCCGCGGAAAATGCTCGATGATTACTTTAATTTTGGTTCAGAATTTATTGATCGAGTTAAATTGTAAGCAAATTTTCTATAACAAATTCTATAAAATTTGTATTTGTATTTTGTGCCATGGCTCTCGCCATTTTACATCATAAATAACTATAGCTCAAAACAGTTTGGTATTTCATATTATTCGATCTCGAGTAGTATTTTACTCGACATTATACAAATTTATTTTTTACTATCTAGTTCAAGGGCTGTAGCTTGGAGCTGCATATTGTGCTCTACTAGCTTGCGGTTATTCAAATGGATTCTTCTCACTTGGAAATTTGTAGGTACCTTTTTAATATCTAATAATATTTCATCTTTGCCACTAATCGATGAGTTAAAAATAAATTCACTAAACAAAAAATACTATGAGATTTTATCAATTTAATGGTAAAATTCGTCAAGTACAAAATTTACAGTTATTTATTGATTTTCCGGGTCTTTGGCATTTCATTGTGCTCAAGTAAAATTTTAAATAAATTGAAAAGTGAACTTTTAGTCAATTACCACTAAAAACAATATTTTGAAATAATCTCGTTGTGATGTACACAAAATGGTAGAAAGGATTTTACTAACTACTACAGTGTATTATGTTCTTATTATAAATAAATTGTTCTAAGCAGGAATGACCAAAATTTGATTAGATGTTATTTTGAAAGTAGATAACTTTAATCATATTTAGATAATTATTAAGATAATTATTTTTAATAATTATTAAGATAATATATGTTATTGGATAGGTGGATAAACACCTAGAATGTATACATATATTAAATAGATATATTTATATGTATCAGTTCTTAGCTTTTTATACCAGTATCTTAATATATTTGTTTGAATATATATAATTTGATTAGAGGCGGTCGTATCAATGCTTCATTACTCCATAAATTATTATGGCAGATGTTAAATTCAACAAATACAATTGTGTTAAATTCCTGATCAAATTCTTACTCAACCACCGCGAAATGATTACTAATTGTTATTAAGCCAAATTCAAAATTGGTGTTAGTAGCCCGCTGTACTAGTAACTCCATATAAACTTAAATATTGTAAAAAGGCTCATTGTAAGACCCTCAATTAATGTTTACTTACTTCAACACATTTATTAAAGTATTCAAATAAATTAAAAAACATTTGTTACTCTGTTACTTTTGTTAAATACTTAAGAAAAAGTCAAATCAATTTATAACTTTACAACTATACTTACTTTAAATTTTATTTATCACAACACGAGTACAAAGTACGAGTAGTAGTAACATGTGAATTTTAAATTAAAAAAAATTTCTCTAAAATATTTCTAGGAAGATGCAATTCAAAACAAAACATGATTTTTTGTTTAATCCTTTTATGTTTCTTTTATATTTCATGAACAAGTTTTTTACAAACATCAAACATATAAGATAATATCATTTATAAATAATACATATATGTATCTATATATTATGAACTTATGTATAAAATAATAAATACAATTTAAAATTAGAAAATATAATTATTTTACAAAAAAAATACGTCCAATATATAATAATTATGCCTATTAAATTTCTTTTTTACAAATTAATATGTTGGTAACACTGTGTGCTAAAATTGAGAATACTTTTAAACTTGGACATAATTGAAATTAAAGTTGAGAACAAGAACCAAAGCATCGTTCAAATAAAGATTTGTTCATATATGATATACGGTATTTTGCACACATCTTTTTGACAAGTCAAATTTTGATTTTATTGAAACTAAGATCTAGGCCTTGTTTATTTAAAAATAATTTAATGTCTTGTAAGTCTCGTAATTATAACAACTGCACTGAAAAAATCGGTTGAAATGCAAATAAAACGGAATTGATTAAAACATTGACACTTAATGTTAATGTAGTGGTTCCTACTAATATAAAAATAATCGCTCCAAAACCAGTAACGCAGACTATTTTATCTTAAAAGCTTCAAAATTGATCTCATAAATTTTTGAAAATATTACTGAGCCATAAGCAAGTACACAGGTAGTATATGATTATGGTGTTACATAGAATTACATTTTTGTTTTACGATAGAGAATTTTACTTCTCAATTTATTGTTTATTGAATCAAAAATAGAATCTGAGTTACTAAAGAGAATACTTTGAGATTTTCAAACTATTATTGTTACTGTTTCATAAACAAAATAAGAACCATACTTAGATACTTAGATACAATATTGCATCCATTATACATGCATATATATATTAATACAAAAAGTAATTAATAAATTAAACTAATTTTTTTTTTTAAGGTGGATATGAAGTTGAAGAACCTGATGGTACAAAACGTGTCGTTGAATACAGTTCAGATAAACATACAGGTTTTAATGCAGTTGTAAAAAGAGTTGGACATGCTCAACATCCTCATGGTAAGAAAAATGAAAAATCTAGTAAAATTAAAATAATATTTAATTTTATAATTTTTGTAGTATATGGGTATCAACATGATGACAAACATGATCATGATCATGAACATGTTGAGCATCATCATGGTCATGCTAGTAGTTATGCAAATATGAATCTTCATCATGAACCTCATCATCCTGTTCATCATCCTTAAAATGAAAATCACTACAATAGATTTAATGAATATAATTTTACATAAATATAAAATATATATATATATATGTATGTATATTTACGCAATTTTCTTTATAATATAACTATTTCGCCAATTATTATTAATCAATACAGACATACACGTACACATAATGTTGAAGTGCAATAATATAAATATTTTTAATTTTAATTATATTTACATTTTTTTGTTTGTTTATTATTAATAGAAATTAGACAATTAAGAAACCAAAAATATTATAGTGATTTTACTATTTTAGTGTTAACAATTTAGATTTTGTAATATTTTTAAATAAAATTTTATATTCTTTTTTGTAAATGTTTTTGTATTTTTATTTTACAATAGTAATAATAAAATTAAAAATATTGATTAATAGGTAGGTGGCAGTGGTTGCCAATCTGTTACAATTTGTCAAATGAGCTTGGTGGTGATAATATAACGGAAGTAAATTCCCCCCAAAATAGATTCTATTGGCTACTGGTGAAACCATTTTGAGATTTTACACAAGTGTTGATGAACTTAATAATGGTAACAGTAAGCTCACCAGATGTATTTAGCAAATTAGGCTCCTTAATTAGTTTTTCGGCGATTCATTATTATGTACAAAATTTGTTTTATGCAGCTTCTTCAGTTTCTATTTTTATAATTAATTTTTTTCGTAATTTTATTAAGTTTACCTAGTTTTTAAACAATTTTTTTTTACTATTTTTATTCAAATATTTTGTTTTTCACATCCCACTGATTTTTTACTCATAATAAATTTATTCTTTATTATAATATTTTGTATAACGGTAAGAAATCATATTTTACATACAAAACGTAACATTCTAAAAATTCTCCGCATTTAAATTTTTTCCGTTACTTCATAGTACACACGCATATACAAACATATTTGAAAAATTCAGCTTTTTCCAATTCCAAATTTCTTTTAGCAAAACAAAAAAATATCCGAATCGGTTAACCGTTAAATATAATAAGCTTTTTTTAATTTCTCTATACAAAAAATTGTTTATTGGGTAAATTTTGCAATAAACAAAACAAAATCATGACATTAACATTGACTTGACTTGACAGTTGTCCTTGGTAGTATTCTGGTATTATAAAATTGTATTTTTTGTGTTAAAGAAATAAAAGCGGTCGGTCGAGAATTATTTTGTGCTCGCTTAAAAGTGAAAATTCAAAAAATAAATAGATAAATTTAATTTGAAAGTTTATAAGAAATAAAAGTGTTATTTAAAAATGTCTGCTAATACAGTTTTATTTGATTTTTCAATTGATCCAAGTCGAATTGGAGATGATTCATTACGAGCTGATGCAGTGAAATTAATTCGATCTGAATTGGAAAGAATTTTTTCTGATTTGAAATTTATCTACGATATGCATACCGTAGATGGTTATTTTGTTATTTTATCAGCAAATAATATTTTAATTACCATTCGTTTCTATAATCAAGGTTTAATAACAATAAACATTGAGTATTATCTTGAGGAAGCTGAAGAATCCAAACTAAATTTTGATGTAATTTAGAAAATTTTAGATATTTTAATTTTTTCTTTTTATATATGTACCTATATTTATGTATGTATACATACGTACATATATTTTAGAAAAATCAATATAATTTTTTTTTGTATACCTACAATAAATATACATATTAGAATTAAAATTGTTAGGGGACAAAACGAAAAAAAAAAAGTTCTAAAATTCTATAAATAGCCAAACAAAATACAATTATTATAACAATAAAATTTCTATTTCTTTTATAATACAATTGTGGTAATATTTTTACGATTAAAATGTAAAATTAAATTAAAAGATAAATAAAATAAAATAACATAATTTAATAGGAAGAGTGAAATGAAATTTCAAAAAATCAAAAGTGAAGGTCAATATCGAATTAAAGCAAAAGCGTTGAGTTAGGTTATTGATTTTGCTTTTTTTTTTCAGGCCTAAAAAATCAAGTGTACTTATAATATTTTTTGTTTTTCTTTTTTTTTTTCATTCCAAGTAAATTAAATATATCGGTCGACAGTATACTGTAAAGAAAAATAAATTTATATAAATATGTACATACTGTAGGTATGGATATTGTATGTACATAAAATAAGCATAAAAATACGGAGCACGTGTTTTGTCAATGTATTAGTTTTCGTTTATATATTTAATTTTTTTTTGCATTATGTTTAGAGAAAAAAAAATATAAGCAGTTGAAAAATTGCTAAAATGTTTTTTTGATGAAATAAGTAGTTATTTTATAGTATACATTACTAATATAACATTTATAATAAAACCTATAAACGATAGGGATAGATGATAATTAATAAAGATTAATAATTATTTTTTAAACAAATTTAATTTAAAAGCAGTATTGAGTATTATAAAGTATTGACGATTGTTTATTTATGATATCTTCTTTTAAGACGGACTATTCATCAAAAAAATAATACAGTCAGAGACATTGGAATATAAACACTGAAAAATATAAATACTTATAGCTCATTTTAAATAATAGAAAAATATAAATATATATCCGTATTTTTTTGTAGGGATAGTAATATTCCCGAACTAATCTGATTTCTCATCAAGGATCTTTTCATCTCATTAGGAATTTTATCCAAAAAATAAACTTGGTTGACGATGAACCAAGCGGTATTTTTGATTTGCATCACTAAATTTGTTGATTGGTTAAAAATTTGACAGTTGATTTAGAGTAAAAAAGAACACTTTTGTGTTCATTAATTTCCGTTAATTGAACTTTTTTGTCCAAAAATGTTCTGGTGGTTGTTCATTAAGTTGTGTAAAACAGCTCTAAATTGATTTTTTTTTATCTGAATTTTTTAAGAACATTTTTTGACAACTTTTTTTGTTGTTGCTTTCTCAGGTTAACAAAGAAATTTGAGGTCTGTATGTTAACTTTTATTTGCAAATGAGTGGAAAAATCACATGGTCATAAAATTCTGCGACAATAGTTAAAATATTCTCTTTTACAAATATATGTAGACATACGCAAAATTTACATAAATTTTTCCAAATTTTTTCATGTCAAAAATAACGGATTTCTAGATTATGAGATTTATTTAAAATTTGAATTAATTAGTCAGTTGTGCTCAGTAGATTTAGAACAGTATCGGACAGAACAGTTTTGGACAATGACAGTTAACTGTCAAACACTTTAGAACCACTTAGAACAGAAAAATCTACTGAACATTCTAATTTTTGATTACTCTCAAATTTCTTTGTTTGACTGTCAAAATTTATAGAAAAATAACAACAAAAAAAGTTGTTCAAAACTGTTATCAAAAAAATTCAGAACAAAAAAGACCAATTTAGAACAGTTTCACCCAAACTAATGAACACAGAACAGAACACTTTCGGGCAAAAAGAACAAGTAACGGTAACTAATGAACACAAAAACGTGTTCTTTCTTACTCTAGACCGTTTTAGAACGTCCTAGAATAGCTTACTGAACACAACAAGTAATTTTTTGAATTTTTTTGTAGTATTATTGAACATTTTTGTTGGAAAAAATTAAATTAAATAATTTTTCTTGGTTTTGGTCTTTTTGTCAGTAAAAACTATATTAATAAATTTTCAGGTTAGATTGACTACTTTTTTTTAATGCTAATTGCGAAATATTTGCTTCACATTTAAAACAACAACTAAAATTTGACAACAAATTTTTACAAATAGAAATTTTATTTGCAAAAATTTATTTAGGATAGAGCTCTGACGTCACCGTTTTAAACTCAAAATTCTCTTAAATTTCTCAAAAATTTATAAAGAGCATGCAAATCAAAAAATAAACAAATAGGAATTTTAATAAATTTGCGCAAAAGTAAAAGCCAGTTAACATACATACCTATTATATTTATATCTCACCATCGGTTATTTCCCGTTTTAACGGTTTTTTTAAAAATATATGACAGGGCAGTTTCTGTCAAATTATTCAAAACAATAATGCTGAAATAGCACAAAATGCACAAAAGTGTTCTTAATATTGTTGATTAAGAAATTATTTTATCAAAAGTTTAATTTAGAAATTAATAGCTTAGTGGAAGCAAAAAACTTTCAACTACGCCAAAAATGATTGTATTATTTTTACTTTTATCAGCAAATTTTGTATACAGAGTGTTTAAAACTTATGGTTAATATTTATTAATCTGATAATTACCCAAAATACATATATATTTTATTGGCTATGACTGTAGAAATCTTAAAATAATTTAATTCATATATGCTGCTTTAAATATTGTTAAATTAATGTAAAACAAATCTTATCACTACGTTTTAAAATCTTAAAAAAATTATGAAATGTCTATTTAAAATGTACAATTGTGCATCATTTACTGACAAAAATAATTGAAGCTTACACAAATAAAAGCCTGATTCAGCGAATTAGAATGTGGAAAAAAACGTTCAAGGGAAAAATGTAGAAAAAAACGTTCATCTTTAAGAACTTGAATAAAATAAAAGTAAAAAGCAAAATTTGTAAAATGCGAACTTATTATAGTAATAAAGTTTTTATCTCTCTGATTTTTGTAAAAAAAAAAAAAAAAAAAAAAAACAAACAAAAAATTTTTTTAAGAAAAGGAAAAATATTTTTTTTTTATTTCTATTCTAATAACTAACATTTTTTAGTCATTCAATCCTTTTTGGAATGCTTTTCATAATTTATTAATACTTATGTACTAACTTATTTTTAACAAAAGTTGAAAGTTATTTTTTTGTGGTTTATTTTTAAGTTTGTAATAATAAATTTAATTAATAATTTTGTTCAAGTTATTGCATGATTTGAAAATTCAGAAGTTATACAAATGCTTTTAAAAAAAAAGTTTGTTAACCAAAAATATATACATACATACATATACTATTATTGCTAATCTATAACATTCTGTAATACATAATTTATTAAATAATATGTAATGTAATATCTTTTATATTATTTTTTATACTTATTTAATCTGATATTTTATATAAAAAGTGAAAGTTAACTTATTGAGATTATCTGATTTATAGAATCTTATTAACAATAAGAAAAAAAAAGCTTTTAAATATACTTAATATTAATCGATCTATTATTAACCATTCTATTTTACATACCTTTATTATAGTTGTGAACATAATAAAGTAATACATATAACTAAGTACTATATTACCTATATTTAAATTATTTATTTTGTTTTTTCTAATTTTATTGGAATTTATATGCATTTTAATTATTTTTTTTGTTTTGCTTGAATCATTTTTTAACCCACATTTCAATTAAATTAAATTTATCTTAAAAATAAACGTATGTATACAAATTGTAGTACCTACAAAGAAAGCAAATATATGTTTGAACAAAATTTTATCTTTCCCAACAGTGTTGCCAGATTCCCTTTTTGTTTTAAATTTAAACATAAAAAAAATGAACAATTAAAAAAATCGCTGTAAAATATTGTATATAATATACTCAGTTAAATATATTTTGCTTTCAAATTGCGATTTTTAATACTCAATCCCAAAATTCAGAACAATGTAGAATAAATACAGAAAGGTATAACTTATCAGTATTTTTCTAGTTATAACATTTTAAACAAAATATACTTATGACTAACATTCGCAAAGGAAAGTATTTATCAAATTCGACATTGCGCAAAAAGGTGCCAATTGTGTTATTTTGGTATATAATTCACATATTTGGGCTGGCAATGAAGTATTTTGAGAATTCGGTTATCTTGAAAGTGTTCAAAATTGTGCAATTTTGATTTGAATGAAAAAGTTGAATTGTGCAATTAATTATCCTATTAATTTTATATAGATACTTCTTGGGTGTGTATACATATTTTATAGATCTCAAAGAACAACTTCGTTCTTTTCTTAAATAGTTGCCACTCGCAACAAGAGGAGCTCCAAATGTTCACTCATACACAGTAGAAATATCAAGATGGTATATAAAGCAAATTAAGGAAATTCGTTCATTCCACATTCCACATTCGTTCATAGCTTGTGATTCCACGAATGTCGCATAATATATCCCTTTTAATGTGTTTTCACATTTAAATAATCGTTCTTTTGTTAAAAATTGCAATATTTCAAATTTCATAAAAATCTTTTTAATTTTAATTATTTTTTAATTGTCAAAACAAATTTATGTCGACTGCACGTCATATCCCATATTTATAGAAGGCAGAAATCTACCACAGATCTATACGCAGAAATCTCTCTTCATGTGCAAATGTAATAAAAACTGGTAGATTTCTTTTCTGACATCACTTTTTATTGTCAGATCATTAAAATATCAAGATGGCCGATTTGAAATCAATTTTTTTTTATTATGCTAATGTCGATCCACCGATATTATTTGAATAATTTATATTTTTTTTATTTATTTGTTAATATCAATATATAAAAATTAATTTCTAAATGTCGCGTAATGAACCAATTGTGATTCTTTTTCGATCGTACGATCTTTAGTGTTTTCCACATCACAATTTCCGAAAAAAAACAGCGTGTTCGAAGCACCGTCTAAATCAACATGTATTTTAACAATGTTGTTTTTCTGTGAAAGATCCTAACTCGATATAAAATATGGGTAGTCCAAAGGTTATATATAGATATATATGAACATTTTGTTAGTCCCATTTTTATTAGTTTAGACGTTATTGAAATTATATACTTTAGTCCATTTCTAAAGATTTTTTTAAAAATAAAAACTCTGACGTGACTTTGAAAAAAACTTTAATTATAATTATTTTTACTTTATGAATTTTAACCTTTTAATGATTTGTAACCTAAGTAGGTAATCATATTTAAAATATTTTATTACATTTGTAGAAAGAATTTTATTTTAACATCTTTTTTACATTGATTTTTTAAAAATAACTATTTTAATAATTCAAATACATTTCTATATCATCCTAGCATCCTTTAAACCATTTTTTTTTTTTAAATTCTTTTGAAAAGAAAAAAAATATTTGTACCTTTTCTTTACCTTTTTTTTTGTTGTTTATTATTTAGTAATTCTTTTTAATTTACAAAAAAAAAAAAAAAATTATTGTACATCGTCCTTATTTTCATATTTTCTAATTATAAATTAAAAAGAAAAAAAAAAAAAGGAAATAAAAAAAATTTTTACAGAACATCAGAGCTATGGAAATTTTAATACATAATAAACTTAATTCAATTCGGTCAAAATATTTACCTCCAATTAAAAGGGGTGCAGTGATTGATGTTTACTTAACTAGTTCAGGTCAGCAATTTTATTTAAGTGTCAAAAAATAAAGCAAAAAAAAAAAAAAAACTAAATTATTTTTATTTCATGATTTTGTATTAAGTTTGTTTAGTTTTTAATTAAGTTTTATTCTAATCTTAAATTTTTATTATTATTAATTTAGTTTTTGTATTTTTCAACATTCATTTTTTTCTTTTATTTTCAAATTGTAAACAAATTTAATGATCTATAATAGAAAAAATATTTTTAGAGCCGTAAATATCAAATCGCTAGTCAAATAAATTATAAAATAACCTAACATTTGGTGAAGGTTAAGCTGTCAAATAAATACACATTAAAATATTATTTTTTTACACTATTGGTAGTATGTAAAAGCAATAAATTTGTTACGTTGGTACAAAAATAGTGTAATAATAAATTGTGAGAAAAACAATAAAAAAAATTTCACGTAACTAATTGTGAGTATCCATCCTATCCACAATCCGTTAAATAATATTTAAAAGGTAATATACCTACAGTTTAACATTAAAAAAATTCAATTATTATCAATTTATTCTTTGATTTATATGGCTTTTTTTGTTAAATTATCTTAGACAACAACCGCATAAAAAAAATTGAATTAATTTCTTGCGAGACAAAAAAAAGCAAAAATCTGCATTGTTGAGTTGTGGAAATTCGTTAAATTCAATATTTTGTATGTTAAGATGTATATGTACACTTATACATGCGGTGCAATTTCAAATTGAAAATTAAAAAAATTTAAAAAAATATTTGATTTTGCTACGTCTACTTTTAAAGTGGAATAGATTCCTATCAGACCGAACAGCTTCGGCTTGGTCAAAATTTAACTTATATATAATTAAAAAATCAAAACAAAAAAAAATGTATATCATCACATATTTTAAAAATTATTTTAAAGCGAAAAATTTAACGATGTGTAAAGTAGACTTAAGTATGAAATAAAGAAAAAAAAAATATCTATCATTTAAAAGAATAATACTGAAAATCGGTTGTGAAATGGTTCAGATATTTGTATCGTACTTTTGGCAATTTACAGATTAAATTTACAAATGATTTGTACATATTGTGAAATGTTGGCTCAAAATATTTGATAATTGCGGCTTTAGTTATACAGCCATACATAGGTTTTAAGTAAAATAGTAAAAAAAAAAAATAGAAAAAACTAAACAGATTTAGGGTAAGTTCATCAGTCATATTTCAGTCGATAGCAAAAATAAAATTCAAAAAAAGATTCGCTTTTAACTTATATAAAATTCCATATTACGCTATTTTCCTTTTTGCTAAATTTATTGTTTTTAAAGCATGATTTTTAAGTATTCTTTAAAATCATCACTATATTTTGTTTGAACAATTAAAGAGAGATTTAAGCAATAAAAATTATTTTTTTTTTCACTCACAGTTCATAAATATTAAAATTTATAAATAAGAAAACAAAAATGTTAATATACTTAATTTAAATTTATAAATTTACATATTTTATATTATAATGTAGTAATTTCAAGGTTTTTTTGATTATGATCACTTTATATGAATAAAAAACAAAAAGTATTTTCTGAAAAATGATAATTGCTGAAATATATTTTATGCTTAAAATAAAAGTGTACCTTATAACGTTTGCGTGACAGGCGAGTACTTAAAATATGCTTATCACTTTTTCTATGTCGAAAACACAATCACGACAAATGACGAATTTTTTGCTTTCAAATACATGAGATTATATGTAAATCGTGACGAATGACGAATGATCAAAATTTCGCGTTCAAAAAATAGATCTATTTCTATTTTACTCGTCGACGAATGCGAATGACATTCATTGATACCAACATAAATTGTACAAAATGGCTTTAATAAAACATTTTTAAAATTCAAATTCAAATAAAAACTTTTTTAAATTAATTTTTCTAAAATTTTTCCTCCATGTTTTTTATAAACAAATTTTGAAATTTCAAAACACAAAAATTTATTCGTCGCGAATAGTTCGTCGTGATTTTGTCTCTAACGGCGAATTTTGGTCATTCGTCACTCGTCATTCGTCGTGGTTGTGTTTTGAACATTATACACAAAAAAAGTGAGTGACTCAAAAAATTACTGTTACGATAGGCACCATCTATTATTTGACGTTTAAAAAAATCGTATTTCATTATGTATTTAAATTTCTATTTTAAGCATGCCAACTAACATTTAAAGATTTTATACGAGTATATATACAAAGTCTGTCATGTTCTTAAAAATTGGAAAAGTGATTGTATAATAAAAATAAGTGGAATAGACCAGTGGTAGTGTTACAGAATTTTGTTATTATGGCTCCGTTTATAGCGATCAGTAAAACGTGAAAATGAATTTTACTGTGAGATGGTTATAACGATCAACAAAACTGGTTGTCATTTCAGTTAGCAACAGGTTTTTTTTTGGATCAATAAAATTAGTGAAAAAAGAAACAATTTCAGAAAAATACAAACGAGCAGTAAAATACTTCAGTAAAATAACTTTGCTTCATTTTTTTTTATCTGCTCAATTCATCTGTTCATAAAATTAATTCTATATGAAATATCAAGCTTAAAAAGTTAAAATTTGAAATTGAATTGGTTTTTTAGAACATTTTTTACCAATTATTATCCTATAATTTTATATTAAAATTTCGTAAGTATCGTGGGAGTAAGATTGAGAAAAAAAATGTACGACATATTTATTTTACTGGTCGTTATAACCGTATCTCGTATATATATATATATATATATATATATATATATATATATATATATTTATATATACGTTATAATCTATAACAACTTTAAAACATTAATAAACAATACATAATTTTTCTTAGCCTGCGAAAAATATATATCAAGTATTGATCAAGTTTTTGATCGATTTTATTGTTAGTTCACAACAATCAACCTTTTTGACCATCAGCATCCCAAAAACCACTTCAATCTAATTTACGATGATTAATTTATTATAATTCAGTTTTATTATTTAATATGTTGCTTGACAAAATGAAACTGAGAAAAGAGGCTCACGGCCGTTATTTAAATATTTCGAAATTGTTCGTACTTTGTGGTGACAAATAAGTTTTCTCAAACCAGTAATTTTACAATTCGACTGACACTGATATGATTTGAGACTATATGGTTTCAATGTCAAATGTGGTTGTATGGCAAATTCAAGTCATATTCATATGAACAATAAAAAACAATATATTAATATTAAAATCAAAAATTACTTTAAGAAATTATAATCGTCTGCGGGAATCATATGACTTAAATAAAATCATTTACGACTCATTCAATTCAATGTACTAAATTTAAAAATATGAATATAATAAAAAATAATACACTTGTAATACTAATCACTGGTCTTTGTAAAATTTTTAATAATTATTTTTATAAAGTTGATTAATTTGATCGCTAAATTTTATATAACATATTTTACGATTAATTTATTCTAAACAGTTGAGTTAATTGAAAAAATCGCAATTGCATGTACTATGTATTATAAAAACTAAAAAAAAATAATTTTAAGTAAATGAATTTTGTATTTATTTTGTTTGATTTATCAAAATTCACCAAAATTTTATTATAAATGTACATCATAATTATACCCTACTACCTATCTGGCTTTTATTATTTTTAATGTATTTTTATTATTCTTACAAAAAAAAAAAAGAAACAAAATTGGCTCAAATAAACAAAATTTCTCTACATTTCACAAAATAATTGTATTTAATTAATTAAAAAGGCTTGCCATTTCATGAAATTTGGTTATTTTAGCAACTGTTTCAAAATTTATTTCTGTTTAAATAAATAAATGTGAACACTTATAAATATCAAAAAAAAAAAAATTAAATTAAAAATATAGTTAAATCTTTAATTCCTTATATGTATTAAAAAAATAATTAAAATAATTAATTAAAGATTTAACTATAAAATATAAAATTAAATAAAATTGGTATACAAAAATGGTTTATTAATAACTTAATTGAACAATAAAATGAAATTAAAATTATTTTTATAAAATTTGTTTGGCAATCCTTGAACTATCTATCAACATACATGCATACTTCAATTATTGTTACCAGCATTGTTGTTTCATATTAACATATTGTGGCTATTTAATATACATAATATTATATAATTTGTTTTTTTCATTTAAAAAAAATATCTTTTATTATAAATACAGAGTAATTTAAAATAATTTAGTGTTAAGCAGGTACAATATTGTATCAATATCGTATAAATTTCGATTGAATCAATACTGTTGCAATCTTATATGATAGCATTTACATTAAATAATTTTTATACAATATTGATTCAATAACGTTGTGAAAACATATACATACACAAACAATTTATAATAAACAATTTTTTATTCAATGAGATTTTTATGAACATGTCTGATTTAGTGGAGCAGAAAAATTTATATTATTATGTAGTGCATTGCTAACGACAGAAATTGATTCAATATTTATCTATACGTTTACATGACCATTACAAGACCACTCAATCATGAAATATTGGTTCAATACTGAATGAAAGCATTTCCACGCAACAATTACCGTTCAATATTGATACAATATTGTGGTGTAAAGCTAGAATTAAAATAATTAACTGGAATTAAAATAATTGAATCAATATACTGACAATATGCTGACATAAAAATATTTTTTTTTAAATAAACTCTAATGGTGAATTCTGTTCTCAAAAAAATGTTGCCCACATTCTGAATTGTTTTGACAAAGCAACATTTTAGCGTTCTATTCTTGAAAAAATATTGAAGTTAAAATAAATTTTGTCCTTAAAAATTCTGACTCTAAATATAACGTTTTCTAAATAGAAATTTTCAATGATTCTGTATTTTTGTCAATCAGACAACATAATAAAAAAAATTAAAGAAAATATCGAATGTCAATCATTCAAGAGGACCGGAATAAAAATTACTTCTCAATTTTTAAAATGTTAGTTGAAATTTATCAAAAAATGTCGTTGACAAATCAACAAATGTAATAAATTATATAAAATTTAATAGACTCTAAAATTAAATTATTTGTTTTTTTAATATTTGATATTGTGTGTGTAAAAAATGTTACTTAAATTAGTTTTGAATTTTATATTTCACTCAAAATTTTATTTTAAATGTTGCGATATTTTTCTTCCCATAACTAATTGTTATTTCGGAGTTTTCACAGCTTAGTGGAATGCTACTAAAATTGATTAGATGTTGTTTGTAAAAAGTCCAAAATAACGAACGGTATATTTTATTTAATTCAATAAATAATACTTTTTTTCTTAATTTTAAAACTGAACAGACAAAATTTTAAATCACTCTGTATTTAAATTTATTTATTATATAAAAGAAATGCATACGATTTAAAAATTACAAAAAAATATATATATATAAAAGAAAATTTTAATTCCATTTACTTTCATAATACTTTGGTAATATGTATTTTTTTTTTTTTTTTTAATTTCATATTTGATTTAATTTCATGTATCCTATAAATTTATCACCACTACCACCACCACCACACCAAAAAAAAAAAAAATCAATTTATCTTAAATATCAAAATCAAAATCATTAGGCATCAAAACGACTTGAAAATACCTTGGCAAAGAAATTAAAAATTTTTAATGGACAAGTTTTGCCGCCAATAAAACGAGGCGATATACCTAGGTATTTTCCTTCAGCAGGTAATTCGATTAAAAAACATTTTTATTTTTTTTTTAATTTATTTTCATTTCACATTTTGGCAAATTTTAAATAAATTTTTTTTTATAATATTTATTAAACTTGCTTTTGTTTTTTTTTTTTGTTATTTTTAGAATCTTTCATTTAGTTTAGCTACAATTATATTTTTAATTTAATAATTTTCTTTATTTTAATTGTAGATTTAAGAAAAAATAAATATTGTAATGGAATGTAGTTTAGAGAGATAATAAGAAAAATATGTGATCAAAATAAAAATAAATCAGATGCAAATCAAAATGCTATAAAAGAAAGTTGTACAAAATCAAATTTTATGAATTTTGTATTAAATACAGTTTTATTCTAACTAAAATGTAAACTTGATCTGAATCTGAACCATTGAGTGAATCTGAACCTCTGTTTATTTAGCAATTCAGTTGAGGAATGCGAGAGGCTGCAAATGCTCATCCACTACACACCGTGAAAATACCAATATGGTTCTAAACTGGTAATGGAAAATACGCTTATAGTGAGAAATTCTAGAATGTGAAATCGCATTTCTACACGCATTCCTTGAAAAGCATTTTCAAGAAGTGGTAGTTTTTATTGTTTTAATTTACAAAAATTCAAAGTGAACATCAGTAACATAGTTCGCAACTCTCCGTCGAACCGTTTTCAATATTCTATTTCTTTTTCTTCTTTCTAACTCTCCGTTTTCTTTTGCAAAAACCAACGGCACGAAAGTACAAAGGTTTCTCTGATCTAAGTTTTGGCTACTAATAATATAAAAAAAAAGTAAATAGTCAAGTAGATAAAAGGTCATAGATTTAAGTGAATTGTGTGATTTTGAAAATTCGATTCGTTTTCGATTAACCGTACAAATTTTTCGACGAAAATTCCAATCGAAATAAATTAATTCGCATTTGTTAATTGCAAAGAGTTTTATGTTCTCTTTATTCTGCAATTGAATATGTTTGATCACATCCACTATTACTTAGAGAACGAAGTCGTTGAAAACAGAAAAACTTTATTTTTTAAAGCTGAATATTCAATTAAATAGGAAGTTATCAGAATATCTACCATTATCAAGCAGAAATTTTTCCCTTCAAAATTTCTCTTCAGCAGGGACTCCGTGTGTATTTTTTTTTTTTAATTCTACGGAATAAAATTGGACATTTCTTCTGTTCTATGTTCTTGTGTTTGTTTTCGTTTTTTGTTAACAATTTCTTTATTTATTTTTAATAACAAATAATTTTTAAGTATAATTTACGTTTCAGTTTTAAAATTTATGCAGCAATTTTATAATTTGCTTAGTTTGATGAATTTCATATAATTTTTCATTTAATTATTTTTTGTGCAAAAAAAAATAAATTTTTAAAATTAGTTAATGAAATTTTTTAGAAAAATTCTGAAGCTATCAAATTTTGATTGGTTTAATTTTTGACAACTTCGTAAATTCTGCAGAAAACTTGTTTACAAGAAAAAGTAGGTAAAATGTACCCAAATTCTGTACAAATTTTTTATGTCGAAAATTATTTGATTTTTAGGTTATGTGTATTTTTTTACTTTAAGAATTGTTGGTCCCACATTTCTTAAATTTTTGATAAAAATTATAATTTTTAAGGTTTAATTGATATTTTTTCGATGATTTACTTTAAAACTTTAATGAAAATTACTTTTTACTTTAATAAAAAAAAAAAAAATGGCGCGTAAAACAACAGCAAAATAATTTACAACTTTTACAACAAATTTTTTGTAAATAGAAATTTCATTTTTGCATTTACGATTTTAAGCTGTCAATTTCGAAAAAAAAATTCTAATTTTGTCAATTATTATGTTGAAAACACAATCACGACGAATGACCAAAATTCGACCTTAGAGACACATTCACGACGAACTATTCGCGACGAATAAATTTTTGTGTTTTTGAAATTTCAAAATTTGTTTATAAAAAAAATGGAGGAAAAATTTTAAAAATAATTAATTTAAAAATTTTTTTATTTGAATTTGAATTTTAAAAATATTTATTAAAACAATTTTGACCATGACCAATTTATGTTGGTATCAATGAATGTCATTCGCATTCGTCGACGAGTAAAATAGAAATAGATCTATTTTTTTAACGGGAAATTTTGGTCATTCGTCGTGATTGTGTTTTCGATATTAGTATTAAAAAAATGTTATTTAAAGGGTAATACGTTTAAACCTTTACAAAATATCGAAAAGTTATAACAGTTATGACAAACGGTAATTTTAGTTATTACGGTAAACTTAAACGTAAAATTATCTCTAAAAAAATCGTGTATTTTTAAAATTTTATGACCTTATTTTTGTCTTTAAATAATTTTTTTGACAACCAGGTTCTGCGATCCTAAAGATTAACATTCAAATAAACTGAAAAAAAACCACGTTCGAATGATGGAGAGAAATGATATCACTTTTTTTTAAACTCATCATGTTGAGTTGAGTTAGGTGAATATTTACAAAATAAAAAAATCAGTTTATTTTTAAATTTATTATTTGCCAATTTCTTTTGTTATTTATCTTAGCGTTGATCAAACATGTCAGAAAGAGTTCTCTAAAACTTTATTAATAATTAAGAGTTTCTCTTCTTTTATTAAATAATAATTAAAATAGTTTATTAGAAAATTTACTGATACTTTTAAATTTCTGATCAGGACCAACATGGTTGTATTTCTAAAATAAAATAACTGATCTAAAAATTTAAACTTTAATTAATGTTCAGGAATATAAAAATTTTTATTGTGATTACAAAACAACATTTCTGATGGATTCATGACTTCAACTACGATTGGTATAACAACTGTAGAATAACTGTATTTTGCGATAAATTCAATTTAAATTTCAAATTTAGCATTTAGACCATTCTATTATTTTTATTTGATTACATACGAGTATTTCAATATTTAAATTTAAATTTTCAATTACTAAAAAAAATATTTATTAAAAATAATTGTTTTTTTTTTTTTAAATAAAAACAAAACAAAAAAAGATTCTTTCATTTTCATTATAATATTATTTCTTTCATAAATCAATCAATCTCCTACAGGATTTCTTCATTACTTATTTAGAGATTTTTGCGTACATAAAATATTTAAATTTGTAATTTAATAAAAATGAAAGAAATATTTAATTAAAATGAGTGAAAAATGAAATTAATTAATCTTTAATAAAAAATATAATTGTAAATAAAAAAATTAATATTAAAAATTTTTTTTATTACATTTAAAAATATTCCAGATGAACGTATAATTGAATATGATATTGATAAAATCTTATTTGAAGAACGTTCTGAATTCCAAAAAATTCAAATTGTTCACTCGAAAACATTGGGAAATATGTTGATTCTAGATGAACTTCAGAGTAAGTTAATTTATTATAAATAATGTATATATTCATGTTATACAATTAGTTCTAATTAATTTTAGATATCGCCGATATTGATTTAATTTACACTGAAACTTTAATGCAACGTGGCAAAGAAAAGTATGAAGGAAAGGAGATTTGTATACTTGGCGGTGGTGATGGTGCTTTACTCTATGAGTTACTTAAAGAGAAACCAAAATTTGTTGTTATGTTAGAAATTGACGATTTGGTAATGAAAGCATGTAATAAATATATGAATTCAATATGTGGTGATGTACTTGAAAAGCGTAAAGATGATAATTATGAAATAATTATTGGTGATTGTATGGATTATATGAAACGATTTATAAAACAAGAACGAAAATTTGATTATGTTTTTGGTGATTTAACTGACATTCCTATATCGGATACACCCACTGGTGAAATATGGGATTTTATACGTTCAATATTGGAGCATTCATTTCAAATATTGAAACCAGATGGAAAATTTTTAACTCATGGTAATGGTAGCAGTTGTCCTGAATCATTACGAATGTATGAGGATCAATTGAAATTATTAAAGCCACCGGTTAAATTTACAACTGCAAAAGCATTTGTACCATCATTTATGGAAGAATGGGTATTCTATCAAGTCAGTTTGGCATGACCGTCTCAAATGAAGAAAATTGATTGCAATTGTGCAGAACAGCACCAAATTAAAAATAAAATAAAATTTGCCATAAAAAATTTTCTTCTAGAATCATTTGTTAATGATAAATTGAAATTTTTAAATCATTGTTGGAGTTTATATCATTTAATGATATCCTAGTATTGTTTTTTTTTTCTTTATTCTTTGGTATTAAATAATAAACTTATTTACTTAAAATTTTACTTAGAAAATAAAAATAAAACAAAAAAAAAAAATTAAAATTTTCATTTTAATAATGATTTAGTGTTCATTAATTCTAGAAGAATTTTTTTTTTTCTTATTATGTTAATAAGTTTATTATAAAACAAAAAATTTATTACAAGAAAAAAAAAATTAAAGAAAGTATTTTCAATTTTGTGTTCCTTAATTTAATTTTATGTTATAAGATGAATTTTGAAAAATTTTAATCCAAATGATAAATAAAAGGCATAAATATTTTAGAGAAAATTGTTGTTTTATTATTGAAACATGGTAAATATTGATGGTAAGTATTAATCGGATGGTTTTGAAAATAAATTGAAAAATTTACTATAGTAAAATTATCCAAATACAAAATTTCTATAAAAAAATATATTTCAATAAAGTGAAACATTTAATTATTAAATTTAAATTAATATAATTACATCCCATATGACAAGTTTTTGAAACAGACAATTCAACATGGTAGTACCTAAAATTTATGATTTAAGAAAACCACCTAAAATGGATTTTATGTATGAGATCAGTCAGTTCGTGAATTAATACTCTAATAGCACCTATTATAACTAAAACATCGATAAACCAACTCGAGTACTCATGTTTGCTTACGATGACGTCTGAATAATACTACATGTGATTCGTATAAGTACATACAAGAGGACGAATGCATAACAGAGAATATGTAAAATACAATATATTTTTTTAAAAATTAAAGACGAAATTAAAGATAAAGTTTATGATCAATGATTATGACCAAAAGGTCGAAACACGTGTCGGAATAAAATAATTCTGTAAAATTAAAAATTAACAATTAATTTTTTAAAAAATGTTTATTAAATTTCACCAAGAGTGTACAAGTGAAAGCATAAAAGCTATACAATATATTGTTTTACAAAAAAGATCAACAGTTATTTGTACTCTTCCATATTATAATTTTTTAATAAATAGACTTAGAAATAAAATTAAGTACCTACATGTTTTTTAAGTGGTATTTTTAATTAATTTTCTTTTTCATAATTTAGACTGATCAACCAGATAACGGTTCATGGTCATTCTATTTTTACAAGTTCGAATAAATTTCACTACATATATTATAGTTGAACACTGGTTTCAGACTCGAATAAAACAAAATATTTTATGAACCTCCAGTTATACAAGAAAAATAAAATAGAGATAAATTATTTTCGTGTACGATAAAATCGAAAGAAAATACACTTTTTAGATTTTTTAGTAGATTGGGTTGAGGCTAGCTGGATAATTATAGGTCATTATGTATTGAATTAAAATGGATTGAAATCAAAATTTAAAAATTATATCCACCTAAGTCGGTATGTATTTTTCTTTCGACCTAGCAATCGGAGGGAGTCTATTTCTACACAAAGATATCCACAAATACACATGGACAACACCAAACGGGATCTCAAGAAATCAGATAGATCACATATGCATCAGCAAGAAATGGAAACAATCAATGTTAGATGTGAGAAATAGAAGGGGAGCAGATATACACAGCGATCATGAATTACTAACTGGGGACTTCAGAATGAAACTAAGCCAACAAGGAAGAGGCAGAAGAAATAGAAAGAAGAAAATAAATATAAACAACTTAAAAATCCGCAAGTAAGAGCTGACATAGTTACGGCGTTACGAGAAAATGTTAGAAATAATAGAGAATACACTTGGGAAGAGATTCTGGAAATTTACAACCAAACAAGCGAACAAAATCTTGGAATTTCACAACCACAAAGAAAAATCTGGATAACCGATAACACATGGGCCTTGATTAAAAGAAGAGGTGAAATGAAGAAAATGATAAACAACAGGATGGCATCAAGAAGAGAATATGAAGAAATAGCGAAAACAGTAAAAAGAGCAGAAAGAAGAGATAAAAGGAAATTTCTACAAAATTTAGCAGGAGAAGCAGAAAAAGCAGCACAGCAACATAACCTGAGAGAATTGCATTGCATAATCAAGAACTTAACAAACCAGTCGGAACAACAAAACAAACCAATTAAAGATAAAAATCGTGCGCTCATCACAAACTTAGAGGATCAATTAAAGAGATGAGAGAACATTTCCAAGAACTGAGCAACGAAGAAAGTACAAATAATGAAGCAGACATAAGAAACAGAGACAATGCAAATATCTACCCAACTGAGGGACTGCCAATATCTACTCAAGCTCCAAATATAGAAGAAATCAAAGCTATAATCAATATCCTGAAGCACAACAAAGCAACAGGTGAAGATGGAATTCCAGCAGAAATAGCCAAACTGGACCCTGACTTATTCGCAAAAACAATTGAACCCCACATCAGGAAAGCATGGATAGAGGAGAATATACCACCATCATGGAAGAAAGGAATGATTGTCAAGATACCTAAGAAAGGAGACTTGGCAAATTGCAGCAACTGGAGAGGAATCACGGTTCTAAATACTATTCATAAGATAATAGCAATTATTATAAAGAAAAGATTAGAAGAAGTACTAAAACCAATACTACGGAAAGAGCAGGCAGGTTTCAGACCAAACCGAAGCTGTGTAGACCAGGCAAATACTTTACGGGTCATAGTTGAACAATCAGTAGAATGGAATGCCCCACTATATCTACTATTCATAGATTTTAAGAAAGCATTCGACACAGTCAAGAGATGCGCAATATGGAGAACACTTACAAAGAAGGGAGTTCCTGAAAAAATCATCAACATCATCAAAGCGATGTATGAAGATGCAGAGACAACAGTTCAACACAGAGGTAAGATCAGTGATCCATTCTACACCAATATAGGAGTTAGACAAGGATGTCCACTATCTCCACTTCTGTTCAACACAATACTAGACGACATTCTAAGAGAAGTTTGCACTGGAATAAACGGAATAGAATGGGATCTCTTCGGAAACTTAGAAGACTTATATTACGCAGATGATGTATGCCTCATATCAAGGGATCAAAGGGACCTACAGAACCAAGTCAACAGATTACAGGAAGAAGCAAAGAAATCGGGACTGGAATTAAATATCGAGAAAACCAAAGCAATGAGGACAAACAATAGTTATAGTGAGCCAATAACAGTGAGTGGACAACAGATAGAATACGTAGAAGAATTCAAATACCTGGGGAGCATTATAACATCAAGAGGAGGTGCAACAGAAGATGTCAACAGCCGTATAAATAAGGCAAGAAGAACATTTGGGAGCCTAATGAAGATATGGCTGAGCAACCAAATATCGAGAACAACAAAGCTAACAATATTCAGAGCATGTGTAAAGTCAACATTAATATATGGCAGTGAAACATGGCTCACTTCGGTCAGAATCAAACAGAAGCTACAAGTATTCATCAACAAGTGCTTGAGAATTATATGCAGAATATTCTGGCCGGCAAGAATTAGCAACGAGGATTTATGGATGATAACTGGAGAAGAACCTATCAACAGACAGATAAATAGGAAAAAATGGAAATGGATAGGTCATACACTAAGGAAATCAGAAAGTGATATAGCAAGAAGAGCTCTAGAGTGGAATCCACAAGGACAAAGAAGACCCGGCAGACCATACAACACATGGAGACGCACAATCGACCAAGAATTAACAGTCAACAATTATACCTGGGACGATATTAAGGAAGTAGTACTCAACAGAGAGGAATGGAGGTTCACTATCGAAGCCCTATGCTACCACGCGGAGTAATAGGAGAAAAAAAAAAAAAAAAAGTCGGTATGTAGATTTGGTAATATTAACAATAACATATATTGTTTAGCCATCTCAGGACCATTATCATATGGGAAATTTTATGTTACTCTTGCAACGAGTAACAGTTTGTTGTGGCATCACACTTTCTAGTTCATACTTAAAAAGAGAGAATTACATTTGAACAGAAAATAGACAGCATAGCGTCCACATCTGTATCTAATAATTAAAATTTATCTCAACCTTCTTGAGTAGATTAGTAGAAAAATAAAAAAATCTAGTGCATAAATATAGTAAGTATTTTTTAATAATTTATGAATTAAAAGTCGAATTTCCTTTCACTAGTCATTTATTTTTATTGCGCAAATATCGTTCGGAAGCAACTTACTTTTTTCATCAGTTTTTGCGAGGCAATAATAGACAATAAAAAATCATTAGTAGGCTCATTAGTGTAAATAATGGACAATAAAAAATATGTTTGTATTATTAACATTTCGACTACCATCCTTTATGATCTAGCCATTACATCAATGTTGTTATCTTAGTGGCTAGAGATACTTATTTCCTGGTAAAATTTTGTTTAAATTGATTTTTTTACGATATTTATCTTACGAGTATGCTGTCTTATTTTGTTAAATATCCATGATCGTTCTGAAATTTTTATACATCAAATATTCATGATTTTCTCTTTTTTATTTTTTGTACAGGTAAATAGGTATAAAAATAAAAAAAATTAAATTTGGTTTTTAATCAGTGATATTTATTTTATTGAGTTAATTTTTTTATATTCTTTTTTAATGAATAACATAAACATAAATGTTTTTATTTGGAATAATTAATATAATATAGTTTTTTAATAAGTTTTATACATAATACATACTTTATGTATATATACATTATGTTCTTAAATTATATATTTCATATTAAAATAAAAACTATTTTGTTTTTGTTCTGAATTTAACTAGTGATATTTTAACTAGAGAAAACAACTTTATGTAAATAAATTTATTTAATAAATAATTGAAATTGTGTCATAGAACACATGTGAATGTGATGAAGTAAGATGTGATAACTTTTGTTTAATATGTATGTAAAATTGTACTTTAAAGTACACATTGTACCTTAAGTGTATTATTAATGCTTTGGTAAACTTTTTGTAATTAATTTAAATACTAATAAATATTAATATTGTGATTAAAGGTGAAATAAAGGAAGGCATTTTTTATTTTTTTTGTTTTCCTTTTAGACTTTAAATATATTTGCAACGTTTTTTCTTTTTTTAATTTCAATAAATTTTATACTTTTTAAAATATTTTAATTTATTCCGATTTTGAATAACAAGTTTGATGTTAGTTTTTATTATATTAAAATAACAATTTACATTTTGTTCATTTCTTATTAAAGTATTTTATTAAAAATTTTTGTTTTCGAATACTACTAATTAATTTCTTTTTTTTTATATAAATAAGTATGAATTTATTTATTTACATATTCAGTGTTTTAAGATTCATAAGAGAAGTTTCTTGATTATGATTATGATTTTCACTAATATAAAGATGGTTTTTTTTTGTTTTTGAATATGTGATTATTTAATGGTAAATATTGCAATAGCAATATTTGAGTTTATATAATATATACATATTTAATTTTAAAGTTATTTAAACTTTAGGTTACATTTAAAGATGATTTTATAAATTTTTAATAAATTGGTATTTAATATTTATTAATTATCATAATTAATGGATTAATATAGTAATTTTAAGTCTTTAATTACTTTTTGGACTTTTTGAATAATTATATACTCCTAATTTAAATAAAATAATATTTTATATCTATGACTATTAAGTCTTACATTAAAACAGAAAATTGTAAATAATATTTTGTTTTTAAATTTATTTTTCAAAATATATCTTTGAATGATTTAATTTTCTCATAACTGCTATTATAGCTCAAATAAATATTAGGAATGACTGAAAGCAAGAATGAGAAAATGTTTGGAGAAAAAGTATACAAGAATGTTTGGGGAAAAAGTATATTGTAGAAGTATATTAGTATATGTATGTCTTGTACTATTTAATTTAATATGGAATAAAATTTCAAATGAATGGAAATTGAAAATCACATAAATATATTTTTAAAAGCTTTGATTCATTTTATATGATCTATACTTCCAAATTTCTTTCACAATTAAATTATTTATTAATTTAACTTGTAGAAGCATTACTTTTACCACAAGTACTGGTAACTGTACCACTTTGAATTTTACTTAATTCTAATATTTCTGAATTTAACATAGGTTCAATTTCAGTTTCAGATATAATTTCAGCTAACCATTGTTCAATTTGTACTGGTCTACCTTGTTGTTTATTAGTACCATTACCATTAGAATCATCTTCATTCTTTTCCAAAATAATTTTTAAATTTTCCAAATTTTTTAATAATAGTTTCTTTTTTATTTTCGATGAATTACTATTTCTAGTTGTTGTACGCGAATTATTATTTGTAATTGGTGTTGTTAATGTTGTTGATGATTCGCCAGCACTAAGTTGCAGTTCTTCAACATGTATTGGATCAATATAATTATTATTATCAATATCATTGCTTATATTATTGTGTAAATGAGCATGAGCTTTAGCATGTTGGTGCTGTTGTTGTTTTAAAGTATTTTTTATTTCAGCAATTAAACGATTATAAAATTCACAATTAACAAAATTTTCGTTATCTTTTGTTGTCGTTGTACTTGTTTCATTTAATGTTGTATTATTATCAGAATTTTCTGATATCATATCATCATTTTCTGTATTTTCACCATTTTCAGTTACCGAATATATTTGTTGTGATTCAGCAATAGAATCATCAACATCATTATTATTTTGTTCACTTTCTGATGTATTTTGATTAACATTCATTAAGTCTTTATTAGCGCAATTTATTGTTAAACTTGATATATTTTTTAAATTTATAACACCATTACAATTATTTATTGTAATTTTTGGTTTAAGTTTTAATGATTTTCTTTGTGTTTTTGATTCTATTGTTGTTTTTGTTAAATTGGTTGTTGAATTGTTTGATGATACAATAGTTTTAAGTTGACTAATTGGAGTAATTGATTTTGGTTTTTCATTTGATGCTGTAGCGTCTTCATCTAAAAATAATTAATTAAAATTCATATAACACAATTTTATATTATCAATCATCAATTTTCAACTATAATAATAAATTGTTCTATTTTTTTTACAATGTATAATACTACGAAATTAATTTTCCATGAAATTTCTATTTTAAGATTACATAAAAAATATATATATATATTTTTTTTATTATAAATATCCTTTTAAATATATTAAATAAAAATATATGTAACTAACATACATAAAAAATTTCATAAACTTTTGTTTATTTTTACCTTTATCCAATTCTAATGGTTGTAAAACATTTGATGATTTGTCAATTAATTCTTTAGCTTCATTTAATGTAATATTTATAACAGATTCATTTAAATTAGAAACATTTTCCGTTATATATTTTCTATTGTTAGAAAAATCTATGAAAATTTTTTCTTCTTTATTTTCAATATTATCATTTAAATATGTTGTAGCATAAATATTTTCATTATCATAATCAATATCATTACCACCACCACCACCATTACCAGTTCTATTTGTGGTACTTGGTGTTGTAACCGTAAAATTTGTCATTTTTGTTACATTTTCTAAACATTTAACCATTGTTGGTGTATCGTGTTCAGGTTCATCTTCATTTATATAAAGTAAATTTGTAAAATTAACATTAACATTTTCAAGGTTGAATTTACCAAAATTTCTTATTAAACCTAAAATAATTTCACTATCGGATATAAATTTTATTTCATCAATATCATTGTTTCTATTGTTGTTATAACTTCCATTTAAATTATTCAGGTCATGAGTGGTGCAAATTGTGGTGGCAATGTTATTTTTATTGAGATAGGATTGATTTGAATTACAAATAACATCAAGTTGTCTCATTAAAAGTTGTTCACGAACATTTATTGCTTCACGAATTTTATTAAATTCTGATTGAACATTTTTTTGCAACTAAAAATTAAATAAAATAATAATTTCATTTCAAATTTTTCTTTTTTTTTGATTAATATTATTCTAAATTTCTTAAAACTTACATTTTCTAATGAAAAATTCATTTTTTCATTTATAAAATTACCCCTTCCCCAAATGAAATTGATATATACAAAATAAATTTTTTTGTAAAACAAATTTTTAGACAATTTTCAATACACCTGACTACTGATTTCTATAAAGGACAGCAGTTGACTGCGTTGCGTAAAAAAAAAAACTGACAGCTGATTTTTGTTTTTTCTTCTGCTAATAAAAATTATTTTTCATTTTGCTGTTATCTTTTACTGAATATATAAACATAATAACCCACAAAACAAATTGAACCAACAGGTTATTTTTATAGGAAATGAAATGGAATCTTTCTTATTTATTTCAAAATATTAATATGATTAAATTTAAACAAATTTCTTATAAATACATCAATATTTTCATTGTTTGTTTTTATTCATAACAACAATTATGTTAAATTAAGATGGTATTCATACAAAACAAATAAATTTTAAAATAATTTTTAATGTAAATGTTACTTTACAAAAATTTCCCATAAATTTCCATAATTTATTGTTTATGATGTTTGTTGGGTGAAATTGCACGGCAAACTTTTTGAGTTAAATTATTTTTGACATTCGTGTTGAGTCTTTCGGTGAGATGTGTGGTTATTTTAAAGATTCTTGTATCTTTGATTTCGTTGATTAAATTTAATTACTACATATTTCAAATTAAGTTGTTGTGATTTTGGATTGAATAATATTTTTTAGATTAAATCGCAGTGCAGTGAATATTTTAAAAAAATTTAAATAAATTACTAAAAATTCTTAATAAATATTAAAATATAGCATAAAGTTGTATAAAATAATTTTAAAAGAAGAAATAGAAATTGTTAGTGTATTTATTATATATAAAGTGTATTTTTAAATATATACATATATCTAAATATAAAAATTTACGTGCATATAAATATATGTATAAAATGTAAAATTATAAGAAAAGTGCAATTCGATTAAAAAGAAAGAAAAAGTTTTTGATAAAAGTGAAACAATTTTATTACAATTAATTTGTAAATTTATTTATTGTGGAATTTTCATTTTTTTCCTTTTTTCTCACGGATACATATATAAATTTGTCCTAACTACTAATTGGAATATTTAATTAATACTTATAAAAAAAGGAAAAAGAAAAAATTTAAAAAAATTAAATAATATTTTTTTAGTTAAAGAACCACAGGTAGGTTATTTGGAAAAAAAATTATAATTTTAATCATAATAATGTATAAAAATATATATAATATAGTAGACAAATTTTTATCATATAACATTTAAGTACAAATATGTCTGTTAATAATATAAATTTTAAAAGTATAATATATAAATTTGTGTACATGTATACATAATAAATGATTCAGGTGAATCACACCAATGCATTCTTCGATCATTTTAAAAGAGGTGAATAAAATCTAAAAAAATATAATGTACTTAATATGTACACATATTTTGGTAGCAATATTAAATTAGGGTTATTTACTTCTCAATTGAGGTCATGAAACAAAAATTTCATCGAGAAGGCTTTGAAAAAAATTTGAATTTTTAACTTACTGCAGTAAATAATTTTTTATGTGTGGTTTTGTAATTGTGTTGTTATTTATGTTTTTTTTATTTTTATTAAAAGGGATAACTAATATAAATTTCAATAAATTTCAATAAAATTTTAATAAAATAAATAAATAATTTTTGTATATTTGAAATCAATCTATAAAAAAATAAAAAAACAATTCTAATTTCGCAAAAATTAGTTTGTTTTGGTTTTAATATTTTTTACTTACTCAAGTATATATATATATATAGGTCATTATCATTCGATTCCAGGTAAACATTACTTTAGCTTTCAAATTTTGAATTTGATAACTGTAAAATATTTCATAATAAATAATTTTTTTTAGTATAAATACATACATTAATAGTAATTAAATGTTAAATATTAACTTACCTTTGAATTGAATGAAAGTAAATTTATTATTATAAATAAATACTTTACATATTTATACCTAAATCAATTTAAGTATTTACTTTAATTTTATTTGCTATTCATAATAATTGAGTTTTTTTTTCAATTTGTGTGTCACCAGTCACCACAAAAAGAAAAAAAAATACAACACAATTTTATTGAAGTTTTTATTGCTTTTATTTTTAATTGTAGAATAACTAAAATATAAAACAGAATATTTTTTTTTTTTAGATATTTGCATTAATGAAGTTGTAACTACAAAATTATATGTAGTTAGAGTATTAAAAAACAACAATAAAAAAATAACAAAATATTTGAATATAAAATACAAGATTAATGCATTTGGCAATATTTTTTACTTGTTTTGCAGGATTATATGCAGATCATTTAAAATATATATTATTTATGTATAATTAATTATACATAGATTTGAATTTATATGCAAATTTAAAATATATATATGGTATCATCAATTCAGATTTATTTCAGACCTCAACCTAGATCCATTTAAAATATTCTTATTTTATTGTACATACCTACTTATATAACTTATTTATAATGTTTTATTTGTAGAATACAATTTGTCAGAGTCGGATCGCAACTGTATAAACCAGAAATTTATTTAACAAGAAATTTACATAAATAGTTAACTAAATACATTATTTTATTTGTGTGTCTAGTTAGTTAGTTGTGAAAGAAGGAGATAGCCACATTTATTCGTTGGTGCTACAACGAAACGTGGAAACGTGGTGCAACACTTCATAAGTCCTAGAATTATCTGTATACTGATAAGTCCTACACAACTTTGTATTCTTTTGAGCACTAATTTTTATGTAAACTGAAAGACAAAAAAGTACATTTAACGAAAACAAATGTTCATATACCTTAAACACTTATTGTAAGTATTGTATTGTGCAATACTTGGCTAAAGTAGAAAAGATTTTGTAGTTATTTTGGTAGTTAATTGCTATAAGTATTTATTTGTATATAAAACAAAAATTTAAAACAGTAGTTAACTGTTTTTTTTATATTATAGTTAAGTAACCTACATTAGTGAAAAGTAAATAGTTAAACTAAAAAAAAATTTCTTTTAGAATTGTTGTAGGTATTTTACTTTACTTATTAAATTTTATTCTCAAAATAAGTATTTCACGTGTTGCTCTCTTATTGTAAATAATTTTTCTTCATAACAAATTCCTTTTTATTTTATTTTTAAATTTTTATTTTCTATTTTGCATTGAAATATATATATTATTTATATATATATATATATATATATATATATATACATATATCATTATATTATATATTAAAATATTTTACAATGAGAAAAGAAATGAAACAATTTTTTGTAACTAATTTTCAGAATTCATCTTACTTATACCCCTAATGGCCCAATAGGGGTTAAAGGATCTAATGCTTTTTATAATTTGATATATTGACACCAGAATTGATCAAATAATTTATATTTTAATAAATATAAGATGAAGCTGATAGGTAGGTAGATAGTTTGATGACATAAAAATACAAAATCGAATAGAGTCCAAGTCCACTTTCATCTATGAACCACTAATAAAATAACTGTAAAATGAAGTTGACTGTTACAAACTACTTACATAGTATATACCTATCTACCGACTTGACCAAAAAAGAAAAGAAAAAATTTAGTACTACTTAAGGTGGACTTTAGCCGGCCAACATTTTAAGATTTTAAATATTTTGTTGGCTCTAAAAAGGGAGATAACAGGAAATGAAATTATTTTATATGAGAATTTAAAATTGGGAATATTTTCAAAAAATTATATATACTTATATATATATACCTATAATATAATTAGATATATATTTATACTTTATAGTTATATATACTTAACTAGCTATTTCCTTTTTTTGTTTTTCCTGACTCGAAATCGTTTTCATATTCGAGTCAGGTTGAAATTGTATTAAGTATACTTAATTCCGATTTCCAAAAATCTCCATTGCATTTTTCTTCACTAAAAATTACACAAAAGAATTTAACTAGGTATTGGTACTTAAGTAGGTACATAAAAAAATTATTTACTTTGATCAATTTTACCTTCTAATTTCTTCTTCACTCATTAATTCACAATACTTGTAGACTTTAATTTAATTATTTTAATTTAATTATATATTTTTAATTTAATCTTTGTTTCTTCTTTTATTTTTTCAATTGAACCAAACAAAATTTTTTTTGTTTTTTGTTTCGTTTTTGACTTAAATTAATGCAAAATTTATTTGACGTTTGCATGCATTTGATGTTCAAAGTTGTTTTGGAATTTATGACAAGAGCATGTGATAGTTTTAGAATTTTAAATTTAAAATTTTTTTTAAAGAATTTAAAAACCTATACTTGAACTACTCTTTATTATATATAATTATATACTTAATCAGACATGTCATAATAACTTACATACTGTATTTTAACCTTCGTTACTCCATGTAACTCTATTACTCCACGTAACTCTATTACTCCATGTAACTCTAGATGTCCTTATGTAAATTTTATATTTTTTCCAAATACCATACATAAGTACATATTTAGTTATTATGGATAGAATGATGAAAACAATATAATGATGACCCGATACAATGTAAAATTTATTAAATTAACCATTTTGGTACCCTGAAAATATAAAAAAAAATTCTGTACAATTCCGTTCACTATCATTGCCACTGTCAGTTTTCATTAAAATGAATGTATTTGTTGTTGTTTGAAAATAATAAAAAAAAGTTAAAATGCTCTGAGAGGAGAACGACTTTTTCGATTTCAATCGTTCCGAGTTTCATATCCAACGTTTCTAATCTTAATGTCAAAATGTACAGCATAACCATGATAAACACAGATAAAAGTGTATTAGACGTATTAGAGAAGCAACATTTGAATTTTACTACCCTTATCATGATTCTCGAATCGAACGTATAAGTAGACGAATTCGCTGTCATACGATCATGATTAGCGAAGCGAACTTAATACGTTCGACAATTTGTCGAATGAAAAATTTAGGTGACAACCGTAAAACAAAAATAAAAAAAAAAAAAATTTTTTTTGGTTAATATTTCAAAATAAATATCTTTAAATTTTTTTTTTTTTTTGTTTATATTTCAAAATAAATATCTTTAAATTTGTTTATGAAATTTATTAGCACAAAAAAATACAGTTTCTTTCTTTTTATTTACTTTTCAATATTTAATTTTCGAGTGTTAAGTTAGCAACGACTTTTCCACAGCGAATGAATTTATTCGCGAATTATGATCACATTTACGCGAACGTTCGACATGCATATTCGATTCGAGAATCATGATAAGAGTATACATTTGAATTAAGGCATTTAATAATAAAAACATAACTACCTATCTATTCTTCCTTAAAACGAACCAAACAAATAAAAAAAATGCTGCACTTTCTAAAAAATACTTTTTATTATTATTTACGTTTCACTTCCACTTGTGACATAAATCACAATTCTCAGTTTTCGCCATCTGTAAACTTTTTCATTCAAAACTGAACGTGTAGACACTTCTCAGTTTTAACTGACAGGGAAAACCGACTGAATAACAGAGCGTCTAGACGCCGCCAATAAAATGTTTCGATATGCCGGTATGATCTTATAAGGTTTTTGTTAGTTTTGTCAGTACTTATCATAGCGGGAATAAGTAAATAAAACTTGATGAAACTTTTAGCAAAACATTTTTTTTAATCATTTTTTTTAAATAAGTATTTGTGTGCAAGAAGGAAATACAATTTCAAAGTTATACAAAATAAAAATGGTAATAAAACAGAAATAAGTAGGGGATGACTAATACTTTACATTTACATGTAAAAAAAGTAAAACAAAGAAAGGTGCCATAGATATCGGTATTAGTTACTACCGTATTTACTAAAAACACTATTCAGGGTTATATTTCAGCATTTTTAAATGACTACAAAAACCTTAAAAGTTAAATTTTATAGTCGTTCTCCTCTTTTTTAATATTTTGTACTAAAATCTTTGCTGTCATGTAATAATGAATTGCTGTCAAATCATTTGCTGTTGAATTCTAATACATGAGCATATAGAAATTTTTCTATATAAGTATGTATACTTGACATATTTCACATAAACTGAAGTTAAGAGTTTTTAGTAATGTATTTAGTAAAATATGTGATTTTGAAGTCAGCGTAATTACGCTAACGACGGTAATTTAAATACTTTTTTAATTTTAAACTTTACTTTGCCATTTCCCTTTCGAACTGCTACGAAATATTGTTTACGTATAATTATGTGTGTATTGAAAAATTTTTAAATACACAAATTGGCGGACTGGGTTGCATTTTGTTTTGTTTGGGGTTGGGGTTTCGAACAATTTTTAATATAGAAATATTTTAAAAATATTTAATTTATTTATGGTAAGTGCTGCTGTAATAGATACCCAATTTCGGACAATTAATATTTTATGATATGTCAATCAGATTATATCCGAAAATCTTACTTAAACAACGAAAATGTCATTACCATGCTTGTTCTCACATCTACTTAGCTCTAAATAATTTCAATTATCTATCATAGCAGAAAAGATATTATTAAAAGAAAAATTTAATTATGATATAGAAAGCGCAACTTTAGATTTACTTAGATATAATAAAAAAAAAACTAATTTTGTTGCTCAAATACAGCTTATTTGTCATTTCCGTGGTTTCCCGTGCGTTCATGGGAATTACAACAAGCGCAAGGAAATTACTCTTAAACAAAATCTGTTCTAATTATGACTCCACGGAAGCAACTTGTAGAAAAAAAATAGGTGGATAACCAATATAAGAAACAACAGAAATAATAAAGCTTTGTTTAAAAAGCTTTGTTTCTTAGAACAAAGTAAATCACCATCATCTCCTTTAAATAAGTCACTAGTTGTTTCTGTATCTTCTGTTATGTAAAAAATATATCACATATTTCAGAATGGATAACATCTTTGTAGTGGACCGACTTAAACTTTCTAATTTAGCACAACTCCCTGCAATATCCATACCTTTGATCCAGTTTGACGCATCAAATAAAAGTCTATTTGAATAAGTTAAATAACGAAACATCCCCAGGTCCCAATAATATTCCGGAAATAATTTAAAAAATATGGTCTGAATCATTCGCTTATCCACAGTCAATTTTATTTAATATAAGTCTCTTGAACACGGAATATTTCCACAATTTTTTGGAAATATGTCTACATTAAACCATTTCATAAGAAGGGTGCAAAAAATGATATCGCAAACTATCGTCTAATAACTAAACTGTCATGTTCTACGTTTAGCTGGCTTCCACACTAAATGTTTCATTTATTAAACAAACAAGAAAGTGATTTCCCTGATATGTATTGTAATTTTAGTCCTGTATATTTGTCCTTTCTGTATATTTGTCCTTTCCGTGCCAAGTTGTTATTCCCGTGAAAACAAAAAGTTCTTAAAAATGTTAAAATAAACTGGTCGTTTCTAAGAACGTACTAATTTTTGAGTTATCAAACGGAATAAACAAAAAAATATTTAAAATTGATTTTTCTAGCATTTTGTCATTTTGATGTCTGAAATATCAACCTTTTGAAATATAGTTACTTAGTCAAATTAATGGCTCAATTTTTCTACAAAATTATTTTAAACAGCTGTGGCTAATGTTGATTACTTATTTTCTTCAGCTCAATATATTATAACTAATTACTTATAGCTTACATAAAGGTGTTTAAAATGCACTTTTATTTAAGCTATAAGTAATTAGTTATAATATATTTTACCGTTAATATGTATTACCGCATTATATATTAACTACTTACTTATATTTATTTATTATAATAACTACTTACAAATTTATTTATCAATTATCTTAACAATTTAATTAAATTACTTGGATCAAATGTTACCCTATCTCTAACCCTAACTATATTAACTAAGAGTATAGTTAAAATATAAAACTAGAAAATATTAAAATTACAAACTATAAGTACTTACTAGCTATATGAATTGTAATTATAAATCTTAATTGTTGCACATATAATTTTTATAACACTGAATTTCACCATAACTATATTGACAGTATAGTAGTATAGAATAATATAATAATATAAGTAATATTAATTTTCTAACACTTTCAAATACTTCAAAACAAAACAACATGGAAGTTCTTACATAATTTTCATTGAAAAAAGCAAAGCAAAAGAGTTTTTATTTGTATATAAATAATTTGCTAGCTATCTCATCAAAAAATAATAAAAGTCTATGCAAAAGTAATTTTATATTTATTTCCAAAGATAACATAACTTAAATACTACTTAACTAGTTAGTTATACTTGTATAGTTTTTTTTTTGTTTCATATTCCCGTTGTTTTCTTAGTCATTGCGTTTTGTCATTTGTGTATTATAAAAGTTATGATGGTATCTAATCGAAAAAAAAAAATGATTTTTCATCATTGAGTTGTAGATATTAAAAAACATGAAAAAAAAAAACTTAACGCAAATAAACTTACGAACTTGAACTTTAAATATAAATATAATCATATCTATTTAATATAACTATATATATATATATATATATATACATGTACATTACAGAGTAGATTTATATAGGTATATATATAGTTATAATAAGTTCATATAAAATCATTATTTATTTTTTTATTAATTTATTTTTATACTTTTTTTTTTTTTTTGCAAATACGAGTACAAAAGCTTTCGGATTTTTTCCTTTCCTTTTTTTTTTTATCTATTACATACAAATAATGTTTATAATATTTTAGTGTTAATGTTTGTAATACATTTTTTTTATAGTTGTTCATGAACTAGAACATAAATTACATCAAAATATACAGTACCTAACTATGTATGCGTATGTTCAACATGATTTTGAATAATGTTAAAAATAAATCGTAAAATGCCCATTGCTATCATGAGTGTAATGAAATGAAGTGAGAAAATCAAAACATTAAATACATTTTGAAATAAATTTAAAATTTGAATTATTTGATATAAGAAGTATATTTTTAATATTAAATATCAAAATAAATAGTCACAAAATAATAATTTTTTAGTATAAAATATAATTTTCATTGATTCTTAAGATTTTCGAGATATTAAATAAAATTCTAGAGTGCTCGAGCCATAACGATATGTCGGGTAAACCATTTTCTTCGTGTAACAAAATTTTTCGGGAAATCCCAATCTCTAGTTATAGTTTCAGTAGTGTGTTAACATGTATATTTAAATAATTATTGTAGCATATTCTCACTTAAGCAAAATCTACTAGATTTGTCAAATGTAGATTTAAGTAAGTTTTTTCACTATGTTTAAAATATTTTGATCGACATTTACTTGACTGTAGAAAAATGTTGTCTTCCCACAATTCAACCAATTTCTTCATTCTGATTTTGAGGTAGATTTAAACAAAAATTTAGCAAACTTTGGCAATACAAAATCTACATTTCATTGTATGGAAAATAGATGAAACTAAATTTTGATGTAATGGGCCTTATTGTGGTAAACGTACGGCAAACGCGACGTGTGATTCTTTGTATTCACTTCACTTTGAATTGCTATTGTTAAAAACGCGTGAATATTTTTAATTTGAAAAATTTTCGAAATCAAAGTGATAGTTAAACGTCAAAAACATATGTATGTATGTTATTTCAAAGTTAAATTATTCTAAAAATTGTTTTTAGTTGAAAAAATAGTTATTGAATTAAATCAACGACAAATTAGATCAAGGATCGCTGAATCTTTTGTAAATTTGGACAATAATTAAAAATAAAAACACAAATATTTTAAGAAATTCATATTTTTATATTATAAAATAGGCAAAACAAAATATAAAATTTAAAATGAATTCATAAAAATCTTAAATCTAATATAAAATCACAAATGCCTCCTTGGCTAGAAAATAAAAAGTCGAATTAAATATTTAAATCTTAAACAATTTCTTTTTTTAATTTTAATTTTTCTATTGTTAATTTTTCTATTTCTAAGTTATGACGCCTATTTTCAGCCATATTTTCTATTTTGATATCACATATTTTGGACTGCAGTTCCTTATTTTTTTCTAGTGCTCTTCTCATGCTGCAACATATTTCTTCATTGTTTTTCTTTATTATTGCGGGTAAGTTTTTTATTTCTTCAAGCAAATTTTGCTGAATATTTATTTGTTTTCGATTAAAACCGATGGTCTTGTATCTTCTGTTCGAGGTCTACTTAATGTCCTAATTGATGGTCTGGAAGATGTGAATAATGGTGGTACAGCAGCTGAACTATCAAATGTAGCATCAGTTTCAACATCTTCTGGTTCAGTTTCATTTAACCCACACGGTTTTCCAATTATACCTGTAATGGTCTCATTTAAGATGTTATGATGCAGAACTGATGTTACTTCATCTTCTATTGGTGTTAATTTGATCTTTTTATTTAGACCACCACCAGTTGCAGTTGATTCTTTCTTATTATTAACTAATTTTTTTTTTATAAATGCTTTATAATCGGTCCATACCTAAAACAAATCAATTAGTATATTTTTGTAATACCAATTCAACGCGTTTCGCGTTTCGATTGCGTTTACGTTTACCACAATAAGGCCCAATATAATTTAATTTTTTTCAAATCATAAACTATAGATTTAATTTACTTTATGTAATTCTTTGGTAATGAAATGTAATTCATTGTTCCTTTTATTATTAATTTTTAGAAAAAAAAATTTTCATAAAAACTCAAAATGTCAGGCTCGCACCTATTTGTGACTAAGGGTGCTCCAAATGGTGACTATTTGATGTTGGTATTTGTGACTATGAGAAATTAATACTAAGCTTAAAACTTTAATAGTTATATATATTAATTAATAAAACATAATGTGTCACATTATTTTATAAATTCAGTTAGTGAAAATCACAAAAAAATAATTAGAATTAATAATACTTAATTAATAATACTTTATTATAAAAAACAATTAAACAAAAAATAAATATAATTTCATAACAACAAAAAATATTCTTATATCATCGTTTAATATAACTAATTAGTTTTTTCATTGATCTGCAAAGATATATTACCTTAACGAAGTAGATTCCTTTTTCATTGACTAAAACTGGTTCAACAATTTTATTAACAATATCACTGATATTATACCGCAATATATTATCTTGTTCTGGCCACTTCCAATTATGACTGCTCATGACCATAGCCTGCCTTGAATTGATATTAATTCGTCGTTCTAAAACTACACCGGTAAAATATTCACCTTCGTATTACACAATGATGTATGAATTAACTTTAATCTCGGATTCTGATTTTATTGAAGGACTTTCGTTATGTTTACTTTCTATCCTTTTAAAAAAAACCTAGTTTTCTAGTTTTTGCTGTTGTTCTATTTTTTACCTAAAGCTTCATTCTTTTCTTCATCGTTTTTTTTTTTGTAATAAGCAATCCATGAATTACTTATAACTATATATATATGTTCTTTCATCTTTTTTATCTTCATGACTTGAGGGACGAGATGTTTCAAATGATAAAATTAATTTTTGTGCATTTTATGTATAGTTACTGCTTATTTTTCGTCTTAAATTTTTTATAAAAAAAAAGATTCATGTAGCATATTGTGACCGTTTTAAATATAATGTGACCATTACATTTTAAATTACCGATTTACTGCTTAGTAAAAAAATAGATGTGACCAATATATTAACTAAAATAATTCTAAAAAGCAACTACAATTTGAAACATGTAATTCGGTTGTATTTTGCGGATAATTCGGCCCCAATAATGTTGGAAATTTTGTTCGCTGTAGTAATGTGGTAAAATGAGGCCTTAATCGAAAGATATTGTAGTTCACAAATTGATTTTTATTTAGCAAGTATAACGTAAATGTACCTATCACCGCCCTAGTACATTATGCCGCCCAAGTCCTTTTTTTGTAAATACAATACTTCCACGCTTTATATTCCAAATTTATTTTTGAAATAAAAAAAGAATATTATTTCCTCGTTGTAATGCAAAAAAATGCACATTTGTATTCATATTAATAAATAAGTTATTGATAGAAAACTAAACTAGGTAGACATTTTAGCGAAAATATTGGTTCAAACGTTTAAAATTTTTTTTTATTTTGTTAAGACCATAATAATTAAACTATGATGTTCACTTATTTATTTTATTCAAATAATTGTAAAAGATATATTATTAAATAGATTATAATATATACATTCTTCAATTTGTAAATAAAAAATATTTAAAATTGCTAATTAGTTTTGAGCGCGAATTAGGTACACGTAAATTTGTGTTGTACGTATTTATGATCGACCGGGCGGAATTAGGAAATTGATATATCGAAATAATTAATTAAGTTATTCACCTATTTTTGATTATATAAGCATGCAACTGGACAATGTTAAATTGGAATTGAACAAACTAAGCAGGACCTAATTACGACCTACAAATTTAATTTCGCAAATGTGTTTTTGTTACAACTAAATTTGGAGTTTTTATAAAAATTTGTATGAAAAACCGGGTCGGTAATACGTGCAATATGTCCTAATTCCGAACTAAATATGCAGATGTAAGCTATTTGCACTAAATTCATACCAAGTCTTATATTTAAAGAAAAAACTATTTTAATTGTTGAAAATAAGCGAATATTTTCCTTTTATTAGTAGGCGAAATACGCGTATCTGTATGAGAAGCATATTTAGTAAAATTAATAGGAAAATATTCGACTATTTTTAACAATTAAATAAATTTTACTCTAACGCCAACCCTAAAGAATAAGTTCATCCAAAACTTTGTTTTACTTTTATTATATTTTGTATAATTTAAAAAATCTCTGGAACTATCTTGCCTTGCCCCCTAAATTTTATTAAGGCGTCCAATTATAAATTACCAAAATAATTTGTTTGTGTACATTTCATAATAAGTTAAATAGAGGAGTGAAAACCATGACCATGTCTGACACATTTTGGAGATGGCCTGTAAAAGAAGATAATTTAATATATTCAGACAGTGACATAGTCTACAAAATTGTGCATCCAGTTTTAATAAATAGCAAAGGACAATATAATGTACCCGAAATCATACAAATAAAAAATGATTAAACTAAGAATTAGAAATGTGATTTTTACTTTGTAGGTATATGAAATATTTTGTATTTTTATTTATATATTTTAAATGTGCATTGTTATAATATTTAAATTAATTATGTTATATTGAATTATTTTTTTTTGTTTGAAATACTGAATCGTTGCATTGTTTAATTTTTTTTAAATATTCATATTGAAATAAATGTATATTTTTATGTGTAACAAATAATTTTACTTACATTTCAAATTATTTTGTTTTTTCAAATTACTTAGTAATATTGATTTTTTATTATAATAAATATTTTTTATAATTTAACTACTGGTTAATTATTTAAAAAATTAATTATTAATATGACTTTTAATAATTATTTTAAATAACTTTTTTGAATAAAATCGTAAATAGGTACTGTGAATCGCAAATAGGTTCAAAAAGCGGAATTGAGTTCATATAAGGGCGGAGTTAGTTGAGATTGAAATTGTCGCGCGGAAATACGTACAATAAAACTTTTTTTGGCAGTTATAATATTTTATTTTTTATTTAGAAAAAATTAAATTATAATTAGATAAAAATATTTTTTTTTTAATTAAAAAATACTAATTGTTGTAATTTGAAAAAAAAAAATTAAAAAAAACTTATATATTGCTTATTTTATCAACTTAAACTAATTTTTCCTTAAGGGGGCGGAAATTGGTACACTTACGTTATAGCTACTTAATACTTTCCAAATAAAGTAATTTAAATTTATAAAAAGTTATAAAAAGTTAATTATTTGGTTATACGAAAACTCATTTCGAAACTTTAATTGTGATCTATAGGTCACAAATACCTCAACAGAAAAAAATTATAGCTTATAGTTCGGACCGCTTTTAATTATTTAATTACTCAGCTTATTTAGAAAATAATCACATTTTTCGATCATTTTACGTTAAAAAATCTCTAGAACCTTATTATTAAGCATGAAATAAATTCCCAGTAAGTTTTATTTTGGGAAATACATTTTAAATCAATTTTAGGTTAACTATATCACAAATACCCACTATAGATCACTTTTATTATAATGCTATTAAACTAATTTTCGTTGACTTAATTGATAACTTCTAACTATACATTTTCCAATTGTAATTGATGGTACTTAATTCATAATAATCCAGTTGCAATTCAGATGTAAGTAAGTAATAACAATTTAGATTTAGATAAAATAAATATAGAAAATACTCAATACTTAGAAGTAGAAAACTACTAAATCTAGTTATATATATACAACAATCTTCATATTGTACAAAATTACATGATTTAATTGAAAGTATGTTAAAATCATTATTGATTTGTTATACAATATTTGATTTAAACTATGAAACAGGTTATGTTTTAAATGTTCACAGTTCAATTCAATTAATTTCAAATTTTTAATAAAATTGTTAACATAAAATAATTGGTTGTTAAAATTTTTGTACACATCTCGATATACATGTGTAACTTTTTTAACAACACCCAAATAACACAGACTTTTCTTGCTTTGCCCATCTGTTTAAGATCTCTAACTGCCCAACATCTGTTTTTTTTTGTTTTGTTGTTGATTTAAGTTAAAAAATACACATGTACCTTCGGTTTGAATTTAATTTCTTAAAAATTATCTTAAAAAAAAGTTAAAATTCTTTCAAAAATTACTTACATAAAAAGTACATACTAAGAATGTAGAAATAACTACTTAATAGAAAAAATGTAAATATAGTTAGTTAAAATAAAAGGAAACCTGAGCATGACGCAAATATTTCTGTAACATCATTGTTGATAAAATTGTCATTGAATTTTATGCCAGATTCTTTTCTGTCATCAACCATTAGGAATGTCAACCAAAAATTTTTATTAGAATGATGAGTGTATTTCTTTGTTACATTTAATTATTTAAAAATTTAATAAAAATAATCAGTATGACTTCTCAAACAATAAACGTGAATCGGGAGCATGAAAAAAGAATTGAAATTTATAAATTTTTACTACAATTAAAAAAAAAATATCGTTAAAATAAATAATTATAAGTGCTTAAGTATACATAATATATTTTTTATTTAAATTTAAAAAAAAATAACTTAAGGTACCCTCATAATCAATTTTTTTCCTTTGAGAATATAAAACAAACTACAAACAATTTACACTTTCGTTAATTTTTTTTAGTTATCAACAACTGAAATGAATTAGCTTACTTTTTTTTACTTAAACACTTTGTCAATTATTTGACTGAAACCTTCTAATATGAAAATTTTCTTTCATTTGAACGTAAAAAAAATTGGTGACAACTATTTTTATTTTTACTAATTTTTTTATTTATTTTTTGGTATTCTATAGTTAATTTGAACTTACATAACGTAAATGTACCTATTTCCGCCACCTTAAGGAGTAGTTACATTTAGATTCGAAAAATAAGACAACTAGAAGATTTTTTTGATTTTTTAATTACAATAATTAGTACTTAATATATTTTTAAACATAATTAATTATTTTATTTCGATTATAATTGAATTTTTTCTAAATAAATAGTAAAATATTGAAACTAATAAAAAAAAATTGAATTGCACATATTTTCGCTCGTAATTATCCAATTCCTTTTTTTGAATCTAAGTATTTCCAATTTACTTGTACCTATATTTACGATTTTATTAAAGAAATCCCTTTAGCATAATTATGAGTAAAATTAATAATTTATTTTTTAAATAATTTAATATATTAATAAAAAAAATTAAAAGTAATAAAACATTTCAAAATTAGTTTTAATAACTGAAAATAGTTTAAAATAAATACATACAATAATTAATTCGCAGCTAAGACACATTGGGCATAATACGTACCCGCTTACTCGTAACAAAAAAATAGATAAGTGCGAAGTTAAATATGTAGGGCGTAATTAGGTCCATTTTAGTTTATTCAATACGTCGTACGTTCTTATTTAGGTTGGGCAGTTCATATAATCAAAAATAGTTGAATAATTTAATTAATTATTTCGATATAGTTAACATTTTTCTAATTCCGCCTGGTTGATCGTAAATACGTGCAACATTAATTTACGTGTACCTAATTCCTGCTCAAAACAAATTAACAATTTTAAATATTTGTTATTTACAATTTGAGGAAAGTATACACGTATCATAATCTACTTAATAATGTATATTTTACAATTATTTAAATAACATAAATAAAGGAAAATTCCTCATCATCATCAGTGTCCTGCAACCCCATCTGTGCATCTGTGTGGCGGAACATTATTGTTTAATTATTAAGAAATTATTAAGAAAGTGATTATATTTTCATTATTATCGTCTTCACAATAAACAAAAAATTTTTGAACATTTGAATCAATATTGTCTCTGAAACGGCTTCCTAGTTTAGTTTTTTTTTATCAATAACTTATTTATTAGTATGAAAATAAAAGTGCATTGTTTTGCACTACAAGGAGGAGATTCTTTTTATTTTAAAAAGAAATCATAAAATAAAAGCTAGGATTTATTGTATTTAACAAGAAGTGGGTTGAACGGAATAAAGTGTATGGGCGGTAATAGATCAATTTACATTAGTTATTTAATTTTTTATTTTCTCTATTTTAAATTAATATTCTGAATTCAGCCACTTTTCATATTTCATAATATTTTAAACTCCGTGGTTTCCGCCGCAAAGTCACTCGGCATATTAATAAAATGTTTTGTATCTAAGTATATTTTGGAATGTAATTCTTCGATTTTCTATCAAATTGTCACATAAAGTTGACAAAAAATTGTCATGACAAATATTTGTTAACAATTTGTGAAAAATCACAATTCTGTAACAAAAATTTGACGACAAAAAGTGTACACAATTTTCTGACAATATATTAACAAAATCTGGTCATGAAATTTTTTGGTTACTGGGGTCATTACTAATTACAAATTTTGAATACTAAAATAATGTGGCTATACTCGTAGAAGCTCTCAAAATCATATTATTTTACAAGTTGTCAGTTAGATCAATTATTGGTTGATAAGTCAACTATTGTAAACTGTAACTAATAATATCGTAACATAATATTTTCTTATTTGTTACTTGTATAAGTAACTATATTTTTTCAACATAAGTAGTTAATAAAGAAAAAATTAATTTAGATTGCATGAGACTCAGCTGGTTACGTTACAATATAATATAATAAAAATGACTAGAAACAAAGTGTGTATGTAAAGTTAGTAATCAGATTTTTAATGTACATAGTTAGTTATTTATTCATATTTGAAAAATGTTTATTGAATTGTATCGTTACTTTATAACCTAATTCTTTGACAAAAACTCGAGAGCTTCAGAGAATTACGGATCCTAAAAACGAAGTTCAACTTTTACTTGTTATTGTAATCAATTCAATGCTTTTCAAAATACGTATACAAATACGAGTATATAGTTAAAAGTATATATATATATATTCTATAGTAGTTGTAATTAATAATTTGTTCGAAATTATTAAAATATTGGCATCAATGTTTATTATCATTTAATTGTTAATGCCATAAATAACTCTGAAAAAATAAATTTATAATGTATATATATAATATACATATGTATATTTATAGTATATAAGAATATGTAATCTAAAAATAATAATTAAAAATATATATATATGTACAAACAATATGTGAAAAAAGTATGTTATTAGCATAAATTATTTCATAAAAAAAAAATAGAAAGAAAAGAAAATAAATAACAAAAATATAAAATGTGTAAATTTAACCCTCAAAATTTTCTTTCACAAAATCAAATTCGCAGTATGTATATTTACTGTAAGTATGTGTATGTAGATTGTACATATATATATGTAAATTAGTATTATTAGTAATATAAAAATATAATTCGCTTAAATAATTATGTTTATTTTTAATTCGCTGTGTTTTATTTTTATTATTTGTAAAAAGAAAAAAAAAACGAGTGTGAACATTTCATGCATTAACATTATTATTCTTATAACTACTAACTAACTACTTAGTTAAAAACTGTATAGTCAAGAATAAGAAAATTATAATAAATAACAGTATCTCTCAGAATTAGTTAAGTATATAATTTTTAGTTTCTTAAAATTGTTTGGCCGTTTCGTGGTGCAAATTTTACTATATATATATAGTATATATACATATTTTGTTATATGAATAATTGGATTTAACATCAAATTTCGATTTTATTGTCGGCTCGTAAATATAATGTATTTCTATTTTGTATATGTACAAATATATATATATAACTTATAGTTCAAACCCATATGAATTAATAAGTCTACATCCAAAAATTTTAATATTTTCAAATAGGAAAATTTAGTTGGACAGTTATATATAACTATAAGTATATATATATATACAAATACATTATTTACGAGCCGACAATAAAATCGAAATTTGATGTTAAATCCAATTCAATTATCCGTGAGTTTCACATCAGTGATTTTAATTTTAATTTTAACACTTGTACAATCCATTGAAATTATTTAGGGATAACCAGATTGGTACAAATAGTCAAATCAACATTTTGATTAACTCTATTTTATAATACAATCACAAGAACATATTTTTTAATACAATCTTGCAAAATTCTCATACTTAATTTAATTCAATGAAACTTTTTTCTGTAGACAAATTATAAAAAGACTCAAAATTATAAAAATATGAATTGTTTTAAAGATAGGGAACTGTCGCACTTAAATTCGAACAACCTAAGTATTTAAAAAAACTTTTCTGCAAATGACAGAAACAAAGTATCAACGGTTATATAACTAGTTAGTGCAAAAAGGAAACTATAAAAAAAAACAATTTAAAACCTGTAGCCACCATACCTCATCTACTTACTGGGCCAAAACAAAAATATTTTTTTTGTGTCGCAACTTTTCTTGCTAGGTAATAGGTATATTATATATATATACTTATAGTTATACTTCTAATATCTGAAAACATTTGGTTATTATAGTTACATAAGTGCATAATAAATTTTGTTAGATTTTATAAGATTAGTCAAAATTTTGGGTAATCTATATTCGACTACCTAATTATACTTAAGTAGCTCTGTTTTGTTTTTTTAACTATACTTATGTGCTATGTATGTACTTGAATCATTAAATTTTCCCAAAACAGTGATTATGATACTGTTAGACCGTTCGCAATACCTATTGTCAAATATGGTATGCTCTACTATAATTTCCACATCGTTAAATTGCATATTTTTTTTTTTTTGTTTATACCGATTTTGCTATAGAATAATTTGCATGGATAAGTATAAGTAAGTTTTTTATATATGTATATCTGTTAGTTAATTTAAAATTTGTGTTTTGAATAAAGTAATAACGTTTTGACAACAATAATATAAAATGTGATGTTGAAATGCAAATTATTGACATTCAAAGCAAATTCACTTTTTTTGTTCGGTATTTAACTAACTAAGTACTTTGGAATTTTAAACATAAGTTAAGTTACGCGTAATTTTCTTTTATATATTTTTTTTTTATTTGAACTTCAAATCATTTTTTGTTTTTACTTAGATAGCACAATTTTGATTGTATATACTAACTATAATCACAGTTACTATTTTTGTTTTTGTTTTAACTCATTTGAGTAAATTTTTATTTATTGTATTTTTTTTGCGTTATTTTTTGTGTCATCATCATATTATGATTATTAATTTCAAGGTCTCAGGTGGAAAAATTATTATTATTAAATATTCGATAAATTTTTTATTAAGTTACAATAATATATAAAATCGCGTTAATTCTTGAATTTTTTTTCAATGTTCTTTGGATAATTAACGCCATGCCATGAACTGTTTAATATTTTTATTTTTTTTAATTTTAATTGTTTTAATGTGTTATTTGTTGTTTTAATTTTGTTATTAAAGTAAATTAAATAATCGGTAGTTAAATTGATTGTAGTCAAATTACATAGATATATATATAAATAAATAAAAAAATTAAAAATGTTCAATCAATAATAAATGTTATGTTGGTTGATTTATTTTGTTGCGCTCGAATTATTTGAACTTCTCTCTCTCTCTCTCTCTCTCTTTCATTTGTTATTTAAGAATTAATTTACCTTAAAATGATTTATTTACATAAAAACAAAAAAAAATTAAACAAAAAGTTCATTAACTTCATTGTGTTTGTATTGCGGTGTCTGAATTTGAAATTTCAATATAATATGTAGTTAGAGAACTGCTACTGATAATATATTTTTTTTGTGCCAGTAAATGCATAAGATATTTTTATACAGATCAATCATTAACTCGATATCACTACATGAAACTACTCTAGAATTCTATACATAATTAAATGCGAAGTTTATGAAATTTTGGAAAATTGACCAGTTTTAATTTTAATTGCTTTTAGATGCAGATTCACTTTAAAAAGTATGCTCCAATGAAAACCAATTTAAATTTTTCTTGACCTACGAGATTACTTATTTAGGGCGAATTTTTTTAGCTAAGACTAATGCTCTGAACAGACAACGACCATATAGAGCGCGCTCTAAACAGAGTGCAAATATTTTTATTCTGAGCGTTCTGAGTTACTTAATAAAAAAATACGATAGAGCTCGGATAATTTTTTTTTTAAATTAAATCTATTCAAAAGAGCGCTGAATTCTTACTCCACTTAAATACTAAATTGAAATAATCAAAATATTTTAAATAGTATATCATCAAAAATATTTATTTTTCATTCAGTATTCATCATCACTAGCGTCATCCATTTTGTTTCAAATATAAACATTATTTTTTGACATTTAAAATTGAAACCTTCTACCTGTGTTAATTTATATCGAGCACGATCTGAACGAAAAAAATACGCTCTTAGTTGTTTTTTAGCTGCCAGAAAAATAAATTTGTGATAACAGACGCAAGCAGACGTCTGTCTGGTAAGTAAGTAGTCGTATTTATGATTTAGAAAATATTGCAGAACTTGATTTAGATCAATCGCCTTCTGTTATATGATGTTGTTCATTAGTTTTTGACATTTTCTTTTCTCTATATATCTATACTTACTCTATGGATGTAATTGAACATTAAAATATTGTTTATTGTTTTATCATAAATAAATTTGAAGCACGATATGTGAATGTAAAGGATGTAATGCAATAGAAGAAATAGGTATATAAATATATATAGTTTAATCAGTTAAATCAGTTAATATAGTTAAATCAGTAATCATTAAAACTAGGAGAATATTTTTGAACACCGTAAATTCAATGTTAATTACAAGTTTTTATAATTTTTAATATTTCAATTGCAAGTGTTTTGCAATGTTTATGGCAATTTCAATAGCAAAAGTTTTTAAGGACAATTTACTAGTCAAACAACATATATTTAAGTTATGATATTCATATAATTTTCAAATATATATATATAAGGTAAGTGGATATAATACTGACAGTGTACGCGACAAATTCAACTTTAAATTAAGTTTTTTTATATAAATTATAATTATTTTCCAAAAAAAAATAGTTTTATCAGAAAATTTAGATATTTAGGAGTAATTTGGTTAAGACATAAATTAAATTTAAAACATTTTTAATTCATGATTTTATAAAATTAGCAACGAGAAATTTTTGTCCCTAATACTGACATGCGTAAAAATTGTTGAGTCTATTACTGACAGTTTTGGTTCCTAATACTGACATATGCATAGTAATGCAGTTTCTAATAGCGTTATAGATAGTAAATATAGATGACAAATAAAACGACTAATTATTTAAGTATATCAATTGTATTAAATGAATATTAAATATATTTGATGAAATAAAATCAAAAGTGTAGCTCTTAATTCTGGCAACTGGTCTTAGGCAACTGGTAATTCACAGGAATTGGTGTAATTTACACGTATGGGTGACGCAGTAGGTAGTGCGCCTGCTTTTCAACCGAAAGGTCCCAGGTTCGATTCCCGATGAAGTAAAAAAATGCTTTATTGGTTTTTCGACCTGGTCTAGTACCTTTTGTCATTGGAATATTATAAATGACAAAAAATAATTGAGAGCATAATCTGGTAAAAAATTAAATACAATGAAACTATTATATTTAAGAAGGCTTAGTTCCTGGCAATAGCAGTACTTTTTCACATTTAATGAGTAGAGCCAGTAATTTGTTAAATAAATACTCGAAATATTGTAGATATTGTAGTGTAAAATTGCAGTACCGTACTTAATTAAGCACGAAAAGGTGATTCTACCTAAGTTACTGTCAAGAGCGTAAAAAGAAGGATCAGAGCTGAAAATAAATATACACCGCATGTTCGAAAATAATATTGTGGTTTCGTTAGCTTCATTTCTTAGAGCTTTTTCTAAGAAATGTGGAATAAGAATAATGGATAAAATTTTCTAAGAATAATGCAAAAATTCATTAATTTTTTTCTATCGTTTTCCAGTTTCCATTTATGAACAGTTTTCTTCCATTCTAACTTAAGAGGACGAAAAATACCAACAACAACAACAAGTGAGTGCAAAAGGTGAGTTGCACTGGGGTAAAGAGCAATCAATGTTCTTTTCTCCTTGCAAAAGTCACTTAACGCTAATGATAAGTGAGAAACATGCATCTAAGAATAGAATTACAGGAAATTGAGCACCATTTAAATAAGGATAAAAATTAATTTACTATGTATTCATAAAATACTTCGCCAGTCATCCATCAAGTATCGGAAAACCCCATTCCTCTTTAGGCATTTTTCTTTTCGTAACGCAAAGGGAATTCTTTTATATTTGTAGACAACCATTGGCGGTGAAATATCCCCAGCAGCATTCCGTACAACAAGTGTTGTAAGACACTACTTTTCGTCATTGTTCGTCATCACGGCTTTTTCACTTTTATACGCTAACACAAAATGTTCTTCGCTTTACTGACATATATTTGTATACAATACTGACACCCAACTTTAAGACCTATTATTGTAATGAACTAATCCTAAAACTTACAGTCATATTTAAATCCACATATATTTAACTGATTTTACATTAATTAAATTATACAGAAAGTATTTAAAATCATATTAAACAGTTTAAATTTTACAAAAATAATTTCAAAATCTAAAACCTTAATACTGACATATTAAGAGTCTAATACTGAGCTAATATGTGGACATAATTCTGACAGTCTTTATGTTTCTTAATTAGGAAAACAGAATTAGGACAATAAAATAATACAATAAATATCTAATGAAAGTAAAAAGAATTTCAAAAAAATATTAAATATTTAGTTTGTAATAAGCTTTTAATAATTAATATTCCTTTTCCCAATACTGACATATGTGTCAGTATTAAGAACAGTATGTATACTCGCTTGCTCCTAATTCTGACAAAACTATTTTAATTAAAATTAATAATTAATTTCACTTTTTTAATATAAATACATCTCAGTAATTCAAACTGAATAACAAAACAATGTCTTTCTTTAAAAATTAGTTATTAATTTATACTTACATAGAAAATATTACATATAAAAGAATTTTAAAATTTAAGCATAAATTTTAACGAATCTTTGTAACAACACGTATTGCCACGACCACTTTTGAATTATAAGTGATATTTCTTCTATTTTGTACACTATCGGGCTGATTTAAACAAAATATGAATCTTGAATATTTGAATTTAATTTAAAAAAAATAAACGGTTGTTTTATATGAATAATTTTCTTAATAAATGAAATCACTGTCAGTATTATAGCCACTTACCTTACTTAAGTCAAGTACTTATAGTGAGTTATACACAAAAAATATATTTGATTGAAATATTAAAATGAGCTCATAAGAAAAATTATATTATTGAATTAATAGTTATGAAACCATTTCTAATTATTTCTCCAATAAAATGAAAATCTTCAAACTAACCGAAAAAGTTATTTTTTTTATCAACGTCAATGATCAATGATAGTTATTTGATTGGATATGTTTTATGAAAAAAAAATGGTAATTAATATAGATAAATCTTTGAAATGTATTTAAATAAGATAAATTAAAAAAAAAAATGTATTGTTGCTGATGGTTATCAAATTATTTTAAAAATACAGATAACATAAAAAAGCGCGTATTTGAATAGATGTTAAGATTCGTATTAAATAATTGCCAAAAGGTTTGACCTATAAATTATTTATTTAATTACTTATTTATAAAATTTTTAATTCAATTTGTCTAAATTAATATGATTTAACATTACTGATTTTATATTATAATGTGCCATACTTACTTATTTTTAATGTCATTAGATTACGTTCTGATGATTTAAAAATTAAATAAATAAATTTTAGAAAAAAAATATTTGAACTTCATTGTATATAATGTAGTAGTAGAATGTGGTTATAAATCACGCAAGTAATTAATCTGCTCTTAAACACATACTAACAACCTACATTTAAAATAAAACAATTTCTATTTTTGAAACATTTTTTTTTATTGCTCAAATTAGTACCGAATAAAAAAATAACATAAATTAACTATAGTTGAATTGAAATTGTCACTACTTAAAATCTAAATTATAATTTTATTCTTCTTTTGAATGAATCCTTTTGTAATTAAATGCTAATTTGGTTGAACTAAAAAGCGACTCCTATGAGAGTACAATTTCGTTCATGAATGACTCTAAAAAACTAAAAAAAAAAAAATTCAAAAAAATCTAATTAAAAAATCCTTTTATTTTTCTCAATGAACAAAATATAAAGAAATAAGAAATACATTTATATTATGTAATGTAAATATATTGAACGTGTCAGGAAGGCATTTAGAAGTGTGCCATTCATATAATCATCAATACAACAATTTGATTTGTTTCTGCTAAAGAGATAAATAAGAGTTGAAGGCTGTTGTATCATTTTCACTTTCCTTATTCTCCTACCTTTTCTATCTCAGGCAAGCGGTAACAAATAAAAAGTATTAACATTTTTATTCTAGCTCACTGCTGTTTATAAAAATAAGTACAGTAGTAATTTCTACAAATAGTTTCCAATCAAATTAATTAAAAATATTGATAAGAATCTACCAAATGACTTCCAATGTTTAACCTGAAAGGTTGAAGGTGCTAAATCAACAAAAACAAATTAAATACTGATAGTTACTTAGTTATAAATTTTTTGATAGTTAGTCAGAACTTTTCCAATGTAATTACATTTCATTATGATTAAATATTGTTTGATTATTTATTAAAAAAAAATCGAAAATAACAAATTTAGTAACAATTAGAAAAGTAAAACCTCATGAAAATAGAAAAAATTTTATTCGAAGTAAATTCAAGAACAAGCATAAAACATACAAAATAATTATTGTTCTCCAGTTCTTTGATAGTTCAATAACTGTTTTATTACAACGCAAACTAAAAGAACTAAGTAATTAATTGTATTCTAAAAATGAGATGTGAAATTTATAAATTTCTTGTAAATTCGATGATTTACAAAATAAAGAGTAATAAATCTGATAACAACGAAGCCAAAACGTGTTGATCTGCGTGTATAAGTGATAGTTATTTGTATAATTTAATTAGATATATACATTGTTGATTTCGTATTTTAACCAAAATATCGGTATTTGTCAAAAAAAAAAAACAATAAACGACTTTGTAAAATAAAAGGAAACTCTAATTCGCCCGCTCCTCAAAATTCGAGAAAGTTTGATAAAAAAAATCGTACTAAATTTTATTATGAATTGGTTTCAATCATTTAAATTTATTCTTAGTGTTATACATTTTTTTATTGATTTATCTTAGACAACAACCGTATACGTAATAATTTGTTTAAAAAAAAAAATTAAATTTAATTTGGCTTTTGTCAAAAGCTCTGTTGTGAACTCATTAAATAAAAAGATCATATTGTTTTGTATGGTTCTTATAATTGTGACCAAATTTCGCCTTTTTCAATATTCATTTTAATTTTTACTTTGACTAATTTTATATAACTAATTTTTATATGTTTTACTCTTAGTATATTATTAGTATATTATTTAGTGTGGTAAAAAAACACTAAATTTTGACAGGTAATAAAGTGCGATATTACAGGTTTAGTGCAAGTGTTTTCGAACACACTAAAAAAATTTCGGAGTTTTTAGGAATAAATTTAGTGCAATTTGACAGGTTTAGCGCAAGTATCAACTGCAAATGCTAGAGGTCCGAAAACGCCCTTAAAATATTAATACTGAAAAGCGGTAGTGAAATGGTTCAGATATTTGTAGTTACTGTACTTTTTTCAATTTACAGATTAAATTTAAGGACGATTTCCTTTTCTAATTTAAGAATTTGACTACAAATGAAAAAAATTTAAATAGTTAATTATCCTATGTCAGTTATTTATTTTATAACAGTTGTATTTACTGGCTGTCTGATAACAAATTTTTTATATTACTTAACTGCTTCAAAATGATTGTCATCGATAAATTTTTTTAAATATTTGACTTTGCGGTTGAAGTTTTAAAAAGATGTAAAAATAAATAAGTACTTAAGATATAAATTAATTTTTCTTAATGCTTATTTTTGTTGTCTTAAGATGAAATTTCGTAAATATGTTACATAATTACGTCAATCTTTATTGGAAATACCAAAATAATATTGTTTGACGCTTATAAATATTTTTTGTTGTCACAGATAATTGTCATACATAGAACACTAAACAAGTTGACATACAACATCTGACACATATTGATGCAGTTAAGAGATGATACAATTACTACTTTACTGTACTGGACACAGTTTAACCACTTAAAAAATCACTAAAACAAAACAAAGAAACACACACTCGAAATACTCATGAAAATGCGTACTTTTCTATTTCACTTTACATTCATACAAAGATCCAACAAAGTATTACCAGTGTTCACAATTGCAATTCAAACCAGAATTCTATCAAAGAAGAATGAAAACAAAAGCATAGATTCGTATATATATATATAATAGTCTAGTGTTAAATAGTTCAGTAAAACAAATATAACCTACATTATACGAATATTTAACTTCTGAATCCAATTAAATTTTCTAGAGTTAATAAAACAAAAACAAAAATTGTATAGAGAGACACGTTCACTTATTAACTTTTGATTAAGGTAACAAAACAAAACACAAAAAAAAAAGCAAAAATACAAAAGGAAAATAAAAACACAAACAAACAAAAAAATAAACCAGTAGGCAAATCCTTGAAAACTCAATTTTAAAAGAAAGAACTTCAACAATATGAATACTATTCATAAAATACAGAAAAAAAAAAAAATAACAGAAAAAAAGAATAGAAAAAGCCGCCAATAAACAAAAACAAAAAGATAATAATAAAAATAAAAATATCTCATCTTAATGATGTTTATCCTTTCTCTTTTATGGTATTTATGTTGTGTTGGTAATCCTTTTTAAAAGTTTTAAGACTCCTTTAACTTTAAATCAGACAGAATATTGTCCGTTAAGGATATTAAGAATAGGCTTCTTAAATTCTTTGTTTTTTTGTTCTCTTTCTCTCTCTCCTAAGTCCTAATCCCATAAACAAAAAATCAAAGGATAAAAAAATATGATTTCATTTTTCTCTTTCGAGCACAAAAAAAAACAAATTTTTTCCCTAATGGATATTAATAGAATATCCTTATTTATTATACAATTTAGATTTTGATATACAAAAAAAAGGAGAAAAATAAATATTTTTTTTTTATGTTTTGTTAAATAATTTAGATAAAATATTAAAAATAATATTAGACTTCATAGACATGAATGGAGAGTTCTGAAGGAAAAAAAACCTTGGAAAATAGAAAATAATGTTTTTCCAAATATAGGATCGGTATAAGTATTCTCAATATATATTTTGAGATACCAATCTGATGTAACTACTCTTTTTCTACTCTATTTTCGAACAACTGAAAATCCTACTACATATATGTATTTTCAGGGTTGAACTGTATGATTTACAAATATGGACATAAACAAAAGATAGTTTGAATTCTTAAACAGATGTAGAAAATGTTGTTATGAATATTCTCCTATATTTTTTTAGAAAGGATATTAAAAAATATTTATTGACAAATGTCAGGAATTGAATTACTTTGTAAATTTGTAGAAATGTACCAAGTAACTAATAAATTGAATTATAAATATTGTCACTTTAATTTAATATACATACATATCAAAAAAATTATTAAGCCAGAAAGCTAAGGCTTTGAAATAATTTAATAAAATAATATAGCGAAAAAAAAATCGAAATTACTCTACAAAATTAGTTAGCAGTTTTTTTTTTAATTGTCAAGACATTATATTAATACCCTAACTGCTTTACGCAAAGTTTTGAACAAACCAACGATCTATAATAATGCGCTAACTACAATGGCATAGAACTACGTACATATTTAAATGTCAAATTATCTAACGAAGCTGACATAGATATTTTTCAAAGCATATGTCACCCAGAATGACTTACAGAATAACATAAAAAAATATTTCTTAGAAAAACAACAACAAAACGAAATTACATACATATGTCGAATTGGATTCAATTTAATATAAGAATTCTATGTTAAACGAATATTTAACGAATTGTCAAATTCAACTTAACTGTCGCATATATCGGTTGTGGACATTTACATTCATTTTCCATATTTCACATAATAAGTATGTATATAGTTCTTTAAATTTTTGCTAGTCCTATACTAAATTTTGAATGTGGGAAACTACATTTATTGTAGAGTAATTTACCTTTTTTACAGCCTTAAATGGTAATCGGATCTTCTGATTAGTAGTTAAATGTGATAACAACTACCATATTGGTAGTCTATTATTAGATTTAAAAGTGTTCTAGGATGATAAATATTTATAATTCAAAATAATAATAAAACTTTTTTAGAATATTAGATATGTCTAGTGTAATAATTAATAATAAAAATACAATGTACATAGCATACTTATAAAATATTATAATTTTGATATCAGAATATTATTGTAATTATTCTTGTTGTGATAAATAAAGAATGGTTAATTTATTAAACTACAATTTATTATTGAGTTTTATCAAACTGATAACAATGCGTAAACATGATATTCTAGATTTTTCAAATTATAAAACATTCGATCACAAATTTAATATAATTTGCATTTTTGGAACAATGCACAAAATAGATCCCTCCAGAACTTAGATAAAATACAAAAGTGAGCCAAAAGTATGACATGAAAACGTTACAGAACATCTGACATAATAGTCATCAGCTTATGGTTGAAATGCTGGAAAAGTAAATAATAACAAAATTATAACTAGTTTATATTAGATTAGACAATTTTATTTAAGTATTGATCATATCTAAGCCCGATTCATTATAACATTCTTCCATATAGATCAATTTGATACTTATGGTTATAGGTTAATTTTACCCTTTGAATTTGACACATTAATGTAAATTTATGGTCTTCTGTTTTGGGTTATTATTAGTATAACACTTACAATACTTGTTAAATTGTTCAGAAAATTATTATTTTTATTTTATTGTTAGTTTTTCCACCTTCGGGTATAGGTTGAAGTTTTTCCATGTACTTCACATAATATATTGAATTTTATATATTATAATATTTTAATAATTAGTTTACATATCCAGAAACAAATAATTTATATAATTTTATTATTTCTGTAATTTAATTAATTATTCATCTGGAAATAATATTATTTAATTAACTATATATAAGTATATAAGTATTCTTCAATTTATTTTTATTCAAGTGATTAATATAATTTAAATTGTACACGTGCTTCTAACTATTCTGAACTGTAGTTTAAATTACTACGTGTAAGTAAATATGTAGATAGTTAATATATAAGTTAATAACATTATGAAATATTAATAATATTATATAAATGTAAAAGAAAAAGTAGCAAACAATAATAATGTGTTGTGAATTGTACATATGTATGCTCTTAATTATTTGCTGTCATTTATTTGAAAAATATTATATTTGTAAAATAGTGTTGCCAATCTCTTCAACTATTTTTAAATAGATTAATTTATTTTTCACTCAACATACCTACTTATATACAAAAAATGTTGCTTGCTACACCGTTGCTTTTTTGTTTGTTTATATTTTTTGCGCTCCTACCGATTGGAGCACAGAAGGGTACCCAAAAGTTTTTCTAAATTATATTAACTTTGTGATATACATATTTGTAAATTACTATTACATGTAGTTTTTCTATATTTATAAAAGCGAAAATTTTTGTGTTCGCTATGCACGTCCATAACTTTACAAACATGAGTTCTCAATTTTTTTTACAGGTATTTATGATTTTAAAAAAAAAACAGAGTTAAAACGAGGGTAGCGTGGTACTTCAAAATTCTATCAAATGACAGATTTGAGTAGCTGCCATTACAACTCAACCTACCAGAAATATTTCGAAATTTAATTGTATTATACGGAGCGGAAAATTGATACTTTCAAAAATTCGGTATGGTTAACTGTGCAAGATGTGCAAACTTGGTTTAATTTCAAGCAAAAATGCCAAGAGTATTTCAAAAACCAAAAATAGTTATTAAAAACTTGAAAATTAGTATGTAAAATTAAAACATAATCTATACTTTATGATATAAATTTAAGACATTGGGTAAAACGGACGGTGAAAATTTATTTAAATTATTAGATTTTATTAAGATTCTATCGAAATTCTGAAATTATAAATTTTTTTTTTAAATTTTGATTTTGTACAAATCTAAGTTTGAAAAATTCTGAATTAGAAAATGGAAATTTTTTTACAAATTATTTTTACCTTTCCAATAGAAAAAAAAATCCGAATTAAGAACTAATACCAAAAATACCAAACCCGATTTATGTCGAAAATCATTTTTGTAATAAAGTAATAAGTCAAATCATAATATTAGCTCTAATCTGTAATAGGTAGCTGAAATCTTTCAATATTAATTTTGATTAATCTCCAAACAACATTTTGACGGATCTAAGATTTACTTAGATTAGTTGATTTAATCAAGCGATTTAAGATAATTTCAATGGTTGAAATTTTTTTCGAAAGAACCATGGTGAATAAAACAGTTAACTATTTAACGGCAGTTAGCAATGAGTCACAACCTTGGAAAATTATCAGTTTTAATTATCAGCAGAAAATAAATTTATATACTTCTAGCTACTTAAATTAGATTAGAATCATTAGATTTTAGGTTTAGAGTTGTTCCCAATAAGTTGTTTTTACTTTATTGTTCTCAAAGGAGGTATGTTGCTTCCGTAATGTTAATACATTAATGCAAAAATATTTTTTTTTTTTTTTTTTTGTCTTTATTCTATACAACTATCTACATAAAATATAAAAGATATTGAGTATAATGTTGGAATTAAAATTGACGTGATGTAACTGACATGTAATCTAAGTCAAAAATCCATTGATTCTTGACTTAATATTCAAATTTATATTTATGGAGTCTCAGGTAAAGTGAATCTAGTAGATAAATCCAGCGGTCTGAAGCGTCTTAATCTGCGCTCGCTTGTTCGTTCATTATTGATGAGTTGAGGAGCAAGTAAATTTGGATGGTTTTCCAGTCGAACATAGTATTTTTCAGCTTTCTTTTTAATGAATTTCTTAACAGATGGGATATTTAAATCTGATCTAATTGTGTTATTTCGGACATACCAAGGCGCGTTGACTATAGACCTTAATACTTTGGACTGGAAGCGTTCTATTATTTCGATGTTGGAGTTACTAGTTGTTCCCCATAGTTCCAACCCGTAGCTCCAGATTGGCCTGATGATAGCTTTGTACACGGCAACTTTACATTCTAGGGATAAATTGGAGAAACGACCTATTAGCCAAATTAATTGGTTGAATTTTAATCGTAGTTGTTTATTTTTGCTGATGATGTGACTTTTCCAAGTGAGGCGTCTATCCAAGTGCATACCTAAGTACTTAACCGAGTCTTGGTGAGTCAATTCCATGTCGTTAAGGTGAACAGCGGGGCAATTTCCCTTGCGATTAGTAAAGGTGATATGAAGGGATTTCGATTCATTGGCCTTTATTCTCCACTTTTTCAGCCAGTTTTGTATATCCAATAAGTAGTTCTGAAGAACTTCTGAAGCTAATCTCGGATTAGTATGAGACACTAGGACCGCTGTGTCGTCAGCAAAGGTAGCAGTGAGTACCCTCGGCGATGTTGGGAGGTCTGCTGTAAATATCAGGTAAAGTAGTGGGCCAAGGACACTTCCCTGAGGAACCCCAGATTTAATTTCTTTTAGTGACGATTGTTCCCCGTTGTATTTAACGAAAAACCTCCTATTTGATAAATAAGTTGACAAAAGTTGCTGGTAGTGGTGAGGAAGTAGTTTTTTAAGCTTGTAAAGGAGACCTTTGTGCCAAACTTTGTCGAAGGCTTGCGAAATGTCCAGCAAAGCTGCACAACAGTATTTTTTCTTGTCAAGTGAATTATTTATATGGTTCACTACTCTATGTATTTGCTCAATTGTTCCGTGATTGTGACGAAAGCCAAACTGATGAGCTGGTACGATATCTCGTTCATTATTTATTTTAATCAATCTTTTGGCTATTAGTTTTTCGATTAATTTTGATATTACTGGCAGAAGACTTATTGGTCTATATGAACTAGTCTCATTTGGCTTTTTCCCCGGTTTAGCTAACATTATGATATGAGCAGTTTTCCAGATATCTGGGAAGTAGCTAGTTCTTAATATAGCATTAAAAATGTGGGTTAGGAATTTTATACTGCAATACGGAAGTTCCTTTACCATTTTGCCTGTGATACCATCATACCCAGGAGCCTTCTTGTCTGACACAGAGTTTTTTATAATTTCCTGTACTTCCTTTATCCGGACTTTCTTTATCGGTAAATCCATTTGATAAGGCACTTCAAGGTAGTTTTCAATCTTGTTGTTTTCGTCTGTTGAAATTACTGGTGGATACGGTACAAACACTTTTTGTAATTGTGATGCAAAAAGCTCTGCTTTCTCACCATCGCTTCTGGCCCAATTACCATTTGATTTCCTTAGTGGAGGTATAATTTGTTGTGGCCGTTTCAGTTTTCTTGTTGCTTTCCACAGTGAGTAGTCATTAAGATCGGTATATGTTAGTCTTTCAAGGTAATTCTTCAACGAACTTTCTCTGCTTTTATTTAACAAAAATTTAAGTTCTTTGATTGCACGGTTTAACCTGACTTTGATTTCAGGGGATCTAGTTTGTTGCCATTATTTCCTAAGGTTTCTTTTTTCCATGATTTTGGATTTTATTTCAGGTGGAGAAATAACATATTTTCGGATGTTACCTTGCGTCGGAGTTGATGACATTGCTGCTTCAATCATGGTTATATTTAGGTTTTTTATAGCTTCATTGATATCTTAGGGGTTTTTCAGTCCTATATTTAGAGAAGTTTTCATTTCAATTTCCTTTCTATAATTATCCCAGTTAGTTTTCCTGGTATGTAACCGTTGTTCATTTTGAGTTATTACTACTTTGGATGAGGCAGAGATAATGATAGGCGGTGCAATATCATTATATTGCACCGGAAATATAGGGAAATAGTTTTGGTGCAAAAATATATAGTTATAATAAAAATTTAATGAAAAAAACACTTTTATTTAAAAAAATATTTAATACAATCACTAAAAACAAGATCCGAATATCAAATGAAGAACATAAAAATCCACTTACGTCTCTATTGTAGCATAGACTTAATCTGTGTATTGTACTTTACAATAATTTTTTTGATTTTAATTTGTTACTTAATTCGATACGAACTCTTCTAGCTGAATAAATTATTGTTCAAACTTACTTTTCATTAATTTTATTTATAAAATAAATTCTGAGCAACACTGATGTACTCTTGTATACTGGTGCCCTCAGTTATATACTTTTGCTTAAGTGTAAGTTTACAATTAAAAGAGAAAGAATAAAAATATTCTCGTTTTTCTAAATAACTACAAGGGTTTTTTTTTCTTTTAAATTTTATTTTATTTTAACATAAAATAAAACATTATAATCTTCATTGATTTACTTTTTATAAATATGTAGTATACGTTTGGTTTTTATGATATAAATATACATAATATATATACATAATAGATTTTTAAAATTCAATAAAATAAGTTTTTCCAATAATAAATTTTCCCTTTTTTATTTTTAAATAATTTTGCTGCTCTAAGGACTTCCTTATGTCATTCATATATATGTATATATATATAATATACTTAATTCCTTAAAATCATGTGCATAATATTAAAGCAATTTAGTTTAGTATGCTAATAACACTCAACAATAATGAAAAGTAAAATTTTCTGTCTCAATTTATTTTGAATTTTATATAAGCAATACAAAATAAAAAAAATAAAAAAAATAAAAAAAAATTAAGGAAAACAGAAAAAGACATATACATATATGTACATATATCGTTTTCATTATGTTAAAAAAAAAAACAAAACAAGGATATAAATAAGTTTGTAAAGCACTGTAATGCCAAATATCACAAAAAGCAAAAAAAAAAAAAAATTAAAAGCAAAACATAAAAAAGGGATATCCAAAAAATAAAACTAACTCTACCCACTCACACAACATTCAACATTATTTTATTTTTTGATAGGTTTTTAGGTTAACTGATGTCCTTAACCATAAAATAAAAGAGTTGTAACCCAAGTTCGAATATTTTAAATTATATATATATAGAATACAAACATATTCGAATGTTATGTACATATTACTGTATATATATATATATATATATATATATATATACAAATGACAGAAATAATTTTTTTTTTATTCTTTCAGTTGATCTTATGCGAGTATAAACATTTAAAAAATATGTGAACTCAAATTGTGGTATATTATTGTTGTTGTTTATGTATTCTACATAATCGTACCAGCTTTTATAAATTGAGGTATATACATATTATTTTATAAAATTTAATGTCGCTCTTTTAAACCAAAATAATATTCTATCTGATATTTTTCTAGGCATTAAAATCATTCAAATTTAAATTTTGTTGATAATTTTTCTACAGGAAAATGAAAAACTACCCATTATGGTATCAGAACATTTACTTTATGCAATATTACAATATTCACAATATCTTTCCAGTCATTCTCTGTTATACTTACATATTCACTTAATGATCGTTTTGTAAAACAAAAATTCAGTCAATAGAACTTTCGAATTCAAACCAAATCTTCGTTGGAGAAAAAAACGTATCCGTAGGATAACTTCCTAGATAGGGAAAAATCAAAGCCATATTAAATTAGGCTCTAAGTCTATTAAGATAAATATAAGTTCATCAAAACTTAAAAATTTATTTCGTCGTATTCCTTCTTTCTGTGTGTATATTCGGTCAATCACCATTTTCATTTTTGAGTTTCGATTTACTACATTTTCATTTGTTCAATCGCATTGTCAAAATGTCAGTTGAAAATCATACGTGACTAATGAAATTTATGTCTATATTTTATGATGATATGTGGTGGTGTAAAAATATTTGTGGTAACATTTATTTACAAAATCAGGGCTTGATACAACCGAAATGTCCCAAGTTCGATTCCCGATGAAGGCATTTTTCGACCTGGTCCATTATTCTTTTTATCCTTTGGGATAAAATAAATGATAAAAATAATTGATAAAAATAAAGTAATTTAAAGTTCGGGTTAGAACTAAGAATAAAATGGATATAGAATCTACAATAGATATAGTTTTCCACATTTAAATTAGTATATATATATATATCATGAAAATCCTAAAGAAAGCACTATTGTGGGTGATTGTGTATTCCAAATGTTTGTGTAAAAGTAATTGATCATATAAAAAAAATCGATATATCCTAAAAAAACTGTTAGTTTGCTACATGAATTACGGTGACATTGTAAATGTCTTAAAAAAACTTCAACCTGATACAATATAAACAAAACTAAGTTGTCAATTTGATCCGTAAAATAAGTTGGCAACATTGTGTAATAAGAGCTTTCTGAGACATAGTGTTTTGATTCATTTGTGATCAAGCAGAATGAACATACAAAGTTTATTTACACTGTACAACATTATGTTTTCGAAAATGTTTGTAAACCCAAATACCTGTCAAAACGGTCGCGGAGACATCGTCAACAATAATTGTGATCATGTAAACAATGTTTCTAGCTTTTGTGAGCTTTTGTATATTCATTTAAGATCATGTGGACGTTGTATTCAGTTTTGTGTTGAGACATTTACGATGTCAAGGTTACTTTTAATGTTTTGTATCTTGCAGATGTTGATAATATATCTAACAAGATCCTTTTCTTAAATTTTTTTCTTATCAGAAATTTATCAGAACTATATCTTTATTTTATAATATTGCGTTTTGTTATTCCCTTGGTTTATTTGTTTTTTTTTTTTTTACTCATAAAATATTACTTTTTTCCGCCAAATGGAGATTTTTTTTTCTTTTTTCAAAGAAAACTGTAATTAAAAAAAGAAATGTAATTGAGAATTTGCAAAAATTTTAGATGATACGAATGAAAAAACTGTTGAAGTATGTTCGAAAGATTGAAGAATTTTCTTTTGATGATGTTACTTTTCATATTTTGCATACAATATGTCATCAATTTAATTCGAATGATAATTATATGTCTAGACAAAATCTTTTGTTTTTATTTTTATTTTCTTTTTTGTTTTGGTTAACTACAACTAGAATATAATTTCATCATTTTTGCTATGTTGCAATAAGATTCAATATTGTAAATGGTTTGATTTGTTTTTTTTTATTTTATTTTTTTTTTTTTAGAATTAAAATCAAATTAGAAAACTAAAGCAAAAAGCAAAAAAAGAAAAATAAATAGAAAAAAGTTTGATAAGCAAAGCTGATTTTAATAAACAAACGATATAAATTTTGAATCTATATATTATTATGTAATAGGTATGTGTATTTATATTTACATATATGTAGTTATGTAAATGTGGCTATAAATATGGTCTTATAAGCATTAAATTTCATATAATATTTATAGTAAACTATTATAGGATTTATTATAATGATAACTGGACAGGATATACATATTTTTTTTTGTATTTGAACATATAAAAATATAGACAAATGTCATTTTTATATATATATATATATATACGTATATAAGTAATATAGCATACATGTATTGAATAATACATTTATTATTTAATAAAAAAGGATTTTTCAAATCAAATTCGAGGAAAAAATTATGCAAAATTCTGGTTTTAAAATAAATAACTTTATTTCATGTTTCACTCCATATAAAATATATATATAATGTATGTAATTTGTTTATATATAGTAAGTATGTAATTTGTTTTATAAAAAGAGATATAAATAATTTGAAATGGGAATTTCAAAGAGATTTAAAATAATTATATTAATTTACATATAATACAAATATATATAGTTATTTTTTTTGATTTGAATAATTTTTTATATCTTAATTTGTGAATGAATTAAACATAAATATTTTATTTTATTTTTTAACATTTCATTATGATAAAATTAATTTAATTAAAAAAATTTTTTGAAAATTTCAGTTAAAGGGATAAAAAAACAAAAATTAATTAGTACGATTTTGTATTAACTGTTTTGTGTCAAAAATTTAATAAAAAAATTATAAATTTGGCAGTACGAAATAAATCTCTAATGCAATAACTCCGCGAAACAAAAAAATGAAATAAGTTGGCAAAATTTACAGTTTTGTGAACATTTTGTGTTTGACTTTAATTACTTTTTCAAAAAAGAAATAAAGCAAATTATTTTTATTGCATATTTATTCATAATTATTTGTTTATTTATTTTTATTATGCAAATGTACATAAGACTATAAGATGAAGGATATCATCCATCTCCAGATTTAAATTTAAATTTAATTTTTTATTTTAAATAAAATATTACGCATGCGGTTGTTGACTAAGTTAAATCAATAAAAAAATAAAATGTATGTTTAGTACCAAGGATGAATTGAAATGATAAGAAACAATTTATAATGTAATTGAATACAATTTTTTTTATTAAACTTCCTCGGATTTCGAGGAGCGGGCGAGTACTAGTATCTATTAATTAATTAGTAAAGTTTTTCCGTTTCAGTTTCACAATTGAAAATTGTTTGAATTTTTGTATGTTCTATATTTTTTATTATTATTTTCAAGGTAACTAATTAAATTAAACTATACTTAACTAATACTAATTAACCAAAGAGTGTAGGTAGTTATATAAACTTTGAACATAATTTATATTCTCAAAAAAATTTAATTTTTATTTAAAAGGTTAGTGTTAAAATGTTTTTTGAATTTTCATCATCATGTTTTCAATCAAACTCAAATGAAATAAGTAGTGAAATAGTAAAATGGTAAATTAAGCACAGTTTCTAATCTATATCTTATTTTATACAACCTATAACTAGTTTACAAAAATATGGTTTGAAAAATGATTTTCATTATTATGATCTCATTTTTAGTAGATGATAGCTATTTGTTTCTAATTTTATTAATATCTAAAGGCCTTCCCACATTATAGCTTTTTATGTTGGCTTTTAAAGCCGACTTTTGATGACAGCAAAAAAAGCTGGCATAAAAATTTTACTATAACACAATGAAGCTTTTTTTAAGGTGGCTTTTTTATTTAAAATTAAAATGTCGTGTAGTGAAGGAGAGATCTTGAAAAATTTAAGAATAATCCATTTTGTTCATAATGTAACAAAACGTTATGAATAACAAAATGAAAAGCGACAACGGGAATTTTGGATTAGGCAATTATTTATAGAATTAGGCAATTATTCAATATATTTACAAATTTAAAATTTGGATCCAGAGATCTTCTTAAAAACTTTTACATGTTTGATTCAGAGCAATACTTATGTTCTTTCATACCTTCTCCCTTTTTATTATATTTTTGTAATCAGAGTTGGTTTTGGCTTATAAACAAGGTTTTGTTATTGTTTAACCAACTCGATTAATTTTTCATTTATTGCCTTGTCTGAAATTTAAATATATATATATATATATATCTATATATATCTATATATATCTATATATCTACATATAATAATATTTATTTCATACAATATCTTTTACAAATTATAAAATAAATAAATAAATAAAAAAAATATTTAGTCTATATACTACCTATTTTGAAAAAAAATATTTAAAACATTAAATCTGACATTTCGTTAAAAAAAAAGTCGCTCTTCTGAAAAAATCAAACTTCAATTGAATGTCGGCTTTTTATGCTGACATTTTTTCTTAACTTTTTATGCCGCTTTTTTATTGTGGGATGCTATTCACGATTCAATACGTTTTGAATTAAAAAAAGGCTGTCATAAAAAGTTGGCTTTAAAAGCCAGCATAGAAAGCTGTAATGTGGGAGGGCCTTAACTTAATCTATCTTAATATAACTAAAACTGATTAGTCTATAATAAAAAAAAAGTAATGTATTATACTTTGTGCTAATTATAATTAGAGTTTTCCAACAACCATTAGTTTGCTTTAATTAATTTGTCCTTATCTGGTATGGACATTTCAAATTTCAAATTTTCCACGTTAATATTGTCCGGGTCAAAAACAATAGCTTTATATGTAGCCCGTCTATTATAATGCTGTAATACAGGGACATGATTATGATTTTGAATATAACCGTTTTTATATAAATAGATACAATGCTCAGAAGCTTTGAAGCCCGTCTTTTTGATGTAATTTGATTAACTATTTACTAAATTTTAAGTTTATACTTTTTTGGATTGCATGTTATTTATTGAGGTGTCTAAGAATCTTTAACCGTAAAATATTGAATTAGTTTTCAAGTTTCAAATGATAACTAAGCTATGTTGTTTTTTTTTAGTATTATTTTCACAACGAATTTCATTAAGGTATAATTGACTAGTTACAAGTAATTTATTTAATGTCATGTTGCCTTATAACTAATTATTTTACAACTGTTGTGAAAACTATTTTTAATAACTATAATAAAAATTTATTTTTTAAAAACTCAACATTTAATTTAAGATAAATTTAAAATTTTCTGAAATCATTATTTCTGATTGTTAATTTTATTTTAGAAATACATATATATACATATATATATACCGAGATATTTTCCACAAATTTTTCATTTAAAAAGATTTCTACAACTTTTTTAATAGCAAATTAAATAAAGGAGTAAAATAAATAAATAGCAAAAAATGAAAATTGTTGTATAGAGAATTGTAGGTAGCAAACATAAAAAAAAGGATATTCTTAACAAACAAAAAAAAAAAAAAAAATTCTTTATAAAAGTATTCAAAAGTACCTACCATTTGTGTTGTTATAGATTTGTTGTTAGTTTATAAAATGTATAGATATAAATTTTGACTTAATTTTATGGCAAATAAAATTTTTATACCTTGAGGATATTATTTTTTTTTTTTTATATATAAATTTTGTATTAGTTACTCTAACATTTACTTCTTTGAATATTCCCTTAAATTTATATTACAACAACATGACTTATGTTATATATATATATAGTGATCTATATTATATATATTTATATATTTAAATTGTTTATGAGATACGTTTAACACTTGTGATGATAACAATTGGAGAAAGTTTGAAAAATATTGATTTTATAGAATAAAAATTTTAAGTTACGAATACTTTACGATTCTCAAATTCAATTAAATTATATTTTTTTATAAGTTATAAATTAGTCTTCTGATGATGGTGTAATAATCGAAATTGATCGTTAATAGAAAAGTTACTCTTATTATTGTAATTCGCATATAAACTATGAATCGATGATAAAATCTATTTATTTTTTACTCTTTTTTATAAGGTTTTTGGCAAAAGTGGATGAAAATAGAATTTATTTCGTTGTCAATAATTTTGAAAAGAAATTGATTTTACATAATCTATAATTGTTTTTAAAATAACAAATGTAACTGTTTGTTTTAATGATATCAAAAAACTGATTCGAATCAAGTATAAATTGTTATGCATTTCAAAACGTGACTATTTTCCTACTACTAAAACTGATCTACATCAGTTTGATCTAAAATGTGGCCTGCGCCAAAAATATATAAGTTATACAGTATAGAGATAGTATTTTTTTATACAAAAATAAAATGGATGGTTGTGGTAAAAAATTGATCCACCAACACTGCCTGAACTCATCAGTCTTATTGGACCCTAAACAACTCCTGATGTCTTGAACTTTGATTATAAATTCACAACTCATATATACATTTAAAAAAAATCATATCTGTTACAAAAACTAAACAGTATTCCTCTTGTAAATTGCTAATTAATTTAATAATTGATAATTAAAATTTCGAAAAAAGTGCTTTAAATAATTAGGATTCAAAGAAAAAATTAATAAATTTTATATGAAAAGTATAGATTTTCTAAATTTTTTGGTAGATTTAAATTTTAAAATTCAAGGGAAAAAACTAAAAAAGGAAAATTTAAGTGTAATAGAATCCAAATTGGTTACTACTTACTCAAATACATCTGATAGTCACAGAAAATGTAAATACAAACATTCTATAAGTGAGAAAAAACAATTCATATCCTGAGTATGCAATAAAATCAGCAGGAAATATTAAAAGCATATCTTCCAATATCAGGTTCAATGGACTAGATACACTATATTATAATAGAGTATATAAGTTGTACAAAACAATCCCTAGTAAGATGAAAGAAATTAGTAGAGTTGAAAAAATGTCAAAATAGAAATAAATATGTACGTATATATATATTATCTTTCCAAAATTTACTACATAATGAATTATTAATTTGACTATGTTTAAGTATTTTGTAAGTATGTATAACATAGTATAGGTTTATTGATATTATCTTATCTGTGTTTTATTAATATTTAAAATTGAATGATTTTGTAAGTGAATCTATTTTTTTTTATTAAATTCTAAGTAAGCGGCACGACCTCTTAAGATCTATTGTACTTCCCCATTTATTATCCTAGAATTGTAGGCCTATTATTGCTTTGATATCAATTTCAGAATCAGGCGATGTGTATTCTTGTTGTGAATCTTACTTGTACTGTTTTGTATTTTCTATTATAATAAACTGTTTACATCTATAATTTTGTTAATTTTGAATTTTAGTTTATATACTGATTATATTGGATTATAGTTATTATACACTCTGTAGTTACAAGCAATTGGGCTCATTTGAAGTATCATATCATATCGATTTACTAATCCAACAAAACCGAATTCATTCATTGAATTAATTTTTGGTTTTTACCTATTTTCAAATTGTGATAGTAAAAAAAATTACAACAAAAAAATCATTTTTATTTAAATAACACGTTTTAATTATCTTTACTGAAAGTACATTGTATGAGTGATACAGTTGAATATTTTTCTCAATACGGTTCCTAGACGATCAGTGTAAAGACGTCTATGATCTACACTATACACTATATATTATTTAGGATGATTTGATATAGTAATTAGAACTACTTTCGATTTCTAGTTATTTTCAAGTAATTATTTTGCCTCATTTATGCTTAATTTTATAAAACTAACAGCTTCAGTAAATATCGTAAATACTTTAATAACAAAACATATTTATTTCCGTAACAATGATGTCGTTAAACTTGAACTATTATTTATTAGTTTGTTGTTTTTTGCGTTAACATTATTGAACCTGAATATTATTATCCTTGATTTAATAAGAACTTTTTCAATTTTCTTTTGAATTTCATTGAATATCAAAGATTATATATATTTTTTTTTACTACCTTCTTTAAATAATCGATAATAAAACTTTTGATTATAAATTTTATTTTGAGAATAACCTACAATCGATCAAAGTAATTATGTATTCATAACCAGTCATGTTCATGTAACGTTTATTTTTGTTCAATTCGTTATGTTAGAACAACCTCTAATGAACAGTAGTGTGTACCCTATTCATAAATTCCAATATAGAATCATGGCCAGTTTAATTTGATAAGTACTTATGATTTAATTTTTTTTAATAATATCTAGTAATAGAAAAATAATAAAAGATAAATTCAAAAACAAAACAATTAGATAAATTTCCATCTTGATCTACTTTTTATATATATATATAATTAAGTACATACGTAAAATTCATGGACAATTTGACAAATAAACAAAACAAAAAAACCACAAAACCTTATCTACTTTTAAACTTTCTATTATTTAAAGATGATGAAAACAATTTTTTTTTTCAATTGCTCATCATAACCTTGCGTAACATAATTCATTTTTCATCAACAACAATAACCAAAAGAACTATAGGAGAACTTATATCCTTTATTCTTCACTACTAAATATGACTAACTGGTAAGGCCATTCATTCTCTTGACTTGACACTTTTGTTTCAATTTCGTAAACTACATAAAAAAAAAAATAAAAACAGAAAAAAAATCTACACAAAAGTAATTTTATTACACAAAACAAAAAAACAAAGTAAAAGAAAATAAACAAAAAAAATGTTTGTCAAATGTCTTTTGTCATCACTTAAGGACGAAAGTCTAAAAATAAAAGTCAAGCTATAACAATACACTATTTTGGAAAAAACAGTGGTGTTATTTCAAATGTTAAACGGTACTTTACATAAAATTAAAAAAAAACATTTTTGACTATCGTTATTATCAAACATTTTGAAAGTCTATACCTACTCGAAATATTTTTTTGACATGCCGATTTTTAACCATTTTTTTTTTTGACAATAAAAAAACTATCAGCACTTTCAAATAAGTGTTTTGAAATTAAAAAAAAAAGACTTTGCTATCAAAATCAACTTGTATACAAACAACATAAATAAATCGTTGTCAAAATACAGTCGAAAACATAGGATTGAAAAAAAATTTACGAATTCGCCATATTTAATTCATTAACTGTCAAATTTGATTGGATGAAAATTGAATGGCCGTCCAATTTGATTCACGAAATTCATACGATTAAGTTCATACCATTTAATTCATAAGAGTTCTTACACGTACGATTTTTTGACATTTGAATCAAATCCATGGATTAAATCGTACGTGTAAAGGCCACCTTACCTGTAAACACATTTTGCGGAGAGAATTTTTTGTCTTCATGAATTTTTTTTGTGTTGAACAATCTTCAGAAGCACAAATTCATAAATTATATATCGAATGAACATTTTTAATAGAGTTAGCAGATTTTAATGTACATATACCTAAATCTGGCAGTAATAAACTTTTACACACACACACATATAAATAAAAAGTTAGTTAGCGAATATGGAGATTGCAGTGGAAATGTAAAATACAATTAAAAAGAAATTGAAAAAATACTCGTGAAAACCCAATGGCCCAATGTTTGTTCTGAATAGTTTCAAATTTAATATATTTGCATTTTTGTGTATTTCGTATTTTACCTACTTACGGTATTGGCCAATAAAACATCAAAGTCCTGGATTTGACTCATTTACGTCTTCTATTTTTGTCAGTGGCGGACGACTTCTCTTCAGTTGAAGATACGAAATTATTTATTATAGCTTTAGTAAAAAGCTAAAACTAAATAAATATTTAATATTTATCTTTAATAGCTTATGTATTATGATGAACTTTGAAAATTTTCAATCAATGAAACAGTGTACCAATTAAATGTCACCACTGTACATAAGTAGTAAGGAAGATACGACAATAAAACATCATCATCTTGAAAAATGAATTTGAAACGTAAAAAAAATTCTCTTATCTCATCACTATGATCTTTGTTCGATTTATGAACCAAAATATAAAAACAAGACTATCATCATAAGATTTATATTCTCAATATAACTACTTATTATATGTAGTATAGTATAGTATAACATAATGATATGAGTATATTACAGTTTGGCTCGTTCTTTTTAAGTTTTTAGTTTTGTTCAAAATACAGTGAAAATAATTGAATTTCATTGAGTTTAATTCACCTAAGTATTATACCTATAAGTATTTTTTTTCTTATGTAAAGTAAGCCAGGTCGACGTTCAAATTTTGTTAAAATACAGTATAAAATTAAAATGTTACAGTATAAGATTAATATTGCTCTTATTCTATTGATTTAAGTTATAAACTTTATAATTCTTATATGTATATAGATATTCTTTTCTATCAGATAAATTTTATGTGCATATTATTTTTCACCCATATTAGTTTTGCGTATAGAACTTGAGATTGTAATTTTTATATTATTCTAAAACTATATTGACCTTAAAGAATCGAATTCAAGAAATATCCAAGTGCAAAGAATAATATTCAATAATTATTGTTTAGTTGAGGGCAAAAATTAAATATACTAACCTACTACAATTATTATTATTTATTATTTTCATTTCTTTTGTAGTCATTGTAGTTATAATGCTAACTAATTTACAGATGTTGAAAAAAAATTTTAAAATATAAAAGTTAATTGTAAATGAAGATACCATTTACAAAAGGTGAAATTATGAAATGAGTGAGTTACTTCATAAAACTCGTCTGATCCAACATGTCGATTCCGAAATTTCTAGCTTATTGGCAACTAGAACTTAGTTAAGCGACTAGTGAAGCTTTAAACGACTTAGTTAAGCTTTAAAAATGAACAAAACCACTTGAGTTAAGTTAAAATCTTTTATCTATCAAAACCTTATAGGATTTTGGTAACCCAAATGTATTTTAGTTTCCTTGAGTTAAAATTAAATTAATGTTTACTCTGTGTGAGATGACTAGATTGAATGTTGCGATAATTATAGGAGTTTTTAATGGTTTGAAGTCACGCAGAAACTGCTCTTCCCGATCAGAAGCAGTCACTAAAGTCTTTTTCGATGATTTACAAAGGGTCGAAAGAAGTACCTAGATGTTGTATAGTTATATCAATATATCAAACTAGAGCAAATGAAAGATATTATTCATAGTCGGTTAAACAACAAAGCTATTGCTCGAAATTAGAGAACAACTGTTGTTAACTATATGTATCTACTAAATGGATAATCATTGTGCAATAGTTCAAAATACATTTAGAGTTATAATGTCAAATTATTATGATCTTTAGGAAGGTGGTGGGTTGAAGTGATAATTCCAGTTGGTTGTTTTTAATTGTGCCTTTTTGATATTACGACTCGAGTGACCTAATTGTCGGTATTGTTTGTTTTCAGAGATCACTCTGGCAATGAATTCTGTACTAGAACCAGCCTGTGCGATACGGAAGCTTAATCAGATCACCAATATTTTGCTTTCCGCAATAATACCTATATTTTTAGGGAAAGCCTGACCTAAGTTCAGAGTCTAATTCTAGCTAATGATGGGTATAACTGCAAGGGAAATGTTCAAAAGTTCCCGTCTAAATTTCGTCCAACAATAGGGTTTGAAAGGAATACTCAGTTTTGCAGCGTGACTTCCTATATCAACCAGTGAACTGTACTAATGACTAATATTCTATGACGATGATCTTCAACTCATGAACATTTTTGTTTGTAAGTATTGTCAGAAGCCATTTATGTGTGAATTTTTTTTCTGCTGTGAAAAAATCCAATTTTGAAAATTGGGATCTGATTGATAGCAAGATAGATAGGTAGAAGAGATTGTCAATTCAGTACTTTTAGACTTAATATTTAATTTACTAACTTATGATGATTGATGTTGATAGCAAAGAATATAGAAATTATAACTAGATAACTAATCCTTTCATTATAATTTTATACATGAAATAAAGAATAGTTTATTTTATTGTTTGAACTCATGTTCAAAAATAAAAACACTACTAGAAATTATAGCATAAATCCTTTATAAAACCTTTTTTCTTTGTTTTTATTTTTTTTATCCTGCTGTCAGTAACTTAGTTAGAATACTTTAACGTACACTAAGTACGGTACTGAAATTCACTATATAATGAAACGAATATTTACTTATTAAATATATGGAAATGTACAACTATTTATAAGAATCAACTCTTATTAAATAGTTTACTTCCATTTTATTTCACTTGATAATGTTAATGAGACCATTACCAACAAATCTCCAAAACAAATATATTTAAATTTTTTAACCAAAAATATACAACAAATATTTCCATTATTGTTGTTTTGAAATGTAGATTTTGTAAAAAGAAAATTCTAATGATAATTCCCTGCTCGTTCAACATCGTCATGTATGTAGATATAGGCATTGTTAAGTAAGGGATGAAAAAGCTATTATTGATTAACCAAATTTAAAATGAGGCTTAATCATCGTATTAAAAATTCTAATTGCACTATTAATTGATAATTGATTAATTTAAAAGAAAAAGGTGGACTATTGATACTGATGTATTGATAATCAGTTTGTTGAAGAAATATATTGGAGATTTACGTAGTAATAAACGAAATTGCCATAAATATTCTAAAATTTCAGAAAAAATCAAAAAACATGTAATTGTAAATCTTTACATATTTTAGAAATATGTGTGCGATCAAATTACTATGCTCCATATATTTGAGCTGTCATTAATTATAACTGTTAAGCTTGAGTTAGCATATTAATTCTGTTTATGAGCAAACATAGTATTTTATGGAGATTGCTGAATATTTTCCTTTTTTTCAAATTCACTTTAAATAAATTTTTTCTTCATTCTTCAGCTTTTAATAATATTCACACTTTTTTTATGACTTTTTTTAAATGTATTCGTATTATGGCTTTAACATACTCAATGCTGTAAACTATTAGTTATTAAATTTTTTTGAAATTTTGAAAATAATTCTTATTTTAAAATGAACTATTGCTATAGTACCTATTCCAGAAAATAATTAAGATTAATTTTTATGAATTACAACAATACTTATATAAACTCTACTAGAGTCTAAATCATTTATAAATTGAAGGGGTATATTTCGTTCTGTCAAGACTAGTGAATTTCATCAGTAGGTATTGTAACTTGTATTGTTGAAACTACCTAGACAGATCCTATTTTGAATTTAAATAGTCTAAACATTTTTTATATAGATTTCAAAGAAAACAAACTGTGAGTTATAAAAACCAAACAAAATTCCTACTCGGTAAACCCTAAATTTCATTAAAATTATAGTTAAAACTAGTTAGTTATATTTATTTAGAAATTAACAATTTAATCCAACCAAAAAATCAAATATCCAATTTATTTATAAAAAAATTACTACTTATAACTTATAACAAGGAAAAAATGAATAACAAAGGTATTTCTACCCAAAATGTATTAAACTTTAACTATTGTATTGTATTTCTGTATTAGTTTTTAATAAAAACTTTTATAAAATCATTGTAAAAAATTCATTTCTTAGTTTAATTACAAAAAATTATTTAAATTCATTTAAATTCTACTCATGTATTCAATTATTTTTTTTTTAAATATTTTAATTCTAGTTTCATTTTTTATATTCCCCGGTAACTCGTTGAAAATTTGCACTCCCTTGTATAGGACGGTGTTTTGTGTACTAGCTTTTCTATATAATGGTAATCTAAAATCTCCATTGTTTCTCAAATAATTGTAACCACCAACATACTCAATGTGCCTTTCCATATAGCACGGTAACAGACCATTTTTCAATTTGAACAACAATATCAACGTATTGTACTTAAGTCTACTTGTTATATCCATCCACTTTAATTCATTTATCATATCTCTAATAGGTGTTCGTGTTCCTTTTTTGAGTATTATTCTCATTGCTCTATTTTGCAATACTTGCAATAGATTTTTTGCGTCTGACTGCACACAAAAAGTGTAGTGAAACAGTAGTCATAATGCAGTAGTATTATGGTATTGTAAATGCTTATTACACATGAACGCGATAGTTTTTATCTGATTCTCGCTGGAAACGCATTTTTTTGGACAATTTCTTACAATTTCAACTAAGTTTAAAATTTTAATTTTATAAAAAAAAAATATATAAATAAGTGAGATTAATAATGAATTTCATTATTTAAATAATTTGACAAATAGTGTTAAAATGATTAGTTCCAAATCAAATAAATAAGTAGAAGTTTTTGATAATGATAAAATATAAATAAGATATAAATTTAGATAAAGTAAAAATCAAAAAATTGTCAATGTTGTATATCCTTCTTCATTTCTCAAGAGGCAATAGATGTTGACGACAAGGTGTCTTTTTTTTGCCACAAAAAATGTTTACCAATTGAAACTTTTAATTTTACAATAAAATTTTCTTCCAGCATTTATAAGTATGTATTATATATCTTACTTTTTTCATCAATTCGTTAAAAAAAAATTTCGTTATAAAAAATAGAATTCTTAAATGAAATGATATTATACAGAAAGCAATGATAATATCAAAATTAAACCAAAAAATATTCTTAAATATTCAACACCAATAAAATTTCTCAATTTTTTGCACTGTTTGATTATTTTGACATACTTAATGCTCTGATTGATTAATAAGTAAGAAAAAATTGTTTTATAATAATTTGTTTCGAGGATGAGGACATGCAATCATGTTGAATCATTAATAGTTGCAAACCTATCTAAATCACAGATAGGTTGTCTATTATCACAAAATCACCATGGATTTTATTTACACTTAAAAAAAAAATTTATATATATTTGTTACATGTAAAAGCACCAGTTTAAATTTCTTTTTCCCTATTCATTATCTAAATTTCAATTTTGATTGTTATTAATTGAAACCTTTTAGCTAAACTTCAAATTTTTCAATCCCCTCTCTCTTTCTCTCTCTAAAAAAAAAAACAAAACAAATACATTAAAGAGGGAACTTAAATAAATCACTCTGTTTTGAAATATTAAATAATATATTTTTTGTTCAATACACACTCCATTTAACATATTGTCATAGTCCTTGCCTCATAAATATGTACTCTTTTGTTTGAAACTCCTATGAAATACACAAATTATGATTTGTTTCTTTCTATTCTATTCTCTCTATAATAATACAATTCTCGGCATGAATATTCTATTTTTATTTATTTTGAATTTTATTTTCTATCACCACCACCTTCATTGTAGTCAATAACAATAATCTGTGCTTTTGAGAATTCCCCAAATTTTCTATTTTCTAACATTATTATTTTATTATTTTACTTTAAAAGTAGATAGATATTACTGTATATTTGTATATATAATGTATATTATGTCAAATATGTAAGATAAGGACCCATTCAAATACTTCTTAAGTAGATAAATATGAGATAAATAAAATGAAAAAAATTTTAAGATATTATGTACAGTTATACGAAATAATTTCTAAAACTCCTAAATTATACACTATTACTGGCAAGTAAATTTAAACCGGTTAATTTAATAGGCCAATTTCTTAATATTCTATCACATATATGCAGTAATAAAAAATAATTTATCCCATAACTATTTATTTACGAAAACTGTTTTAGCTTAATAAGTACGCAAATCGCTTGGGTCCGATCTGTTAGGAACATATCTCTGCCATTATCCTAGCATGATGAAAACTAGGTTCAAATGTTTGAAAATTATATTTTTAATAACCGTTAGAAGATATCTCAAAGGTATTTCTACAAATTGTCGATTTCTAACTCGTGGAAAAGGTTACAGTCCAATTTGGGTTGTGTGTTGTGTGCTTTAGATTCACATTATGTGGCCTATTTAAATTGTTTCATTTTATGATCAAAATAGCTTCGTTTTATCTGTCTTTCCAGATGACTTTTTGTATTTTATCATTTGTAGAGTTTGATATAGAATCATTTTTAATATTATCGATTCTTGGCAAATTATATTTCTGTTTCTAGAATTTTATTAACTTAAATATTTTTCATTATCAATTATCAATTCTGAAAAATTTTATTTGTAACACATAATTTTTGTAATTTTTGTTTTAATTGAAAATATAATATATAACTGTAGCTGAAAAGCTATATTATATACTGAAAAAAGACACCCTCTTAATTTACAAATGCGGTCACAAATTTGTTTCTTCATTGGGCATTCATAAATGTTAAACGTTTTTTAATTTTTTTTTCACCGCAAAATATTTTTTTGTTTTCACCACATTTCACCTCAAATAAATAATTTTAAATATGCTTAATGCTTATATCCAATAATATTTTTTATTTTATTTTTGTTTTTGTTTTTTTTTTTTAAATAAAATTAAAAACTTTAGAATGAAAACAAGAAGAACAAACAAATTTGAATTCAATTTAAGTTGTGGTGTAGTTACAGTAACAATAATACAAAGGCAAATGATGATTTTTTGTTATTAAAGGGTGTTCTACTAATAGTAAATGTAACAGTAATTATAATAAATGAGTATTTGAATTTTGATTAGTGTGAAATATAAAATAGTCATTTGAGAATTAGTTCCGGATGAAATTAAATATTAGTCAAATAATGTATTCAAATTGACTTTAATGTTTTTTTTTAATTTTCAATTACTTCATTAAATTATAGAATTGATTTGCTATAAACACTAAACGCTAGTTTAAATATAACCGGTTTATCAAATACGGTATCTTTTTTTTTTTTAAATTGGAGGGGATTCAAATTTTTAAAAACCGACCGAAGATGTCGATCTTAATATCTATTGTACTTCCCCGTTTATCATAGAATTATAGGTCTGTGTTCTTGATAAACGCTATTATTGCTTTGATGTCAATTTACGCTATCATAGACGGCTTTGCAATAATTTTGAGAATTCTATTGAACTTGAACATAACATAATTGAAGATTTTAGTTTCCTGTTTAGATCGTATTAGACAAAATAATTATATGCAAAATATAAAAATTGGCTGCAGTGAAGTAATAACATTTTCTAATCCAATTTAACAAACTAAACCTCATCAGGTAAGCTAAATATACTATGGGAATATGAATATATATTTTTTCATATACTATTTTTAAATATTTTTATAATTTAGTAACTCAATATTTTTCTGACCTCTTTGAATATCCAGATCAAAATGTCAGTTAAAGATGTGCACCTATACAGGTAGATTATTACAATTTTATGGTTTAAGCTAGCAAAATTGTTGTTTCTATAAAAAAAAAAATTGCTGTTTCATTTTTGTTGTAGCTCAAAATAATTATAATAATTATAATCAATATTTATTCTGTAAATTGAAAAAATACAAATATCTGAACCATTTCACAACCGATTTTTTTTCACCATCATTATTATTCTTTTAAATGATAGATATTTTAAAGGAGACATAGCGAAAAAAAAAGTTCTAATTTTCAATTAGAAATTTCAATTTAAAATTTCACTCACATCTTACATATACTTAAGATATTGACCGCAACTCATCAAATTAAATTTAATTTTTTTTAAGTAAATTATTACATATGCGGTTGTTGTCTAAGATAAATCAATAAAAAAATTTTGTAGGACCAAGAATAAATTTATATGATTGAAAAAATTCATAATGAAATTAAGTTTTTTATTAAACTACCTCGAATTTCAATGAGCGGGCAAATACTAGTCAATCATTATTTAATATATATACATGCAGAAGTATATATATATATGTATGCCGAAGTCAAGAATTATATTAAATCTGAATTGAATTTTAACAATTTGATCTATTTTTTATGGGGGTATAATTTCTTGCAGACAATATAAGCCTCCATAAGTATATATATCTATTGGTTATAGTGTATGTGACTTCAGGTTGCTTTCTTTAATATGTTTTCTTAACTTTTTTCATAGTGGACATTTTGATGAAATGTTAAGCTCTTTTTTATTTCCTTTTTTCTTATTTTTCTGTTTGTTTTTTGTATTATTGAAAGGAGACAAAAACTAAACCTTTAGAAAATTTTTGTATATCTTTTTTCTGTTTTGTTCTCATTTATTTCCTTCCTTTTTTTGTCTTTAAATGTCTTTCAGAAGTATGAGTTTAAAACAAAAAGGGTGTCTGTTGTTTATTTTTTTCATTTTTATTTTTCTGGAAAATCTTTATATAATTTTTTTTTAAAAAAAATATTAATAGAAATTTTATGATTATAGTTTTCCTTTTTTAAATACAGACGACCTCTGTTAATAATGGTTTTTAAACAGAAGCAAAAAGCAAAAAAAAAAAAGGAAAACAAAAACAGAAAAGCAAACTACCGTGATACTGCATTGTGTAGATTTCCAAATTTTCTATTTTTTTTTTGCTTGTGTTTTTTTTATGATTTTATATTTGGTTTTTCCTTGCTTGAATAATAAATCAGGCATAACTAGAAGAAAATTATAAAATCTCTTAAGGGATCAGAGAAGACTATATATCTATATATATGAGGGAGAAACCAGAGAAAGAATAAGAAATGAGCTGAGACAACAACAAAAAAAAAACAAAAAAAATGTGAAGAAGTATTATTTGACAGTGAAATATTTTATAAATTCCTATGATGAAAACATAAATAGTATATAGAGAGTCAAAGAAGAGGGCAATAGTTTGATGGTAAAGGTCTGAATTAAATTTTCTATTCGAATTTTGCAAATCATTCTGTTTTTCTAATATAAATGATTGTTTCAATTTGAAATAAATGAATGAAAGGAAATTTAAATATGTTTATGACAGAAATAAAATATATTTAATATATCATGAGGATTATAATTAATATATTATTACATATAGTTAATGTATAAGCTTAAATATGCCTGTAAAATTATTTTCTAAATATATACTGAAAATGAAATTTAGTTTATGTGCTATGGGAAATATCAGTGATGATAATGATTTTAGAAAAATTAATCTTATATGACACGATGATGTACTTAATTCAATTTTATTAAGTATTTAAACTAGGACTAGGTAACAGACTATCAATTGTTATTGCATATGAAATTATTTTAATTTTAATTTAATGTATTCTTTCATTTGAAATTAGAATATATTCATAACAAAAATATGCCAAAACTTAATAAAATAACATAACATAACAATATATAACATAAATAGCAATGGCATGCTATAATTTAATAAAATTTGGGTGCAATTTAAAAAAGTATACACATTACAATTCAAAGCACCAACAACAATGCAAAGTAATATCTCTATCTACCTACACCTACTTCCATAATACATTAAAAAAAAAATTGATTCTCTCAATTCTCATTCTTTCATTCATAATGAAGTGTTGTGGATGAAAAATTTGATTGTTGTTATAAAAGGTTTCAGAGAGAAACAAAATTCGTATATATAAGATGTAACATAAAATAACATAACATAACACAACATAACATAACATAATATAACAACATAACATAATGAAACATAATATAATATTACATAACGTAAGATAATATAACATAACATAATATTTATATATAAGATGTATATATAATTCGTATATATAAGATGTCATATAACATAACATAACATAACATGACATAACATAACATAACATAATATAATATAACATAATATAACATAACATAACATAACATTACATAACACAGTATAATATAACATAACACGACATAAAATAATATAAAATAACATAACGTAACAGAAATTCCGCCCGAATATCTACCCAATAGATGTTAGAAATGAAATCAACATTATCTAATTACACATTATAAATATCTAACATCAACGAATTAAAAAAAAATTGTTATTTAAAGCACATAATTTTCATTTGAAGTCTCAAAAATTTTTCTTCTGTTCGAGATTGAAGGTTATTTTTTTCTTCTTTGAAACTATTGCAGAAACGTGTCATCATATTTTTGGTATTTTTCCATAAATTGCAGTCCAATTTGATAATAAAACTTGTAATTATGTTATTGTATATTTTGTAATTATTTATTTTATTTACTGACCACATTATGTATTTGTTATTGTTCCTAAAGATGCTTTTCTATTTTATATTTTTATTCACCTCTAATTTATTTGTTGTATATATATTGTATATACATACCTTAATGCATGTTTTATATTACAATTATTTTAATTCCATTATTGTATCAGAAATCCAAACTTTTTTTTTTATTTAACATCTAAAATTATAATTTTTAATTACATAAATATGAAAAAAAAAAGTTCAATGTCAAAAATCAATGCAGCATTACTAATATATACTGCAAAATTAAATAAAAAAAAAATTAAAACCACACTACACTATAAAAATAATAATAATTTTTTCAAGTAGGTTTATTTGTTTACTCTTATTGCTTACAGGGTACTGTGCTGAATAACCTAGATTGTTTTTTTTTTTGTGCTTCTACTTTGCTCGTGTACGTTTTTTATTGTTATTATTCTTTTTTTTGGATTTAGAAGATGTGTAAAATAGAGATAAGGTTAGGTAAATAAAGAAATATATTTATTCATTTATTTGTTGTTGACAGGGGAGGATCTCAATATAAAATGAAAAGGATATTATTAAGAATATGTAGGTTAAAGATTCTTTTTGTTATATGCTTTTTTTTGTTTTTCTTTTCATTTTTCCTTTTTGAAATTTACTTTATTTGTTTTAATCGATTTACCACCTGATACTCTTGAATACTATATTATCCTTGAAATTAAACATTGATTCTTACTCATCTATAATTGGAAAAATTGTTCATAAATTAAAATAACAAAAAGGAAAAGCTAATCATAAAAAAGAAGAATAAAAACAAATTAAAAAAAAAAAACAATATTTTCTGGTTGATTTGCATATAAAAAAATATTACCTTAGTAAATAAATAAATATTGTAATTATTTATTTACACAGGTAATATATATATATTATATATATATATATATACATTTTATAGTAATTATTATCTAGGTTGAAAATTAAAAAAAAATCTAAATAAGAAAATCAATAGCTATTATTAAAAATATTTTTAATAGTAAGTTGTGGTAGGGATATCGCAGATATTTAAAAAAAAAATTGTTTTAAATTAAACCTTGAACAAACTTAAAATTTAATTTCAAGATAAAGTTCAAGATTTTGTCTGAAAAATATTTTTCTATTTTCAAGATTCGACTCTGATTCGAAAATATTTTTTTAATAGTTTTCATTTAATTTTCAAGATAACCGAATGACCCCTTATTTTTATTATAATATTATTGGAAATAGGTAGATATGGTAAATTAACGAAAGTCTTTGGATACACTTTGATATTGATATGATTTTTAAAACTAGATAGAAAAAGAAAAAAACAATACTAATGGTAGCCAAGTGTGTTTTCTATTTTTGATTCTAATTAATATGATGAAATATTTTTGTATGTGAATAATTTGAAAACAATGAAACTGAGGGTGTGAAATTATCATATTTCATCCTCACTTTTAGAATTCGTAAGTTAAAAATAATTTAATTCATTTAATTAACTTTAAAATTTATCTTTTAATCTAATAATAATTATCACCATTAGATGATATTGTTTAAGTATGTATTAATATCAACTGACAAAATATTGAGGAAGTGTAATAAATCCTATATGTGAGAAATAAATCTATTAAGTCATCTTTTATGTTGAGCTAATCTTGTAAGCTTATATGAGTAAATATGATCACAAATAAATTATAGTCAAAATAGTTTATTTGTCTGATCTTGACGGAGTGAATTGGAATATCTTTCCTTTCCTGGAATTCGGAAAACTTTGGCATATTTTAGTTTTCCGAATTGTTTATGTTTGAAGAAAGAAATAAGGACTTAGTTGTGGAAAATATTTCAAAGTGAATGTTGTTTTCTTTTATTCATCTGATTTTGTCATTATCATCATTTGTATTTTTCTGTTATATTTAATTATGATGTATATTTAACTATTTTTAAATAAATTGTTTTAAAAAGAAAAATATTTGAAATTCAATTTATAACTGGAAATATTTTTTTATATGTAGTACGAAAAATAATCCATCAACATTTTTATAAAAGACAAAGTGACAAAATACGCATTCTTATTTCTGTAAGTACTCATAGTTAACGCCTTATCCATTAAAAGGATTAAATTGTTTAAGGTATCAGACATGAACTGTATTGATGTGATAATAACAGGGGTTAAATTGAGTAAACAAAAATAAAAAAAAAAATAAAAAAAAACGAAAAAATGGAAAATTACGACAGTAAAAAATTATTATGGAAAATTCTTATAAACCAGAATTGGTTTTTTTTTTTTTTTATTTTTGTTGTCTTTCTATTTACACAAATTAGAAGCAAAATGTTGATCAGACAACAAGATTTGGCTTTAGAAGTTTATTTAATGATGGTCTATAATTGACAACATTAATTTTCAACAGGTGTTCTGAATAATTTATACTTTAAAGGATTTTTATAGGTAGGTATAGAACTTTGTATTGCTATTATTGGAGAAAAAAAAATGTTTTTCTTGTAAATAATAAATTTTGTTTAACCTTCATCTCGAACTGAGGGTCAAATTATATTATTGAACAATAAATTGTACAAATATTCAAAACAATATATATATATATATATATATATGTATTAAAAAGGGTATATCAAATTTTTAGTCTGGAAAATTTAAAATTAGAAATTTCAATTTTTAATTATTTTTGCAGTTATGTTATGTTTTAGTGTTTTATGTATTGGAAATTAACTACTTAAGTATTACAATTTTCACATTAAAAATTATTTCAGTAAGAAAATATATATAGGGTGATTCCGATTTAATTATATTTCTCTGGGTAAATTCAGATTACCGAATATTTTTCTAATCGGAAGTTTTTAGTTTTAAATTCTTTAAGAATTATGGAACAGTAAAAAATTCAAATTTCAAAATACATACGGTTTGCTCAAACTGAAAATAGATTTCTTCACTTTCTGAAACGATTTTTTTATTCATTTAAACTAGGGCAAAAAGTACAACTGAGTTGGAGATTTATTTATCTATTCAATTTATCTCAAAATCAGCTTAGTAGCTCGTGTAAAGTGTGTATAAAAATGCATTCCTTATTCTAATGAATCAACATATAAAAGCACATAAAAACAAAATGTAAAGTACAGTTAAACTACAAACAGATACAATAACACATAAAGAAATAAAAGAAAAAAAAAATATTTTCAAATAGAACTTATATCTCTAAATTTTGAATATTTGTAGAAATTTTTATAAATTCAAAATCTCATAGTTATCACATTATTGTTTATAGTTCTGATATATATATATATATATATATATATATATATATATATATATATATATATATATATATATACTTAATATAACTGCTTGCAAACAATTCTATTTATAACGTCTAATTACTTTGAATTTAATTTACAATAATAGAATTTCTAATTAGTTTTGTTGAAAAGAATGGAAAAATCGATTAATAATAATGTAATATTAATCCTTTTAAATATTTAAGACTTTTTATATTATGATGTCAATTTTAGGTACAACCAAAAATTAAAAAAATGATCTGGATGTAATTTTGGAGAAGAAAATTATATATATATATGAATGTAGAAATTGATTTTTTCAACTTTGTGGTTTAACTTTAAAATCCAGTTTGAAATAAGAATTCTCTAAAATAAAAATAAACTTTAACTAGGCAATTATAAGTTACTTGATTTACCACATAATAAATGTACTGTGCTAATGAACTCGGTGCTAATTTTGTTTTTTTTTTTTTTTCAAAAGCCTCATGAAACATTCACTTTGGCATAGAATATGTCTAATATAGGTAGTCTAATATAGGTATTATATGTTTAAATATTTCAAAAAATTATTTAAAAGAGTTATTTAAATATTTCAAAAAGTCCAATAATGTCCGAAACATCGATAATTTTTTAATTTTAAGATTTATTAGTTCTATTTTTTATGTTTACTTTTTTCATTTTATATTGCATACTTTTAGGTTTAGTGTGATATCAATATATTAGTTTTGTTTTACCTAATTTTAATTTGTTTAATCTAATTTTACTAATACATAAATTATTATATTATTAAGCATAAAAAAATAGTTTTAAAAGTTGTGTGTGTATTTATAGATGTTCATTATTCCTGTCTTCTTGGTCAAATTCGTTATCAAATCTTAATGTATATTAATTAATAGTTGTTTTTTAATCGTGTTTATTCCATTTTAATTGTGATAAAAATTGATAACTTAAAATTTTGAATGTGGCTATGGATATTTAGGTTTTTCGCTGATCTTCCCATCTTAATAATTATATAAAGTGAGAAGACTGAGATGACCGAGTTCTGCGTCTGAAACGTTGTAGTGAGTGTGACTTTCTATAGTGTATTCACAATAAGATGAAGGTGGTACGTGAGAATGACTTGAATCACATTTACTACAATTAACTAAGACAGTATTTGTGGTTATGAATAGTTTTTATTTATTTAATTTTTTTAATTTATTTATTTTTATTGTCATTTCATTTTTTTTTTGCTTCGTTTGTTCTTGATTATTTCTAAGTTCATTTGTGCAAGATAATTTCGATGGCAGTTAGGGTGCTAATCTCATTATGTCTATTCTCAGAACTTTTATTCACCTTAAATAGTATTTTTTTTTTATATTTTTATTATATTATTGTTCTTAGGTAATTAAAACTTAGGTAATAAAAGATATAAAAATTGATTCATTGCGATTAATTATCATTATTTTAATTTAAACAAAAAAAAAATCATTGCATTTATTTCAGCTTTTGTTTGTATTCAAAAATAATATGCATTTAAAATTGAAGTTATGTAGAGAAATTTTGTAAAAGGATTGCAAACAATACCTACACCTACACCTAATTGTTATTTTATTTTTCTACATGTAATATGGAAATTTTATCCAATAAATATTTATAGATTCTTTTATGATTTAATTAAAATGAATTAATAATTTATTTTGTTTATTATCTGTTGATATTTTGTGGTAAATAATGTTAATTTTGTTTGTTTTTATTTTACTTTTTTCTCGTTTTTTTTTTTTATTTTTGTTTCAAAAGGACATGCTATTTTATTAGATAATTACTTTATTGATTGCCAAAAGGGGTGTTGTTGTTTTTGTTTTTTTTTTTGTTCAAAAAATTAATTAAAATTACATAGTAAATAAAATTGACATTTAATTTGTATGATAATTTGCCCTTTTTTGTTTTTGCTATGTTCATGTAAGGGTTTATGACAAAATATTGGGGTTAAGATAAATAATCGATAAATAGGGATACTTTTGAGATAATACGAAGATGTAAATGATTAACATGATGTTTTTTAGTGAATTAAATTATGTCAAAAGAAATACTATATATATACCAGTTTATAGATTGATTATACATAGTATCTCGTCTGGTTAAACTAAACTTCTTGTTTGTATTCATAACAATTTAATGTTATGTTTAAGTAACATATGAATTAAATTTATAAAGTAAATCTCTTTACAATGTTTTATATAATGTGAAATAATTTCGATGAAAAATTCACAATATTTTGTCGAAGTTATTTCACTTTTAATATCGAAGTTATTTCAATCGAACTAAATTCACAGCGCCTCAAAATGCTTCTCGAATAACATCGAGATTAATTTTTTTTTTTATTTAAATATAGTATTTCTGTTTAATTAATATATATTATATTTATTTGATAATGCTTATAGATATGTTCTAAATAAAATAAATAGAATACAAATATTTGTAAATAAATACTTATGGTGAATACTGAAAATCTTTTGGTTGTGCCATAACAAATATTAATATCATAACTCAACTGTTTTTGATCCAATAAAAGTATAAAATATATTTTTTAATCAAAGGTAATATATCTGATAACCGGCATGGCTTCATGTACGGTAGATCCATAAACAACCAATTTATCAGTTTTTTTACATACTCTTTTTAATTCAGTGGAAAATGGCTCCCAAGTCGATGCTATTTTTATTAACATTTCAAAAGCCTTTGACAAGGTTAATTATATTAAACTTCTCTTTAAATTGGAAGCTTTTGGAATCCATGGTATCATGTTAAAATGGATTCGTTCATATTTATATCATAGGAAACTCACAGTATCAATATCGAATACATACTAAATCTTATTCATTTGTTGCCACTTCTGGTTTCCCACAGGATATTCATGGGCCCCATAGGCCCATTGTTATTTTCAATATATATGAACGATGTTAGTTTTGAAATTTTGAATCCTATCTTATATTTTGTGGATGATTCTAAAATTTTCGCAATCATTAAATCGTATGATGACTGTCTTCGATTACAAAGTGACATTAATCATTTTTATGAATGGTGTTCGTTTAATGGTTTTAAATTGAATATTAATAAATGTAAGGCTATGACATTTTGTAAAAAGAGTAGCGTTATTAAATTTAAGTACTTAACACATAATGTTCTAAATAGATAATGTAGATAAAATTAGGGACTTAGGAATTATCTTAGATAATAATTTAACTTTCACTCCTCATATAGATTTAATCATCTCAAAAGCTTTTTCTATGCTTCGTTTCATCAAGCGAAATTCTCAACAATTTTCTGACCTTACACATTTAAAGCGTTATATAGTTCTTTGGTTCGGCATTATTTTGAATATGCTTCACCTATTTCGATGCCTTTTTATGCTAAGCATATTGAAATAATTGAATCCGTTCAAAAAAATATTAAGTTTTGATTTCGCAGATTTAACGGATCTCACGTTACTGACTTTATATCAAAATGCAACTTTATTAAGATTCATACTATTGAAACTAGGCATAATGTTGCAGCAGGAATGTTCTGTTATGACATTTTATCAGCCAAAATAAATGATTCATATCTTTTAAATTTATTTAATATTTATGCTCCAATCCGTAACTTTAGACCTACGAGACTTTTGTATCTCGGTGCACATAGAACAAACTATGGGTTTTCGGAACCTATCGTTAATACTTAAGCCTTTTTAATAATAATTGTTCTTCTATAATTGATTTTAATTATATAGTAGGTTAAATTTTAAGAGAAAAATCATCAATTTTTTGCAATAAATTTTTATAACTATATTTCTTTTTAATAATTTAGTATTTAAGAAACTTAGTGGTTAGCAAAATCTGTAAGAGCTGGATCACAGTAGGTTGTAAATAAACAAATAAATAAATAGCAATCCCTAGAACAGCCACCGGCAACGTGCGGCCCATTCGGTTTTTAAATGCGGCCCATTGTGCTTTTATTTTTACTATTAGTTTTATTCGTTCGCCACTATTAAAATTCTTAATTAAAAAACTCGACTCATATGAATTTGACTGTTCCGATCTCTAGTATTGCGAAGTAAGGTGGCTTAGTGCAAGAAATGCACTTAAAAGGTTTTTAGAGTTGAAAGAAGTAAATGTAAGTATAGATTTATGGTTGAAAGCAAAAGCGAAGTATTAGAGTTATCGGATCCAAAATGGTTTTTTGATTTAGCATTCTTAATAGACATGACTTCTTTACTGAACGAATTAAACCGAAAGCTTGAAATGAAAAGAATTTTGATTAATGAAGCATATTCAAATATAAAAGCTTTTCAGATTAAACTAAAACTACTTAAAAACAATATTTTAAAAAATGAATCACATAAATTGCCTTTTTGTGCAATAATGTTAGAACAGGAATCGAATCTTTCTTTATCAAATAGCTTATTTCACGAATATTTCGAAATCTTGGAAAATGAATTTTCGACACGATTTTCTGACATTCACAGCCCTTCCAAAGAAATTGACCTTTTTCAAAATCCATTTGCAATTAAACTCGAAGATGTTCCCAATTACTTGGAAATGGAGTTAATTGACCTAAAATCGAATGATGCTTTAAAATCAACTGTTGACCCATCGCAGCTGAAAACATTTTATTCTAATCTACCGGATTCTGCTTTTCCACTTTTAAAACAATTTTCTGCTGGGATAATAATAATTTTTGCAAACACATATATCTACGAACAAACATTTTCAAAGTTAAATTACATAACAAACAAATATCGCAGTAGAATAACTGATGAACACCTGAATGCAATATTAAGAGCAGGTGCAACCAACTTTGAGGTGAACTACAACGAGTTGCTCAAAACTTTCAAACAATACCAAATTTCTCCTTAATCACAATTCACTATTTTGTTTTTTTGTTTTCGTTTTTGTTAAATGGATTTATAAAATTATGTAAAAAAATAAAAAAGTTTATTTTTCAAAACTTGTTTTAATTAAAATTAAATTATTTGTGACAGTTGAAAATGTAACAGTAAGTATTAAACCCCCGTAGCCCATGCTCTTATCCAGAAAATTTATTTTGACCCATCGGTTGAAAAGGTTGCCAATGGTTGCCCTATAACACAAAAAAAAACACACATCTATTATGAATGCATTAAAAGGTTTATGTATAAGTATATATACAATGAAAAACAAAAGATTTCATAGTCTTACATTTACCTGCAGTCTTCAAATCAGGGTTTCATGTTATAAATAGCAAAAAGTTCTTTGTTATTGATTATTTTTATTTTTTTTTATTTTAACAAAAGTAGTTTTTATTGTATCCAAATAAACTAATTTAGAAAAAAAATTCAAAGCTTGTTGAACACAACTACAGTTCTTTTTGAAATTATCTAACTATCTAACTATGTAGGTATACCGTGTATCTAACAGTTACATATTATATTAATATTATATTTAGATAATAAAAAAAAAATATCAAAAATGATTACCCTTAAAATCAAGTATAATAAAATAAATAAATATTTTAAATATATGTATTAAAATATATAATAATAAATCGAAAATAAAGTCTTATTAAATACATTATTCTGTTTAAAAAAATATTTTTCATGTCGCTTAGTTTCAGTTCGTTCAAAAAAATTGTGATTTGAGGTGATTCAAAAGAAAAAAAAGAAAATTAATAAAAAATTGTTTTCGGGAAGAAAATCAAAATGGAAGACAGCAAACAATTGACAATTATGCTAATTGAAAACATCGAAAAACGTAGAATACTTTGGGACAAAAAATGTCCTGAATTTGGAAAACATAATGTTAAAGAAACTTCTTGGAAAGAAATAGCATGCGAAATTGGTAAATCTGGTAAGAATCATTTAAAAATAAATAATAAAAAATAAAAATATATAACAAAATTTTTAATTAAATCTATAACTTCTATATATATTAGATTTTAGTGAAGTCTAATAAATTATAAAATTAAAAAATATGTAGTAATACAAAATAATAAAAAAAATACAAGCTATTTTTAAAACAATTTCATGCTTAAAATAGTTTAAACAAATTTTGACAGTGGTGGAGTTCCACTCTTTTCACATTTATAAAATTATTTCCAACAATATTTCTTCATTTTTCACATTCCATTCAAGTAATTCAGCATTTTGAAATTAATATAAAAATTTTTCACAACTACATATTATGTACGTATATATATATATATACAATATACATTGTTTCTGTAAAAGTATTTGACGTTTATGATGTTTCAGATCACAAATAAAAAAATTTATAATTATATTCAGAAATACATACAATCGTCTCAAATATTATTTACGCATAGAAGATTATTAAATAGTAAAAAAAGTTGATTTAGTTTTATAAATTTAATAAATTAATACTAAAAGAAAAATATTTGCATAAAAAATTAAAATAGCTAATTCATTTCGATTAGTAACAAAAAAAAACAAAAACAAAATTTCATAAATTATTTGTGCACGTGTTTATTATGCATAAACAATAACTAAAAAAAAAATGTTTTTTTTTTTGAAAAATATTCAAGGGTTTGAAATTATCCGTGACTTCCATATTGTAAACAAAAAAAAAACTATTCTTAAACCGCTTTTTAACTGTTTTTTAAATAATTTTTGAAACTTACTTTCAACATAGTAAAAAAATTTCTGTAATATTTATACATTATGCAACACAATTTAAAGCTTTTGACACTTATTTTGCTGTCATTTTCTGTTCTTACCAAAGTTTAGCAGAAAAAATTCAGAATTTACCGAAAAATGTCAAAAATATTGAAAATATAACTAAAAAGTTCCAATAAATATATTCTGGCAATACTATATACCAAAACTTTTTCGATGCGTGCTCTGCTTTTTTTTGCGCATTTTAAACATATTATTAAACAATATGGAATAGACTAAATTTTAAAAAAATGTTTGTGTACAATATATGGAATATGATGCATTTTAGAGAAAAAACGTTGTTTGTTTTTACAATTTGGAAGTTAAGGTATATTAGCTCTATTTAATGACACTTAATAAGAAATATTCCCTCCTTTCGATTTTATAACCTCCTGGAAACTTTGAAGCATTGAATTGAGTAAATTTTTCAATATTCAGATTTTTATTGATTTTCAAGTGTTTTCAATGGCGCTCCAAGTCTCTGTTTCTGACCTTTCAATTTCTTGTGGAACTTTATTTTTCATATATAATGCCAAAGGTTCTCAATTACATTATGATCAGGGCTCTGAACTGGCCAATGTAAAACATTTTGTGCAATAAACTTCAAATAAGACATAATTGATGTATTATCTTGTTGTAGCCTAAAATTTGAGTTTATCAAATAGTCACCAATGTGTAACACTCCATAATGTAAGAAATTAAAGTAAGTACTTGATGTGCCTATTTTCAACAGTTTAAACAACGGGCATTTTCCGTAATAAAAAATATCTCTCCAAACTATTATATTCCCACCATTCTATGTGTCTTGTACAGTTATATGAGGCTCTTTTCTTTTCAATGATGATGAAATAACAAAAGTTTCTTCCGTACGTAACCCCGTTTAGTGAAAATAAATATTCTTCGGTTTCAAAGAATGTTTTATTTTTTTCAGAAATATATGGCTTCTGTTGTGCAATATAATATGTTTTAATGTTTACTTCTCTCAATCTATTTATCACAGTTGTTATCCCTATTTTTCGATGCTTACTGTTATTAAAGTTGTTTAGGACCACTGTAACTGCTCTTTTAATTTGTGCATTTTCTTTATTTGTTTTTTTACGTTTTCGGCCTCAATTTTTAATATTTGTAACAATATCACTATTTTTGTTTCATGACTTAATATCTGTAATAGTATTTCTATGTACATGACATTTTCATGACAGTTCTTCAACAGGAACTCCGTAGGTTTCTGTTTCAATAGCTCTTCTAATTTTATCCAAAAATTCATATGCTTTTTATTAGTCATTTTGTGATGACTTTCGCACTTAACAAGAAATTAAAAGCAACTGAAACGTTAACTATTGAACATTTAATCTATTTTGTTTCAAATCCATCTTAAAAAAATAATGAACTGCTTCCTTAAATAATTGTAAAGTAAACACGTGCACAAATAATTTTTAAGAAATAATTTAATGCACAAATAATATAATTTTGTTTTTGCTTTTTTTGTGAGTCACCTAAACGAATAATTTTTTTTTTGCTTTTGTTAATATTTTAAGTTTTGTTCAAACTTAACAAATTCTAAAAACTGTGTAATTATTTTTAATATTTAGTGAGTTACATCCACTATTATTGAGCCACAGCCATCACTAATTTTGTTTTTGTTAAGTGCGAAATTGTTCTATACACAAATAATTTTTGAGACCACTGTATACATATTTGCGAAATGAGTTGTTGAATGGAATATCACTGTTAGATTAGTGCTTTTAAATTTTTTACATATTTTTACAATTATCAATGTAAATATATTTACCAAATAAGTACATACACACATTTCTTCCCGATATATAAAAATTTTTCCAGTAAATTATTGTTTTTTTTTTTTAAATATACGAGAAAACACTTTTCAAACAGTGGTGTCCCTATTGCAAAAACAAGCAAAAAATATAAATAGGAATTTTTATAATTTATAAATAAGAAACTATAACAACTTTTATTTAACAAATCGCCAGAAGTTTGACACTAGTCATTTAGATTTTATTAATTTTATTATTTATTAATTTTCTAAATACTTAATTCTTTCGATATGAATTTTAAATTTATAATTTATTTTTATTTTTATTTTTATTTATTTTTTGAAGTAACATTTTGTAAAGAAACATGGAAAAAGCAAAGACGAATTTTTACAAGATATTATCGAGAAAAAATGATGAATAAAAATGCTTCGAAAAAAAAACCTATGAATTTGTTGATCAAATACGATTTATAATACCAGTAATTTTAAAAAATCCCACAGTTAAAAATAATACTAAATCTGTGGTAATTTCTGATGATGATGATGATAATGATAAAAGCGATGAAAGTTCAAATTTGATAGGATTTTCTAATGTGCAAGTAAAGGGGAAAGTAGAAGAAGATACTAAAATAATGAATGATTGTATTTGATAATGTTCAGCATCAGAAAATGGAGGAAGAAATGAATTCAGTGTTTAATATTTCTACACAATCACTAAATATGTGTGATAATTCTACTAACACAACAACAAAATCAAAATTAAATGCAAACAAAATAATTCATCAGGAAACCGATAATATAATTAGACCAACAATATTGAGTGATAATGAAATAATTTGTCAGTCAACTGATCATGTGATTCGACCACCGTCATTGCTCAACTGTAATGATAAGTCTGATCAATCAAATAAATTAAATAACAAAGTAACAGATAAAAATACAAGCATGACAAATTTTATTATTCGACAAAATAGTCAAGGTCATTCTGTATTTGATAATAATAATGATCATCAGCAAATGGAAGAAAATAATGATTCAGTATTTCGAAATATTTCTTATAGGAGAAGTTCAGTGCCAGGGAATTTGTTGAATAATTACGCTAATATGATTAGAAAACCAACTTTAACTGCAGACGAAATAATTGCAAAGTGCAATACAAGTGCAAATATGATTAGAACACCGTTATTAAATAACTCTAATGATAAGTGCAGTAATCAATCGAACGAAAAAAATTCTAACGAAATATTGACAAAAAGAAGACGAATTGATAAAAAGATCACGCATTTTGTAAATCAACAAAATGAAGAAGATCATCCGATGATGTTCTTTTTTAAATCAATTTTACCGGATGTAATTCCGCTATCAAATGAAAAGCAGATAATATACAAAAAACTTATGATGGACACAATTGCCAGATTGTATGCTGATATTGACGGTTAATTAAAATACAAAAAAAAAAAACAAAAACAACCTATGTATTTAATTACACCTATAATAAGAGTACTTAACCAACTATTTTAGTTTTTAAAATTTATTTTAAATGAAGTTTGTTTCTAAAACAATTTGACTGGCACAATAATTTAAGCATAATTATATAATTAAAACATTAAAAATATAAAAAATATAAAAAAAAATAAATAAAACTAACGTAAATGTACGGAATTCCGACCCTGTACGTAATTCCGACCAAGATGGTTTTCGTTAAATAACTGAAGTCCGTTAATATTTAAAAAGCCCGCGCTTTTTGTAATAAAAAGGTATACAATTTTTTTATATATTATATAAATTAGCCCGCCTTTTTTTACAATTGTCAATTAGTTATTAGCAAAAGACCATAGTGTTAAGACGTTTTCATAGGAGGTCTTAAGTATTTTGTTAAGAAAGTACAATATTTGCTTAAGAAAATATCTAAACAACAAGTAAGAATATTTATTAATTTTATTAGAATACTTATTAGTTAGTTTATTAAAAACTGATTATTATAAATTTTTTTCTATTTGGTGTCAATAAAATATTAAAAAAGTTACATTTTCAGTTGGTCGGAAATTAGGTACAAGTAAATTTACAATGTACAGAATTACGACCTCTTAGTTTTCAGTTGGTCGGAAATTAGGGACAAGTAAATTTACAATGTACAGAATTACGACCTCTTAGTTTTCAGTTGGTCGGAAATTAGGTACAAGTAAATTTAAAATGTACAGAATTACGACCTCTTGGTTTTCAGTTGGTCGGAAATTAAGTACAAGTAAATTTACAATGTACAGAATTACGACCCATTTCGGTTTCATAAATTAAAACATACTTATTCACTTACTGTTCAATAAATTTTCTTTTATTAATTAATATGGTTTCCAGATTATAAACATGTTTAAAAAAAAAAAATAAAAATTATGATCAAAATATTTTGGAAAATGCTTTACATGCTATTAGAAATGGAATGAGTTATAAAAAAGCTTCAATTGAATTTAAAATACCGAAAACTACATTGATTGATAAAATTAAGAAAAAATATGCCAATGACGTTTCAGGTGCTCCAACAATATTAACTACCGAAGAGGAATGTACTATTGTCAACTGGATAATACATTTAGGTAGGGCCGGATTCCCAGTAACAAAAAATCAACTTTTAGAAAGTGTTTCGGAGTTTATAGCAAAGTTAGAAAGATGCAATCCTTTCAAAAACGGCGTTCCTGGGCGACATTGGTATGAAGGTTTTCTTTCAAGGCATCCAGAAATTTCTGAAAGAATATCTCAACACCTTACGAGACCCCGAGCTGAAATAACTGAGAAAGGAATTCGTGATTGGTTTAAGAGAGTCGAAATGTATTTTACAGAAGAAAAATGCCTGGATATTTTACAAGATCCGAAAAGAATTTTCAATTGTGATGAGACTGGTTTTTATTTAGCACCTAAAGAAAAACAAGTGATCGTCCGCAAAGGATCTAAAAAAGTTTATAACAGAATAGCTAATGATGAAAAAGAATGCTTGACTGTTTTAGTAACAATAAGAGCAGATGGTGAAAGTCCAAGTCCATTGGTTCTTTTTCCATATAAAAGGATTCCAACATGTATCACTTCTAAAATGCCCAAGAACTGGGGTCTTGGACGGTCAGATTCTGGGTGGATGACGAGTGAAGGCTTTTATGAATTCATCACAAATGTTTTCTTCAAATGGCTCAAGGAAAATAAGGTTACGTTACCTATTGTCCTATTTTTAGATGGCCATGTTTCTCATTTAAGTTTACCATTGTTAGAATTTTGTAAAAAAGAAGGTATTATTTTAACAGCTTTATTACCTCATTCAACACATATACTGCAGCCGCTTGACGTAGCTTTATTTAAACCTATAAAACAATATTGGAAAGAATGTGTTCATAATTGGCGTTTGAAAAACCAGAATAAAAAATTGAAGAAAGAGGACTTCTCACCTTTGTTAAAAAATTGTCTTGATAGTTCATGTAGCAAAACTACAATAATAAAATCTTTTGAAACGTGTGGTTTGTGTCCATTTGACGTCAATAACGTAGATTTCAAAAAAGTTTTGACAAACCCGAAGGAATTCATCATAAAGCCTACAAAAGTTGATTCAATACAGTGCACTTGTGAATCCGATCTGAAATTTCTAGCGGAATTTGAAAAAAGAATTAAACCAAACATTTTAGAAGAATTTAAATCTTCTGAAAGCTGGTCCGGAGTAACAAATTTGGAAGGCTTATATAATTTTTGGAAGAATATAAGAAAATGTTCGAAATTAGATAATGAACACGAAATTGTTGGGGAAAATAAACGTAAACCTGACGAAGCACAGAATGAAACTGAAATTATTGAAAATTTGGAAATGATTTCAAATACATCAACCCATGAAACTACTCTTAAAAATAATATTTCAACAATGGATAACTCTCTAATAGAATTAGCCAACATTATTAATATCGATGAAAGTATCTGGTTAACAAACCAAAATATACTTGATTTGGATGTTCAAGAAGATGGTAATGTTAACATAATAAATTTTCAGAAAGAGAACAACGAATCTTTAAATAAAAACTTAGAGGTTATAGAAACAAACAATATCGAATTACTTAGAACAATTATTGAAGATAATCAAACACCGAAAAAGCAGGATGTACGAACGTTTCTTCCAACACCTTTCAAAACTGCTTTTTTCTGGCCTGAAAATGGAATTGACATTAAAAAGAATCGAGCACAAAAACCAAGAAAAACTCCAACAGTAGCAATAAGTGATGAATTTTTAGAACACCAAAGAAGATTAGACCAAGAAAAAAAAAGAAAAGCTGAAGAAAAGATCAGCAAAATAAACAAAAGAATTGATTTGGCCAATATTAAAAAAAGAAAACTAGAAATTACAAAAGAAGTTAAATGTTCCAAAGAAACTGCTGATGACAAAGAAATAAAATTAAGTGATTTTGTTATAGTTATATATGAAGGTGAGTATTTTCCAGGAATTGTAATTGATGAAACGTTAGAAGGGTGGAAAATCAAAACGATGTCTATGTGTGGTCAGTATTGGAAATGGCCTGAGTCAGAGGATATTTTGGTTTATCCAAATAAAGATATTGTATGTAAAATTGAGCATCCAATTTTGATGAATAATCGAGGGCAATATAATGTGATAAAAATTGAAGAGTTGCGGAAACAGCCTTAAAACCGTTATTAACTACTTAATCTTAAGACTGTTATTTTGTTTATTTCATCTAAACTAAGTATTGAATTGTGATAAATTTATGTTAATTTTTTTATGAATTGTTTTATTATTTTTTTTATGTTCCTTTGAAAATAGACTTAAGTATTACATTAAAATATTTATTTACATTATTACACTAATTAAAAATAAATTACTTCTCTTAAAAAAAGTTTTTATTATTAATATTAAATAAAATTCATTCACCTAGGTCGGAATTATGTACGTGTGGGGTCGGAATTAGCTCAGATAAAAATTTTTGGTCGTAATTATGTACAATTCACTTTTTAAGGTGTTTCTTTCATTTTATAACATATTTAATAAAAAATATTTAAAAGATTATAAGAAAGATTATAAGAAAAAAACTCCAAATAATTAAATTAAAACAAAACAATTTATATAAAATTTTTTAATCCCATATTTTTCTGTCTACAAATATTTTTATTTCTTAAGGGGTTGGAATTACGTACATTTACGTTATATATATATACCGGATGTTTCATAGCATGCGTATCAGCTATTTAAGAGGGGAAGGAGTTGTTGTTTTAAAATTTTAAAAATATTTTATTATCTAAAACAAGGCTTCTCTATCGACTGGAAATTGATATTTTAAACTGGAAATTCACCGAAATTTAGGCTTTCAAATGAAAAGATGCAATTTCGGTTTCTAAGTCAAAATATAAAAAACTTTTGCCTTAAAAATTGTTTTATTTTCTCAGTATTTTGCTATTAAAGCTAATGAAAATAAAACAAAAATCTTTCTTTTGTCTTTGGTAAATTAAAACTAATAATAATAATAAACTAATTGTAAACAATTGAATTTGTTTTTGGGTAGCCACAAAGCTTAAACTATTAAAAAATAAAAAAAATAAAGAAACAAAAAAAAGTAATTAAGACAAAAGTTTCTTATTTGTGAGATAGAATTCGAATTTGCATTTAGAAATACATCTTCACATTTGAAAATATCGATTTCGGTGAATTTCTGCTAAAAAACAAATTTGAGTTGAGCATCCTCGATTTAATTAGTAATTTTTTTTTTGCTTAATTTTAAAATAACTGTTTCCTCTCTTAAAAATCTGATACGAATGCTCTGAAACATCCGTTATACGCCATATTAAGTTTTCAATATTTTTTTTTTTAATTTTGACTAATATTATTACGAATACACATGTTACTTTATAGACTGTTCTGAAGCGAATGTGGTACCCACGTACGACCAAATGACTATATCTCAAGGATAACTGACGATATTATCAGCTTTCGCAAAAATATATATCTTTAATGGCTCATCTTTAACGACGAAAATGACTTTTGAAATTATCCTTGTTTTCTTAATGTTTTCGTATATAATCCATTATATCTAGTGATCTATTAGATGTATCCGTTTGTTTTTTCATTAATATAGCAATTTAAAAATATTTTAACGTTTATTTGATGACGACAGGTGCTGCCGTTGTGGAGATATTGTAGTTTAACATTGAAAATCTTTGAAAAAAAAAACGAATTTTCTTACCTTTTTAATTTAATTTTAAACGCTTAATATTTTTATCGTCTTAGAATAATCTGTTTTTCTTCTGTTATTGATATTATTAAAGAAGTTTTATTTAAAAAAAATGTATCTGTTTTATAGAAAAAAAAATTATATTGCGCCTTTTACAAACTAATGTAAAATACTTTCTACATTTAAGTTGATTTTTAATATAACGATAAATGTCAATGTCTCCATGTTCGTTCAATTGTTTGGATAATGGACACTATAGTAGTTGGCTCAAGAAATATTTAAAGCTGAAGATAAATGAATGGTTAAAACCCCTGAACATCTACCATACTAAATGTATTCCTGAAATTATATATTTGACTTATATTTTTTCCATTTTTTTTTTTAAATTTTTAATTAATTTGAGGTTATTGAAATTTTTTTTTTTTTTAATATTTTTAATTCTGAACTATTTTATTTTTTACTATTTTATTTATTAATTACTTAATTTTAAAAAATAAATAATAAAATTATGCTTAACTTCTATTTACAAATTTAATTTAATTTCTATTTTATTAATAAATTAGTTTCAAGAAAACTAAAAATGCACATTTTTTTACATTAAAAAACATAAATAAATAAAATATGTTCCATACAAAATATTTGTCTTATAAAAGGCAATTTTGTAAAAGGCGTTTTTATGCAAAAATAAATTTCAGATCAGATACATTTTTTTTTTCATAAATGCTTTTATATTGTAAACTATACAATAGTGACATAAAGCATATAATTTATATACTACATCAAAAAAATTTTTTTGGTAAAATCTTGATATATTTGTTTTTTAAAGAAAGATACGAAAGATAGTTTTTTTTTCAAAAATTTTCATTTTTGAACTACAATATTTCTATAACGGCAGCACTTTTTAACTAGATGTGAATATATGTATAATTAATAGTTCGATAAATATAACGGTTTATATACAAAACCATTAAAACAATATGGATGCTTTCAAATATCCTTTTCGTCCTTAAAAGATAAAATTGCGTAGTTAAAGATATATATTTTTAGAAAGCTGGGAACACTAGGTAAACTTGAGATTTGGACATACACCTGTACAACATTTGCTTCAGGATTTCACGTTTACATACATGTAACGATAATCATTAACAACAATAATAATAATAATTTTATTAATTTCAAATATTAAATAATAATAATAATAATATCTATGAATATAATTTAAATTATACACAATAGAGATTTACAAGCACTAGCTGGCACAGTTATCAGCTTTTTTACTTTAAAATAATAATAAGAGTATTAAGTAATTTAATTATATTAAATCTTTAATATATCTTTAATATATTTTTTACTTTTTAAACTTTCAATGCTATTAAAAATTTGTTAAATGTGTTGAAAATTTTGATTATTAATTTATAAGTAGTAACGTTCATTATACAGTAAAACACGGATAAATGCATATTTATGTTGTCAAGCAAATTTGTGCATTTATCCGTCATGTGCACTGAAAAAAACCTAAAAAATACAAAATAAAAATAAAGAATAAAATACTGTTTTATGATTTTTTGAGCTTTATTCTCAAGAAAAATAGAAACTTAAAACTAAAAACAAAACTTAATAGATTTCATATTTTAATTTAATTAACAATTCAGCATTATTTAAAGAGAAAATAGAAAATTAAATTAAAAACAAATTCAAATTCAATTCACAATCAAAAATTGTGAAATAATACAATATATAATAAAAATACAATTTAAAAATACACCCACATATCACATAAAAAACTAGGAACATTTGTAATCTACTCGTAATTTAGAATAAACAAATTGTATTTAAAAAAAAAAAACATTGACGTTTTAATCAGGCCGACGAAATAATTTCTGATTCGGAATTTGAATCCGAATTTATATTTTTGTTTGAATTATAGAGAGAAAAATACACAAAATACTCGTGTTGAAAACTTAAATAAATATGACAGTTTTTTTTTTTTTTTAAATTTAGTTTGTGCATTAATCCGTATAAAATTTGGTATAAAAGTTCATTTTGTTGTTTTATATTTTCATGTATTTAGCAGTGTTATGTACTTAAGCGTCGTGTATTTATGCGTATTTGTCTCTATGAAAAATCTTTGAAAAAGTTTGTTGTCAAGCATTTTGTTGTACTTAAACGTGTTTTGCATTTAAACGTTATGTACTTAACGGTGTTTTACTGTATTTATTACTATGTAATTCATTTAAACATAAACTATAGTTTCAAAATTGTTATTGTATGTAAATAATTTGTAATTAAAAATGAATTTGATAAGAAATTAAATTTTTTTGACATAAGTGTTGAATGTCCATAATCAGATTGTTTTTTGAAGTCTTCTTTAAGAAGTGATGGAAAAACAAAAAAAAAATTGATTTAAAGTTAAAATCTTTCAATGCAAATTTTTTTTTAAACGTAAAATTAAAAAAAATGTACATGTCATACTTATATTTTAAAATTTCTTAGAAATGTACTTTTAATTACCCGAAATAAATTTTTCTATATTGATTTTTATTTAATTTGTATTTAATTTTCCTTTAGTAAACATTTCAAAGTGTAAATAGTTTTCAGATGGTAAAATTTTTTTTTGTCATAATACTCATAATGTTATAAGACTATTGTAAAGTACTATTATAAAAATAGGATTATCTAAGATAAACAAATAAAGAATAACTATAGTTGTTGACCGACCTGTCTCATATTCGAAAGGAGAAAAAAACCCAATACTAAAACATTTATTAATAATGTAAATAAATTAATGAATAAAAGAATATAATTGTTGACATCGAATGTGGTAAATATTCATATAAGCTGATGGAAGGTATGTTCTAAATATATTCGTAGAAAAATAAAAAAATTTGAAGCATAAAAAAATTTCTTAAAATGTTCATATTTATTTATTAATATCGCATTTAATCATAGAAAGCTCAAGATTATAGTAGGTGAGTTTTGAATTTTTAAATTAAATATAGTTAAAACTAGTTTGTACATCCAAATCGTAAAAAGAAATGTACATACATGGAAATATAGTTGATATTTATACGAAGAGCTAGAAAAATACATGATTACTAGCGGCTATTCCCGGCGTTACATTCGCGAGTCCAGAATTAAAAAAATATTTATTTCTTCTTCATTTGAATATTTAACTCAAAACAAAGTTTTCTATTTCTGCAAAACAATTAATTTTTCTTAGCAAATTGTCCACTTTAAGCATAACATTTCGAATATCGATGAAGGTTCGAACCTCGAGGTTCGAATCTCGACGAACCAAACAAGATATTTTTTTTTTTATATTATAGTCAAAACTTAGGTTGGTACATACTTCCCGTTCACGGTTATTTGAAAAAGAAAAATAGTGGTTAAAGGAAAGGAAAGAAAAAGGAAGAAGAAAAATTATGTGAGAAAGAGCGAACAATATTGTTAATATTCGTCTTAAACTTTAAACTTCTGCAAATCATAAATTTATTTATTTATTTATACATCTACGAAAATAATTTCAACAGGCTACAGTATATTATGAAGTCTATTTACAAAATAAATTTTCTCTTAAATTGAAAACAATAACATTAAAATCAAAATATACAAAAAATAAAAATTTAAAAATGACAACAAAGCTAACAAAAAAGAAAAAAAAAAGGAAAATTAAATTGATTTAGGATTTAGTAAAATGTGATCGAACATAATTTTTAAATTTAATTCTACCTTGATTAAAATAAAAAAGGAATTGAATATAATTTAGTTGTGCAGTTAGTAACTGATTCCGTTCTTGTAAGGAACGTGTCGGTGACATCGGAAATGTATCCAAAAAATTTTAACCGATACAATTTACGTATACAAATACAATATGTCCAATTTTCTGAACTGACAATATTGTTTTGGCGACACAATGTACTTTGCTTACAATTCCAATCACTCTAAACATATTCTCTCTGAAATAAACGTCAAATCAAATGTCAAATTTTGTGGATAAATTTTTCAAATATTTGAATTTAATATATTTATGAAGATTATATATAAAGATTTAATATGGGCAATTTCGTAAAATATTTTGAAGAAAAATCTTCTTTGTGCTTTAGCCTTATTCATATATAGTTAATCAAAGCAACTTTCTTTCGTGAGTCCATTTCCTATTAAAATTAAAGTAAATTAAAATAAAAAAAAAAAATTTTTAAATTTATTTTTGAAACACGTAATTAAAATTTATACTTATTTTTCTTTAATTTTTAAACTTGATTAATAAAAAAACTCAACATACTTGTACCAAACTATACTGTGTATCAACAAATTTTCGGATACATAATTTAACAACTCGTGGCGTGAAAATGAGTCGCGGATAAACTGTAAAATGAATTATCGATCATGAGACAATGTAAACAATTTTTTTTTTGACATTTAAGATCATACGTCAATATGTTGGCGACGTTTTCGATACATTTATGATGTCACGGTGTAACAAATTATTATATTTTAAATTTCTTTGGGGAACATTCAAAGAGAAGATATTTAATGGCGCAGAGCACGATATACGACCAGTCAATACATCAAAAACGAACATAATACATCTGTTTTCTATTAATAAAACTCTCAAATCCCAAAAGTTTACACCTCGTTTCATATTCAATCGGTGAAGAGGACAGATTCATCCCTTATAGGACAAATTTAGTGAAAGATAATTTAGTGAGGGAATTTGTCGACTCTATTGATAATGGATTGTGATATTTTTGTTCCCATATAACAGAATAATTTTCTATTACCTATATCTAACGAGGCTAAAAAACAAACACTTGGGAGTTGAAATGTCGTTAAAATCTATAGATCCAATCTATATACAAATCCCAATTTCTAATACCCAGATATTTAATTTGATCAACACCTAGAAGACTAACATAATTCACTAGATAATTAAAAAGTATTGGTTGAAGAACACGGGAAAAGATTATTACAGTACCACATTTTGATAAATTAAGATTGAAAAAAATTTCTTGAGCACCAACAGAGAATGTATGAAAGATCTTCTTGCAACTTAAGGCAATCACGTATAGTTTTTATTTTAACAACTTTAGATTATCAGGATATAACAAAATATCACAGAATCCAAATCCAGTGTCATCTATTGCTTAAATAGAAAGCCAACCAGTTTAAAATAAGTGAATAGAACCCAAGACAAGATAACTTCTTAATAATTAATCGCAAGCTCACACCATCAAAGGCGGGTGGGTGTATTCATAAAAGCTGCAAACTGACAACAAGTTTGACACCAGTTGGCGTGCTTTGCAATAATTAATACAAACTCTACCTAAATTCTCCATTTATTTGACAATTCTACAAAGTTTCGGTTCATTAATACTGACATTCTGAAAATAACAACTTTTTTTAAATTACAAGACAAAAACTGAGTACTCAAAACAACAAAGAAAACTACTTCAAAAAAATCTTATGCATGCTAAAAATTTATTCTGCCAAGTTGACATCCAGGAGACTTTGAGTTTGGATTTATGAACAGAGTTCAGAAAATCTGACAAGAAGTGTGTTCATAAATCCAGAATATGCAGATTGACTGACTGCATTTGGTTTGCATTTATGAAAACAAGGGATTTGAAAAATCCAAGTAAATTGAATCAACTTGATAACCATTTTGAAGTATATTTAGTACATAATAATTAGAGTAAATTGCTATAGGTTTATAGTTATCGATCTACGTGCCATAAAACCATGTTGAAAAGGACTTATTGATTTCTTGATAAAAAAGAATATCTTTTTATAAACAATTTTTTTTCGAAAAGCCTTATGGATCACTAAGAGCTTGGATATTCCTCTATAATTTTCAACTAAGTGTTTATGACCAGACTTGTATATAGGAGTAATTGAAGACACTTTCGTTTTGTCTAAGAAAATACCATTACTGAATGATTTGTTGAAAATTATATGTAGTGAAAAAGACATACTCTTATAACTCTTCAATAAAAAGTTGCACACATTATCAGAGTCAGGAGTAGAGTTGTTACTCAAATCATCGATTCCAAGAAGCGCATCATATTCCAAAATTGAAACACGTTCAATAGTTTCAATTGGAGTGACTTCAATAATGTTTACATCTGATGTAATTTTATCACATAGTGATAAACTAAAAAACTAAAAAATTTAGCAAATACGAAAACTAAAAAATTTAGCAAATAGATTAACTGTAGATTACATATCAGTGGAATTATTATCTAAGTAGGTCAGTGGAATGTGTGATCAGTGGAATTATTATCTAAGTAGTTAGCTGGATAACCTGTACTATTTCTAGATTTATTAATATGAATCCATAACTGTTTGGGATCGCGACAAATATTAAACTCAAGATTTTACATATATTGACTGTATAAAAATATATGTAAAAATTCATATTCACATCTAAGTTGATAGAATCTATTCCGGGTTTCGACACAATTATGATTCACCGAATTTCTAATAGTTTTTAAAAAAAAAATCTCATAATTTACATTTAAATCACTATTAGACATAATACTAGACCAATTAGAATTAAAGAAAAATGTATTCATAGATACAAAATCAGATTTGACAAATTTTAAAGTTAAATTAGAAATTAGCAATTCAGTTAATTGATCAGCAGATTGATTAATATAATTTCAATCCAATGTTAATCGGCTGATGATGAGAATTATTCAGTGCCAAAGGAAATTCAATTTCATTAACAATAAAGTAGAAGTCAAATGATACAAACACCAAATCAAGAAATTTGTTGAACATATTGTAGAAACATCATTAATCTGTCATAGGTTAGATGGTCGTAAAAAAACCGTCGACTGAAACTTAAGATAGATCGATTTAAAAAAAATTTAATACATTTTGAAACGGTTGTTGAAGCAAGATCTATAGTGTTGCATTTTGTTATAAGAGTAGAATGCCAGACTCGACCAAAACTCTAGTTGTATTTTGTAATAATCTATTATTAATGTTGATATAGATAAAAATATTTAGTTGTTAAGATTAATTGCTTTATTATTGCACATGTTATTGAATTACCTACTGAATTATTATAAAAACATTGAATTACTAAACTCTGTACGAGTTTTATAAGCTCTTTCAGTAGAGAAATAAACAAGTAAAATAAATAAATAAAGAAATAAAAGTCTTATATATACATATATATATATTCAGAACAACAACAGCAGAGTCATCAGATTGGTGAAGGCTAGCCAGAGGCATGTCATGACACAAGCTGTAGAACGTATTGACTATCATGAATGATACCTTTACTATAAAAATATTTCTTCAACTTTTGATTGATTAAAATTTCAATCGTTTTTGAAAAAGTAAAAGTAATAGCTGTAGGCGTGTAGTTTAAAGAATTGTTTCGGTTTGATTCGTTATTGATTAACTTTTTTTATCTAAGTCAATTTGGATGAATTTGAAATCGATATGTGGATTTTTGAAACTTTTTCTTTATTGTATCGCTAACAGATGCAATATTCAAATCCAGATTTAATTGTTTAACTGTTATTAATATTGCGCTAATGATGAGCATTTTAAAAATTTGCATTTCAATGATATCAAAACATTTCAGAAGCTTTTTTTCGAAATATCTTGATAAACCGAAGAAGCAAATGAACGCTAGAATTATTGTTCATCGAATTTTCACAATTTGAATATTCTGTATTAAATTCTGAAACAAACCAAACTTGTTGTTTTCAGTCGCCACAGCATATATTTTGTTTTTCTGTGTTATTCTATGCTATCGAATTTGTTTCACTGTCGTACATCTATCTGTGCTATATGATGCAGACTCATAAATAGATGGTGTATGTCGATTCGAAATACTCGATTTGAGAACATCTAGTTTATTTATTTTATTGGATGATAATTCACATCAATATGATAGCATCACAAGTGAAACACATTCGCACAAACTAAATTTCAATCTTCAAATCGATTAAATTTTATTCAAAATTTGTTGAATTTTTTTTGTTCAGGATCTTTTAATTTATTATTTTTGTTATTGCTTGTTTTTTATATTCAAATTTCAAGTTGGGAAATAATTATTTTACACGGGAAAAATAAATCTTGTCTTAACACTAACACCACCTTTTATATACTGTTATAATAATAAAAGAAATTTATTCATAGAATAAACAATAACAAAATGTTTCCGACAAACTTACGAATAAACTTTCTTCCCTAAAGTATTCCTACATAGTTTACTTTAATAAACCAACAGAATAAATAAAAGTATAAAAATCCGTTATGGAAATTCTTTTAATGGAACCATATTATTGTCTTTAGTAAACAACGAAAAATTATGATTATATGACAAAGATGAAACGATGATGATGATGATAAAGGAAAACTTTAATCATACCTGAAAGTTATAATAGAACTTCTAGTAAGATGAAATTCTGAAATTCAATAAAAACTTTTTTTTAGAAGCAAAACAACATGTAATTATATAAGAAAGAGAGAGAGAGATAGAGAACTTTGTAAGATGAAGAGTGAAATAAAAATGTCCTTTCGTTTATAAATTTAATAAGATGATAAAAGATATTTGTACCTTCACTTTTATGAATTATTAGTTGTTTATAGTTAGTTAGATGGTTAATATCGTCGGAATAATTACAAATAATTCCAGGGAACAGTAAAAAGTTTTACTTTGAATTAAAAAATTTTTTTATGATTTTTTAATAGTTCTTCATCATGATGACAAGATTCGAAAACAGGAAATTTATTGTAGTGAAAATAAAATAAAAGAGAAAAATTGATATAATAAATATGAGAAAAAAATAAAAACAAAACAGTTCTTTATTTGTAGTTTGACAATAATAATTGTAATAACGTAAACAGTTTGTCCCATACTGACATCAATGAAAACAACTGATAAACTTATTATGTCACAAAAACGACTTATAAAAAAAAAATTAACGAAGAAAAAATATTAAAAATAGTTTTTCAAATATTGTATTTATAAGTTTTTGTTTTTGTATATGTAACGGATACATTATGCTTAATAATTTAATATATACCAATCTGAAAAGTCGTTCTCATAAATTATATTACAAAATACATATCACTCATATAATATAGTTTGTTAGCTAAGGTGCGTTTTAGCTGGTAAACATTTTAAGTGTGAAAAAATTTTGTTGACTCGAAAGATGGAGATAAGATGGAATGACATTTTTTTATATATGGCAACTCAATGCGTAGCACAAGAACAGTAAATGTGATTTACGGGGGTTATTTATACCTAACATTGCAATATTAGGATAAAAGTTTGGGATACTAGGGTTTTTCATAAACACATACGGCAAAAACAAAAAAATTTTTGACAGAAATATTAAACTTTGAATTTTCTATATTTACAGTCTTGTGTTATATAAATAGCAGCACAACTGATTTTCACTATAATTTTGCAAATTTCCTGCTAAGTTAAAAATGTTTATGAACAAACATAATTAGCAACATTTTGTTTATGAACAAAATACTTGTCAATATAAGCAATATTGCCAATATTGATTGTTTATGAAAGCCACTATTGTATCTACTTTGATGAAGTATTATGTTTAAAATATCAGGGATATAGTTTCTTTACACTTATAATATAATAATTTTTTGAGTAAATGAATACAAAAATAAAATAAATATTTGCATAAACAATAGGGCCCGTCACGTATTTTGTATCTTCGTATTTCATAAACTTCCGAATGTCAATTTTGCGTGAGGGGTTAATTTAGTAAATTTCGTATTTTTCATTTTGTCTTAACAGCTAATATCTAACGTCTAATTATATTTGAATTTGTATTAAATAATTTATTATTTGTTATAACTGAAAAAAAATATGGAACCAAAATTAAAAAAGATAAGATGCATGCATATATATGATTTAATTGAAAAGGGTATGGACCTGGAGAGAAGTATCAATTTGTACATAATTTGCTGATAGCTTCCAATTCGAATAACTCTCTCAAAGTAGTTCATTGCAGTAAATAATAATACCTACATAAATTTACAGAAGTCAACTGCCAACATTTACTTATTATGAAATATTGAAAGATGTAAAAAAATGAAGCTCAAGTTCAATTAGAGCATTTCCATTAAGCTGTTCTTTTTTGCTTGACATATTTCTTAACAATTTGTACGTTCTTTTTTTTAAATATTTATAAAAAATTTATAAAAAATTTAATTTTAGCTCATTAAAAAAATATTCATAAAATATGTCATTAAATTGGATTGATTCACAAAAACAACTACAAAAGAAATTTATTATTTTTGTTGACACGACATTAAGTGTCAACAATACGAAAATACAAAGATACGAAATCAAAATTAAATAACTGTGAGAAGTGAAGCCTGAAATCCAATGAAAACGACACGGCATTATTGTCCTAGATTGTCAACATAGAATGTCGCATAGCAAATCCAATGAATGCGATATTTTCATTTTCAAACAACAATTCAAAAATAACAATAAAAACATTTATAATGTAATGATTTAGAACTGTCAAAATGAAAAACCGCAGTGCAACAACGACAAAATATTTTGATCAAACTTTTGTCGCCGACTTTGTCGTGTCGTGTCCTACTATTTGTTATGATGCAAGTTAAACACATTTGTTCAAACCATAATTTGACATATTTTCTCGGCTTCTTATTTTTCAATTGTAAATTTCATCATCATCATTGTCCTGTAACCCCATCCGTGAGGCATAGGGCGGCAGTAAATTCTCTCCATCGGCTCCTATTTGCGGCTAACCTTTTCAATTGTGGCCACGTTCTTTGCTGGGTACTTGCTTCGGCTAAGACAGTTGTTCTCCACGTTTTGCTCGGCCTTTCGACGCGACGTGTACCCTTAGAATTCCATTCGAAACATTGTTTCGCGATGTTTTTGTCAGATTTCCTCAAAGCATACCGATCCAACGTCATTTTCCCTGTCGGATTTCCACGTCTATTTGTGTTTGTTTCGTTTTTTGCCACAGCGTTCTGTTGGAAATGGTTTGTGGCCAACGAATGTTTAGGATGCGCCGGAGACATCTATTGATGCACGCTTGGAGTTTCCTGGTGATGTTTTCTGAAACTTTCCATGTTTCGCAAGCGTACATGACAAGCGATCATTTACAATTTCGTATTTTATCCATTCGCCGTTTATAAAACTTCATGTGAAATGTGCAACAAACTTTTTATCAAAATGAAGCAATTTAATTGGTTCTTAGCATTAAAGTGTAAAAAACTAGCGATATAAAAGGCCTAATATAACACAATTCGTAATTTTCCGAATATAATTTAAAAATAGGCTGACTTAAAATGAATCCTTTCCATTGAAAAGTAAATCCTTTCTTTTGAAATGAAAATACTTTCATTTGAAATGAAAAATTTCCATTGAAACGAAAAATTTTCATTTAAAAGGAAACAATCTTTCTGCTGAAGAAAAAAAGTAAATATTTTCGCAATTTTCATCAGTTATAAAACAAAAAATATGAGTGAAAGAGAAAGTAACTATTATTTTTTCTTGATTCGATGAAAAAAAGATAAAAAAACTAAAAAAGTTAAGTAACACTGAAGTAAGTTTTTGAGAATTTACATAAAATAAGTTATAATTATTTAGCTACACCTACCTCTAAGTGTACCTATTTTTAAATTAAAAATTGGATTTTAAAAGTTTTAGGTATTGTAATTGTAATTTTATATAAATAAAATTTTTTTATTTGAAATTCATTGAAAAACAAAAACAATTTTTTTATTTATTCATCCATAAAACAAATAATGTATTATATTATGTATTTATATATATTATTTTTACTAAAAAATATATAATTTTTTTTTGGCATAAAAGCAACATAAAATATGGCTGCGATATCATAATAAAGTATCCTTGCAAAACTGTAAATGTATTTATATATGTAAACGTACTTATTTACTTTAGAATTTTAGATGTTAAAAAAATAAATAAAATCTCAAAATTTAAAATAATATTTTCTTTATTTATTCTTTCTATATGTATAAATACATATACATACATATATATATATATCCATATGTGAAAATCATTTTATTTTTAAAGAAATGAACCAAAGTAGATCCTGAAAAATATAACCTTACTTCTTTATATTATATTTAAAACAAAAAACTAAGTAAAACTAAAATAAAAATTTGCTTTTGGCTGCCTTTAAGACTGGCCATACCAGAAATGATAAAATCGTAAAAATTTAACAAAACTTTTATACTACTTATGAAGAACTATATTCCACTATATAATAAGATATTTATTTTTCTATTATTCTATCTTAAATATACTGTATATCATATACTAACAATCTTTATTATGTTGTATATTATAAAATAGTGGAATATATATTTTAATGTACACTCAGAACCAAAAGTGTGGGTGCATTATTGAAATTAAAAAATTAATAAATACTTCGGTGGACTACAAATGTGTTACCCTTAAGTTCTGTATCAGTAAAATACAAGAATATTAATATTTATCTCATCAGTTATGAAAATAGTAAAATTCTTAACATTTTGTAATTATTTCATTTCCAAAAACACTGTAACAACTCCGCACCCCTTTATTGCGCCACCTAGGGTACCCCAGGGAGCCACTTGAGTCCACTTTTCTTTATTATTGCAACCAATGATGCCTTGCAATTTATGACAACAGCTAAGTTAAGTTTTTTGGCTGATGACTCCAAAATTATTCAAACCATTATGTCTGTTGATGATTGTACCCTACTTCAAAATAATCTTGACGAATAGTGCTCAACCAACAACTTTAAATTAAATGCATCTAAATGTTAAGTTGTAGTAGGAAGCTTCAAAGATCTATTATTGAATTTGATTACCACCTTGAGAATCAAACTTTAAACCGTTCTGAGTTGACTCGTGATCAAGGTGTTATTCTGGATTACAAGCTCAATTTCGTTATTAATATAGCTCATTCTATGCTAGGATTTATAATGCGCTGACACATTTATATATCACATATGTTAGACCCATACTTAAATATGCTTCACATATAAAGTTTGATCTCCATATCGTAATCTTTGTATTTCACGTATTTAAGCAGTTGAGCGTAAATTTTTAAGCTTTGCGCTACTTGCTTTTTCATGGTCTGACTCTTTTCAAATTCCTCCTTACGAAGATAGGTTGCTTTTGATAGATTTTTGATTGTTTTTGATAGATAATGTCAAACAACGTCGATTGGTGGCTGATATTACGTTTATCCATCACATTTATTGCTGGGAATATCCTGGCACCTAAAATACTGGATTTCATAACTTTTGGAGAGAATCCGCGAAATTTACGTTCCGTTGACCTGTTTAATATTGTTAACTATAGTTCTGACTACGGTAAATTTGAATCTGCGTCTAGAATATTACGTGAATCTAACTCAAGAGCGGCTTGTTTTGATACTAACCGTAGTAAAAGAAGCTCAAAATTAAAGCTGTATAGTGGATAAATATTTGTAATTTGATAAATTATTGTAATTGATATTTGATCTTTTGTTATTTGAATTTGTATTTTTAACATTCTACTAACTGCAGCTTGTTAGCTATTTTATTTTTATCTCTTACTAACATTAGTTACTATCGGTGATGGATACTAACCCACTGGATGATACACTCACCGCTTAGCAACATGATGCAAGTTTTCGTCTATAATATGTGTAAATTCAAAAACACAGTGATGCATGCATCAACAAAGTTTCATATTCAATAATATTTCAGCATCATGATGCTGAGGGTTTAAAGTTTTTTTTTTGCATCGCTTACTGCATATGATGCGCAATATTTAACGCACCCACGCTTCATTAATTTTGCTGATGCTTATATGTCAAATTTTGATGTTCACTGTCTGATGTGTTATTTTTAAAAATTCTAGTTAGTAAAAGTGGTGTTAATTTTCAAAAATGGATATGTAATTTATAATTTTTTAATTAACTAAGTTTTGTTATCTAAAAATGGAGAAAAAAATCATTGGACACGTGAATGGAAATTTATATTATTGAATATACGATTAAAATATGAACAAGAATTTTAAAAAGGAAAGAAGAAAAATGGCGTATTATGGGGTAACATTTTAGACGAAATAAATCAAACGGATCCAAATTTTCCCTTTAGAAAAGACGAAATTTTAAGACGAAATTTTTGATTTATTCAACACAAATTTTAACTTTTTAGCGAAAACTTCAAAAAGTTGTTCAAAAATGCCAAATAAGCATCAGCATCAAATATGCATCACAATTTTGCAACGATACTGCATCGATAGAGCATCATGATAAAAAAATTGGCGTTTTTGAATTTACCCTATGCAATACATGACAGTATATGATTGGAATGTTGAGCTAAAAAAATTATGTTTGTTAAAATGTTGTTTAAATACTTGGAATAGTTATTATTTTGCCAACTATCTATTCTAAACGAAATAACTTTATTTTTCACTATTTTCTCTTGTACAACTACAAAAAGATATAAGTCGTCGCTTATACATTAAGAGCATTCAAATTATTATTTGACTATAAATGAAAAAAACAAAAAAATTATTTTAAAATTAATATGTACCTAAAAAATACGAAGAATAAGAATAACAATAGAAGTTTATTATCATAATATTCACTCTCAATTGATTCTGACTGTACAGTATAGCAAAGATAATAGCAAAACATTTATTTTTTTCTTTCTTTATTAAAATAGAACAAATGACCATCATTATTCCTAAGGAATTTCATATTATACAGTAATGCAGATTTATAATTTATTTTTCTTTTCGAAAAAAATAAAAAAAAAAAGAAGGTTCTTTAATATTGTATGTAAGTGAAGTGGATGTATACATAATGTTTGAATAGTATTTTTCTTGCATGAACACTAAAACCAATAGAGTTAATTAAGATGCATCCTTGAAGAACTCGTTTCTGTTTTTTTTTTTTGTATTTATTTTTCTTTAAATTTGTTATAACTTAGAATGTTTTTTTAAGATACTGAATGGAAAATTTAAAGTTTTAAATTGGTTAAAAACAAAATTTACTAGAAAAGTTATATTTAACAGAATGACCAATAATAATTTTTTAAGCTTTTAAAACCAATCAAAATTTATGATGGATTTACACATATATAATGTATGAAAAAATTTTTAAGTTGAAAATCCTTCTTTTGTGCGTCAATTTTTTTTATGTAAATTTTACTCTATAAATAATTTTAAAAATAAGTACCTACCTACGACATAAATATATGTATATAATGTATTGACACAACTCAAACACAACTAATTTTAATCAGTTGTAAAGATTTGGTGGTCTCATACAACTTAAACGTAGACTGTAACAACAGTTGTTAATTGCAATACCTATATTTGCAGACAACACAAATTTTTTTGTGTGGTTTTGACAGATAATTCGGTTATATTGCTAATCACACACAACAGAGAATGACAAACAATTGCAACTACATTTTAGGTTGTCTTATGAGTCGCAATAGTCGCAATAGCGCATTTTATTTCTAATTATTCACTTTTTCAATCACTTTTCTAACCGAATAACATAAATCAATCAGTTTTCCTCATTCCATCTCTTGAATAATACGTGTATAACTTTATTTATTTATTTGTTTATTTATTTCATAAGTTATAATTAAAACATTTATTGTATTAAATTAATTAATAAAATTAAATTTAAACTTGACCGTTTTGCACTCATTCAAATTCAAATTTTAAAACTTTCATTTTGCATATGTGTAAAAATCAGTACAACTTCTCAACAGCTTTACCATATTATAATTTTCCACATAAATTTATTTATGCTAGTTATATAAACATTAAATTAAATGAATTATTTTGCAATAATTCAGAAAGTGGTCACTTATCAGTTTTTTTTTATTGAAACCATAATGTGTAAACAGTTAGATTAATTTTGAAAAAGCAATGGTTCAGAACACGCAACGTCAGATCATAATACAGAATTGAAGTTTTTTGTGTGTTTATAAACATAAAATTAAAATAATGCAATAAATCAAGTTGTTAATGTTCATAACTGTTTACATTATGCATTATTAAAAACAAAACTGTAGTCACAATTTGCAGATAGAAAAATATTGAACCCTGTGCTCAAAATATATAGGATCAGTAATTTAAATATTTTTATAACTTGAGCTATAAACAAAAAATATTTTCGTAAGTAAGTTTTGTCGCTGACGTAACTGTAGTTCTTACGTAACAAAAATGTTTTGTCGAAAAAATTTTTAAATTTTAGGAGTAACTCAGAAATAATTTTAAATGCGATGAAATTTTAAATATTTCTCAATAAATATAAATAAAAGTAATTTAACTTGACATTAAGATAAATTTACATTTAGGACAACAAAATTCTGCACAAAATCTAATTACTCTTCGGCAGACAATTTCATACACGTTCTTGCCATCACTTTTATGGCATTCTTAATAGAAAAATGATAGAATCAAATTACCCAAATTAAAAAAGACACATGATGTGTCAAATTTTATTTTTTCTTAAGTAAAAAATGCTAACAACTTTATGTTTAAACCTTGACCGCCTGTACATCACGTTGTGTGAATTTTCTAAATTCAATGAATGCATCCTCCAATTAGTAAATTCAATTTCGTTTCACACCCAGTCCGTTAAGATAAAATAACATTGGAAATTACAAAGTTTTTAGTACAACATTGTCCTTGTTGTAAAATGATAATACTAAAATTGAGACACGGAAGAAATATACATATAGTTTCTACTGTAGTTTTTCTAAATGCTGAAACTGCTGGAATTCTATAAATTTATAGGAGCTTTTACTCTCAATAGCTATTTATGAATGTATTGATACTTTAATATCATTATTATTATTATATTAAAAATAAATTCAAGTTCAAACTATATCTAATGAGAAGCATGTGTATTTTTATTTCATTATTTACACCTACATGTTATATATACTTTTTGTTCTTTGATCATTATTATAAAGTGTGTTAATATGTTTTTTTTATCATAAATGGTGAAAACAAAAAAAAGATATATTTTCCATATGTTTAACTTACAAAATATTAAAGAAGAATACATATACATATACTTGTATATATGTAATTATAACATATTTATATTCATAATGTATTAAAGTTGCTTTTCCTTGATAGTTAGGTTTTATTGTATTAAAATGATTAGAAATATTATTTTATTAAATTATTAATAAAGTAGATACATAAATAATAAAGTAACAAAGTAGCAAATTCGGGTTCAAATTAAACATGATTTTGTTTTTTGTTAAATATTTTAAGATTTTCATATAATTTTTTAAGTACTTCAACTTCAACTTTAGATCTTATGAAAGATCTTTGGATCTTCAAATGGAGAGAATCTTCCTGGAATCTAAATCAATAGAAAGAAACATCACGTCAGTGTCAAGATGAAGGGGTGAAAATAAATAATTAAATAAGTGCATAAAACGTGATAGAGCAATGCAGTAAGCGGATAAATTTTATTTATTATATATACATACGTACTAATTTGTACATTGCAATATGTCTTTGCTTAGAGTTGAATTAGTAAGTTAGAGTTATTATTAGCATAGAGTTAAACTAATTAGCATAGAGTTGAATTAGTAAGTTAGAGTTTTACATCGAAACATCGTATCCACTCTAGGTTTCAGACATTAAAGACTTACAGACATTTTACAGATTTGTTTTATTTGTCAACAAAATCACTCATAACTATAGTTATAAAAAATGTGAAGTTCTACGTAATGACACTCAAACGTGCACTCATTACATTAACACCCTATCCAGAACATTGACTTGTTATATTTTCTTACAATTAAATAGTCAAATATTAAGCCTTTGATTTTAGTAATTTAAATGGTTCAATCTCCAATTATCGAAAATTTATTGCAGTTGGACATATACAAATTAAAATTCAATAAAATATATTAACATTTAAATACATTATACAGACAAACATTTATTTGATATACCTTGATATCGTAAATGTCTCAACACAAAGTTGAATACCACGTCTCTTAAATGTTTACAAAAGCTCACAAAAGCTTGAGGCATTGACTCCTTGATCATAATTGTTGTTGACGATGTCTCCGCGACTGGTTTGATGGGTATTTAAAAAAATTTTAAAAACCTAAATGTTGTACGTACAGTGTTAATAAAAACTTTGTATTAATTTTGTTTGATCACAAATGAATTAAAACACAATGTCTCAGAGAGCTCTTATTACACAATGTTGCCAACTTATTTTACGGATATCACTGACGGATACGGATAACACACTTACTGATAAAAAACTACGGATAACTTAGTTTTTTTTACATTATATCAGGTTGAAGTTTTTTTTAAAGATATTTACGATGTAACCGATACAAAATACCATATTTTTTTAGTCAATTAAACAATAATTAGTATTCAAGGAAATTCGATAAAAAATCATACTCAATTTCATTCTGAATTGCTTTCCAGTATTTTAATTTATTCTTGGTACTAGTTAGATATTTTTTTCATTGACTTACCTTAGATAACAACCGCATACATAATAATTTATTTTAAAAAAAAAAAACGTAACGTATATACTTATACATATCGATTGAAATTTTAAATTGAAATTTCTAATTGAAAGTTAAAAAATTTTAAAAATAAATATTTAGTTTCGCTACGTTCTCTTTTCAATATCTATCATTTAAAAGAATAATAATAAAAATCGGCTATGGATTGGTTCAGTTATTTATATCGTAATTTTTTCAATGTAAAAATTAATAATGGCTCAATAATATGCAAATTCATGAATCACCATATGCTTTGAATAGGGCAACCGAAAGTCGAAGAAAAATCATAGTAAATAAAAATTTCCCAAAGCCAAGAGAAACTTAAACTAAAATTGCAATCTGGATAACTTTTAGTTACTCTTGCAGTCATAAAGAAATTAAACAAAATTTTATATTCTTGTAAACATAACATGTTTAAAAGTTATTTCTCTACATTTCAAGCATAATGTCCGTCTTTGTAGTCCGTCCAATGATCATAGATTGTATATGACTTTGTATGCAAAATTATAACCCAAACTCACAATATAAATAAATTAATGAAATTTTTTTAATGCCAGATTAATGAGCAAGCACATGAGACATCGATTACTAGACGAAAGCTTGCTACATTTGATTTTTGCAATATTCATCGGTTAGTAAAACACCGCCACCTGTGATCTGAAAAATGTTAAAATAAACTAAACCAGATGCATGCTGTTGGTAGAAAAGTAAAAATCATTGGTTAAAACATTTGTCAATATTTATATCTGGAATAATTCACAAATCAGTGATCAATATAATGTATTCAATTGTCAGTACAAGTTAGTTTGCAAAATTAAAATTCAATAATTTCAATTTGTCTAAATAAATTCTAATCATTTTTTTAAGTTGAATCTCAAGATTTGGTATTTTTGCTATCATTATATGACTTACTAATATTTTGGGTGAAGTTCCAATTTTTAACGACCTAGTTATGCTATATGTCTTCGTATTTCCTATTTGATGATTAGTGTGTAAAAATAATTTTCTATTATAGAATCAAATCATTGTACGTTAACAATTGATCGTAACACCTTATTTTAATATTGTTATAGAATTTCTACGTTTAATGATTTTAGGTTTGCGCTCATAAAACGTTATAGAAAAATATCTTATAAACCTTATAAAAAATTATTTACATTTCCTGAAATTCATTTAATTCAATTCTTTTTAAATATAGAAAATTTCTTCCTGATTAGCCTTCGGTTAAGGTACACATCGGACATTTAACATACCCACCCACTGTTATGTGTGTAACCCCCTTATTACCTAAGTACTATTGTTAACGCATTGTGGCTTGTGCCGAATTTTATAATAGAGAATGGTTATGTTGAATGAAAGCTGGACATAAATTACTTAATTATTTAAAGTTGGTTTTGTTTATTTAAATCAAAATTCGGAAAAATCGATAATAAAATGTTAATATTTATAAGTTTAAAAAAAAATAATAAATTAAATTTTAGGTTTTAATAACTTAAAGAATATTGTTACAAAAAAACTATTTGTTTTTCGATTTTTACACAAAACAACAACAACATAAGCAAAGATTTTAATGAATTCAAAATTTTAAGAAATTTCACTGGAATTCAAATTATTAAACTTAAGGTGAAATTTTAATTTTGATTTTTTCCTTGTTTTTTTTTGTTTAGATATTTTTAGTTTTAACACGTGCATGAAATTTATTCTAATTCATCATAACACTCACAACCTTCTTTCTTTTAATTTTGCCTTAGGTATTATTACCTAAAATCATATTCAAGTTTCACTTTTAGGTTCTTAGTTTATAAAAATAAAATTTAATTAAATATTCTTGAAACAAAAACAAAAAAAAAACTTGAAGTATTCTTGAATTATTTTTGTACATTTATTTTTTTTTTTTATTTTATTTTAAACAAATAAATGTGTATATGGAATGGAGAACATTTCAAACAAAACAAAATCCTTAACTCATTTTATACAAAAAATTTTCCTATTTTCTGAAAATTGTATATTTTCAACACTTTTCAACAATTATTATTCATATTTGATATTCATACATACATATACACAGTGTGTTTAAAATGTAAATGAATGATATTTTTGTTTTGTTTTTTGATTACCTTTTAATAATAAAGTTCAATATACACTAGGGGCCCCTGTTGAGTAATTATAATTTAAGTTGACGCCAAATTTAAAGTTTTGAAAATAATAGTAATTTACGTACGGACATAGACTTCTCACGATAAAGCACAAACCATTCATGTTTAATAAAAAGTTTTGAGGTTAGTAAGTTTTATTTTGGACACATAAATACACCTGCCTCGATTCGTATTCGATATATTCCCTATAGTCAGTGGCATTTAATGGATAAAATTACTAAAAATAAAATATTTTTGTAATTAAAGAGTATATACATAAAAAACAATAATTTGAGACAGTTACTTAAAAAAATTAATAGAATACATGTCCTTTAATTATGTATACAAATAATAAGATGTTGAATGACATAAAATGGATATATTTTATTTAAAAGTTTGAATTTTATGAAACCAAATAGAAATTTTTTCAACCCGTATGCGCATTTCTGTCGTATATGCAACTTATTTACATATTAAGTAAGAGTTTATTAAGGAGAAGCGAGATAAAGTGAAAATGTGTACTGCGCAGGTCCTTAAATGCTTATCTATTATAATTATAGATAATTGTACAGTCAAAATTTAGGACCCTTTTCCAGGTAGGATGTTGGCCATCTCTCTATTACAAATCTCATATGTATTATAAAGTTTTGTAAAATTGTTTTACCTGTTCATATATTTGTGGTGTTATCGTTAGTTAGTGGTCTTTTAGTTGCTTGTTTTGTTTCTTTGTCAGCTAGAGTTCATTACCCTCTATATCTCTGAGTGTCACAGTATTAATATAATTTTGACTTTGAATCTGTTTTTACCTATTATGACCCTGCGATAGTCGATATGATGTGTTCTGTGTTATTTATGTTTTTAATTGTTCGTATCGTGCTCCGTGTATATCAGTGCTAGTATTGTCGATTCGTAAAGTGCTGTCAGTTTGTAAGTTTGGAGCAGGTTTGGTTCATGGTTGCCGTTTTCAGTATGTTTTGATGTGTAACTATTGATGACTAAGTCTGTGCGTCCGATGCGTCCATGCAGATGTGTGTTACGTTAGCATGTTCTTGTTTAGTTTGTTCATACATTTGTTTGTATTGTTCGTTCGGTGTTCTGTCTTTTGGATGATTTGCAAGTTGGTCTACTATGTTTTGATACCAGTGACTGGTTTTATTGATGTTTTGATTAATTTTGAACATTTTGGTTCTATTGATGTTTTTATTGATTTGTTTGTGAAATTTATTTCGGTTTGTAACGTTAATTCTACTGCTTATGAATGTTTTGTGGTAAGTTTATATTTCTTCATGTATTGTGTATTTGACTGTGTTGTGAAATGGGTGTTTTGTTTTTCTTTTAACATAAAAAAATTGTTTGAAAATCTGTTAATTTGAAGGTGAATGATTGTTTGATTATTTGAAATATCTCGTTTTTACGATTATGGCTTAACTTTCATGGTAGTGTTGAAAATTAACAACACAAAAAAAATAATGTGATCAGAATCACCTACTAATAAGCTTAATTTGTGAGATGGTTTCAAAATTAAAATAAATTGCGAAAGAAAATATTTAAAAAAAATGTATAATTGTAAAGTGTTTTATTTCCTAAATTAAATAAAAAATAAATATAGATATGTAATTACAATTTATTTTAAAAAGATATATAATTGTTTTAATATATTATAATTTTAATATAAAATATAATTGTTTTAATAAAAGTTTTGATTTGAAAATTTGGGAAAAAATTCGGCTAATTTGCTTGGCTAAATAAAACAAATATATTGATACGATTGTTGGAATTTTATATTTTTTTTTGTTTTATTTTTCTTCTTTACACCGTAGATAGAGAGTGCAAGCATATAAGTCGGTTTATCAGTCGGTTTGCCGCATTAGCGATTGCAAATCAGTCGGTTACAAAAAAAAAACAAACATATAAATAAATTAACGTCGAGGCAAGTTAATAAAGGCAAATCATTATAATCTGTCAATTGAAAAAATTACGGTACAAATATCTGAAACATTTCATAACCGATTTTCATTATTATTGTTTTAATTGATAGATATTTGTTAAAAAGAGACGTAGCCAAACTTCGAAATTTACAAAAAGTATAAGTATGCACATGTGTTTTAACATAGAAAAATTTTAATTTATCAATGTCACCAAACTACAATTTTTTCTTTTCCTCGCTATAGAACTAAATTTATTTTAATTATATACTTTTATATTTTTTATAAATAAACTATTAAGTATCTGGTTGTTGTCTTAGATAAATCAATAATAAAAGAAAGTGCTAATTATAAATTGACATGATAGAAAACAACTTACATAATAATGAAATCTAGTACGATTTTTTATCAAACTTCCTCGAATTTCGAGGAGCGGGTGAATACTTAAATAATAATAAAGTGCCAAAGTAAAATTCGTAAAATCAATATTTCAAAATGTTTGAATATGTTTAAATAAAATGAACAAAAATTATTATGCATATTTTTTTTTGTTATTATTGTCAGGCAAAAATATGTACACGATGTTGATGCATTTTTTTCAGAAACTATAAACATTCGAATCAATCGACAATGTTGTGTATCTCTCAATTTGACTTCATAGCAGGATTCTGAAGTACTTCGAAATTGTAGATAAAGAATAAGATAAATATTTAAAATTTTATTGAAAGATATAAAAACGCAACAAAAAAAGAAAAGAAGTGCAATGCATATGAGAAATTTTGATTGGCAACATCTTTTAATTTTCATTTATAAGTGTTTTAAATATTATTGTCCAATATTATATTCTGAGGTGACTTTTTAAGCGACAATCAATAAATTTGACGTCAGAATAAAATAAATTGTAATAGATATCAACAATATTAGACGCATGCCATTCCATCGACCCTTGGCGAAAGTAGAAAAACGTTGTTTTATGTAGTATTTGCAGAAATATGAAACTCTTGTATTGGTTAGAAATTGAAAGTAAACGAGATATCGGCAATAGTAAACAAATGTTACATATTCGGCAGTCAATTGAAGAAAGTAAAGGTTTCGAAGAACGACATATTCATATCACTACAGAACAGTGCTGTATTCAGATACATCAGATACATAATTAAACATTGAATGAATTGCTCTCGGACATATATAAACTCAGATCGCAGTAGATGGAGTTAAGCTAGTTAAAGCTTCTAATATATAATTAGATATCCATTTTTACATATCCACTTCTGACATTTAAATTTTGTTATTTATCCATCGCTATATTTTATTCAATAATTTTTGTTTTCAATCAAAAAAAAATTCTATTAATATATAAAATCTGTTACTTTAATTTTTATTATTACTGTATAATATTTATTTTTTATTCTATTTCCATTAATATAAACAAAGGACAAAAAATCTAGGCAAAAACGAAAGCAAAAAAAAAAATGTAATCTTAAAAAACACCATAATTCATAGTGTGCCCAAAGGTTAAAAGTTGTGACAGAAAAAATATCCTTTTAATATATCCATATACATATATATATATATTTTACATATTATATAGAAAAGGTTAATTCCTTTTTATAACAGTTATGTTAAAGCTCAAAAACTATGATAAACAAATAATCAGTTTATTACGCTAAAGTAAATATTTATAGAATATAACGAACGGGCAGAAAACCTCTTACCCTCCTTAAATAAATTTGTTAGTATTTATCATACCTGTGTATATTCTCTCATATACATAATATGTATATTATATGTATATAAATTATCTTCATTTACAAAAAAAAACAATGAAAAAGGAAACAACTATAAACAACCAAACCAAGTGTACCTGACCTAATAAACAAAAATTTTGCATAACAAGGAATAAACTTGAGTCTGATATCCATGTGATTCACTGAACAATTTCAAAGGAAAATATCAGTTACAAAGAAAGGATTACTGTTCAACAATAACAACAACAACAAATATGTCGTGTAAAATGGGGAATTTTATTTTTATGTATTTAGGGATCTATTTCAGAAATTGTTGCTTTAACTTGTCTCTGTACTATAAACATATTTTGTTAATTTTATTTTATTTTTTTGACAAAACTATAATTGTCATACGAAATAGACTATCAACCTTGTATCTTGTATGAATCTTTTAACATATTAAAATGGTTCTTCAACTAAATTGGAAATATATAGGAAGGTGTTCGAGTTCGAATTATCGATTTATATTCGAAGAACGTTTCGAATATAATTAGAATAATGTTCGAATGTACCCAAGAATATTTTCAAGCGCTGAGTTTAGCCGTACTTTAAATTCGAAATAAAAAATTTGTTTGAAAGAAAAAAAATTTGAGACTAAAATTTAAGGAGTTAGAGAATTGAGAGTTGGGATTTTGTTTTTAAACAATTGTACGCACAATAAACAACTTTCTTGTCAATACCTTGTTTAAGTTAATGATACAGTATTTTTTTTAAATATATCAAGAACAACTCATCCTTTTCACATTAACAAAAAAAATTGATGGTTAATACCAAGAACAGCTTAAAACAAACATTTTCTTTGATTGTCAATTACACGGATATTATAGGTATATGTATGTATACATTTTTTTATATCAATTCGTTTGGTAACAATTAAATTTTTTCTTGCTCGTCTTGATGTACTCTTTCTATCTACGATTTGGATCTTTGATATCGAATTTTAACTTATTTTTGTCAAGTAAACTGTATTTTTCAACTTGACCATATTTACATGAATTGGAAATTTTAATTTAATTTTAATTTTGCATTTTCTGTCCCCAATTAAAAATGTACATGTATACAGTCCTTTTTTAAGATATTTGAACAACATTTCAACGCTAATAACGGTTTTAATTCATAAAACCTAATCGATAAGATCGCAGGAAATGAAATTTCAATAATGCGGTCAGGTCGGATTATATTCAATGTGCCTCTGTACATTGGTATTTTCACTATCTGTTGTTGCACCGACGCTCGTGTGTACATTAGTATTTTTCATAACAGTCAATGCTTGAAATGCTTAAATGTAAGAATTTAATTTTAAATTTGTTTTCAAGAGATAAACATCATAAATCCAAATATTTTGATTATTTCTTTGTATGTATTAGTAAAAATACCAACAATTTTTTTTTAATAACACGTTTGTCGATCTAAATGTGTTTGAGGGAAAAAACTGCAAAAGGTAATAGGCATTGAAAATACCAATGTACAGAGGTCTAATGATCGATAAATTTAGTTTCTTATAGTAGAGAAGGTAGGTGTTGGTACGAAGGTACGAAGTACAATGGGATTTTTTTTTTTTCAAAAACTCAGAAGCTCTCAAGAGCAAATAAGCAAACATGTAAACAATTACCATCACGCACCAGCCAACAATGTTGTGTCATTTGTAAACATAGTCAATTATTGTAAACCAGCAAAGTTGCCCGACGTTGTCTTAGTTCAACACAAAATCTATAAAATTTACTTCAATAAAGTTTGATTTATGAACCGAATTAAAATTGGTTTATCAAAAATATTCTAATTTTTTTACTACGATAACAAAATCAACAATTCTACAACTTAAACTACAATATTTTTTTTGTAAACAATGTTTCGGGTTTTTCCTGATGGAGTATTAACAAACACGTTCCTTGCTGTTCCTAACCGTGATCATTCCACATATATTTGTCCATGACGGAAACAGTCTTCTTTCAGTGGCAGACCAAACAGTTTAGAGTTTGTCCCCTCACATAGTAAAACTTAATCTCACCGGAAATTGTAAGCGTTTAAGCTCAAATGGTACTTCTAATGATATTAGCGGTATTCTAGGGATAAAAGTGTTCGCCTTTTCCACAATCGGTTTGAATTTATGCTTCAATGAAATGGGGATGTTTCAAAGCTCTTATTATTAATCTAGTACAATAGTTTTGGCAGCGTAAAATTTCGTAGAAGAACTTTTGGGGCTTCTATTTTTAATTCCAATTGGTGAGAAGGAAAAAGTGTCAAATTCAACGAATAAAAAAATTTCGTTGGGTATTTAGTTTTAATTGGTAACTATCTATCAATTTGTAAATAAATGGACCCCTGGAATACTCTGCGGTAGTTTCTGATTATGATCAATAAAACTTAGTGAACTGTCACATTTTTTAAAGATAATTCACATAACTAATTCAGATAGCCATGTAAAAATTTTATACTGAGACCTAAAATTCGGAAATACTTTTTCAGTTAGTTCTTTAATACTTTGAATGATTGTACGGATCGTTCTTATTTTAATTTTTTATTGCAAATATTATTTCCAACATCGGCAACGGTCGTATTTTTTATTTTTGATAGAGTACCTTAGTATAACTTTTCAGATCAGCACCTTTGTCTTTTGAAATATTTTTCACAGTTGTATGAGAGTTGTACGGCAGCTACCGAATCGGACCGAATTTTGAAAAACTGTAAAATACGTGTTTTGTTGTTTTTGATGGAGTACCTATTTATAAAGTTTCATGTCTGTAACACATTCTAATGTTTTTCAAAATAATCGTAATAGGTTCTAATGGTTTTATGGCAGCTACCTGAATCTGTCATTTGATAGCTTTGTAAAGTACCACGTCCGGTTCCTTTTTTGATCATGAACATTTCAATCAGGTGCATTTCAAAACTTTATCTTTAAAACTGTGGGCGTGTCATCAAACGATAGCGAACAATCAAACAAACTTTTCCTTTTATAAGTATAGGAGATAAAATATTGTCAAAGAATGTTTCACTTAGAAGCTCCTGCACTTCAATATTACTAAGAGTACAATACCATAACAATTTATCTTATCGTATTTCAAACTAAATATTATATATTGTGAATTTAGTATAAAACAAATATTTTGACAGAATCTAAAATTTTGAAAATATATTTAATAAAATGAAGAGCAACAGTTCAAGATTGGTAATCAAAAAAAATGTAATATTTGTGCTTGAAGTCTTCATTCAAAAATTGAAAGATTTTTGATGAATTTTACCATGAAATCATTGTTGTTTTGATTCCTTTGTTTGATTCTGAATTTATTTTCAACAATTTTATGAAATATTTTTATTGATTTTTTTTTTTGTTTTTGATCCCGTTATTATTATAAATTTATTAAACTATTTGAATTTTATTATAAATCTTTTTGAATCAACACACACGAACACATACAAAATAACTAAAAAAAAAATGTAATACTCTTTATAAATATTAAAAATTTTCAAAGTCTGCAAAAAAAAATATGAAAATGTCTTAAAGAAAAAACTTGCATAAAAAGAAAAAGAAAAGCAAAAAGAGCTAAAAAAAACAATACAAAAAAGTTTATATTATGAGAATGGATCTCTGGATGATTTTAAAATTTTTCTCTTTTCGATTATTTTTATTGGGTGCCTCTATACACAACTAAAGATTTGTTGTATGTCCTTTATTTTAATAGAAGATACGTACAACTTTTGAATTTAAATAGAAAAATAAGGAAACAAAAAAATGTTTGTTTTTTTTTTTTTTTTTTTTATTTATTTCAAGGTTCAGAAAATAATTTTCTTGTTATATTTCTATATAGTTATTGGCGAAAATTTAGATAATATGATTATAATAAACTTTTGCAGGGTGTTTTATTTTAGTATAAACTTTAAAAATTTATTTGACTATGGCCTAAGGTATGAATTTAAAATTTTTAAATTTTTGACAAGATTAGAAAATGTCAGACAATAACAAGACTGCTTCAATTAGTTTAACTATAGTTTCATGGAAATATAAGATATTTTTCTGAATTGTTATTAAACTGAATTGTTATAAAATTGATCACAGCTCTATTTTATCAAATGATGACATATTGTTGTAGTGAATTATCTTTACGTTTTAGTAGGTTAGCCGAATTTTATTATCATCCCCCTGCTGGATTTTAGCATGTAATGGCACATTGTTGCATCTTTTTTTTTGCATCCTTACCAATAACACTAGAGGATGTTTAATTTATATCTTGAAGTGTTTAAATTAATATTTAAATATTGCAAGTCAGTTAATAATTGCAGATTGTGTGTTTAAAAAATTGAACTTGAAAATTTTCTACTGCAATTCAAATTTTCTTAAGGTGAAGTTTTTCTTCGAATATTTTTGTTTAATTTTCTAATCTTGAAATTTCAAATAACTAAATTCGAAAGCCATAATTATTTAAAATTAAAAATTTCTGAGCTAAACATTTTTATTACAATTTTCTAGATTTACTCTAAAAAGATTTTGAATATTATTTTTATTTAAATTTAATAACTAAGTGAATATATTTGTACCCAAGAATTACAATTAAATGTAGCAAAAGAACTGACTAATGTTATCCAAATTTTATATTGGGTGTTTTATATAGGAATAATAAATACAACTACTAATTATATATAAATATCAATATTTATACAACTGTTCATAATATTATATTTTTTTGTAAACACTTTTTTTACTTAACCAATATTTTCTATTTTTTAAATTGTAATCAAATTGTTATAGAAGTGAACTGTCATTCCGTAATTTTATTCTGTTTATTCCAACTCTGAAATGGAATAAAAAGAATACGTTCGGAATATACGGAATAAATAAAAAAAAATCAGAACAGAGTATTTGTAATATTCCGAATGAATAAAAAACGCTTTTTGACATATTCTGAATAATCCGAATATTCGGAATGAATAAACGAAAACACCCATTATATAATTATCCAAAGTATATATTATCAAAAAATAATAAAACCGACATGAGTTAAATTAAAAATTCAAAATTAGATGGCTCTGTTGAAAGAGTGCATGATGGGAAATTCGGAAAGCGCATACTTATCTATTTAATGACTATAAAGTATACTAGTGTTCAATAAATGTTATTTTCGGTCAAAAACTATAGAAAATGATGTAAATATATTTTTTGACAAGATAAAAAATAGATTAGGGGCGTATCCCGACTTATTGTACTTCGCAGTAAGTACTAGTAATTGCCTTAAATTTTCTCCGAACAAAAAAATTTAACGCGACAAACAGAGCGATAATCTATAGTATTTTCCGGAACTGCATTTGTAAAGTGCGTTAGAATTCGGATACCCTTAAGTAAATATTGCTTCATCTCAGAACAATCATTAATAAGTTTTATTTAAATAAATATTTATTTTATATTTTGAATTATGTTTGTTAATTTTTAATAAGCTTTTCCATAAATTTGGCATTGTTGCAAAACAAATTTTTGGGTTCTGGAATTAATCAAATGTATTCATTACCGATGTATGGTGACTGATAATTTAATCATTGGTTTATAAACTCTACTAGTATACACACACTTAATCAACTTGTCTGAAAAAAGTTATTAATAACTATTATAAATAATTTTTAAAAAAATTTCGGATAAGTCCGCGGTTCAGAAATCAAAACCGACTACCTTAAACAAAAAAATTGTCCAAAAACCAAAATGTTAATAATGTTCATTACGCATCAAAATAAGTATAAAAAAACATTGTTTTTTGGTTTTTTTTTTTGCTCAAGATCTTTGGTCCCGACTTTCGGACCGTCGAAACAATCCGAAATTTTTTTATTATTATTATTTTTTTATTATAATGATTATTAATAACCTTTTTTCAGACAATTACAATTTAAACAGGTGATAAAGAGTTTCGACCCCAATTTCTCTGACCTATTGTCTTCATCACATTGAAGGGCCATTGCACTGATGATAAAAAAAAACCAAGGTCTTCCGTCCCGACACTTCGATACGCCGGACCTCTTGTTTGCATCGTGCGTAAAAGCCATTGTACTAAAGACAAATTAAGAAACAAAAAAAATTGCGAGGGTCATAGTCCAGTATCCAGTCAAATGAAAAACTGTATACCAAAAGTTTATAAAAAGCATCGAAAATTTGTTCGATGCGTGTTCTGTTTTTTTTTGGGCATTTGAAACTTATATTAAACAATATGGAATAGACCAGATTGTAAGGTTTTTTTTTGTGTACAATGTGGAATATGATGCATTTTAGAAAAAACGTTTTTTTTACAATATCGAAGTAACGGTTATTTATAACTAAATTAATGCATTTTGTGAAATGGGCAATCGTTTTTGTCTCGATACTTACTAAAGTTAGTTTGTTATTACATATATAGTAAATAAATTGCTTAAATTAAAATTATTCGAAATAGTCTTATATGCCCTTAGCATGTTACCTTTATACAAGTGACAAATAAAGATCCTGTTATAACAATGAGTTGAATAATTTATAAGGTTAACCAAAAATATATTGTATATACATCTTATTAATATTAATCTTTAATCCAATTATTTTGTTTGATTTAATATCTATTTTAGACGTAATAACTCTTAAAAATTAACCTTTGAAGTCTTTATATCATAACCGGTTATTTCTGTTTAATTTCTAGAGGAAATCATTAATAACTTTAATTTATTTACTTACATTGATAGTCTAACAACTATGAGAGAATTTCAGTTTAAGTGAATATTCTTCTTTGAGCGCCCTCATCATTAATCCGTTCTCTTCTAGTATATTGTTATTATAGTGATGTACGCTAAGTTCTCAATATAATCGATATTTTGCTTACATTATAGGGATTTTTAAAATCGATATTTCTGCTAGCGATATTTAAGTACATCGATATTATTTGACACCATCGATCTATTTTATCATCTATCAAAAAGCTCATTTTATTATTTATCAAAAGCTTTTTATGATTTATGGAATAGTTCTTTAAACAAATTTAGACACTTTGACACAAAATAAAAATAAGTTTAAATAAAGTGATTTAATACATTATTTAACATTTTCTATAATATATATTATGATCAAAAGTAATAAAATTAATTTTAAAATGTATATATAAAAATCAATTTAAGTTAGTGAAGTTAGTTTGTTTTATTTCGCATATCTATATATCAAAATCCGCATCCGCAAAAAATCCGAAAATTTATTTTCCCGATTTAAATCGATATACACTTGGTTCCGATTTTTGTATGCATCGATATATTTTTGCTTTTAATACGTATCGTTCGATGTATCGATTTGTTTTTTAGATATCGGACAAAACTAATTCACATATCTATCATCTATACTCATTTGATAATTCAGCCAGAGGTATTGTATTCATCAGTTTTAAATAAATTCAGTTTTACATAAACGATTTTATTCGTTTTAGTATAGTAAGATATATTTTTTTGGTTTTAAATTCGATGTCAAAAAAAAATAACTGACATGATTGACAAGCAAGAATTTACTTTTTATAATTTTTTTTTATAATTGTTTTTTAAGTGGGGTCCTATAAAATATTACTATTACTAAACGTCATCACCATATTTTCTATTCATATTTCCTTTATATTATTTGAAAAAAAAAAAAAAAATTTTTCTCCAAAAATTCTGACAAGAAGATAATGTGCAAATACTAAAAACGTAATACGCTCAATTTAATAGTTCATTTATATATATATATTTGGTTAAATAGTTATCTGAAACATACGTCACGTTTTAAATATTCACATTCATTTTCAAAGCATAAAAAACAAAATAGTAAACACTTTTTTTATGATTTTCAAGAAAGGAAAACAAAAATTTGTTTTTGTTGCGGTTATAATGAAACTTTCATATTTTACACACAGTCGTAATAAACAATTTGAACTTTTTTTTTCGTTTCAACTATTTTTACTTCTGTATTAAAACCAAACCAAAAAAAAAAGAAAAAAAAAACTAAAAAAATAATTGAGTCTATACGTGTAAAGTTCTGTTAGATTTCATTTTAGTTCAAAATGAAATGTATTACTTGTGTATAGATGCAAAAATATATGTAACTACTGTAAAATTTCTGCGCTCACTAGATAGTGGTCATAGTGATTTATTTATCATTTGTTTTTCTGTCATTTAAAACTACCCTTTATGACACCCTCCCCTCGGTCTAAGAATAAAAAATATCAGTATGTTGGTTGCACCACGTTCTTTATACACAAGTCATAGGTTACGATTTATGAATGAATGTTGTTGGGTGTATGTAAATAAATTATTCCCATATCAAAAGTTAAACAATTTTAAACATCCTGTTTTCGGATATATAAGCTTCATAGTGAATCATAGAAATATGCAAAAAGAACCAAAAAAAAAAAGCAAAAAGTTGTGGAAATCTTCAAGATTTTTAGGTTTATTTGTTTTTGTTTAGATTTTTGATTTTGTTTTGATTTGTATATGAGAATCGTATAAGCAAGAGCTTAAATTCAAGTTTTGGTTATATTTTGTAAGAATATCTCACAGATATCACAACAATGAGTATATAACAGTGAATATTAGAGAAATAGTCACGCAAAGCATTTAAGGGGGAGAAAATTTTCAAGTCGTGAACAACAAAAAAAAAGTTTTACTATTTTTTGTTGTTATTGTAATTTAGTTATTAAATGATTCTAAAGTTTAAACATTTTCCGGCTGATAAAACTTATTATTGTTCATTCTTTATTTTATTATATATATACATATGCATACTTAAGTTTAAATTTCAATAAGGATTACCACCTAATTGTTCTCCAGTGAATTGAAAACTGAAAATTTGTATACTGAGATAATGTGTTGGTGTATTTTGAATCAGATTTTAGAGTTATTTTTTTGGAATTGAACTTTTTTTTTATCATTTTTTTTTCAGTTTTCTTATTTCAGAGTCTCACCTGGGATATCAAATTAAAATTAGAATAAAATTAGGGTAGTAAATTTAAGTGGAAAATAAAATAAAAAAAAAACTGTATTTTATGGTTTAATTGTTTCGTTGGTGTAATAAATTTTTTGCAAATTAAAAATAAAATATTCAAAACATGGTAAATTCTTTAGAAATATAATTTCTTTTATTTTCCGCATTTTCTTTCAAATAACACTCACTGAAATTTAAATAAAAACACTTCAAATTTATTGCCTGTAAATAATTATGTTTTCCAAGTTTGGAAATTTTTTGCCTTATGTCCTACTGATAAGATTATTGGGCACGCAATGATGATGATGATGAAGTTCTGCAATTCACCGGAATAAATAAGTGTAAATGTACATAAATTATCATGTCTATTACCATATTTAACTTTGTCCTAATTTTCCTAATAAACCTAATTTTATAAAAGCTACAACCATTTTGTAAATTGAATCAAAATCTCTACCCAAAATGCATAACATCTTACGTCGACTTAAATAAAAAATAAGATAAAGTGAATTTTGATACTTTAAAAATATATTCCAGTTTTCTATCTGAGTCTGGTGACCATATTTCTTTTGTAAGTCAAACGTAAACGTCTTATAATCACCCATATTCTGTTAGACCCATCTCGTGAGATCGCGTGAGAATATCTCTGACGAGATAGTTTTGTATTCTGTTAGACCTTTGACGAGACGAGATAGTCATTTTTTATCTCGTCAAAAAGTGTAAGCGATAGAGTATCTCGTCAAAGTATTTTGTGTTTTTTTTATCAAAAAATTGAATTAAATAAATAAATTGAATAGATAAAATAGTTAAGTAAAGATTAATAAACAATTTTTTATTATTTTTTTTTGCCTTATTATTAAAATTGTGTTTTTGTTTTGAAAAAAAAAAAAAAACCATCTTTACTATTATTGTTTTACTACTGTTTATGTACTAAACTAAAAAATATTTAAAACATAAATATATGGGTGAATATTAAATACGGATGACTTTCGAAATGCGGTATTTAAATAAGTTTTAATACAGTATAAATATAGGTATATAGGTTGGAATCAAATGTTCACTATTTAAAAAAAAAAAAAAGTTAGTTAGGCCATTTTGTTTTATACTTCTTTCGTTCTATTGTGACTAGAAATTAAGTTTCAAAATCTAACTTTTACCATTGATATTTAAGTTTGTAAAACTACCTTAGAATCAAAAACAGTCCATTGTCAAAGTATTCGAGAATCCAAATTATGCTTTTTCCATATAATAGAAAATTAGTAACAAAACAGTACCTTTTCTATAATTCTTTTGAACTGTTTGAATCAAAACAAACCATTTCCAATGGCAACCAATGTGGCGGGAAAATTTACGTTTTTTAATAAATTGTATTTAAGAATAATTTGATTCAATACAAAAACTTTTCATTTTTATTCTTTGTATGAATTTGAATTTTATTTTAATTTAATTGGATGAATAATGAATGAATATTATATTTATTATTTTTGTGATACTATAAAGAAATATTACGTTTTGTATATATGAATTTTTGTATATAATATGAATTTTCTATTTTTATTTGAAGAAATAAAAAAATATTTATCGTTTTAAAAGTATTGTTTTTATTTTCAATATTAATCCATTTCCAGTGCCCTAGTTTCAAAATGGACCATTTCCAGACTTCAGTATCAAAACTAACCTTTTTCAAATTTTATTTAGCTATAAAATATAAAGTTATAGTTTTTTTTTATAAAATATTTTTTTAATTTAATAAAATAACGATCTTTTTAAAAGAATAGCTTCCCAATAAATTTACCGTATTTTCGAAATATTAGGTTTTTACGTTTAATTCGCAACGACTTATGAGAAAAATGGTACACTTTTGTTTCTAACCCACACGTTATATTACCGTTTAAAACTTTTAATTCCACTTCATTGTAAAATATATGTATGTATAATCAAATTTTTGCTACATTTTGGAATACCATTTTAACATATAAATACACACATGCATTTTGACGTTTAAATTATAATATTGTGTTTTTGTAATATGAATCGGTAATAATTTGACTTTTTCATTATCTTTCGATAAATTTACTTTTGGTTTATCTTGCGTTACATGCAAATTAATATTGTTAGATCTTCATAGGTCAGCACATATTTTTGGCGGAAAAATATATATCTTATCTATTAACATATTTTGCTACAATTTGGCAATAAAATAATCCCGAAAACATTTAATTAATTTTTGTAACTTAATCTATGACATGTATACAAAATGTAGTTTAAATTTTTTCGCTACATACTGCGCTGATCTTATTTTACCTTTCCATTACGTATGTTAAACATTCTGAATAGTCTACACAGTCAAGAGCTTTTGATATAGATTTGGTAAGATGCTACACTGTGAATTTTGCAGTTTCACTGCATTTTGGAAGTCATGGTATATTTAAGATGAGCTTTTAAATAATATTTTATTTCAAAATTACAAATTTTTGTTCTCGCTATTTAAATAAACGATATAGTGTGAGGATTATGCCATCTGATTACTACTGGGCAGATCTCGAAATCGAATTTTACTCCGGAATTCAAACAATGTTTCCAATATGTATAATCTATACTTATAAAAGGGAAAGTTTGTATGTTTGTTTGTTTGTTTGTTTGTTTGTTTGTTTGTTTGTTTGTTCGCTATACACGTCCACAGTTTTAAAGATAGTGTTCTGAAATTTTGTAAAGTTATTCATGGTGAAATAAGGTACCGGACGCGGTACTTTACAAAGCCATCAGATGACAGGTTCGGGTTGCTGTCGTACAACACCTAGCAAGACTCAGGAATATTTTAAAAACCATGTGTGTGACAGATATGAAAATTTACATTTAGATTCTCTTTCACAAATAAAGAAATTCGACTGTTACCGATTTCGAAAATTTGGACTGGTTCGGGTTGCTGCCGTACAACTCCCAGCACGTACGTCCCGGGACTATTACAAAAACCAATTGTGTTATAGGCATGAAAACTTACACTTAGATACTCTTTCACAAATAAAGAAATTCGACTGTTACCGAATTAAAAAATTTGGACTGGTTCGGGTTGCTGCCGTACAACTCCTAGCACGTACGTCCCAGGACTATTTCAAAAACCAATTGTGTTATAGGCATAAAAACTTACACTTAGATACTCTTTCACAAATAAAGAAATTCGACTGTTACCGATTTCGAAAATTTGGACTGGTTCGGGTTGCTGCCGTACAACTCCTAGAACGTACGTCCCAGTATTATTTCAAAAACCAATTGTGTTATAGGCATAAAAACTTACACCTAGATACTCTTTCACAAATAAAGAAATTCGACTGTTACCGAATTAAAAAATTTGGACTGGTTCGGGTTGCTGCCGCACAACTCCTAGCACGTACGTCCCAGGACTATTTCAAAAACCAATTGTGTTATAGGCATAAAAACTTACACTTAGATACTCTTTCACAAATAAAGAAATTCGACTGTTACCGATTTCGAAAATTTGGACTGGTTCGGGTTGCTGCCGTACAACTCCTAGCACGTACGTTTCAGGAATATTTCAAAAACCAATTGTGTTACAGGCATGAAAACTTACACTTAGATACTCTTGCACAAATACAGAAATTCGACTGTTACCGATTTCAAAAATTTGGACTGGTTCGGGTTGCTGCCGTACAACTCCTAGCACGTACGTTTCAGGAATATTTCAAAAACCAATTGTGTTACAGGCATAAAAACTTACATTTAGATACTCTTTCACAAATAAAGAAATTCGACTGTTACCGATTTCGAAAATTTGGACTGGTTCGGGTTGTTACCGTAGAACTGCCAGCACGTACGTCTCAGGAATATTTCAAAAACCAATTGTGTTACAGGCATAAAAACTTACCCTTAGATACTCTTTCACAAATAAAGAAATTCGACTGTTACCGATTTCGAAAATTTGGACTGGTTCGGGTTGTTACCGTAGAACTGCCAGCACGTACGTCTCAGGAATATTTCAAAAACCAATTGTGTTACAGGCATAAAAACTTACCCTTAGATACTCTTTCACAAATAAAGAAATTCGACTGTTACCGATTTCGAAAATTTGGACTGGTTCGGGTTGCTGCCGTACAATTCCTAGCACGTACGTTTCAAGAATATTATAAAAACCAATTGTGTTACAGGCATAAAAACTTACACTTAGATACTCTTGCACAAATACAGAAATTCGACTGTTACCGATTTCAAAAACTTGGACTGGTTCGGGTTGCTGCCGTACAACTCTTAGCATGTATGTCTCAGGAATAAAAACCAATAGTGTTACAGACATGAAAATTTACACTTACATACTCTATCAGAAATGTTTCAAAAAAAAAATTGTGCTACAGACTTGAAAATTTATTCATAGGTATTCTATGAAAAATAAAAAAACATGTATTGTCCTGAAAAAGTATTTTCGAATTTAGGAATCAGTATAAAATTTTTAAATGTTACAGACATGAAAATTTACACTTACATACTCTATCAGAAATGTTTCAAAAAAAAAATTGTGCTACAGACTTGAAAATTTATTCATAGGTATTCTATGAAAAATAAAAAAACATGTATTGTCCTGAAAAAGTATTTTCGAATTTAGGAATCAGTATAAAATTTTTAAATGACTATGTGAAGTGGCTATGTAAATTAGCCACAAAAATGTGACGATTCGTTTTATTAATCAGAAAATACTGCAGAGTGTTCCAGGGGGTTCATGTGTACAAATCGATAGATACAGTTATCGATGAAAATGAAGTTGTTGTTCCTCTACGAAACTTGAAGAAGCTAAAACTACGGTACTAGATTAAGAATAAGAACTTGGCATCCTAATTTCATTTAAGTACAAATTCCAATTGATTGTGGAAAAAACGAACATTTCTTTATTTCAAGAATACCTCAACAGCAAGGTACGTATTTGCTTATACTTCATCAAAGAAAGATCACCAAAATATTGTTTACAAAGAAATAATTTTAATATAAGTATAGCTTAAGTTGGAGTATTGTTGATATTTTTTTATCGTAGTGAAAAAAAATATTAGAATATTTTTGATAAACCAATTTTTTTCAATTCGATTCATAAATCAAACTTTATTGAAATAAATTCGATTCATTTTGTGGTCGACCCGGACAACGTCGGGTAACTTTGCTAGTAAATATATAAAAGAAACTATTGAAGGCCTTAGTAGATGTTGTTTTGAACATGTAGTTAGTTTCATGTATCACAAAATTTAATAAAATAACGAGTAAAAAGGAGGATTGTAAATTGTGTAATTTCGGAACAGAATATGTCCCCTATATCACCACATCCGGAAATAGGCTTATTGTCATTACCGGTGTTTGTTAGCTCTAGTTAGTCCTCTGAGTGCTTCAGGATATTCTTCAATGGTATGATGGATAGCTACCATTGTTCAGGAAACGTTGTTCTCAAGTGGCGAAGTTTGCTTCGAGTGAGCCATTCGCATTCACAGAGCATAATTCTACATAAGTTTTTATTATTTTTTAAATTTTTTTTCACGTTACGTTAATTTTTTTTATTTTTGTTAAAGCTTATTTCTTTTTTCTTAACTTGTAATCTTTTATTAATTTAACTTAACCTAAATTGTTAATAAATAAATATGTATTGTAACTTGCTTGATTTAAGCTCGGAATAAGTAAAATAAAATAAAAATAAAGTAAGTTTTTCGGTTAGACCCATTTTATTAAGATATTTCTTTATTTATATTATTATCCCTGCCAAGATACGTACCTGTTTCCTGCTAAAACTTACAAGTATTTTGGTTTTCTTGAGCGAGCTTTTAGACATGAGCATTTTTGCTTGACGATTTCCAGGAACTTGGGCCCAGAAATCCTCAGCTTTTTGCTTCATCCATGCTTTAAATTGCATGTTAGCTGTACTCAGGGTAATCTCACAGAACGGACTTGGCCCTATGAAAGGCCTATTTGATGATTTTCATGCTTAGTAATCTGCATCTTCGTTTCCTGCTATGACCGAATCCCCTCCGGGTACCAACATTATTGTGACTTTATTTGTTTTTATCAGAGTTTTAAGAATTTTTAAACAATGTGATGGTATATGAATTAATAGCTAGTATGGCTGCTTTACTATCCCAGAGAATTATAAACTATCCGACAAAAATTTTTTTTAGAAAAAATTATTCAATCATGCAAATGGTTCACAGATTAGAGATCACAAGAAATGTCTACAAATAAAGGAGGTATAATTTAAAAAAAAAAAAAAAAGTAAGAAAGTGGGAACATTTATTGTAAATGCAAAATGTGCAAAAAAATGCAATGCAAAACATAAACCGACATTGTCACATTCTTTCGACTGCAAAGTTGTTAAAAATTTTGAAAAAAATATGTACTGTAATTATAAATAACTTGATTGTAGAAAAATGTCATTTAAATAAATAATAAAGACCCTTGACCCAACTCTAACCACATCGGACCTTTTATTTTCATCACGTTTAAATGTAATTGTATTGATTAGATATAAAAAAAATGTATATATATATATATATATTTTGAAGGGTCTCAATTTCGAATTTTTCGAGATTATAGATTTCCGACCTCTTTTCCCAATGTGTAAGGGCAAATGTGTTAATAATAAATTAAGGAGGGTTTTTCAGTTTCATAGGATGTATAAACAGTTATGAGTACATATACATATATGTTTTATTATTCCAATTAACTTTTACAACAAATACTCTTGCTGCGAAGTCTCAAAGGAATATCCAGCCATCATTAAAGGTTCATTTGATATAAAATGTTTTTTGTTGTGTTGTTTAATGCGTTTTGATCACAGTCAGAATTTGTTTTTTTTAGTGAGAATACAAATGAATTGTTTTTCTATTTAAAATTTACAATTTCATACGTGTCTGTAATTATGTTGTTAGGAGTGTGGTACAAAATGGATTATTCTTATTTTTAGTATAATTGTACTTGAAAACTTCTTAATAATATTAACTTAAAATATAAAATAAAAGTTTTGTTTTTCAATTTAAATTGTTTCAAATCTCTCTTATTTTTCAAATGACATTAGATTTTTCTTTTGAACATTCATTTTTATTTAATTAAAAGATATTCAGAAGAGTGTAATTGAGGTATACTGCTTGGAAATAAATACTATATAATGAATATTATTTTATTTTTTATTATAGTTAAACAAAAATGGTAGATTTTAAGTATAATTACAGTTTTATTTTCGTATAAAATTCGCTTTATGTTAATATGTTTTGAGGTTAGAATTTATCTAAATTTGATTGTATTGTAACTTATGGTAATTGAAATTTTTATGTTGAGAACAGAAAGGGAACAAATGTTATTAACTGTTTTTAATTAATATTAGGTAGTTACTACAATTTACAAAACCAGAAAAATATTGTTAAATATTTATGAATTAGTAATAAAAAAAAATCAAACAAACCTGGAATTTATACATTGGAAATTAATAAAATATTGTAGGTACAGTAAAGAACAAGTTTTTAAGAAAATATAAGAAAAATATTGTCAAAATCAAAATTATAAGCCAAGGTCAAATCTGAATCGATTGCATTGACTGAAAAAAAATAGATAAATAACACTGCCGCACTTTTACCTTTAATAGAATTCTTACTTACTTGCTGGTCGGTAGTCGGTACAAAATAATATCACGGTTAACATCCGTTTCATACCCGTTTTTGTCAACAAAAATCCCCTTTACAAAATTAGTTTGTATGCAAAAGGGTATGAAACGTAGGTTAGCCATAAAGTTAGCACTCTTCGTGGAATATAGCACATTATCTGCAATCTGAAGTAGATTATTTTAGTGTAAGAACTGAAATTTTTTAGCATATACCTATACGAACACTTCATCTTTTCAAAGTAGCCTAGCCAATAAACGCAGCCGTCTTGATTAATTTTCTTAAATTCACGTTTGTTACCTGTAAAACATCATGTCAACAAATTTACTGTTTTTTTAATTTTTTACGATTGTACAACACATATAGTTCGGTGTTGCATCTTCTTATATAGTTCGGTGTTGTTTATTCTCACTGGATTTTGGTAATATTCACACTTCGTAACCACAGCAGCACTGATATAATTGAAACTCATGTTTTCAAAATTGAAATTAAGCTGATTTTCAAAAACATTAAAGTGATTCTGACATGCGTCCAGCTCATGGAGTTATTTATATTTATTTTAGAAAAATAACTGAATTGGAATTTAGCCAAACATTTTCCTCTAACATATCCCTATAGTCTTATCCGGTATAGAAGTGCGGAATTAATCTTGCAATTTAGTGCCATTTGGCAACGATGGGTTACACACCCGCTTAAAAAAAATTTGTTTTCCTATACTAAACGATAGGTGTTGCGTGCGAGACAAATTAAAATAGCAATCTTAAACTAAAAAAAAAAAAGTCCAAAAACGAATAACGAAACAATATGACTTACTCCATGTATAACAATTTTGAAAAATGAACATAACATTACTGAAATTTGTTGTTCCTACGATTTTGTTAAATAATGAATCGCTAATGTTACAAAATGGTACATCCTTTTAAATCTGTAGCCATTTGTTTATTAAAAAGTAAAAATTTATTCAAATATGAAATAAAAAATTTTAACTTACTTCAAAAATTCCTTTACATACTTCCAAATTTTTAAAATAATTTTATATTTTTAACTAGATAATACAATCTACAACACCAATTTTAAGTATCACCTAAAAAAAATAAAAATATTTTAAAAATAAATTTTCTTTATTAACTTTTAATGTGACATCAGCAACCAAATTTTGAACACGTTTTAATGACTCAATTATATTCCATTAACTGTACCAAATATAATTTTAGAAAATTTTCGAATCATTATAAAAACCGAACAAAAAAATCTCTTAATATTCATTAAATATTTAATAACATCCAGTAAAAAGGATGAAAACAACCAAAACAACCATAACAACAATAACAAAAATTCAATAAACAAATATAGCAGTGACAACCCACAATAACATTTTTTAATCCTTTAAATCTTTCATACAAATTTCCTGCAACCTACTTAAATTATTATTTATTCATAATCAACGAATCGAAAATTAATAAATAAAAAAAAATTATTTCGCGCGTAAAAACAAAATAAAAACAGTGAAAGGATTTTCGACCTAAACTATTTGGATCACAAGATTTGTTGGTTTTTTTGTTTCATCTTAGTAATCAGTGTCCTTGTTAATACAAAATTTATGATTGTTTGCCTTAAGTTATTCTAAATGTGTTATTTCTGTATCGGATTAGTTCGTTTAAAAGTAGGTAATCCATCATCACTGTCATTTCACAAACCACCTATTAAATAATATGTAGCAATCCCCTGCTTCAAAAATTTCATCATAATCTACAATGAACAATTAAACGCGTGGCAGTAATAAATTCAGGTAGATATTTGAAACTGAAATGTTAAAAATTTTATCTATAGGTTACTATAGCGCATTATTAAATATGGTCACTACGCCCTGAATAGGGTAAATGGAAGGAGAAGACCATATGCTTATTATCTTCTACATATTAAATACAAATGATTGTTATACAACTTGCATTGTGTAATATTTTTAGTTTTGAATAATTTTTATGTTCACAGGATTCGCATTGATAGTCGGTTAGCTGCTTATGACAAAATTTATCATCTAAATAACAGTAATCATCATATTATGTTGGGCATTCCATAGTATGAAGTTTATGCTGATATGTCCTTCGAAATTGTATTCTCTAATTCCATTAATTCAAATTTTTCAACAATTGATTTCGCTTTTGTCTTATCATCTTGATTTTAATCTATATTTGGTTCCGTTGTCCGGAACAACGTCTAAAATTTTTTCTGACATTCTTTGATCATTCATGACCTTCATGTTCATTTTAACCTTTGTACTTTAATGTAATATTTTGAAATGCAATTGGAACTGCTAGCAATATATATGGGTTTACAATTTTCAATATCTAAATCCATTTGATGACATGATGATATTGTCATCCAGGTAATTACATAAAGTACCCTCCCTACTTAATTAGATCATATTTTTCATGGATAATCGAATGTTGTGATTTGCAAGTTTATGTACGCATAATTTTGGTCTTCACTTTACTGAATTGGTCTTTGCTGAATATACACAAAGTTGTTTACTTTTTCATAGTTATTGCCTTTGAAGAACTATAACTGTATAGTTTTGGGCTCCATTCATTTTTAATTCGACATTTAACTGCTTTTTTTATAGTCAAAAATATTTCTTTTAATTCGTCAAAAGATGTTGGCCATTATTATTATATGGTGAGCATATCTATATATTAGTGTACCTGATATTGTATCACGTTGTCTGACTCCAGCTTATACTTATTGAATGTTAACATTAGTTATTCATAATTAACGAATCTTATTATATTTCTTAGTTTTCTTGGACGCCTTATGATTCTTCGTTGTGACTTCTTTATGTTTAATGAAAATTTTAATTTGTTTAAAATGGAAGGCTACACTTTGTCTTTAATTCGTTCTCAGTAAATAAAGTCAGCTTCACTTGATATTCTGTTATTTTATTTTTATGTTTATAGTTGAATTATAGATTAGATTAGATTAGATTGTGAATTTCGGGAAGGAATATTTCCACCATATCGTCGCAGTCACAAATGGGCTTATTCTTAATCCGTGTTTGTTAGTTAGCCTTAAGGATGCCTGATTTTGTGATCATACTCAGGATATTCTTCAATGGTATGTTGGATAGCTTCCATTGTTCGGGGAATGCTGTTCCCAAGTGGAAGTCTACTGCAGAATGGACTTGGCCCTATAAAATCCGATGCTTTTCTTTCTAAACAATCTGCAGTTTTGTTTACTGCTATTCCATAATGCCCTGATACCCACATTATCAAAAAATTTACTAAGTTCAACTATAACTAGCGTTCAACTACTATTTATCTCGGGATTGGTACAAAAATTCCTAAACATTTTATTTTTAATTTCCAATAATCTATATATATCCATTTCATTAAACTGTATTAATTAAAATCTAATTTGAAATAACTGAACTAATAAAATTAAATTTGAAACATTTTTTTTTCAAGGTTTTGATTTCTGTAATTTCAGGGTTACCACTCCTACTCTTATTGAAGTAGACTTATACAAATTTTATTAGTTAAAAATATAACAAATTTTATTCCGATTTTTTCTATTTGAATATTCAATTTAATTTTTTAATTGAATATTTTAAATATTCCTATTGCATTCGTAGAATAGATGAGAGCTTTAAACAGAAATATTGTTTTTTAAATTTTCATATTTATCAATTTTGTTTTTAATTTTAATAATTTACATTTAGCGACATTGAAGTTGTCTGCATCTATAATATTATTCAAAACCTGCTTTACAATTTATGACGTAACAAAGTTTAAATAAATATAGATAAGATAAAATAATATAGAAAATTGACAACAATGTCAAGTATGTACGGTGTGTTATAAAAAAGAACCTATATTTCTAATTGAAATTTCAAATTGGAACTGATTTTAATTTTTTTTTTATTAAAGTCTTATCGTTTTATATAATTTGTTTATTTGATTGCTTCGAAGACGTCTTTCTATAACACTAATTATGGTAGAATAGAATTTAAGAGCTTTAAATTTTGCTATTAAATTGGTTCGGATGTAATTTTATAATTATGCGGTATAAATATTCACGTTACAATTTTTTTTTTTTTTTAATTTTTTTTATTTCAAAAGTTATAATACAATAATTCATTAAATAACTTCTTCGCCTAACGCAGAAACATGCATACTATAAAAGAAGGCAACAAGCGCTTTTAGAATAAACTACATTAGTCTTAATGAATCTATATATCGTCGGCTTAGTGCTTGTTTCGGACAAACGCCATTTTTACATTTTTTGTTCTAAATATGTTTTCTAGCGTTTATGAGGGTGATCTTTCAGAATTTCTTATCGGATTTGTCCTATCTCCAATAAGTTTTGAGATATGTTATGTCCGTTTTCGTACAAATCCACATTTTTTAAATCTTATTATTGCTTATTTCGGATAATTCCATGTCTTTCGGATTTGTCCGCCTGCCACCATATAGTTTTCTAAAAATTGGTTGAGAAAACTTAAGTCGGACAACTACATTTCCAATGGAAATGTCCTAACATATATATATATTGTTTTGTTACTTATTTCGGCTTAATCCATTTATTAAATGACTATATTGTGTTAAACCTATTTAATATATCCGAACAAATAAAAAATCATATCAGTGCTTATTTTGGACAAATGCATATACTTTTACATATCAGTTAATTGTTAGCGTGGAGTTGTCCGAAAAGGAAATATTTTATTGTACTTTAATTTCGTACATCTCCATTTAACGAGAGTGAGAGTTTATAAAAAACTATAAAAGAGAAGACAATATTTTTTACATTAGTCATTCTTTCGCCAAGCATCGAAGCGTGAGGTTGTGTTGAACAATGGAATCACCACCACCAGATTTGTCGTTAGAATTAACTAAGTAAGTGTTTTTGTTCTTATATAAATTATTAAATGATATTTATTTTATTTATTATGCATTTTAGTATGATGGAATCGATTTTTGGAAGTAGTTCTGAAAGTGAATATCTCGTTTCAGCTGCAAAATGAAGAGGGAAGTCATTACAGGAAGGAATTGCCTCAGAAAACTCCATAATTGACTTTTCAGGTAAAATTTTATTTTGTTTTTATTTAGTATGATAATCTATTATTAATTCACTAGCTCCGTTACCCGTCATAAATGACGGAAGTTGTATATGTATAACTTTTAATAAACTATGTAAATAATAACAAATAAGAACATTTTTCATAATTATTAATAAATTTATTGGGTGAAAGATAATATCTTTCGAATGTGGCCTCCTTTTATTTATTACAGATGATGATCTAATTAACGATCCAAATTTTTCTCCCCAAACTGAAGCGAATGAAAATAGACTTTCCACTAAATTCAGTGATATCAGTGGTAAAAATATTTTAAATATTTAATTATAAAAAATTTAATTGAATTGTCTTACTAGATTTTTCCGAGAGAGAAAATTCAAGTTTAAGAAGTTTACCATCCAGTCTTACTACAAATTCGACACCCAAAAAAAAGGAAACGTAGACAACCAAAATTATGGCAGCGAAATATCAAAAAGAAGCTCAGAGAATCTGGACAGCCCTATGTTAATGAAAAGGGTAAGTCATGGGAGGAAAAACAAATGAAACCTGGCTGTAAACACACCTGCTTCTTTATGTGTTCAAAGATTTTTGGTGAAAACGATAGACAAAAAATTTTTGATTCGTTTTGGAGTCTAAGTGACGATGAAAAAACCATGTTTTATTTTAAATATGTAAAACAAAAAGCTGTCAAATCAAAATAATATTTATGTTCAGGTTTAAAAAACTGAAATAAATTTATTTTTTAAATAAAGGTGAATTTACTGGTTCGGATAGATTTAGCCGAACTCATGCGCATGCATAAATTTTGTATGAAAAATGACAGAATTCACATTTTCATACAAAATTTATGAGTGCGCATGAGTTCGGCTAAATCTATCCGAATCAATGAATTCATCTTAAATGTAGAATAAACTAAAATCTGCCAAATCAAAATAATATTAATCTTTTGTACTTAAGGTTAAAAAAGTGAAATAAATTTAATTTATTAAATAAATGTATATTATTTTCTAATTAAACATTAAAAATTATTGATCTTAATTTATTTCTTGTTTCGGACAATTCCAAATGCATTCGGACAACTCCATGAACGCATAAATAAAAATTTCTAAGTCATGGGATTTAGCCAATGGTGAAAAATCATGCTCTTATAAAAAGCTTCATAACTTACATCAAACTTAACTTCAATCCTTAAAATTTTCAAAATTAATAAAAAACTATACTTTCATTTAATACCGAAAATTTTATTAAAATCTATAGAGCAGTTTTTGAGTAATTAAACTTTAAACTTTAAACTCGTTTTCCCAAAATTCTGGTCGTTGGCGCTTGTCCGAAATAAGCACAAAGCCGACGATATATAAAAAAAATATATATATATATAAAATACAAGAAATCTTGAATAATAAATTATAAAAAACTTATATAAATTTTAAATAATATTTTAAATTTTAAATTTTAGATTATATATTAAGTTAAATAAATTATATATATTTTTATTAAATTTTATATTAAGCATTATATTAAGTTAAACAAATTATCCGACTCTAAAAAAAACTCGATGAGTCGTTTTTTAAAAGAATTCGGATCGGAGCTTGATTTTCGTCAATAGTTCTAATACATTATTGTTGTAATTCTTTGCTATTGTTTTCAAATTGTGTTTTTACCCTATTTTAGATCATAAATATATTTTCTAGTTGGTTTATTTTTAATTATTTGAAGTTGAAAGTCAACAATAAATTGATATTGCTGTGTATATTTTCCTGCTATCAGAAAAAGCCGGGTTCCAATTAATTTTCGCGGAGGTTTTGGTATATTAAATAATAAAAAATTAAATAAAAATTTATTTTAATTGGTGGTATTTTTAAATAGTAGTTGTTTAGTTTTAAACATAGTTTATATGGTCTAACATAAGATTAACTTGAAGTAACGCTGGGTAGCGCAGTAGGTAGAGCAACTGCCTTTCAACCGAAAGGTCCCAGGTTCGATTCCCGACAAAGGCAAAAAATGCTTTCTGGGTCCAGCCTTTGTCATTGGGATAAAATAAATGATAAAAATTTGTTGAGAGTTTTGGTTATCACTAAAAATAAAATAGAATTAAAATGCTATTATGAAGGCGAAGTACTCTAACAATAGATATAGTTTTCCACATTTAAAAAAATAAGTAGATATACACAAAGAATATATAAATTAATAAGAAGTCTTACATCATATAAATTTTTGAAGAAAAATTTTTTAACAACTCGCCTGACATGAGGACCAACACATAGAGGAAAAGAAAAGGGGGTGAAGAAAACAGCAAAACAAAATTCTCATTTTTATTTATTTTTATCTTTCTATGAAATACTATATTTTACACTATACACTGATATTAATTGACAAATAGTTACATACCTAAATAATAATAATTGAAATAAGTATGCAGATGCAGATGCATAAGCATTGAAATAAGTATGCAGATGCAGTTAAACATACAATAGTAGAGTCAATGATGAATCACAGAATGTAGAAAAAAAAATAATATAGTAATATAAGGATAAAATTTATTAGTTAGACTTGGAATTATATAAAACAAAAAAATCTACAAATTTAATATATGATTAGTAGAAATAGTACCTAGTACAATTAATTTAACTTTAGCTTTAAATAATCTTAGATTCAATAGTCATAAAACAATCATAAAGTATAAGAATTTAAGCAGTCATAAATACAATTATTTTTTTAATGATTAGCTCGAAGAAGAGATATATGTTGGTAAATTTTTTATTTATTTCTTGTATTATGAATGTAGATGTCGCTTCTTTTATTTGATAGGAAACTGTACTTTATTTGGTTATTTTGGTAAGTTAAAAAAATAGTTTGATATCATAGTTGTACTTCTATGTTAAAAATTCTTCCAGTATTTTTGAATAACGTCTATTTGGTTAGATAAGATTTAAATGGTTGTCTGCTCCTTTAATTAAAAGCTAAATTGTCAAGTCGAATATATTCTTACGTTTTAAATAATTGAGAAAACTAGAAACTGTACATAGGTCTATCAAAAATAACACTGATATAATACATATCGTAATAGATCGTAAAAGTAGATACAGCAGAATCTTGTTCATTGTATAACATAACCTAAAAGCAGTTATGGTGTTCATCCCCTAAACTCAGATTTAAAATGGATGCGATCCAATCCAATAAAATAAATGATTCCAATCTAATATATTTGTACTTTTATTATCAATCTTCTATTCTTTTTTATTTCTATATCCTTTGCATTGTTGTTGCTAATTTATTAATTTTGTAAAAATAGATTTGGCGATGGTTGCAATTGGCAACCCTAACTGTAATCATTTAATACAAATATAATTTCCAATATTCTAAAATGATGGTATATGCCAACAAAATCACATGTACATTCACTTGACTCTTATATTATAACGAAATGTAAACAAAATAAAATTATTCGCAAAAAAAAATAATTAAAACAAAAGAAAATAATTTGATCGGTACACCCCAATGAATCATAAAGCGAAAGCAAAGCTTTAATTTGTTGGTGGTATTCACTTGACATTTAAGAATTGAAAATTACATTTGTGTTGTTAGTTCATAATCATAATTAATATTATATATATATATACGATTAGATGTAAATATATACCGTTAATATGCAATAGTTTAAGTCTATGTACGTGGTTTAATTTTATTTGCTACTATATAGAGTTCTAATAATGGTTTAATAATAAAAAATATGAACACAAAAACATAAACAACAATAAAATATATTCAACAGAACGATAAGATGTAGGAAAGGAAATTTTAAAGAGAAAAATAATATACATTTTTTTATTTCATATTTCGATTTAAAACTATTCACAACAATTGTTTTTGTTTTAAGTATTGTGGCTTTTTTAATGAAAAAAAATTCAATAACGGATGGTGAATATTTTTGCTATAAAAAAAACCACATACTGAAATGGTAAATGTTTTTCCGAAACGGTGGAAATGTATAATATACTTATATACATTTCGTATAAACATTAGACATGAAATTTCGTGAAATTTTATGAAATTTTAAATAAATATTATATATCACTTCTAAATTAGAATCGTATACATAAATTAAGTGTGATGAATAAAAAATTAACTAAAAAAATCATAATTAAATTGCAAGTGACATATTTGCGAAGCGCTTTGCAGCAAATTTCGAACTCCCTACTATAGATCCCAACATTATATAGCTATAAGTATAAAGTATCCTAACTATAGAACTAAGTATCCAAAAACTGAATCAGATAATCAGAGCGACTAAATCCAATGTCAGAATGCTGACATGGTTTATCACAGATCATGGTCCATTTAACAAGCATCTTCTCAAGATTGGTAGATCGAACACAGCCAGATGCAGATTCTATTTAGAAGAGGAGGAATCCCCCTCTCATATTCTATTTGTTTTCGATGCCATAGCTCACATTGCCTGATGCTAAAATTGACATCAGAGCAATAATTGCATTTATCAAGGACATAGATCTAAAATTCTGAAATAAACAGGGCAGTAAAATAGATCTTAAGAGGTCGCGCTTACGTAGAACTGCCCATTAAAAAAAAATATTATCTAGCAACTCTTAATAATAAAACGTTTTTTTTTGAGGACGGGGACGGTTTATTTTAGGACAGTCATTGTAATAAAAGTTCTGAAGAATCTAGATATCGGTCCTGATATTCTGAAAAAAACAATTTCCAAGTATAAAAGAAAACCCACTTTTCCAATATATGTCGATTGTATAATTTGAATTTCTAGAAATCTTGAAAGAACTGAAAACATTATTTGAACATTGAAAAAATTAATTTCCATCTCGAAATAAAATCTTTAGCATTAGAGGCGGAAATTCCGTCACCGTGAAAAACCGAGATGACTCAAGATAAGTTATTGAAATCCAATCATAGTAAGAACATATAAATTGTGGAATTCGTTTTCCTCACGGTATTTACAAGACAATGTATTTGATTTACAAAAATTCAAATGGAATATCAACAAAATTTTCGGTTTTCTATGACATAACTATAATTTAGATGCCTAAATCAATTTCTTAGAATTTAAATTTGAACCAAAGGTCGAAGATGGATTTGAACTCGAACTTCATCGAATCAAATGTCCGATGACCTTCACGTAGCAGATAACTATTCCATGCCCCGAATATTGCTTACCTCGATAGCAAAGCTATTGCTATTGACTATAGTCAGTTAGTCTACTTTGCAGTTTAGTCGATACTGCTCTGAATTGGATTTCATTTAAAATCGATTTTTGAGTTCGAAATTGATTTAAATTTAAGAACTAGAATATTTTTAGTCAAAATATTAACATAATGTTTGCCAAAACTAGTATAAAAAATTGCTCCGTTTTTCAGAAGCGATAGATTTTGTCATATAGCTATCAACTAGTAACAGATGACAAATTTTATATCTCGTGGGATTTAAGTACTTGCTTTTAACTTCCTTGGACCTCATTTTTTTTGTTGTTCCTGTCAATTAGACTATATATTTTAAGTGATAAAAATTTCTTTAAATGGTAGCAAGCTTAGTTTTAAACTATTGATATCGATATTTAGGAAGCAACAAACTTTCTTCATCCATCCTAACCGTTTCAATTTTAGTTTTAAATGCGAGTATCTGAGTAAAATGTATACAAAAATATTACTTTTGCGTTTTCTAAAATTGATTAACTGACTAATTGGATTTGAAAATTATTTGAATTGAAATTTTCGTTTATTTTGTTGTTGTTAATATCCTTAAATATTATGAATCAAAACTCCTTCTGCCATCAATTACAGCGACCTATATCAATCGTTCGTGATTAACACCTACCACCTCCAGATAAGATTTTTCGTGTGAAAATTATATCCTTTTTTGAAAAAAAAAAAAAAAAACAAAATAAAAAATCTTTGTTGTTCGTGACGATGGCAATGTTGTTATATCCGTTGCCAAAGAGGTTTTTTTTTTAATTTTTTTTCTTCAGAGGTTTTCTTTCGTTTTTCCCCTAACGATGGGGATACTACAAAAAACAATATTAATAAAATTGTTAATTACATAATAAATTATGTAAAATGTTCAATTTATTGCGTAACCAACTGAAAAAGAAAAAAACAATGCGGATTTATAAACAAAAAAAAATAATCAAATAAGAGAGAAGATAATGTCGATAGCATTTGAAAGTGGAATGGATGGATTGTGGTTTTTTGGAATGGGCTAAATAAAAAAGTTAAATACATATATATATATATTTATACATTTTTAAAAATTTTAATTAGAAAGGGATAGACTTTTGAATGTGATGTTGTTGTTGTTTTGAAATTTGATATATCTCATATCTTTTCTTTCAATGATGGCTTGTTTTTTTGATGTTTTTTGGTTATTGTTTTGTTAAACAATTTGTAATTTATGTTCGGTTATTCTCGCATGGATAATTTAGAATTATATTTACACATATATATCAATTATTATTTATTCTTTGATTTAATTCTCTGTGAACGAAGGAAAAAAAAACGTTTTTCCAATTTTTTTGCCATCTATTGTGGTTCTTATTTTCGTGATAGGTTGGTTCCTAATACATTATGTTAATGTAATTTCCTTAGAAAAGCAAATTATGCTCATACCAGAATTACAGTATTTTCATAATAACAATTTGGAAAATCAGAAGACTGTGATCAATATTGATATTATTAAAAAATTCTAAAATTGGTCGATTGAACATAGGAATCAATTGTTTGGTTAAACATGACATGACTGGTGTGTTAATAGCTTTAAATTTTTTTTTATAATTCTGAACTCAGATGTCAATTAATAATTATTTTTTGATTATAGTTGTTCTTGAGTTTTCTTTGTAAAAGCTCTTTAGTAAAATAAAGCTTGTACAAACCGTTTCCATCTGCTACGGTTTAGTGATATTGATTTGACCTGTGCGCATTTTTTGTATTTTTTTGTTTACCAACTTCTTATTTTCCTCAAAGGGACCCAAGGCCGGTTTGATTCTAAAACTCTGTGATTTTCTCAATATGATCTTGCATACTATTCTAAGACAATTATTATTTAATGATTACAATTTCTATGTATTCTTCTTATTGACTAACCATTCTTAATTCACGAATCCAGGAATCCAATTAAGTTTGCAAAGTGGCAAATACGAATTCAAATATATTGCGATATAAAATATCTTCTACTAGACAATAATTGAACGGGACTAGGTAGAATAGTAACATAACATTAGACTAGTAGACTAAAGCCGAAGTACTTTTATGATAAGGTGATTTCAAGAGCCTGAAGCACAACTTTGAAATCCTAATGTATCCAAGTTTTGCTGAAACAGTATAGCTTCCAAAAAAAACTTAAAAAAAAAATATAAAAAAAAATAAAAAATAATGAATAAGATATAAAAGAGTGATAAAGTTAAAACCTGAAAATAATAGCTGTGATGATTGAATGATAATTTAAAAAAAAATAAATATTTAAAACTTAAATGTTCATGATTTATAACAATTTTATTAAATTAATTAATATTAATTCCATTTAAATAAGAACAAACTTTTAGAACAATTTTTTTTTTTATTTTCAGGTAAATTATGCAGGATATATTAAATTTATAATCAAATAAATAATAGGTATTGAAGACGGTAAGTCTGTATGTTATACCAGTGATTCGTGTATTATCAAAATTACGCTGTGTATTGACTACAAAACACTTACTTTGAAACAATTTAAAATAAAACTTTGTTCTTATTTCAATAAAGTTAATTGGTATTTATTATTTTAAAACTCACAAAATTATGAATTATATCTCTGTTCGTTGATCAACATTTGGGTTCTCAGTTAAATTATATTGACAACCAAATTTTTGACTGCTTGATATATTGAACTCTTACCTTTCTTCACCTTTTTGTATAGTTCACCTGTCAAAAATGAAGAAGTATTTTGTTTGTCAACATCTCACATACAATTTGTTAACATCGTCTCTTCACCTCATAGTCGACTCATCTATATAGGGTTCAGTGATGCACCCAGTCTGTGCATCAATTGATATGTCAATAATTATTTTTTATATATCAACAAACAAGAGTATTTTTCTCATACTTTGGACGCCATTTTGTTTTTATTTTCCTTGAAAGTATGTCGTATTGATTAAATTACGGTTATAAAATTCAAACAAAACCAATAAATTGTTTTTTTGGCATTACTACAATAATGTTTTTGTACAATTTTTGTTATTTTTATGTTAATGCTATAAATGAAAATTTATTGGAATTTATTTCCAAAAACAAAAATTATTTTTAAATTTAAATCAAAAATATATATAATAATGTACGAGTACAATCATAATGTAATCCTATTTTCAATTTCAATAAATTCTGAAACAAAAAAAAAATATTTAGTATACTTTTGTTTTGTTATAAATTTTGAGATATGTAGAAAAGGGTTAAATTCAAAAGAAATGCACTTAAACAAAGTTTTGGCATGTATTTTTATTGTTATTATTTTCTTTAAATATTAATTTATACCTATATATTTTTGTTTGTGGCTTATGTTTATATTTATTGTTATACAAATGTATATATGTAGAGTTGGTCACAAAAAAAATTAATATATCCTTTGTTAAAAGTTTGACCTTTACAAATTTTGGGGGTTTTATTTTTAAATAAATTTGAAAATAAAAATTAAATTATCTTCCTTCTCTCTCTCTTTTGTAAAAATGTTTGTGAAAAAAATAATTTACGGTAGTATTAAAAAATTTTTTTTTGTATATTTCACCTTGGAAGAAGAGATTAGGTGGAAATCCTGGAAGTTTGGGAAGTCTTGGAAGAAGAGATTATGTTGAAATCCTGGAAGTTTGGGATTTCAACCTAATCTCTTCTTCCAAGGTGTTACTTTACAAAACACGGTTAGTGTAAATATTTTAGGCATGCGCGAGATTGGCACGACCATATTTTTGAAGGAGAAGGAAGGAGCTGCCAAATGTTTAGGCTATCTAAGTCGATGTAAAGCTATCCTTTCACATTTGGAACTCCTTAATACCTATAAATTATTTATTCGTCCCAAGATCGAATATAATTTACACATTTGGGCTGGGGCTTCCCTTATAGCCTTAGGCTACCTTGACCGCGTTCAAAATCGTGCTATTCGTCTAATTGGCGATCCCAAATGTAAATTCATTTCTAACTTCTCTTGCACATCGACGTTTAGTCGGAGCACTTTCTCTATTTTATAAATATCTCGTAAGTGTGAACATATGCTCAGGAGAAATCAAAGCGCTGCTTCCTCATCTTAAATAATTCCAACGCGACATAAGAGTAGCCCCAAAAGCTTACTCCTATACTGTAGAAATCCCAAAATGGCATCAAATATATTAGGGTAGTTCGCTCATAGTTCGCACTTCAAGAATGTACAATCATATTTCTACTGATATATTTCCACGGTCAACTTAGGTATAATTTGTTTTAAACTATCGCCGGAGATATGTAAAAAACTTATATCTCAACTCATTTTCTCATATTTAAAAATGACAAAACTGAAATATTTTTTAATTGTCTTTTAATGTCTCCAAGTCAGTGAAATTGTTGTAGGATTTACAATTTTGAGTATATTGAAGTTATGCTGCATTTAAAAGTAGTTCGACCTAGATTCGACAAACAATTTTTATTTTAAAAATACAAAGTATATACCCGTTTGCTATATTGCTATAAGTGTCTAGAATCAAGTAGTACTGGTTTTACTATTTATGCAAGTTTTATTCTTAAAAAAGTTCAATAATTGAAATACAACTTTTGGAATGGCTGGAAAACAATTTTAATTTCTCATAGATTTTATTGGGCAAAATGAGCAAACAAAAGTACGGGTAAAACTAGTAGAATTCTGTTTAAAATTTGTTAGAAGATCTGTTTAGACATGTAGGTATAACTCTGTTTAAGAATTTGACAGTACTACGGTAAATTTAAAATATAAACTAATAATCATATATATGAAAAACTTTACATCACATTTTGTTCTAAGAAGTTTTCCAATGCCCATACTATACATTAAGTTTACAGATATAATAATTGATAATTATAGAAACGTTTAATTATCATAAAATTCACTAAGCCAACTGTTTTGCAATAAAATACGAATAGACCATGTCTTTCCAAACAGTTTATTTGTTTTTGCTCATTTATTGGGGCGGGAGAAAGTTGCTAATGTAGGGTCAATCGCGGAAGTCTATTGATAAAAATATTTTTTTATCAATGTATAATAGAAAAAAGTCCTACTTCTATACCAATAGAAAATAGAAAAGAGTTTATTGAGTGTATAATGGTGGAAGTCTATTGGGTAGGGAATTCTCTTTTAATAGACTTTTCAACTCTTCGATATTTTCTTGATAGACTTTGGTTTAAAAATTAGTTTTAAGAATCATAACATGACTGAAATTAGCAACACATGTAATTATTATCTTAGTGTACTTCTCTGGTTTATAATTAAGTTATCTAGCTTGTTTAATCTCTTAATGTCTTTAATCTTGTAATTTACGTTTCCGCAACAATTTTATTTTTTCTTGAAAATATAATTAATATTTCATAATTGAAAAATAAACTCCAAAATATTCCAAAATTAAAAATTTATATTTTTGACAGTAAATATTTTGAGGTATATGTAGCAACTTTTTTGACAAGTCAATAAACTTTCGCCTTAAAAAAATTTTTTTATAGACTAGTCTATTGAATATGAATAGATTGATCCTTTACCTTTCTAAAAATTGTAGAATTTTATTTATTGTCAGCTTAAAAATATTGTTTTTAAGTTTTTAGATAGAAATTAATTACATTTACATTTCATGTTTTTGTTGTAGAATAAATTTATAGACATACCAAGTTTTTTGCAACAGAGTTTTCTTATATAGGTTTTTCACCCGATTTTAAAACTTTAATATTTCAAAACCGAAATGGTAAACTAATTAATTTCAAGTTGATCATGTAATTTTTTTTTAATTTATACAATTCATGATTTATTATTAAATCAGCAATAGAGTTGAAAAATTAATTATACAACAAAATGTAAATATATGTAAAACTATTTTCCAAAAATGATAAAATTTTAAATTAAACTTATTCATATCATGACATGTACATAAGACAGGATTTGAGAAAATTATATTATAATACTACTTACACTATTTGCAACAAATCTGAAAAAAAAAAAAATATTTTTATAATTCTAAATATCAACTTTACATTTTATCATTTACGTGACTTACGAATTTTTTCTATATATTCGTTTTTTAATTTTATAAAATTCTTCTTTACTATTTTTTATCAATTTTCAAAATAAAATTCAGAAACGAATTTATAAAGGATTATGATATGTCCTTTTAAATTTTTTATTTTAAGCAATTTTAAATGCATGTGCAAACACTACATTTGTTCCACTTGTTCCAGGTCAACAATATTCGTTAATTCATTCGTGAGTAAAAAAATTTACTAGTGATCTGTGAAGAATAAATGAAGAAAATTATAGTGTTGCCAACTTTGTAAATTTGAATTATTAGTTTTTTTTTTTTTTTAATATCTTATTTAAAATCGAAAACATTTATTTTCAGTCTGGCAAACGATATAGTATTTACATAAACAGAGTAAATCGAGAATATCAGAGCAGGGATGTTTGGATAGATTGAAACAAAAATTGTATTTGGGAAGTTGTGTGACTTTTACTTTAGGACCTAGATTTAATTGTAACAACTTTAGAAAAAGTTTTCAAGTTTATGAGATGAATACTTTAACTGCGATTTATGTAGAGTTTTGGAAAATGACGTACAATCAATTGATGTATCAAATAATTTAAATGTGAATAAATACAGTTATTCTAATGTATCCCAAAAAATGCATCCCAATGGTTTGGTATTCTGGATTTATCCTATACATACAAAAACGATTCGAACGAGTTTTTGTTTTAAAATTCGATTTTAAGTAATTATTCATTATAACATATTCAAATAGCACAACGAGTCTCATCTTATTAATCTTAAATATTTAGTCTCCTTTAAACTCTATTCTAAACTGTAATTTTTTACAATTTCGGTAGTTGTAAATATTCCATTTGGTTTTTACTTATATTTTACACTTTCAGAATTTCTTTTTCTTTCTATAGCACACTAAAATTTAACTGCATGTTTATTGTGATATTATGATTGGATTTTCTTAGTGATGGGCAGCTCCAATATTGTAACTATCATTTTAGTGATCAGTCTTGCAGTCAATTATCATTCGGTGCAAGTTTATAATCTATTAAAGTATAATCATATTATATGTATATGGTACCTCTGTTACTTGATACGCCACAGATTTCGTTGATATGCCAAAACTTTACGTAAAAAGCAGTTTCAGTACCCAAAGTTTTGAAATAATGAAAAAAAAAATGTAAACTTCGCTCATGACATCATTAAATTCATGTTTACTATTTGCCTTAGACATCTTATTTTGGGTTTTCTTAATTTTTTATTGTTGATTGATTTGCCTTGACTTTGTTTGTACTATATGACGTATGTTAAAATAAACATTACGCGTATTTAATCAAATCTTTCTAAAAAGGTTGATGTACTTGGATTGCAAAAGCAGATATAAACTGATGAGGTTTTATTTGTTTGTATTTTTGTATAAAATTTATACCAGTCTTTTAATGCAGTAATTTCAATATTGAAGTATTTGAAGGTCATAATTTATTCGATGAGTTATACTATGTTCGCATTTACCGAGTTAACTATGGTTGAGTCCCTAACTATAGTATAAACATAATTTAAGTGCGATTTTTTTTTCATATAAAACTAATCATACTTTTAACTAAAGTTAAAAATAAATCACACTTAAATTATGTTATAATCGTAGCTGCTTTTATGCTATATCGTAATCTTTATCGTATTTTTTATTTTTGTGCAACCTGACAATGTTATTTTTGAAGTTTCAAACAAGTCAAAATGTAAACAAAATCAAAATATACCTAGACCCACATATTCAACAAAATATATTTCAGACAATTAATAGTAAAAATAATTAATTGTAAAAATAATAAAAGAAAATAAATTGATATTTATTATTTGTTAGTAAATTTGTGTAACTAAACAAAAAAACAATAATCACCAAAAACTAAAATATACGAAAGAAATATATATACATATTTATTTGCCTAACTAAAAACAAGACATAAACCAAAAGTTAAACAAAAAACTTTTTTCCAGATATTTCTTGTAAATTGTACAAATGAATATAATGTTGATTTATTTTATTTTTAAAAATTTTAATTTTTAATATCTTTTTATTTTTAATAACATTTTGTCCTTTTGCATTACTTACAAATTCAACTAAAATTTTATTTACAACTTTTTTAAAAAGTATTGTTTGCTCCATTATTTATTTTTTATATTGATAAACAATAAAAACGTCAAACTTAACTATAGTTTGTATAATGCGAACACTTTTTTTCAACCATAGTTAACAAACGTAATTTAAACACACAATTGTTATTAGTTTTAATCCGATGGATACTACCGAAATTTACATTGCAAAAGTATAGGTAGACTGACAGAGATTAGGATATAAAATGAAAAAAAAAATAAAATTAAGATGATTAGTTAGTCACAAGGACTGATGAAGGATGTATGTTGCTTCCCAAAATATCGATATTTCGAATAAAATATTAAAAATTATTAGTGAACGGAAACCTGGCAACAATTGAGTTATTTAAGAATATTACCATTTTGTTTTCCCTACTGATATCTAAATAATATCTGCACTACATATCTATTGCAAACACTTTAAAAAATAAAATACAATTCCTTTTCGAAAATAGATTTGAATGACCTTCAAAGTTACCAGATCACCAGAAATAAAAGAGGTAGAAATAAAACATGAAAGCTATTTTGACGATTCACCCGCAACCATTTCTATTGTATTGTCCTCACTTAATATGATAATTAGTTAATTTTGATGTTTGGTTTGAAATACTTTTAGTGATAATCTTTCTTTTTCTGTTGTTAATCCAGTTTACTATAGACCAGATTTTTTTTACATTGTAAAAGTATACAGATTTCGACCACGACCTTGAATACACTAACTTTGTGCCAATTTTATAATATCCCTAAAAAAACGAATAAACTTACAAAAAAAAAATAAATGAAAATTTAATGTATATAAAGTGAAGTAAAATTTACTTTGAAGTATAAAAAGATAAATGAATTTTTCAGATTTAATTAAATCAAAGTAAAAAAAAAAAACAAAAACAAAAACAAAAAAAATATAAATTAAAATTTGTGATAGTCGTGAATTTTTGCAAAAAAATGTTTTAAAAAATTTTTCATTACTAAAAATCAAATTTATTGGAAATGTTTCAAAAAATTTCATTTTTTCTTCGTTTTTTTTATAATGTAATGTAAAACAAATAATGAACAAAAAAGGAGAAAAAGGACGAAAAAAAATATAATAATAAATTCTTTGCCATTAAAATATTAAATGTTTCCTCCAATGTAGTGTTTGTTCCACCTCTTTACTTAATAAATTTACTTAAGTAAGCGTAAGCACAATCAATTTCAGTACAAATATACATATACAATTTATATATATGTATATATACACAAAGCATAAACGTTCTTCAAAATTTAAATATTTAAGTAAGCACCTCTTTTCTTTTATATATATATATATATACAGAATGCATATATTTGTTTAAGCTTTCAGTTATTTTTCTCTCTCTCTCTCTCTCTCTCTCTCTATCTCTTTAGTTTTAATTCACTTTTGAAAAATAAAAATTACTTTGTTGCAACCACCCTTTTTTCATTCAAATAACCAAAAATTCAAATGCCATTTACTAAAATGCAATTAATTCAAGTACTCGCTATGAAAACTACTTTGCCAAAAAAAAAAAAATGTTTCTCGTTCATCTTTTCCTTTTCATAAAATTATTTTTTTTTATTATAACTTGAGAGATTCAAAATTGAAGTAAATTAAAACTTTTTAAATTTCAGCAAACAGTATTTAAAAACTTATGATAGGTAAATTTTTACAGAACATTGACCAAGCTTAATCTTTCTAAAATGATGCTTGTTGAAATTTGATTTGTTTAAGGATTAACAATATAAGTAAATAGTAGTAGAGAATAGCAAGAAACTGTACAAAAATATCTTAAAAGAAGATACCTGTCAAATATACCGATAACGATAGGCTTTAAAATATGCTTTGGTATAGTTATTATCGCGGAGATTGTGTGTCTATTAAAAAATATTGTTTTAGTAATCAACGATGATCCTAGAACGTATGACGAGGATGAGTATGAATTTTAATCCTAAATTTTAGAAAAACGAAAACCAAAGGGATTATTTAGTAGGAACTAAACCAAATCCCGAAAACAGTTCCAAGTAGTTGAAAATAAATCAAAGCGCTTTGTTATAGTCTTAGGTAGGTCAATAGAAAGAAGCATAGGCTTCTTGGAAAAGAAATAATTAACCCTAACTTATTTTTCATACAACGACTCAAGTTACCAATTAGTAGTTAGACCTGACTTTATTATTCTTGCGAGGGAACATAAACGATAAACTATGCTTCTCCATTTAGTGCGATTCAAGATTGCAATTATTGAGGGCAGTCCTTTTTAGATGTTGAGTAGTTTAGCCTTACTACTTAGCCTTACTACTTAGCCTTACTACTTAGCCTTACTACTTAGTGGATTACAGACAAAAGTGATTCAAGCTAAGTTTCGAATATGTTCTCATAGTCCTCGAATATATTTCCACTTTCTATACTTTAAAGTTGTACACTAGAATGACATTAGATATAAATATCAGTTAAGTTAAAGCTCAACTTCATTAGAAGTTTAATAGCATTTTGAAGGTTTGTTTAGCACTTAACGTTTTCTGGTTCTACACATACTTCTAATGTTTTATGTTTGAGCCCAAGAAATGGTTAATATTTTTATTATCTAATAAAAGAATATACGATTCAATGTTGTTGGGAGATATTAGTGGAATATTTTCAACATTTATTTTAAATACAATATTGGTCATAGCTGTTTCTATTATACGATGTAACTCGTATTAAATATAAAAATTTTTAGGAATAAACTAACTAACTAACGAATATTATAAACTTTTAGAAAATCCTTTCGGTACAAACTCATTGAAGTTTGCGAAATTCATTGTGCGCTTCATGCATACCGAAATAGTTTAAACTTCAGCAGCTTCCAATTATAAACATATTTTTTTTTACTATGGAAAGTAGCTTGAAATGTAATATGCCACATTTACTAATTCTAATTTTTCGCCCCCGGCGGGTTGGGGTACGAAATATCCGCAGTAAGGCATGCTTGTGGTAAAAGTCCACTAAAAGCCTAGAAAAATCCAGAAGCGACTGACCCAGAATGGGCGGCTTTCTGGTCTGCGACTGATCCCAGAGGGACGGCAGGAATAAAAGGTACCGCCTTGTACAAGGGAAATATTATCCTTAGGCTAGGAGATGGAACTCCGAATTAAAACAAAAAAAAAAAAGTATGCAATGAATAAAACTCAAAGATTGTATACCCCAGGTGGTAATCCAGATCTTCTGGAAAATCCACCCTCTTTCGAGGCAGGTCTCACGGATTCTGGGGGAGACCACTTATTGCAAAACCACGAAAGCAGAGCTGCTTTAATTGACCCATTCAGAAGAAAATCTGGGGTCCAGAGAACACCTCCAGCAGGGTCTCAAAATATCTACGAAAACATGTCCCAAAAAGACAGATATAGAAACCCCGACGAGGGTAATAATAACGAAAAGGCACTTGAGGCAAAAAATAATCAACTTAACGCCAGAGTTACAGAATTAGAAATCTTATGCAGGGAATTGAAAAATGAACTCTGCATAATTAAAGAAGAAAATGTGAAACTAAAAAATTCACAAAACATGTCTACTAAAAAAGTAGTACTAAAAACTGCTGAAGAATTTCATACAGATGATGAAGAACTAGCTCGAGAAACCGACTGGATCTTTAAAACAAAAAGAATCTGTAAAAAAAGAAAAGCAGAAAAATCACCTACTTTAAGCCCAGAAAATGTTGCGGACAAAGTAGAGAAAAATGTGCAAATAAATGAAGTTGCGAAATGTAAAAGTAAAAGAAAAGGTAAACCTCCTCCAGTTATACTTAGTAATGTAGTGGAATACCCTCAAATAAACAAAAAATTAAAAGAAAGCAATATTAAATATAAAGTTAATATGCTTAACAATAAACAACTAAAAATTAATGTTGAAGAAGAAAAAGAATATAGAGAGTTGACTAAGGCAATAAATGAAGCCAATATTGAATGGCACACTTATGAAAATAAGAGCACCAGGCCTATTAAAGTAATGGTTAGGTATTTACATCCGTCATGCCAACCTGAAGATATAAAAAATGAATTGAAAGATAGAGGCTTCAAAATTTTAGAAGTCACAAATAAAATAATAAAGAAAAAGGAAAATAACAAAGAATCTACGGTACGTCTTCCTCTCTTTATGCTAACATTCGAAAACTCCGAAGATATAAACAAAATATTCAAAATTGAATTTATCCAGCACATGAGGGTTAAAATGGAGGCTATTCGTAAAACGACTACCATTCCTCAATGTAAGAGATGCCAAAGATTTGGCCATACACAAAAGTTTTGCCAGCGTCTAGCTCAGTGTGTTAAATGTGCTGGTCCCCACTTAACAATTTCTTGCAAAGAAAAAAAAAATATTAAGCCTAAATGTGCTAATTGCCTTGAGGCACACCCAGCGAGTTATCGTGGTTGCCAGGTGGCTAGAGAGTTGCAAAAAAGAAAGAAGCTACAAAAAAATGCCCCAAAACAAATGCAACATAGACAAGAAAAACAAAAGACAAAACCTAGGCAACCTATTGCCCAGAAACAGAATTGCATTGAAACTTCAGAGAAACCTAAAACTTTTACGTCGAAAAAAGTCGTAGAAGGCTTATCATATTCACAGGTAACACAAAATAACCTAAGTCAAAAAAGAAACCCGAAAGAACAAAATAAAGTTTCTACACAAAAGTTGACTGAAAATACCATTATGCAGATGATGCAAAATATGATAAAAACAATGAATGAAATCTCAACAAGACTATGCACATTAGAAAACAAACATAATGAAATATATATGTATACACCAAAAAATAAATCCGCAAGGCATGGTTAAGAACGCACTTCGTATAGTCACGTGGAATGCCAATGGTATTCTGAACAAGAAAAATAATTTGGAAATTCTATTGAGAACACAAAATATTGATGTATGTCTCTTGACAGAAACACATATGACAGATAAGTCATCGCTTAAAATAAATGACTATACATGCTACAGCGCAAACCATCCGAGTAATACACCCAGAGGTGGTAGCTCAATTTTAATAAAGAAAGATATTAAGCACCACGAGGAACTTAGTCTAGAAATAGATGAATTCCAACTAATCGTGCTACGAATTATGTCTGTTAAACAAAGCCTTTGTGTCGGTGCATTATACTGTCCACCCAAATACAACATAAAGAATAACATGTTTGAAGAAATTCTTAAACTACTTGGCGATAGATTTATCCTGGGAGGTGACTACAACGCCAAGCACATAGATTGGGGGTCTAGAGTAACCTCTACGAGAGGAAGAGAGCTAAGAAAAGCTATAAAAGAAAAAGGCTGCATTTACCAATCTACCGGTAAGCCAACCTATTGGCCAACTGATAGAAATAAAACTCCTGATCTGCTTGATTTTTATATAACAAAAAAAATTTCACCCAATTATATTAAGCTAGAAGATAACCATGATTTGGACTCAGATCACTCTGCAGTCATACTAAATCTATATGAAAAGGTTATTAAGAAACAGTCGAAACCTCTGCTAACGAACAAGACAACTGACTGGGCTAGCTTTAAACAAGAAATAGAAAACAAAATAAACATAAAAACAAAACTAAGATCCAAATGTGATATAGATTCTGAAGTAGAAAATTTTATTAAAATTATTCAAAATGCTGGATGGAATAATACAAAAAATTGTGAATATAAATCGGTAGGATTCAACTACCCTAGAGAAATATTAAATATGATAAAAATAAAAAGAAGAGCTAGACGCAGATGGCAACAATCGCGTGATCCGGCAGACAAAACTGTGCTAAATAGATTAACTCAGAATCTTAAAAGAAAAATTAAAGATCTTAAAAATGAAAATTTTGAAAAATATATAAAAAATTTATCAGCTAAAAGAGAAAATAACTACTCGTTGTGGAAAGCAACAAAGAGTACAAAAACCTCGATCTCTCAAATCCCGCCAATCAGAATGAAAAGCGGTGAATGGGCGAGAGATAATAAAAATAAAGCTGAAACATTCGCAGATCATCTTGAAGAAATTTTTTGTCCAGACGAGACAGAGTCGGATGATCTCACTGAAGAAAATAATAATTGGCAAGAAAATGTTATATCACCATTTTCAGAGAGTGAAATAGTGGAACAAATTAAAAAACTCAGAGATAAAAAAGCTCCAGGTTTTGATCTAATTACATCGGAAGTCCTGAAAGAACTTCCGAAAAAAGCTATAACAATGCTAACACGCATTATAAACGCTGCTATAAGAATAAGGTATGTGCCGAATATGTGGAAAATAGCAGTGATAATTATGATACCAAAGCCAGGTAAGCCCATAAATGAGGTCAAATCCTACAGACCAATATCATTACTACCAATAGTATCAAAATTATTTGAAAAACTATTATTGATTCGAATGAGACCGATCATAGAAAATAGTAATCTGATTCCAAATTATCAATTTGGCTTTAGATCTAAGCACTCGACAATCGATCAAATTCATAGAATAACAGACATAATAGAAAAAGCTTTAGAGGAAAAGAAAGTATGCTCTACCATATTTCTAGATGTAGCCCAAGCTTTTGATAAAGTATGGCATCGAGGCTTAATAAATAAACTAAACAATATGTTACCTAAACAATACGTAGATATACTCTCATCATATCTAGAAAACAGACTATTCAGAATAAAACAAGACGAAGAGTATTCTACTATTAGAGATATTAAAACGGGTGTGCCTCAAGGTAGTATTCTGGGTCCCATACTGTATTTGCTCTACACCAATGATTTACCAGAAATGGAAAATATAACTGTAGCTACATTCGCTGACGATACTGCGTTGATGGCAGTAGGATCAAATATTGACGAGGCTACAATTAAATTGCAAAGAGCAAGCGACAAGCTATACCTCTGGACAAAGAAATGGAAAATTAAACTCAATGAGTTAAAATCAGTACATGTAAATTTTACAAATAAAAAATTAGAAAATCAACCACCATTGGTAAATCTGAATGGGGTCAATATACCCCAAGAAAACAATGCTAAATACCTAGGAATGACATTAGATGTCAAACTTAGATGGAAAGAGCACGTTAAAAAGAAAAAATTTGAGCTTGAAAATAAGTATAGAGAAATGTACTGGCTCTTAGGTCGTAATTCTAAATTACCTATACATAACAAGATTTTGTTATATAATCAGATACTCAAACCAATATGGTTGTACGGCATACAAATATGGGGATGTGCCAAACAAACACATGTACTTTGTATACAAAAATTCCAAAATAAAGTCTTGCGCAACATGGTAAATGCCCCCTGGTATGTTCGCAACAGTGATTTGCACAGAGATCTAGAAATTCCTTGCATAGAAAATGAAATAAAAAGATATGCAACAAAGCATATAGCTCGTCTGGAGGGACATGTTAACGTTGAGGCCACTCAATTGCTAGATAATCAAAATGATGTCAGAAGGCTTAAAAGAACTAAGCCACTAGATTTAATACGATAGAATTTCGTAAAATTTTTCTTTAAGAAAATCAAAATAGCAATAAATTAATGGTTAGTCCGTTGGACTAGTATTAATGGGAGGGGTGTGGTTTAGTCAGTAAAAATCTGGCACACAATGGAAGCTACGGGGCTCATTGTGTCTATGAAGATTCCCACCAATCCACGCAAAAAAAAAAAAAAAAAAAAAAAAAAAAAATTTACTAATTCTAATATGGTAAATTACACCCAAGAGTGACTTACGAAGTATAGGGTTGCGGCATAGTTTTGTGAGACATTATGATTCTGAGACTGCTGTGTCAGTTTTCAATCATCATTATAGAGTCGTCTGGGCTATCCCAATATTCCACTCGTCTAATAGAACAGACGAATTTTATCTGCCCGGGGATTTGAACCCGTAGCTGTCACATCGTTAGATTGCATGTTTCGGCCACCCTACCGGTTAGGCTAAAGAGAGATCAACTATATGATAAAAATCTTATTGAGCTATATGACATTTTAAATTTTTTTGTAAACTGGGTGCAGCTGTAATTGGGCATGCAAAAATATTTTATCATCAACATTCTACAACATGAAATTTGAAAATTTGTTGCATTTATTTCGATTTTTGCATTTAATATTTATCGCAATATTTTCACCAATTATTTATAGATTCAATTTTATAAGCTTCATTTTACATTTTATATTTATTTTACATCATGATCCAGTCACTTACTTTCAAATTTTAACATAAAACTGGATTTTATGTATCTAAAGAAATGTTTTTGATTAAATTGCAAATGGCATGTAGTTAACATTTTCGATTAAATGGTTTTTAATTTATGGAATAAAATTCGAGTTTCCTTTCTCTAATCATTTATATTTATTTTGCAAATATCGATATTTCGGAAACAACTTACTTCCTTCGCTTGCGATTATTTAAAATTTTACAATAATACTTATATTTATATAATTTGAACCCTTAATGTTCATTTTGTGTACAATAGTAATTCCTTAGTGCTACATGGTCTACAATGTTTTTTTTTATTAAACTTAAACAAGTCTATAATTAATTACGTAATGATCTTAATTCTACTTGTGCCTAATTTTAATTTTGAATTGAAGAACCCACTACCTACATCATTATTAAGTCTGTTGTTAACGTGTTCTCTTGATATCGCGAAACCTTTATACATGTCTAATTTATTATTTTTATTTACCTCTTTTATTAATTTTAAACTATTCTTATTTATATGATGTTCTTCTTTAACTATATGCTGCGCTACCGCTGACCTAAAATTCGTATAGTCTCTTTTCCTCGTCAATTCTGCTTCCCTCATATATTCCTGGAATTTAACCGTAAATAATCTCTTGAATTGTCCTATGTAAGTTTTTGTGCAATCTTGGCATGATATTTGGTATATGCAACTTACTTCTTCTATGCTTTTTAGCAGATCCTAACAGATTACACAATTTGAGGTTTGGGCTGGTAGTGACTATATTCAAGTTTTATTTCTTAAATATATTGCAATATATTGAAATTTTTTTGTGTATGCGGAATGTGTTACACAAATTCATTTTGGCTTCTTTATGTTCTTATTTTGTTCGAATGATGATTTTTGTTTCACTGAAAAAATAATCTAGTAATCTAAAATTTACATTACAAACTACATGACTTAAATCAAACTGCTTAGTACCAATTAGACTGCAAATGCATTTGACTAGATTTCCGATTACAATTTTCGTATTTAATTTTAATTTCGTAAATATTGTAAAAAAATATGTATCAAGTCATACTAAAATAAGATTTTTGAAACACTCTGTATATGTGATTATAGAATATGGTACCTATTAGAAAAAATATTTGAATAGAAAAAATTCTCGTTTCATCAAAATATGTTTAAAAAAAAACAAAAATAAACAATAAAAACATTTTTTGAGCTATAGAGAATGCGGCATTTTTTCTATAATTTTTTTGTAAAACAAAATTTATTAAAAAAAAAAAAATTTTTTTTTTTTAAATAAATACCGACGACCAAAGAATCCTCTTGAGAAATTGTCATTTTTGAGCCTTGTTATATTATTATATATACCTTTCATATATTATGGCAAATTAATGTTGTTATTATGTCCTTGGTGTATGATAACAGTATTTGAGATTCTTTAATTTTGTTGTTTTTTTTTTTGTATCTCATTCAACCTATTTTTTTTTAAATCCTATACAATTTTCTTAAATTATTATGTAAATAAAAAAAAAATAAAAAAAAATTTTTAAAATTAAAAGAAAATTCTTCTACAAAATATTTTTTTTGTTCCTCTCTACTGCATTTACTAATATTTACAAAAGAAACATATTATACTGGTATACTCACAAATACATTCATACTAATATTTTTTAGTCGTAATATCAAAATATATAATTTGTCCCAGTTTTTCTTTTTTTCTTTACCCTTATTCGTAATATACCCATATATATAATATATATATTTATACATATACGTTCTCTGCACTAAGTTTTTGTCCTATATTTAAGGGCTTATAAAAGAAAATAAGACCCCCATGTGGATTTCATTCATACATACACACATGATAAGGGTATTGAATGCAATTTATTTAAAAATTTTCAAAAGGGGTATTTTAAGTGTAGTATGCAAATTATTTAAAATTTTCAAGGGGGGTAATGTGATACTAATATTATAGACTAATATTAGCTAATATTATTATTTCCAAAAACAGTTTATAATATTTTTGTAAGATTTGAAAGTTATTTTTATTTTTTTTTTGCGGCTGCTTCCAGTCCATGAAACTCCATTTAAACTACTCTATCAAAAAAATAATCCACAAGATCATAGCAGCAATTCAATCCATCATTCGAACGAATACCATTCTTGCCCCAGATAGTGCTCATCTGTTTTATCTAAAAAAAAAAAACTAAAATCAAAATCTACGATATTTTAATTAGTTCTTAAAATTTACTAAAAACGAAGCTAATTACTGAAATATGTAACTTAAAAAGTTAACTTACAATTAAATTAAAAAAATTTTGATTCTGTAATTTCAGTTCCAAGTGTTCCATATCTGACAACGTTTTGAGAGATAATAGGTTGATTGATATTTTTTCTTCTATCGTTTTTAAATTTGGAAAATCTTAGTTGTTTTGAAAAGGTCCAATTTTAATTATTTTATCAAATTTGGTATAGTGGCAAACGAATGAAACAATTTGGAAACAATTTCTTGTAATAATTCTAATTTTGCTTCAATACTTGCAAGTTTGTTTTGACACAATAAAACCTCATTTTCTTCAATTGGCAAGTTGTTATCAATATAATTGTCTTCCGAATTCTGGAATGGTTCATTCTAAAAAAAAATATATAAATAAATGATTGAGTTATTTACGTTAAAATGAAAAATAACTTATATATAGGTACTTACCAATGGTATTATGTCTTCAATCATTATGTTGAAATTGACTTGCTGATAGACCAATTTTTTTCGATTATTTTCTTTGTGGCTTTTATAGATATTATTATTGTCATTAAAATCATCTTCTTCTGTTTCTGGATAATTCAACATGGTCTCAAGTAAATTTTCCGGTTCCTTATAAGAAAACAAACCTTTTCTTTTTACCACACACGGAATATGAATCCAGGAATTAAAAGGTTCACTGGAAGCATTTTTTTGCAAATTGCACAAACTTTTACGTGTTAAATTTTTTGGCCATGGCAAAATTTTATTTGCCTCCCATTTATGAGACACAATTGATAAAGTTATGTGGTCTGTTTCTATAGTTTGCACTATTTGGAACATTTCAAAGCTATTTACTACTTTTTTAGTTTTATTGAAATATATTATTTCTACATTATAATCTTAATTATATTAATCTATATTATTAAAACTATTAAATACAAACAGCAAAATTAACAAAAACTTGCACAAAATTTGATTTTTTAAATAATAAATAACTTATCGCTCATCATCATTCTCCATTCAAATAAACTAATAAAGTGGCGTATTAACTACTGCAATTTAAATAGTGCTAGAACAGTCATAATTGAATAGCTCTCTTTTGACGAGTCACTAAACTGAACTGTACTCACTTTTTTGTTAAATATGTAATACAATACATACAATATTTATATCAGTTAAGATTTATTTGTGAAATACAATTTCGTTCGAGTCGTTTTTATATTTGACACAGTTGCCGCAAAAAATTTTGTAGAATATAAAACGTAGAAAGTTCAGAAAATGAAAATGTGCCAAAATGTGCCACAATTTTCCTTCGCTATTAATAAACTAAGAAATAACCATATGATACATATTTATATTAGGTTCTGTCAAAAACTGCATTCTTTCAAATATATCTACATTAAAAAAAAAAAAAAAAAAAAAAAAAATCCTACCAGTATACCATACCAAACTACAAAGTAAAATAGAAAACGAAAGATATATATGTATAACTAAATGGATTTAAGTTTGTATGTATGTTGAATGATACACAATATATGTGTCAGTTGTAATAAAAAAACAAGAACAAAGTTTAAAAAGAACTTGAGGATTTAATAATAAGGATTTTTGATACCCGGTATTAAATATGTAATTTTAAAAAATATATATATGTGTATAAACATTGATTCAACATTTATAATATCAAAATAGAGAAATGGTTTGAGGGGAACAGAATCAGTATGCTTATATATCATATTTTATTCACATTACCTTTTAGTTATAAATTTCTCATTAATCAATGTTTGTCAAAGTGTTATTCATGCCTTGTAGGGATACGTTTTGACATTTAAAATTTTAAAAAAAAGCTAAAACAAAATTTTTTTTTTATACTTTATTTGATATTTTGTTTGTAAGTGTGAGTAAAAATAGAAAACCTTGAATTGACAAGAAATTAAATTAATTATTTTAAAAGCTCAATTCAATTAGAAACTTATATATCGTTCTCCATTGAAACTGCGATCACAAATGAATTGTCTTCAATTGTTAATCTGAATTTTTCTCATCATATCCATCGATTTTGCATTTTTCCAACAAAAATGGTTCCCACTCGTCCACATCACGCCCGAGAGTTTAAATTTTAAGATTTCCTTAGTTCAAGAATTTTATTGCATTCATTGAAGCCGCCTAAAGATATTTCTGTTTTTAACTAGGTTAACATTTTTATGTAGTTGATATTGTTGGTAGGTAGGTAGGTAGGTAGAAGTGGCTATTCCAGCTACTTCTGGAAAACCAATTATCACTTAATTGTGCATTTTTGATACCACGACTCGAATGACCTATTTCTTGTTGTCGGTTGTTATAGATGGTCGTTCTCTCATCTTTTCTCTCCCTAAGGACTCAGTACTAGAGCCATCCTGTGACATTGAGAAGGTTGATCAGATCGCTTATTTTGCTTTCCGCCATAAAACCTATATTGCGGAGTCTGACTCTAGCTAATGCTGGACAGCTGCAAAGGAAGTGTTGAAGAGTTTCTGCCTCATTCTCATATTTGCAACTGCGACAGTAGGGATTGAAAGGTATACATTGCTTGGTAGCGTGGCTTCCTATTGGACAATGACCCGTACTGATGGCTGCTACTTTTGCTATTCAGTACGGGACCTGGTTAAGAGTTGTTTGGTTTTATTGATATTATACGCGGGCCATGTTTTCCTCGAGGTCGCACAGGTATTTAGTCTATGCCAACTTTCATTCGCTCTGGCCCGAAAGTATAAATGGATGAGCTCCTTGACGACTCTCATTGGAGAGTGAATGTCTTCCTCAAGGGGCCTGTCGAAATTGGAACCTTGCCTTGCCAGTTCATCGGCTCTCTCATTTCCATCTATGTTACTGTGACCAGGAACCCATGGTAGAGAGTTATAACCGGTTATCTAAAAGTTTCCAATTTCGTTTCGGCATTGTTTCACCAGCTTAGAACAGATAGTGTCCGCCACCAAAGCTTTGATAGCGGCTTGACTATCCGTGATATTGTTGGACTTATTATTTTCTTCTTTAAACCCCTTTGTTTTAACATAAGTTTTCGGCCAATACTTCATAGCTCTAAAGAAAGTGGTTCCCGCCTCCTAGTAGGCATTTAAATCTGAAGTTTTTTTTTTAGCTGGAATAATTTATTGTATTTACTCCACGTGATCTAGTCAGTAAAGACGTCTTAATTTAACTTCTCATTTAGAATTCTATACAATCATTTGTTTTTTTACTAAATATGTTTATCATACAGATACGCGTAGGAAGGAAAGAAAACTAAAACCGTCTATAGTGATATATAGTTCAGTATTGAATCTTCTCGTCTACATCACTTTGTTGGACACCAAATGGTAATTTTGGCGCAAAATTTATTTTTTAGGTCGCTTCTGGTAATATCCATTATTCCGGATATGGCCCACCGTGAATTATTTTTACTATTTAATTCCGAGGCAGGTGTTTTAAAAACAATTAGATATTGAATTGTTGTTTCAAACAAATCGCAAGTACATGGTCGCTTTGTTGTATACGAGTGCGGCCTTAGAATCTTCTCGATTTACCTTCACTTTTTATTTATTTATTTATTTATTAAACAGTGGACCTGCAGATGAATCTGCAGACCAACTACAGACCCTTTTCCCCTACGGGATGTGGGCCTTTAAAATATAAAAGTAAATTTACAAAATAAAATATATAACATCTAAGAAATACAATAAATGGTATAAAAGAAAAGAAGACAAAAAAAATGTTCACGGTAAAACTTCAGCAAAAATATTTGTTTCATATCGAGGGGTGCCATTCCCTCCACTTCCCTCTCGTTATTTATCGAAGTTTAATAATGCAGATGGCAGGGTATTAAGAAACGAACACATATGATTGCACATTTTTGAAAAAGATGAATAATTTGGCATATAATTATTTTGCTATAATGTTCGGTAGTTGTTCACTCCCCGGATTAAACGATAATAAGATGACATGTATGTATTATTCGTTAATCTGGTTAATTTGGGTATTTGCATCATTTCCTATGGTTTATTTTTTAAAACTGCGATTAGAATATATCAGTTATGTTGGGTATCTTCTGCTAAATGATATTTCTTGTACTGGATAATAGAAATGGTTGAATTAAACGAAAAATGATTAAGGAAGGAGGACTATTTTCACTAATTCATCCGTCAAAAATGTTCTTGAAAAAAACCAAAATCTACATATCTTGAACGTCCTGGCTCAATATTGTTCTCCGCTGGCTGCGGTTATGAGCAGACTCTCTCTTGTTGGAAATATGAAGTTTTTAGTGTTTATTAGTTGTCACAATGTGTCATTCAGAAAATTATTAATTTGCACTCATTCTAGTAGTATCTGTGCTATGCATCATTTATGGTCTATGGTATCATAATGATCTATGATTTAGGACAGATCAAAAAATATTTTCGCACATACACCCTCATATTGACAGGAACAAATTCAATTTCCTTTTGTCTTTTTGTGTAGCTTTAAAGAGTTTTTTTTTTAAATCAGAAATAAAAGGGTTAAATAGGCTTTTGCCACCACGGAAATTCTCAATATTTGCTATATAAAGTTTTGAGGAGTTTTTTTTTTTTTTTTTAGTCGACAATAATTGTAAAAACAAAATATTGTAAAAGAGAAAACAAAAAAAACCAAAACAAAAAGATAAATAATATATGATGATAATCCTCTCTTTCTTCCTCATTGATATTAGATTTTTGTGCACCAATTCCATTTTTTTAGCATTAAATATTAAATTTCAAAATATATTGAAATTATCATAGGTAAGAAGACGAAGTATCATCGATGAGTCTATGGAATAATTGGATTATTTCTGAGATTTTTATTTTTTTTTTATATTTTTTTTTTCTGGATTATTGTAGTGCAGTGAGTGAATTATAAATAGGTTTACCGGCAGGTCTTATTACTTGACTTATTAAGTATACCAAAAATTTATTATAATTTTCTTTAGAAAAACTCTTCCGGAAATAATGCTTATGTTGAGAGGATTTACATAAGTTTTTTCAAATAGAAGTAAAATAAATAGGATTAGTTTCTACAGAAATAAGATATAGAAATATTTTACAAACACTGGATGTAATAGAAACGTTTTAAATGTGTTAATATAATTTGTTTTAAAATAAAAATATTTGCGGAATCAAATCTTGTACTTAAAATTATTCATTCAATATCTTGCAGTGAATATTTTTTATTGAGTATTAAACTGTCTTGTAGTTGAATTTATTATTGTATTTGTTGAATTGATTTTCAGGATGAAATTCTTTCTCAGTATTTACGTCTTTGAAAATTCCATAAAGATCTAGTATTAAAGACTCTATAAAAACAATTGTTATGTCATGTTGTTTTACTTTCTCTTTATTTTCTATTTTCACAAAATAAATTTTATCTGCGACGATTCAGCTTCAATTTTTTCGTCACGTGTACCCGTTTTTTACTTATTTTCTTTTATAGCTTATCTCCCTATAGTCTTAGCTTTGTAGGTGAAAGTAACCATTTCAATTGCTTCTGGAAAACCAATAAACCCTTAATTGTGTTTTTTTACCGCAACGATTTATTTTGTTGTTGTTGTTAGTTGAACTCAATACTGGAGTCATCTATGCGATTGATATCTAATCAGGAAGTCAATTAGATCTCTAATTCTGCTCAATAAGCCCTATAATGTTAGGAAAGGCTTCGCTTAAATTCCCAAATCTGGTTTTAGCTAACTCTGGGTAGCAGAGTATATAAGAGTTACTGTCTCATTTTCTTTATAACAGGTGCAACAGTTTGGGTTGAATGAAATGTAACTTGGCAACATGACTTTATATCGGTCAGTGTTCCCTACTGATCGCTACCACTCTTGATATTCTACAGTTCTACGCCATGTATTTTTTTGTTTACTAACTCCTTCTTTTATCTTTCAAATTTTATATCAAGACTTGGCTGTGAAGTTTCGTGTGGTTTCTTAGTTTTATGATCTTCTCAAAATGTTGTGAATTGATTTTCATTTTCTTCTCTTTCTATTAGTTTTCAAATAGAAGCTTCCCAAATAGAATAAGATCTGTGTTTTTTTGCCATAATTTTTCATTTGAGATTTATAACGAGTATCATTGTATGTTGACTATTTTAGTGATGATATTTAATGAAGATTAATTTTAGTCGACAGTTGTCTCGTACAGCATTGATTTAGCAAGAACCATTATTTTTAGCCATATAATTTTTATTTTATTTACGTAAATTAAGCAGAAAGATCGTCTCGAGGAATCTTCTTGGGCACTTATCTTGGATATTATTATAAGTATATATTTACAATTGAATACTTTCGATAGCTGTGTGTCTTTATTGTTGTCTAGCTTTACATCGCTGTTGTATAACAATATTGACACAGTGTTTCTTTGGAATATATTTAATTCGATAGTTCTGGCTAATTGAACTAATTTTCAAAATTTCGATAGTCTTCCAAATACAACTTTACCTTTTGGTAATTTGTTTTTAATATCTGGGGTGGCAGCACAAGTTACGTGTTACAAATGCTTTTTTTTTGTAACAAAACACCAGCGTCACAAAATTGTTTTGGCAGCATGTACTTTGAAACGCTACTTTTTTTTTGTTTTTTTATTTTATTCATTTATTTCTCATTCATATATATAAAAAAAAAACAAGATAACAAAATTAATAATTCAGTCCAGTAGAAAAAAATCAACTTAATAACTAAATGTATAATAACTTAAGCTTGACTTGGTTTACAACAATATCCATTTATTGTAAGAAAGAAAGAAGAAAAACTAAAAAAAAAAAAAAAAAAAACTTATCACTAGAAAGAAAACTAGTCTAATCTACTTATTATTTTGATTTCATTTGGTAAATCATTATAATTTCTATATCCTAAATTGTATACTGCATCAAGCCCATTAAACCTGCTTTTTGATGACATTATTCTAATATTTGTAGCAGATCTTGTATTGTAACTGTGATATTCTCTATTAAATGAGAATGTTGTATTTGTATTGGTATTTGTATTGGTACTTTGGAATTAAAGCAAAAAAAAAATGTTACGTAAACATTCAAATGTTACGTGCTGCCAAAAGTAGCGAAACAAAATTAAATGTGACGAAACAAAATTCAAATTGGCGAAAAAATTTTAAGTGCTACCGTTTTTCAAAAATAGTGTGACAACATGTTTGTAAAAAGTTACGTGCTGCCGCCCCTGCTTCCGTTCAATGGTCCGATTATTCAGTGTCGTTTTTACATCAGAGTGATATTCTTCAAATAGTTGATTTTTTCATTGATTGTTTTTATGTTTGTAGTATATAACTTTTCTTACATAGTTATTAATCTATTTAATATAGTATTCTATTTAATCTGTTTTCTTACATATCTGATTGTGATTGCGCTAACAATGTCATCAATGTCATCAATGTCTATTCATAAATTTACATCTTATACATTCACCCAGTCCTAATGATGGTGTAACAACTGAAATCAATCAAGTTATTAATTAAACTTAGTGAAACATACCTAGAGACTCTAAAAACATCTTATACCTCATTACTTCGTCAGACATATTATATCGAATATTCTAATAACTTATTTTCGTTAAGTATTATATTGAATAGTGACAGAGATATTGAAAAGTAATACTTCTGTGTTATAAAATGTGAAATCGATCCTTTTACCTCTACTATGTACCCTCTTCAATGATTAGTTTATAACAACCAGTCTATTACCATGCATCATGTAATTTAAGTCAATTCGATTCTCAGTCGTACTCAATAAATTTACCCTTTATCGGACTCTACTAATTCTGATATATTTGGATAGGTCTAGTTGATTCTACGTTTTATTTCTACCTACAATATATCAATTCTATTTAAATTTTAAAATACTTATATTTACTGTACGTTTTTACTGTACCGTACCCAAAGATAAATAATGTTTTCGTCTTATCTTATTTCTAAAATCTATTTACATAATTAGAATTGTGAATATTTCATGTAACATGAACCCATTTTACCAAAAATTAAATAATTTAACCTTTATTTTTTTAACTTATTATATGTCGTCGTTATAAAAAACAACGACGAGTATTACTTAATTGCCAAAAACCTTTGACCAATCCCAAATCTCAGTTTATTTAACGTTTAAGGAAGTGGAAAATTTAAACAGGTAAGCGAAAAAAACAAGAACAAAAATAAATACTTTGGTTTTTCGCCGTGTATGGGTTCCCTTGATATATCAAAAATGAATATATGTACATACGTATGTATGTAAGTCATTTAATCCTTTTGAATTAGCGCACCTCTTATAACTTAACAGTTGGGTAAGTTTAAATTCAATATAATGAGTATGGTTGTATTTTTTTTTTGTTTTATTTTTATGTCAAAGAATGAAAAAAAAGGAAAAATTTCACGATTTGTGATTTTTTTTTTGTTTTTTCTTATTTTTTTATTTGTTGAGTTCTGACGTTGGTTTCTTTTATGTGCTAAAAAATTATCCCTTAAAATAAAAATAATAGAAATCCTTATGAGTATTTAGAATTTAACCTAGTTTTAGTTTTTATACTTCCATCTACATATGTGTGTATGTCTATACTTGTAGTTATAACGTGGTTGTATTTTTTAAATAAATTAAATTTTTTTTTTATTTTGATAGTAGGTGATAAAAAATGTAAATTGAAGATAGGTGTAGGTATTACTACGTTCATAATTCATTACAAAGATTTTTAGATTTGATTATCAAATTTTTTGTGAAAATTGTATAAAAGTTGGATAGTTTTCTATTATACCAAAGAGCTGAGCTAGATGTTTTTAGTGAGACAATTTCAAATGCGATGAGGGTTATCAACAGTGGTGATATTCGAAATTTTTAACATCCAGAACACTTGAAAAAAAAAATATTAGATTTATATTTACATGTACACATATTATAATTATTTATTTAAATGTTATCATAATAGAATAATATTAAAAATCTAATTTATAAAGGATATTGATATTGTATAAAATAAATAAATTATTATTATAATATTATTATTATTTAATAACTGCACCGTTCAAGTGTATTCAGTTAGCGAACATCATTCAGCCGTACCGGTGAATTCGATTCGATATAAAATTATTCGAATTTCTCGATGAGAATTTCTTAACGGTGAATTCGATCGAAATAGTAATTTTGTTCTCATTGAAATATAACGAAATGTAATGTCTTTTATGTCAAATAAGTTTAAATTTCAAATTAAAAAAACAAATTTAGATTCCTGTTTTAGAAATAAATTATTAAAATACACATACGTATAAAAATAAAAAAATAAAAATAATATTATAAAATTTTGAACGAGAAAATTTTCGATCAAAATATATGAATTTTTTTTAAATCGAATTCGCCGGTTGAAAATTTACAATCGAGTACTCGATTTTTATTCGATCGAGTTCACCGGTACGGCTGATTGATCTTTTTGGCTATTATAATTTTATTGGCAACAATGAGGAGCAATTCTGTAGAGATCGTTTTTTTCTGGCTTGCATTTGCCTTTTAAGCAACGTATCTCAATTGGCGTATTCCTTCCCTGCTTTCGCTAATGTCGTCTGCGCTGCTGTAAAAAAATCAATTGTCATCACGCTTTTGATTAAGCAGTTGACCACAATTGACAATCGTCATGCTTTCGGTTATGTAAAATGGCAGTCAAATTTGAGCACACAAAGCAGCAAAAAATTTTATGATTAGTTGTTGATCGTCATTTGTTTTGTTCTTTGATTGTGTAATAAAACATTTTTTGATGGTTCTACAGGTTTTTAAATATGGAAATATGAAATTTCAATCTATAGTTTGCAACTTTTATTCAATGCATTTATAAAAAACGGATTTAAAAAAAATTAAATAAAAACCAAAAATATGGAAAATAAATCACAATTCACAAATCAAAAATTTATGTTCGGTAATATCAAAGACGTCAAAAGTATGAATTTGTCGATTTGACAGTTGATAAGAGGTCGCATCAAATGTTAATTGATTGACCGTTAATTCAGCATCACCGAAATCAGGGCTATATTTCTCGATACTTTTAATTATTGTTATAGGTAGTGTTACGATTTTTCCCAAATTAAATGGTAGGGTAAAATAAAGAAGAAATAAAAATTACTCGGTTACTATGGAAATTTAACCGTGTTTGTGAAATTACATATGTACTCATTTTCTATCACATGGCGATGTATAATATTGGGATTTCTATTTGATTGAGTAGCAATACCGTGATGGCATTTTCTGGTGCGTCGAATATTTTTAAAAAAACATACCATAGTAATCTATTCAATTTTACACGTTACCAAACCTCTTATCATTTATTATGGCTTTGTATGGTCATTAAAATAGTAGTGTAGTGTGATAGCCTGATAATTAAAACTCGTATATTTTCTGTAAAAGTGTAAACAATATGATAACGGTAACATTGTTCTCTTTAGTCAAATCTCATGTAAAGTAGTTATTCTTTGTTGAACAATACACAAGTACTTGATTGTGATTTTTTGATAAACCAATGCACCGATGCACTGATAAACTTAAGTATCGATGATTCAATACACCAAGGCATCAATTCAATTTACAAAATATTTTTTTTCTTTGCTTTTAAAATCACATTGTTATTCCAAGTCCATTTTTTTTAACTTTTAATAATCATTTAATAATCGTATTTCAGATTACATCAAATAGACCTATTTATATACACTATCGAGTTGTATTCTTAACCATTTTTTTTTGTTACTTTACTTTCTTGTTTGAAAAAATAATTTTCGTGCGAAGACACCTTTTATGAAGAATTAAATAACATAAAATTAGATTTCTTTATGAACAAAGAAATTATCAAAAATTAAAATTTGGTTTTGAGAAAACTTTAAGTGTTATGTGAATGGGACAACGAACGTTCTTAGTTTTTTAAGTTTTGAATATGTGATAACTTCAGATGCCAAGTTTGTTTTTCAAAAATAATGCTTACCTACAAGTTTTATTTATAAACTTTTAATTTTCTAAACAAACGTTCATTTGAAAAAATTATTAAAATAAAAACTATAAAACAAAAAAGTTTTCAAACATTTTTAGATTCATTAAAACTATCGTATGCAAAACTTTCATATGCAAAATTTTTGTACAATTTGTTGCCTTGCTTTGCTTTTTTTTTGTTTTTGTTTATGGATTTCTATTTAATTAAAGTTATATACATACTTTAAAAATTTTTAATTCATGATGTCGAATAACAATAACTTTATTATTTCGTAATCTAATACAAAAATTAGACCTAAGTTTTGGTATAAAGTTTTCCAAAAAAAAAAAAATATTTTTATTGTTTTTCTATCTTGTAATTGGATTAACGTTTTTTATATTGTACTTAGTTGTATAATTGTGAATTATTCTCACCTTTAATCGGTCATATATATCGTTGAGGTGCTTTATAGATAATCAAAGAAATCTAATTGGAAAAGCCGAAAACTATATTACACTGTGGAACCTGTCCAAGTAATTGAATCCAAAACAATTTCATATATTCAGCTGCAATACATATTAAAAATAATTGCAATACAATACTTTTATTTACTTTTATCTTCAATTATTGACAGATTTGTTATTATAAAAAAATTTTTATTCTTCATCATTCCTTTGATTTATTTGTGAATATTATTCGTGATATTTTAATTGGATTGTCTTCAATACTGACCTTATTTCAAAATTCTTTGTTCTATTTATAAACAAAATTATTGTTGTAAAAACATCTATAATTAACATTAATCTAAAATAATCTAATTTTAATACTATAAACAGTATAAACTAATTAATTATAACAATATTAATAAATTTTCCTCATATAAAAATAAAATTACATTTAACATAACAGATAACATTATTTCTTTAATATAACAATACTAGTGAATCCCCTGTACAATTGCACAGAAGTAGTTCTTTCAGACACAATTTGATATAAAAAGAAGTATTGGTTTTCGTATAATTGTAGTTGTTTTCTGAATCGCTTGAGTCGCTTGATTATTGAATATATATATATAATGAAATTAAAGTATAATACCTAATACTTTATGCCGAAATTAATACTAAGTTCAATATAACTTAACACAATAAAATCCCATTACTCTCAACGTACTAGATCGATGTATTTTAATTCGTTTATAGTCAAAAACGTTTGTAGTCCCAATTCTGTTATAGTTAAAAAAAATTTTGAAAGAAAGTAATAAACTTCATAAACATACAATCGATGTCGTTTATAAGTCACATTCAAATATAAACGGAATTTTTTCAATAAAGCAAAAAAATAAGTCAAAAGTGAATTATTTTATTAAAAAACTGATTTATATATTGTGTTTTTCTGTTCTTTACTACAAATATTTTACATATTTTATTTACAATATATTTTGTGATTACATAACAGAATAATTGTTATTCATGAATAAAATAAAGTTTAAAATTGTTATACGAAAGACATTTTATTGAATTTGATTTTGTTTATAAAGATGCATTTTTTTTGACTACCTACGCCTATAGTCAGAAATACTACTGAAATTTAGCGAGTGACTAAATAACCGTGTTTTACTGTATATATTTTTTTTAAATAGCAGAAACAAATGAACTAACATTTATTAAATAATTTTTGAAGAATATGATTTGTTCTGATTTTTGTTTTTCTTTTTTATTTCAATTTTTGTTTGTGTTTTTGTTTTTGTGCTTTGTTCTACAAGTTTGAGTGTTTATTTAAAATGATAGAATTTTTATGAAGCCTTTTTAAAAATTGCCCGTGATTGAAATTTCTTTTAGAGTATAGATGTCGCTCAACTTGGAAATAATCGTCATTTATTTAGTGTAAATATTTGAAATGTTTTAAGTGTTCATCACCAAGAACTTGCTAAAATTTTAATATTTTTGTGGTGTAATTTACTATTCAATTATTCTTGCTCTTTTACTCACCACGTCGCTCATCTTGTGTATTATATATAAGATTTAAACTAATATGATACATGATGTATACATGAAAATAAGTCAAGGTTTCATAACACCTTACAAAATGCGAATTTTGAAATACGAATTCATAAATTCTGTTTTAAATCCAAATTCAAATCCAATTTGTGAAAAAACATAAAACACGAATGTTCTCGCATATAGTGAAGTATTTGTTACAACATATTTATATCTGTATTTCATTGCAAATGAATGTATAAAGTGCCGATTATAATCAATTCGATCCGATCCGATTCGATCCAATTCGAAATGTCATTTCGAATAGGTGATTATAATCGTTCCGATCCGATTCGAATATTAACAATTCGTTAGCGCTTTTATTTACTTGTTTTTAAAACACTGAACTTCAAAGTATAATTATAAAATATTACTTTTCCATATGAAATCTTTTCTTTGGCTATTCATATATAATTTATGCTGTCTGTTGTATATTTCTGGGAATTCTATATTTGATAAATAAAAAAATTATATTTATAAAATTGTAATTATACAAAATATTTACCTAATTTAGTATTTTAACCAATATGATTTGTGTTCTTCATTTTTATTCTTGTTTTGTTCTTAATGTTCTTTTCACTATTTTTAGGTAATGCTTTTCGAAAAATTTGAAATTTGCTCAACCTTTCCGATCCGATTCGATATAATTTGATTAATATAACTGATTATATTGAAATGCCATAAGAGCAAATTTGACAGATGTTCGGATCGGATTATAATCGGAACTTAACTCTTAATTTTTCATTTTTATACAAAATCTAAGATATACTTACCTAATATGTAGTTTTATTCTGTTGCATCATCAGGTGTTATTGTACTACTAAGGTAACACAAATGTCTTACAATTCATATTTTTTTGTTATTTACTTTGAAATTCTTTACATTAGATTAATTTTACATTTACTGATTTTGTTTTGTTCACATTGACTTTTAATATGCGTATTGCAGATTCATGTTTACCAGTTCATTTAATATTTTTAGTTGTCATTAAACAAAATTCATCTGATATAATATGTTTCTATACTTTAAATCGATTATTTTCCTCAAATTGAAAATTGTTGCTGATGGGTTTAATAAAATATTTAGATCAAATATTCTACTGATCTAATATTTCCTATAATAGTTCTAAATTATGTTTTAAAAACATTTTAAAAGATTTCTACATTGAATTCAAAAGTACATACATATTTCTTATCACTATGCAACGGAAAATAGAAGTGGATTAACATTTCTTCTATTTTCTTCTTTTTGTTTTTTTTTGTCATGTAAAAAGATGTGCTCTACTTTGTGAAAAAAAAATTCTATTTTGAAGTACAATTTTTTTTTTGTCATTTTTTTTTTCTTTTTTTTTTTTTGAGCTCATCTTTTTATTTTATTTAAAAATTAAATTCTTTGTATAGTAATTTTTGTTTTTCTACTTTTTTTTCTATTTATTTTTTAGGCAATTTTTACTCGAGGGAAATTTTTTTTTTTTGTTTATTTTCTTTTTTTCTTTGTTGTGATAATTTTTCTTTATAATATTTTTGTTTTTATATTTTTTTATGCCTCGTTTTGTGGTGAAACCTTGAATTTATTTTGCAACAACTTCAAAAACATTTTTATTTGTATTATATATATGAGTATATTATATGTATTAGTGTGTGTAAATTACTACATTGGCCTAGAAAAGTTGGAATTTTCAATAACACGGCATTATATACATCAGAGATTCGTAAGAGTGCAACTTTTGGATTTGAAAAAGGAAAAAATAATAATAATGATAATATTGAATTGTAGAGGACTAGAGGTATAAGTTATAAATTGAAATTTTTAAGGGTTCATTTTGTTTTTTAATTTTTAATTAAAAGTTGAATTATCTCTTTCAAAAAGCCAAGAGAATGTATAGGTTTTATGTGAGTGAAATTTTATTTGAAAAAAAGATTGTTGAATGTGCTTTAAAATGAAATGTTTATTTGTTGCGATTTACCTTATTGATATGAATGTGTAGTAGTTAGTTATGTATTGATAGGAAAAAAAATATTCAATTTTTTTTTCAACTTAACCCAATATTATTTTTATTCTTTGATATTTTATTCTATCTAGGCTTCTTGAATATTATTAATTTTGAATTAAAAATTGTGATTTTGTAGTTCGAAATGTAGCAAAAAATGAGAGATCAAAAAGTTTCAAATGATCTTATAATAATTGACTTTATATACACAGACTATCTATCCTATCCTATCCCAACCAAGTGTCACGTAAGTGATAAAGGTATTTTCATACCTACCGCTTTAACTATTTATAAAAAAAAAAAAAAAAAAAAAACGGTTAAACTTGGTTTAATTCTTATATCTCATGTACGGGGAGCTATCTAGGTAGTCTGACACTACTATACCTACTGCTGAGTTCGAATAGAGTGTTCGAATAGAGTTGGCGAAGGAAACATTTCTTTAATACAAGTTTCAATTGTATTCAAGTTATTCAGGTTGTTTAACAACAGTTGATGATACAATAACTTTTGGTGCAAGTGCAAGCTGTTGTATAATTTTTAATCTAATTTTTATTTAATAACTATATTCAAAAATTACTTATTCAAATTGTTTGAAAAAAAAAATTCATATTTCTGGCAGTCAATTCGATAAATAGCGATATTTATTAAATTATAACTATAATATAATCAAAGAACATATAATAACAAGAAGTCTCATCGGGATATTTTTTCAACTTAGATACATACTTGCGGATTAAAAAAATGAAACGAAAATAAAAATTGAAGATAATTTTGTTAAAAAAAAATACAACAGTTTTCATTCTGTCCATCCATGTAGATATACTTATTTCAATATTTTTTCAAATCAAAGTTTAAAATAAAAAATAGGTATAAAAATATTTAAACACATCGATGAATTTATGTACGTGCATTGTTTATTTATATGGATTTTTATTTGTATTGAAAAGTATACTGAAAGATAGGTACCTATATTCGATTTGGTTAATTTTGTCTGTTTTTATTTATCAATATAAATATGTTTTTATTTATATATACGTACATTATGTATATCTCATATAATAAATAAACAAACAAACAATCTATCAAAAATGGATTGTTGCCTGTTTTATTTCATCTAATAAAAATAAAACTAATAAAATTAAAATAGAAATATGATTTTCAACCGAAAAGTTCCGAGAAAAAGCAAAACGGTATTCCGTGGACTGTTCACGATTTGTAATGCATAACTAATATATATGATTCTTTTATTACTATTATTTTGAGAATTTTTTCTAGATACTGTGATTCTATCATTGATTCTATTATTGTATATTTAACTACATACTTATTTCAACATACTTAAAATAATAGTACATTGATATCCTGATATTTTAATATTATTTATGTATGTAGCTATGTATATTCATATCATATTCGTAAGTAGGTAATTCGTATAAGATTTGAAGAGCAAAATTATTGTTTTAAAGAACAAATTGCTTTGAAGATGAAATGAAAGAGTGGGTTGTAACGTGGTGACCCGGTATATAAAAATATTATTTTTATTAAAATTTGTATGGGATGAGACTTCTTTTTATTATATGTTCTTTGCTATAACAAAGAATGTGATCGCAAATGCAAAGCTTAGTTACGAGTAAGAAACGATGTAGATGAACTTTGTTTCCATCTTATAAAGAGATTGCAGGACAATAACGATACACAAGTATTTATTATGAATTAACGAAAATAAATGAATCCGAATATTACCGAATAATTTTGATGAGTTAAATAAAGAAATCATCAATGAATTAATTAAGATTCAATGATTTTAGAAAGCTAAAATAAAAACTACAAGCAAATTTGGAATATCAATTATATAATAAATCAGCTGCGTAACATTGTTTAAAACTAATGAATTGTATTTTTAGAGATGTTTTTTCCCATTTTCTTCTCCCAATCTCAATATTAAAAATAAAAAAGCATAGTACTTAGAATCAAATAAATTATATTTCAGTTGTATATAGATTAATTAATATAAGATCCAATCTCTGTATAATTAAATGTACTTCTATTTAAATGTGAACATTTGGATAAATAAATGAATTCAATTCAATTCAATTTAGCAGGGCTGGCCTATCAACTAAAGAACTTATTCATTTATTGAGGCAATTTTAGAATGGCAAATAAAAGTTGAGTTAAAGTTTTACAACCATATAGTTAATACTAAACTCTTTAAATGTGAAACTACAGAAACTATAAAAATATTGGATAGTTACCAAGGACTTACGAAATCTAAAGCCTGTTTGAAATTTTGTATTCATCGATTAAAACATATAATCAAGGAGACTAAATCCAATGTCACAACACGATTTTTTACGGGTTACGGTCCGTTAAACATATCTGCCCATGATTTGTAAATCCAACACAGATAGATGCAGATTCTATTTAGAAAGTCTCAATTTCTATTTTTTTTGCATTGGTCGCAAAAAACATAAGCACTTCCAAAACTTATTCAAAAAATTACACTTAAGCAATAATATCGGTTACCAAGGACATAGATCTGATATTTTGAAATAACAAACGAGGAAGCTATAGTACAATATAAAATTTGAAAAGATCGCGTTTACATAGAACTCCCCATAGAAAAAATACTTAATCGTGAATTTTTTTTAATTACTTATTCATGAAAATGTTTTTTAATTTTGAATCTATTTATCGTCTCTCATTTTCAAATCTATTAAAATTTTATTAATTTATTCAAAATATTAAATTAACATATTATTGCAGAAATATTTCTAATAAAAGTTTTTTTTTTTTTTAATTAAAATTATTCTAAAATTGAAAGAATGAAAGAAAATTAAGAAACAATTATTTTACTTTTATTTTTTCCCTTCATATTAATTAATGTTAAAGTCCTTATTTCTGGATATTACTTTGCTAAATTTATAGACAGAGAGAGAAAGAGAGAGAAAGTAAGATCTAATTAAAACGATATTAAGAACCAGAAAATGGTAGCTATTTAAAATACATTAGGAATTTTGTTCTTAAAGGGCTGTGAAAAATAAATTTTGTAATAAAAAACAAAAAAAATTATTTGTTATGGCAGTCATAAATAAATAAATGTTATTAAGGAAATATTATAAGAAAGTACATATATTTTATATGTATATTATATTACATGATATATGCATATCTATCTATGTATCTACATTTATTCATATATAAAAATATTTTTAAGATATTTATTTTTAGTATTTTTCTTATTTGAAAAATGAAATCTGTTATGTGAATAAAATTTGAATATGTGAGAAATGTGAATTTTATATATTTAAGGACTTATTTTATAGATTAAATACAAATTCTCATTTTTATTTTATACATGAAAGAATATTTTTAAATTTAATAGCTTGCAAAACGAAATCAATAAATTTTTTAATATCCCATATAAAAACAATGAAATATTTTTTGTTTTATTTCGATGGAAAATTTCTCATTTAGAATATAAAAATTATTTACTGTGAATTTAAAAAATAATATGTGTATGTTATGTGTGTATGTTCTATTAATGGTAATAATGGATTTACTAAATATTAAATAAAAATAAATTTTCAATTTCTTTACAACATAAAACATCTGGAATTTTTAATCTTGTTTGTTTTATTTTTTTTATTTATGATGCTTTTAAATATGTTGTAAGCTATATACATACACATTTTATCGAATATTTAACGAAAGTTGGAAAAAAAAATCGATTGTTGGAAATTTTGAAATAAGTAAAAGACAACAATGAGATTTTTGTGAAAACAAAATACGATTTATAAATGTATGTATGTATGTATGTATTTGAAATTTTAATAGTGTCACATACGATACGTTTTTCTTTTTAATTACTTGATTTTAAATCATTCCTCCTTGGCCAGAACTGACAAGATCTTATGTCTTGGTCATATTGGTTATTGTTGAGATTATGTTGCTTTTAGATCATGCTAGTTGCTGCCCTCTTCATAGTACTGTTATGTAGAGTGCAGTTTCAACTGAATGATTTACATTTCGTTATAGATGTCGAGTTTGAAAGTGTGTTATAAATATTTATTTCTTAATTTCGAATCATCTTACCATTTGAGTCCTATTAACTTCTTTCATGATTATTGAATTCAGAGCATTCTGTTCCATGTAGGAGCAGGATATCATCATTATTTTGCATATCGTCCGACGAAGATAAATTCCTCCAATCATCACTTTTTCACTAAATGACATTTTGATGTCATTCGATAGATTTTTTGATTCTGTATCGTTTAAAAGCATTGTGTTTATGCCAGCAAATCTCCAAATGTGTTATTTTTAAGAAATAAAAATTGCTCGTATCAGTTTCGCGCCAAAAATACCTTCTAACAGCAATTTTTGCTCGATAATTGTCAGTGGTAACAAGTGCTCGTGAAAGTTTGATGATTTTGATTGGTAAAAAATAGTTTGAAGCAAATATTCAATCGGTATTTGTTTAAAAAGATTATGCATAGAATGAATATAATTTAGAAAAGGAAAATAGGAAACTTTAAATTAGAAATTCTTAGAAATTCAAATATATAATGATCAACAGCCAAAAATAGAGCCAGGAGTGAGATGCAAATAGATAAGGAAATGGCAAATACGGGTTTGTGCATTGTGTTAACTATTGATTTATAAGCCGTAAAAATTTGTTCATATTGTCCAAGACAGTTCTGTGTACTACAAAACAAAATAATCTTGCCACAATTTTAATATTTATGATCATAAGTCTCGAAATGGAACATGTTATTGGTTCACAGAAGTGGACGCGGAACTTGTAGCATCAGCCTTTGTTTCTTGCCTCGTCGATTTTATGGAGAAATATTGCTTACAGAATCCTGTACCTATCATAATTTATTCTGATAGATGCACCATTGCACCTATCAAAACCGAAATATTACTATGTCCCATGGCTTGCATCACTTTTCTGCGAAACATCAGGTGTTGATAACTCAAAAAATACTTGAAAAAGGACATACTCAAAATGATTGCGATTCGGTTCACAGTTGTATTGAACGAAAAATAAAAAATCGTGATATTTATTTACCCTCAGACTATTTTCGCTTTTGTAAGGAAGCCAGGAAGAATATTTTTCCTTACGAAGCTATTCCTGTAAGATACGATTTTTTCAAAGACTATACGAAGGACATGGTGTATAATTCTATCCGACCAGGGAAAAGGGCTGGAGATCCAACCGTCACAAATTTAAGGGTACTACAATATGAAAATGGAGAAATTAAAATAAATTATGATGATGATTGGCAGATCCTTCCCATAAGACCGAAAGCTTTAAATGCAAATTTTGAATTCCCTCCACTTAACCAAAATAGAATACCAATAACATTTCAAAAATGGACTCATCTGCAACAACTAAAACTTGTTATTCCAGAGAAATGCCGGCATTTTTATGATCAATTACCATACCTGGAAAAATAAAATATTTACTATTTTTTTAAATAATTATCCTATAAGTCTTTAATACTAAGTAATATGCCTATGAATTGAATTGAAGGACTGTGCAATTTTTGTTCCTATATATTTTATTATTTTTTTTAAATAAACAATATTTTTAATTATTAGTCTATAAGTTTCTTAATTAATTAATTCACCTGAAAATTACTTATGAAAGGCTGTGTAACTTTTGATTCTATATTTTTTAATTCATTGTAAAATGTAAGACTAAATGTATTATATTAATTAATATATTTAATAATAATATTAAGTATTTTATAACAAAATACTCAGTATTCCCTTTGCTTGCATCGAGAAAACTTCTAAAGTTATTAAAAGAAATTATTTTGTTCATACAACATATTATAGAAAAATAATTGTAATTTACAACATTAAAATTAATTATTTGAATTCCAAATCTCAAAATTATTCGAAAAAGGAAAAGAATTTCAAATGAAATTAATGTGGCTTTTTTGCAAAAAGACACAAACATGGCGAAAAGTTTTAAAATAAATAATAACAGTGATTTTGACAATTCACAAAAAAAAAAGAAAACTTCTGAGAGTAATTACTACTTACCTCTACAAACTATTGATGATGACAATGAAAGCACGTGTATGGAGGACGCATGCGAAAATAATGTTGAAAACACTGATTCTAAGAAAAATGGTTCACCACCAATAACTATAATAAAACAAAAAATTTCAACAATTCACGAATTTATGAAAAAAATTGGTGTAAATGATTATTATGTCAGATCCATTTCAATTGGTATAAAACTGTATTGTAACACAAATGAATCTTACACAAAAGCACTTGACGAACTAAAAATAAACAATCTAGAGTTTTTTACATATGAATCGAAAAGCACTAAGCCACTAAAATTTGTATTATCTGGATTGGACAACTACAATTGCACTGATTTGAAGAATAACTTATTGGAAAAAGGTTTAAAATGTTTGGATATGAAATCAATAAATAAAAACACTAATTTATATAATGATTTACAACTATATATTGTATATTTAGAAAAAAATTCAATTAAGTTAAACGAATTACGTAATAAGTTTACTTATATATTCAACACTAAAGTTAGATGGGAACGTAAAACCACCAATAAAAAAATCACACAATGCTACAATTGCCAGATGTTTGGCCACGGATCACGTAACTGCAGCGTAAATACAAAATGTGCTTTCTGCGCCGGCAGTCATTCAACTACTGACTGTACAAACAAAGAAATTAAAAAATGTGCTAATTGTCACGGTGAACATCATTCCACTGATAGTATTTGTGATAATAAGAAAACATATATCTCTCTTTTGAGTCGCAACAATAAAGTAAGACAAAATACCTCAGTGTCAAACAACAACAACAATGCAACTATGAGTAAAAGTAATTACAATGTACTTTTTCCAAACACTCTTTACTACAAGACAAACAGCAATAGTAACAGCAATAGTAACAACAACAACAATAATAGAAGCACATATTCATTACCTTACAATGTTGTATGTAGATCAAACTCTATTTGGGAGAACAACAATAGTAACACTGCTGCAAGTATAAGCTGTCATAACAATAAAATTCCACCAGGTAGTATTAGTAGTAATAGTAATAATAATTTCAATAGTAATAGTAGTAATAATATAAGAAATAATTCAGATCTTTTTTCTGTTGATGAAATATTAAATTTAACTAATGAATTATTAAATAAATTAAGTAATTGCAAAAATAAGGCTGAACAATTTTCGGTTATAACTGAACTTTCGGTTAAATACTTATATTCAAAATGAATGTTAGTAATAAACTAAATATTTTAACATGGAATGCTAGATCTATTCAGAACAAAAACCATGAATTGTTCAATTTTATGTTACAAAATGGTATTCATGTTGGCTTGATATGTGAAACATGGCTTAACAATAATATTATCCTAAAAAACTCGAACTTTAATATATATAGGAAAGATCGTCTTACAACAAGTGGTGGGGGTGTAGCAATAATTATTAGAAAAGATATTAAGCATAAACTAATTGAACCTTTAAAGTTGGATTTAATAGAAAATATTGGTATAGAGGTAACATTAAATGATAACAATAAAATTAAACTATTTTCTGTCTATTTTTCCGGCACTAAAAATTACATAAGTAGCCTGAACGTAAGAAATCTAAATAAAAATGACTTCAAAAAAGATCTACTAAAAATTTCAAGAACTACAGGTGACTTCATTATAGGAGGCGATATAAATTGCAGGCACAGAATGTGGAGATGTGCCCGGGCTAATAGTTGGGGAAATATTTTATATCAGTTATTACTAAGTGATAGGTTCACATTATTATATCCTTTTGACCATACCTATATTCCTTATAATAGTAATTCACTACCTTCTACACTAGATATATTTTTAACTAACATACCAGAATATTGCTCCCAACCTATTACAATTAATGATCTGTCATCTGACCACTTGCCGGTTACTTTAAACGTTAGCAAACAAACTATATCACATGATCGTACTTATTTGGATTTTAACAATGCAAATTGGTATCTGTATCAGAAGTTTCTTAAAAGGGAATTAAATACCAATAATAATGATTCTGTTGACTATTGTTACCAAATAGACAATATGATATCTAATTTAAACAACAAAATTAAAAGAGCAACTGAATTGGCTGTACCCATGAAAATAGTCAAGCAATACACCGAAAAATTACCTGACTATATAATAAATATAATCAGGCATAGAAACACTGTTAGGAGAAAGTGGATGCGTAGTCGTAATGTAATTTTTTATGCTCAATTACAACACTTCAACAATTTTTTAAAACATAAAATAAGTGAGTTTCGAAATATGAAATGGTCTAATACTCTTAAGCACTTGAAAAAATCGTCAAAACCTTTTTGGAAAATTTCAAAAGTTTTAAAAAATAAAAATAAATTTATAGGTACTCTAAAGGATGACAGTAACACATTTTACACGAATATTGATAAAGCAAATGCATTAGCTAAAAATTTTTATAACAACAACATAAGCGACCATGATACAAATCTTATGGTGGAGGAATCTGTAAGCAAAATTGATCAAGCTGAAATAGAATCCTTTGAACAAATTGAACTGAAATCTGTCAATGAAATATTTGCCCAATTAAAGACTAAAAAATCTGCAGGTTCAGATCACATATCTAATCTGTGTATCAAAAAATTACCATTAAACGTAAAAAGATATCTAATTTTGATTTACAATTCTTGTTTAAAACTAGGTTATTTCCCGAATATATGGAAGGAAGCTCATATTATTCCGATTCTTAAGCCTGGAAAACCGATGGAGGAATTAAGTAGTTTTCGGCCTATCAGCTTACTATGCAGTTTCTCAAAAATATTTGAAAAACTCATAAAAATTAGACTGGAAAAGTTTATTTCAGCTAAAAAAATTCTTCCAAACGAACAGTTTGGATTTAGGGTAAAGCATAGTACCATTCACCCTCTTCTACGTGTCAAAAATTACATTAAATCCAAGTTAGAAGAACGCAAATCTATTGGCCTAGTAGCGCTTGACATAAATTCCGCCTTTGACACTGTGTGGCACTCTGGCTTGCTTCATAAATTAGAAGTGTATAAATTTCCTATATATTTAATTAAAATCATACAAAACTTTCTTCATCAAAGAGTATTTCGTGTGAGATTGAATAATACATGCTCCAATTTGTATGAAATTAAAGCAGGAGTTCCACAAGGCTCGGTACTTGGCCCAATTTTGTACAACACTTACACTGCAGATATCCCTAGGCTAGAGTTTACAAAAATATCAGTATTTGCTGATGACACTGCAATTTACTCTGCTGGCACTAATCCCAATCACATATTAACAAACCTACAAAATTCACTCAATAAGCTCTCTAGTTATTACGCAAAATGGAGAGTAAAAATTAATGCTTCCAAAACAGTATCAATTTATTTTACGAAAAAAAGGAAAGCCTCTCTTTTACCTTCTATACCATTAAAACTGCAAAATGACGAAATTAACTGGGCCGATACTATTAAATACCTAGGCATTACCTTAGATAAAAGGCTAACCTTTCAAAAGCAAACTTCTAACACTATTGATAAAATTAACAAATGTACTCGCATGTTGTATCCCCTTATTAACCGAAAATCAATCTTATCCACAGAAAACAAATTGATACTTATTAAGGTAATTTTTCAACCAAAAATATGCGGCACCAGTCTGGGGAGATTGTGCAGCTAGTCATACCAAAAAATTGCAAATTGCGCAAAATAAACTTTTGAAACTTGTATTCAATCTTCCCAGATGGTATTCAACCAAAAAGCTGCATCATAAAGCCAGCATGAATACAATTTTAGAAAAAATAAGTTATTTAACTGTAAAGTTCCACTCGGAACTGTTCATGTCAGAAAATCCTCTGATCAGAAATTTAAATTAAGTTAAAAAAAAATTAGGCTAGTTTAGTTCGTACGTATAGATTTTACTATAGATAGGTTTTACTGTTTAAGTTAGCGTTAAGTTTTACAAAACAAAAATTCAAAAAGGTTTTTCATCTCCAATTTTCCTTTAAATTTATAGTATTAAACTCGAAAACTTCTAAATAAAAATAAAAAAATACAAATCAACTGTAGTAAAGATAATTATATATCTGTATCTAAGTAAATAGTTTTAAAAGAATTAATTGTACAATATATGGAGCATAATAAATAAATAAATAAATAAAATAACAAAATACTCATAAAAATAACTTCAGGATTTTTATTTCATCGTTTTGAATTCTTATGAAATATCTCTTAACATCACTTCGTAAAAATGAGAATACCTCCTATGTGTTTTATTTTGCTCAGTAGTGAAATAATTTTCGAAAATATTGTTTAAATGCTAAAGAAAACTAAACTACATCATTTCGTAGAAAGTTATTGCGAAATCGGTAAATTGAAAATATTATAAAGTTTTTTTGTCCTCCTGCACAATTTATGTTTTGGCTGATTGGAGGTATTTATCTTCGTCGGACGATATGTATTTTTCTATTTAATTTGAACTTTTTCTCATATTAGATAGATCTCAGTTCTCTCCACCTTAGGGTAAAATAAATATTTTCGTACATTTTCGTAAATTTTGTTTTTTACCATTTGCTATGATTTTGAATTAATCAGTAAATGTATATTTTTTACCAAATACGCTGCATACTGTTTTAACATCGTTCATAGGAAACCCACAGGCTCTATAGATGAAAAATTTTGAAATAATAAAAATTAGAAACTCTATGAATGTTTTATTATCACTTCCGTGGCCTAATCGGTTAGAGAACAGAAATGTGTTTGAATTACGAAGTGGTAGTTACGGGTTCGATTGCCGTGGGGGGGTATAAAATATAACTAAAAAAAATAACAAAATATTATATATAAAATCAATAATCAATAAAAATAATTAATATAATTAATACTTTATATAACTAAAAATATTACCTATATATCAATATCTATAGCAATACTTATATATATCATACAACACAATAACCAAATAACACAATAAATAATATTGGACTAATACTAATAATAGTTACACAATTGGCAACAACTGATAAAAGTATGTGACATGACGTACCCAGTAAACATAGTAAAGTCAGGCATCTTAACGTCAAAGATGAATAAAATCGCAGCGATAACTTGCAGAAAAATATGACGTCGTCATCCCACGTAGGCGCAGATAAAGTTATCAAAGTGGTCTTCTACGGTAGGCCAATCCCCTACTTAGACAGTACAAACAGATTAAAAATGAATTTAGACAATGCCTCGGAAATACAAGTGAAATTAGCAGCTAGAAATCGAGTACGATGGAAATGTCGAGTGGAATGCCTATGCTCCCAAGAGGAGTAAGGAAAAAAAAAGAATGTTTTATTAAGTTAAATTGTTATCTTGATCGATTTCGATTGTCAAATCATTGTCAGAAGACTTAATATTCTAATGCTAGTGTAGCAACTGAAATCGACCAAGATATTAATTAAACTTGTGAAGCATAGTTTCTTATTTTTTGACGTAGAATAGTAAAAGTAAAAATCTCAATTTCGGCGAATTTCGGGTTTCAAAAAAAATTTTCTGATCCTTCCGGAAGTTAAAAATATCACTAATCGATAAAGCACCTTCGTTTTAGCTAATAAAAAAAGTATTTTAATTTTAATATAACGGCTCCCTCTCCTCTTAAAAAGCTGATGCGCATACTCTAGCACACCCGGTATATTCAAAACTAATCCGATACCACATTATAAAAAAAATATTCTTTAATAAATGCAGTTGCAACAAGTAAAGTAAATTGACTATTAATAAATCATTAATTTTTCACATAGTAGTAGAATTATCATCTGTCAGAACCTATCATCTAGCAGAAAAGATAATAAATCTGATCATCATGGAAAAGTTCTTGTCACATCAGTTCGAATTTTAAAATGATAGAAAATTTGTGGTGCATTATAAAAACAAAAATAAGATATGTTGACTCTTTAACAAAATATTATTAATTATGTTAGCAAGCCGAAAATTTGGGAAATAAAACAGAAAAAAGTTGTATTAAAAAAGTTGTATGTTAAATGGCCTATATAATTCGATATGATTTAACAAAGCCATAACCAATCATAACCTTCACTATAATGGTCATATCTAATCAAACCAAAACCAAAATTGAAAAGAAGTGAAATAAAAATATAAATTCTATAAATAAATGTTCTTGTTGTCTTATTTTGAGTTTTAAAAAAGTTAGGGCTATTATGATACTAAAAAAACACACAAAAAACGTGTCTATGACTATTTTAATGTGTTTTTAATGTGACTGTGGTATGTATTTAGTTTAAATGCATTTAATTTCATATCTATACTGCCAGCGACATCTCTGTTCGCCACACTTTGTTGAAATGTACGTCTCTATTAATAGCATTTGTTAGCGAGCGTTTAGACATCAGATTTTGCTTCATGAAAGTTTTGTTTTACTTATTTTTATTACATTTACAAATTTTATTGCAATTACATCAAATTTTATTTCAAAAGTTTTAATTACATATCTCAAAGATAAACAAATATAGTTGCAAAGTATACTATATTTCTTCAAGCAAAATCCACTTTCTAAACTTGCAAAATACGAAGATACGAATATGCGTTACAAGTACTTATAATAAAAACTTATAAACAAATATAAATAATATACAGTGTAATTTCAGACCATTTATGAAATATAAATATTTAAATAGTAAATCTATTATTCTAGGTATTTGTATTGATAAATAATAATAATATTTAATACACATTTTTTGTATTTTTTCATGTATACCTTTCAATATATTGGCATAACACAATTAGAAGTTTATAAATTCCTTTTCTCGCAAAATTCACTTTTTCAACTTGCGAAATACAAAAATGCGTGTCGAGCACTATTATTTAAAAAAAAAATAATGATATTCTATAACAAAGTTGGATGTCAAACTTTAATGAACATCATTTATACGTTATAAATACAATTCAAAAACGTATAAACGCTGCCTTATATAAAAGTTTTCTTCAAAACTATTAGCGGTCAAAACTAATTTATAATAAATAAATAAATACCTAAATAAAAAATATAAAAAAAATAGTTATAGATAGATCAAACAATATTGTAAATTACTAGCTATTCCCGGCGTAACATTCGACAAATTTTATTTTCTTTATTTTCTTAAAAAAAATTAATGTTTTACAATTATAGTTAGTAAGTATGTACTATGTACATATTATATATATTTTTCAATATTTTCCTTATTTCCTAATATAATACATACATATATAATTTAAAAATTGATCTCAACAGATTATTTCAAATTTAAGTCATTTATACTTTCCATCAATTTTGATTGTGTATTTTAAATTAAATTGAATTTAAATTTTAATTAAAAGATATCAACAAGTCATATCACGTTTATTTTTACTTATTTAAAATAAAACAAAAAAAAAATTTTTTTATACCTTTACAATTTTTAAATTTTAAATATTTGAAAAATGTCCAATTTACTCAATTATTTGCATTCAATATTTTTAATTAATAGAATAATATTCATTCATTGAAGTAAAAAGTAGCCAACAACAATTTTGTATTCACTTCAATTAATTGTCAAATTGTCCGCAAGTGACATAAAAGAATTATTTTTATTTTCATCATTTTTTTATTTTCTTTCTTTCTCTTTCTTTCACATCAAATTGAAATTATTAAAAATTATTATTTTTATTTTTTTTTATTTGCAAATTAATTGTCCGAAAACGTGACGTCCTTCAAACACGAAAAAATAAAAATAAATAGAAAAGTAGAATATTAGCTTTTATTGAAGTTTTTATTTTGTTTCGACATTTTTATTTTTTTTTTTCATTTTTGTATTTCATGGTGCTTAAAAATTAGAAACAAAAGAAATTTAACAAAAATGAAGGAAAAGAAAAGCGGAAATTTTTTTTTTTTGTTTATTTTTTTCTTTTAATAAATGAAAACATTTTTTATTTTTTTTATTTTTTTTTATTATTATTTTCTTTAGCTTATACGAAAAAATTACTTTCATTCAAAATAAATTCTGATTACTATTATTTAGTATTCTCAACCAGCAACGGTGCGGTAATTATTGTTTTCAATGCACATTCCGAATTGCATTTTCTACATTTCCACATTTGGTTTGAATATTTTTTTTTTTGTTGTTTTTTTTAACATCTCCTGTCCTTCGTCCTTTTCTTTCTCATTAATGTTTTTTTTGTTGTTTTCTTGAGTTTTTTTTTCTATTTTCTATCTTTATTGTATGTATAGTTCAGTGTTGCCATAATGTGGTTTTTATTTTATCATACTTAGTCATGTTTATTAGTGGTGAGAAGAAAATCTAGTGAGATCAAATGTTTTGCAGGAAATTTGAGGTTCTCGAGGTCGTTATTAAAAAAGAATAGCTATATATATATATTTAAAAAATATATTTATATTGTATTAGGTATAGTTAAGTTGATGACAAAGGATGATGAAAGGGTCGATACTGTTTCTGTTAAATTAAATTAAATTAAAGCTCACTCTAAATGTTGTCAATCAATGTTGAAATGTAAAAAAATATTAAATTAAAAATGACAGCAAGAAGGTTTGTTAATATGAATCGGTCGGTTAAATCAACGATTGATCATTCTTTATAATGTCACGTTGCAAGATTTTCGTTACAAATTCAAGTTGTATTATTTTTAAACGTTAACGCTTATTTGGTATATATATTTATTTATTAGTTGTATTGTGGTGTATATACATGCAATTTTACAAATAATAAAATGAATCTTAACATTTTAATGTGAAAGTACAGTAGGTACTACCTAATCCTAATAAAAAATAAATAAATAAATAAATTTTATCTATCAGTTCTATAAAAAAAAATCTTTAATATTTCCGAAATATGAATAAACTGGATATATTGCTGCACTGATAATCTCAATTGACTAAATAGATAAGCCGCACTCATATTTGGGAGATACGAGAAATGCAACTGATACTAGTAGAGATATTCATAATTCGATTTAAAATATGACGTACATTTTATCTAGATCCCACTAAATGATCAATTAGTACCATAAATAATTTTATGTGTCTGATGTCCTCCCTCCGCTTCGCCCGAACTTAAATACACTTGAAACAATTTAATTATGACTAAACATTTCAAAATTAGTATAGTACACATTAACTAATTTATTCGGGAGATGCAGCGAAAATCTATTTGTCATATACTCTTTTGATACTCGTACACATTATCGCACTATAAATTTAGTTGATTCAGCTTAGAACATAATTTTTCCCTAAATTACAGATTTATACAGTGAATTGCATGAATTAAATGTGCGTTTGAACGGTTACTGCCTAAATTTGTTATCACTCAAGGTAATGTCAAAGTTTTTTCTCTGTAAAATCTTAGTTATTATGTTTGTTTGATATTATATTCAACTGTCATATAGAACTATAATATCATTACATGCCAAGCTTAGATTATTTAAAATCAATAGCAAATCCTGCTTTATTGGAAAATAACCATGTATGGCAAAAAAATACAGATTTCGATCACTATTCACAAAACTACAGATCATCGCCTTCGCCGTATTTTAAAAATGCGTTCATCTTGGTCAGTGCCCAATTACTTTTTTGTGATTAGAAACAAATAAAAATGTATAGTACAAAACGATATCCAACAGTTCTTAGTCGAAGTGATGTCAAAGAATAAAACATATCTTGATCACATTAGTTAGAACGAGTTTATTCTTGTTTCATACCCCAATAGGTTTAAAAGGGTTAAAAATTAATAAATAAATGTTTTGCATGGTCGTATTAAATTTCATGTCTACTAAACCGATATGAGACCTATATTTACCCATATTTTTCCAATGTATGCGGCAGTATAATAGACTACAGCAAGTACTGTATGTATGTATATCAAACATTTATTTCAGAACCCCAATTGGATTTAAAAAAATTTATCGATAATTTCTTGTTTTCACTATAGATTTGTACTGTACTTTTTAGATATTTTTGTTAATACTATTTTAATTATAATATCTGATTTCAAAACTACTGGAAAGTTAGTTCTATGATAAATATTATTCTCTGGAAATTTTAATGGTTTCATTGAAATTGTTTAAAGCAAAAAGCAAACATTTATAATATAGGATTCTAACATGGAAATTCCAAATTTGAATTAATTCTCCATCTACACGCAATGCTATACATACTTTTATACCATTCAGAAACCTAAAAGCATAATGAAAAAAAAAAGAAATAAACAAAGCATTGCTGATATCGGGTTGTTTGTACGAGGTCATATAAATAGGAATAACAAAGTTAAAAGAAATAAAACTAATTATGGTCTATGCCGCAGAATGTAAAGCGAACATTTCACAAAACAAACAACCATTAAGAACTACTGAAATGAAAACACTTAGACAAATTTCTGGGAGAAATATTGGATGTTGTAAGATATACAATAGAAATAGGAAAACCACATCAATAGAATGAATATGGCAAAAACACATTGCACAAAATTTTGCCACAAACGAATTCACATATAGCTAATTTTAAGCCACTTGGGAATTAAGCACTCAACGTGTCACTTGTTCTTCAGCGAAATAGTTTTAGGGATGGCTATAAAATTTATATTTAATCTGAACAAGTGTCAAAACCTACGAGGTATCTATAAAATAGTGCTCCACGTTTTATATTAGAGTTGGCGATGACACGAATAGCACGTTTTATGTCAAGAGAATCTTATGGGTCATTATTAATCATACACATAAATTGCATTCAAACTTAGATCGTATATATGATTTATATTATAGATATTTAACATGTCCTGGGGAGGAAAATACGCAAAAAAATTTGACAACTATCCCATATTGTATTAGTTTCTGTAATTTCCCATTTATGGAGACAATTCTCTGTAGTTCGGTATTTAACCGGGCTATATATGGCTCTAGTTCTAAAAATTAATTCATCGCAACTATTTTTACAAAAATATCTGCTTCCTCATTGCCTTATATTACATCATGTCTAGTAGTCCATATAACAGTGACTATGTTTTCTTCCACTATCTTTAGCTTTCAATCGCTATCACTCTCTTTAGATCTATATAAGCTTTTGTAGGATGTATAAGTGAGCTTTGATGTAAAAGTCAAGGTTTTTAAGGCAGCCGGTATATGCTAGCACATTTGTGCCTTTTTAATGCATTATAATATCGATGCCTTGATGGCATATGTTTCAGCTTAAATAACAGTGAGATGTGTGCTTGCTAAGCGCAACGCGAAAGCATACATGCTAAATGATGAATGAATGAAAGCAAACCAGAGAGTCCACCATTGAGAAAGTGCTGAAAATCAGAATATCCAAATGCTGTGAAATAGTTGTTAGAAAACCAGACGACCTTTTATATAAAACAAAGAAAAAGGTTTGAGGCTAAAACGGATTTCTATTTTTGTAAAGGTTGACAGTTTAAATTTTTTATACTACTTATCAACATTAATGGATTGAAATATTCTTCTGAAACAAAAAAAAAAAAATTTTAAATTGTAAAAACAATTCTCGAAGAATTTTTTTTTTTTTTTTTTTTGTTTTGAAAGGTTTTATATTCTAAGGGGACTTTCATTTCAATTTGTAAATTAACTTTTTTCGCGCCTGGAAACACTTTTTATTAGCTTCTTGTTTTTATTAATTATTTTTTTATTTTATTTTTCTTAGTTTTTATTATTGTAGCTGTTTTATATTGTTTTTGTGCATCTACATTAATGTTGTATCCTTGTAGAGTTGTTAGAAAATTGCATAGAATAGATTGTTTGTATATAGTAAGAGTGTTTGTGTATTTGATTAATGTAACAAAAAAAAAAGCTAATTGAGTCCAAGAAAATCGTTTTCTAGAACGCAGCAGTTAAAAATGACATTTTTTTGTGCACAAAGAAGTTTATGTAAAAAAAAGAAGAAAAATAGAATTTGTTACACCGAAAGAACTATTTGTAGTAAAGTTAAAGGACTAGAATTTTTAAATAGAAAATAAGGTTATAAAGGAATTATATATATATGTACAATGTACATATATACAAGTATTAGGTTTTTTAAATGAAAAATATTTTAATTAGAAAGTTACTTTCGAAGATATTTTTATTATTGAGAAAGGTTACAAGATTTTAATAAATAATTAAAAAGGATAATTAGATTTTATCCAAAATAACGAAGTTATTTGATATTTTATTTTATCTACAAAATTTAAATTCTATCTTACAATTCTTTATATTTGGATTTTTCAATCTATATTGGGACATAGGGTAAATATTCTGCTTGTTTTATTTTGATTTTTGCTTGAAATTTGCATGAAATTTCTAACCATCCCACATTCGATGTGTTGTTTAATTTAACAGGTGTTACAAGCCTATAAAATATAGAAATAGAATTCCTATATTTGCTAAAACAATACAATTCTTGGATTTAAATTTCAAATTTTTTGTTTTATGAAAATTAATTTAACTAATTTGTATTTTCTGAGATAGATATAACAAGTCTCCTAAGGTCATATCTGACAGCACATAAAGGAAATATTAGGCCCAATTTTCAAAAATCATACTTCATCGAAGTATGATAAAATAAAATTTCCACGATTTTTTAAAAAATATCTCAAATTTTTTTAAAAAATATCCCCAATTTTATTTTGCCAGCGATAATTATCCCTGATTTATTACGTTTACTGTTCTTGTCATACATATTGAATTCTCACATAAAATAATGTCATTTCATGTTATCTCTTTCTAAAATGCTGATTAAAAAATAAATCGGGCTAGCTAAAATGCACCTTAATAATTCTAATTAATATATTCAAATAAAATTATCTATATCAATATTCATATATCTCATACAATACAATAATCAATAATACAATAACTTAATACTGATATCCACCTCTAATAATAATTACACAATTGTTGGCAACATCTGACAGACAGTTACACTATCAGTTACACCGTCATCTTAACGTCGGGGATGAATAAAATCGCAGCGACATCTTGCGGAATTATGATGTCGTCTTACCACGTAGGCGCAGATAGAATTATCAAAGTGGTCTTTTACAGTAGGCCAATCCCCTACTTAGACAGTATAAACAGATTAAAAATTAAATTAGACATTGCCTCGGAAAAAGAAATGATATAGCGATCGAGTATGATCGAAAAGTTAAGTGGAAGCCCTCGGAAAAAAACGACTTGAAAAGAAAAAAAAACGACGTGAAAATTTGAGAATAAAGAGCCTGTGTGATGTAAGACAGAAAAACAGTCATATTCGTGTATCACTTGGAATTGTCAAAATATCATAATTATCTACTTTTGTATTAATTTTTACATCTACATAATATTTGACAACAACTGTACGTTTACATCACGTTCATGGAAATTGCAAAAATTATTTACAAAAAACTGTAGTTTCGTTGGTGTATATTCAGTTTAACAAACAATCGAATTTTTCTGACACAAAAAACATATAAGTAAGTATGTTATAAATTTGTTTTTAAAAAGACCCACGATGATTATGTTTTTCAGTTCAACTGGTAACTCATTATAGATTTTGAGACAGTTATACAAACAGATATTCTACTAATTGCTCAAGTAATGATTCAAGTAATGATAAATAATAGTTTGCCTTATTTCTGGTATTATGACTATGAATATCTAAAAATCCAATTTAGAATGAAATTATGTTTCAACAAATTATTTACAAGCTTAAAAGCGAAGCTACAAACCTTAGCTACAAATCTTTTTTGCAGAATCATATTCACCTTTGGTTGTACAATTTATTACTGGAAAATATAACTGAGTATACTTGTGAATTATTTTGATTGCTTTTTTGTACGCGACATTTAATTTTTTCAAAGTAATTTTCGATGCTGTGCTTGCTCCACATTTGATTGAGATAGAAAATATATTTTTTGTAGGTGTAAAATAATTACGAAGTCTCTTTAAGTATAAAAATAATATGGAACTATGTTATTATGAATGCGAAGTACTCTAGTAGATATAATTTTGTATAAGATAAAATAAAAAAGCTATTGTATGTGATTGTATATTACAATCTCTGTGTAAAAGCAGTGGTAGGGTGTTCAACCCATTGATTTGGAATTATATTAAAAAAAAAAATAAAAAAAAAGTATAAAATCATATGACAATTTTGTTGTTCTTACTGATTAACATGACCTTTCCATTTCTGTTTGTTATTCAGTACTAGATCAAGGGGTACTTAAATCTTTGAACTATATCAATGACAGTACCATTCATAAAAAATTAAGGATTATGAATTTTATTATTTTCAAAAATCATAATGATCTTTAACTTTTTTATATTTAGCTATAAACGATTTTTGGTAAGCCCATCAGTCATTTAATTATATCAGATTCTCCTCAATTACAGATTTCAACTCCTCTTCAACGTTCACGGTATATTACAGTACCGGATCATTAGCGTAGAGCTGCACAGAACCCCATAGCTTTATTTTTGTTATGTCATTAGATAGACCCCTGATGTCCTCCTTTTTTTTATAATCTTAAAAGAGATACAAAAATTTCCAAGACGAACTGAACGCTTTTGGTTGTGCAAACATAATTTCAAAAATTTTAATTGATAATTAGTAAAGTTCATAAGATAAAATTTGTGAAATACTTACGAAAAACAATAATAATGATGAATGAATGGTTATGAAAAAGGATATGAAGATTTTTGGTAGAGATATATAATAGTATAGATCTAATTAATCTAAATTCACTTTGGTACTATCCTAAAATCTTTTTGTCGCAATTCACTATAAAAATTCTGTAAAAGAAATTTCAATTTCAATTAAATTATAAAACAACATTTTTTTTTCGTTTTTATATATTTAAATTTTTGAACTCTGAGAGAAAAAGTTATTAATTATAATAGAATAAAAAAAATATTTGTTCACTTCATTACTTAATCTTTTCAAAGTTCATTTTTTCCATAAAATTTCATTTTTACATAAGATCAACATAATTTAATTTCCTTAATGTTCTTTAATTTAATGTGGTTCATTAAATTGAAAAAAAAAGAAGAGAAAGAAAATGTCTTAAATAATTCTTCGTATATCATTTTTCTAATACTATAAAAAAATAAATTATTAAATATAATATTTACGAAAAAAAAAAAATATTTATTTTATTATTTATGCATAAATTTGATGCCCTAAAAATGTTTATTATATTTTCTCATATTTGTTCTTTCTTTTTTTTTTATTTTTACTATTTTTTTTTTCTTTTTTTTTTACTTTATTTTCTCTCAGTGAGAAGAAACAACATGACTTTGATGGATCTAAAATAATAGAATAACAGAATCAGGACATTGAAAGGATTTATGTAAGTTGGTCATGTGGGATCTAAATTTTCTGATATTATTTTATGAGAATATTATTTTTTATACCTAAACATTATATACCTACATTAATATATATATTATTATATATATTATATATGTATGTGAATGAATTGTATATTATATATGAATGTATGAAATTTACATTTTTATTAGTTTTCATGAGAATTTTTGTATCCCTTTTGATATAGAAATCATATACGATTTGTTTTTTTTTTTTTTATATATACCTACAGTGAGTATCAATATTGGTAGTACTTAATTTTAATTATTAAAATTATTTTTTGCTTAATTTACTTAAATTAATTTTGGAATCTTGTTTTGTTACAACTTAAATCTATTTACATTATTTTAAGAAAAAACAATACTAATAAAAAAAGGAAGCCTTACGAATAAAGCTTAACTATGTCGCGGCAAAATTAATTACCAAAAACTAGAGAAATAGTTTCGCCCTACATTATACCATATAGCATATTGCCATATATATCGCTACTTATAAGTTTTGTATTACAGCAATATAGATCACTAATTCGATGGTTTTATAAGAAGCAATAAAGATCGTTCGAATAAATAAAAATGCTTTTTCTATGAGTGCTTAATTAACTTATATTCAAAATATTGATTCTATTTATACAAAAATATTAGATTAGTTCTTATGTAACTCATTTAAACTCTATACCTATACTATTATCTATACTAACTCTATACTATTTACTATATTTAATGTAATTCTTATTACTAAATTTTAAACCAAAAAATCAATAACATTAACTTAGGTCAGTAATACAAAAATTATAAACTCACAAGAAGTTCATTACAAATCAGCAAATTACCAAAATATTTATATTTCTTACTTTCTTTCACTTTCAGTTTTAAATCTATACATTTACATCATAATAAAAAATCCCATATTAAGAATTATTCTAAGAAATAAATTATAAAAAATGAATATCAACATACATAATATTTAGTTATGCTATTAAGAGAATACATTCAATTATTTTTTCTTAACTTGTATAGTTATTATTGTAGTGATTAAAACTTTTGTTAATTCATTTTCCACAAATTTTATTTTTTAATTAATTTTAAAATGTTTTATTTATTTATTTTACACAGATTTTATTATTAAATTTATTGTTATTTTTATATTAGAACTATTTTTAAGAATTTACATATACAACTACAGATTTTAAGATTTTATTCTATTTTCTTTAATGGTCCATCTGAGACTGAGTTTTTTTCTAACAACGGTGTCTTTCATTTTCGTACGTGCACAGCAACCGGATAAAGTAATCGGCTGAAATATATTTTTGACAGACACCACCTATTAGAATTATTACATAATAAACACAATAAGCTTAGATCATAAATTTGTTAAAATACAATCTTAAAAAAGATTTAGGCACATGTCATTCAAATTGCATTCTAAGAGAATGCGGTCATGATATATTACAAAACACCGAATAAAGGTTGATCGCTACATATCAGTTCAGTCTTAGTTCTTCTTTTTAATAATTTAGTAAAACAAATATGGGTAATTTTTCAGTAGAACAATTAAGTGTTTTCGCGTTTTTATTAAATTAAGAATATGAAAAAGGACCTAATAAAATGCAAATTTTGGGTTCATAAAGCTTGACGGCAATGTAATATTGAATTCATTACACTATAATATAATCATTTTTAAATTCTTTATATAATGATTATCTAAAGAATTTAAAAATGATTTGTATATTTTAAAATGTTAACGGGTTCTTTTCATTTATTACCAAGTAAAATCAAACTTAGTTTACAAAAAAATGATACTCACTGGAGGAAATTTATTATACCAAAATAACAATTGGTAAAATAACAATGTGTAATCCATATTTAATTTTATTAGACAAACTAAATTTTCCCAAAACAATTTAATTAATTTTTAAACAAAAATAAAAGTTCGAGTCAGTTTAATTTGTAAAAAAGAATCGGATAGTAACATTAAAAAAAAAATCGGACTTTAGAAAACCAGAAATGACTGATACTGAACTGAAAAATGTGTATAGGAACATTAAAATTAAATACAATCATTTTGAATAAAAAATCGGAACTGAGATGAAACTGAAACTAAACTAATATGTAGGAATTAACCTTTACTGATTTATACTAAAATTTCCGACAAGTTAAAAACTTACCGTTATTATCAAAATTATAACAATTTCACTTTCATTGTTAATTTTATAAAAATCAACTGGTAAATTGTTATTGTAAATGTTTAAAATACCTGATATTTTGTACATAACTATATATCGAAAACTAGTTAACTACTTATGTATATTAAAATAAAATAATTTTTAAAGATTTAATTTAAATTATTGTGTTAATATTATACATTTAATTTTAATACTCTCTGTATATATATACACGAATTTAAAGGACGTACGAAGAAAATATTTTTTTCCAACATTAGTAAGAATTGTTATTTGCCACTTTTCCTGACAATTGAGGAAAGAATAACAATACAAAATAAAACCAAAACAAAAAATAAAAATAACAATCTTGTTTTGAAAATTTTCAAATTAGTATACGATGAAAACTTGAAAAATGTATTTAGTAAAAAAAAAAAACAAAAAAAAAAGTAACAAAGTGAAAAAAAAAATTATTTAAATGTATGAAACCAACCGAAGAATGCTTATTAATTGAAATACAAAAAATCATACATCATACGAAGGATAGTCTAGCTAGAAGATTTTTATTCAATATTCTCAACAACATCCACATATCATACATATTATGTGGACTTAGTCTCTTGTTAAAAGTATTCAAATTTATTAATTTCAATGTAAATAAGTTGAACAGGGATGGGACTTTTTGACTAAAGAATTACAATGTAGTAAGGATGTTATCACATATAAATATTCTTTGTAAAATATTAGAGGAGATATGCTAAATTTGTTTTTGGTGAAACGTGATCCTATACGGCTCCGTATCATCAAAATACAAAAAATTACATAAGTTCAACCAAATTTTCTGCCGAACTTATGTTATTTTTAATTTTAATAATTTTGTCGAGCCATTCTATCTTTTTATTTATCAAAAAATTTCAATTTTAAATTATTAGTCAACATTATTTTATTTAATTTTTAATTATATCGAACTTGACATATGACATAAGTTAAAACAAAATTATTAATATTAAAGACGACATAAGTTCGAAAGTTGAATTAAACCAAATTATATCGTTTTTAGTTTTCGTAATTTTTTTCAAATTTTTGTCATAATTTTGTACCGAGTTTATGTCATTCGAACTTATGACATTCATGAGCCATTCTTTACTCCTTTTTTTCGTCTTACGATTGTTATTTTTGCATGCGAAATATAAATTTAATAGTACCAACAAAAAGCATAAACAAATATTGTTTTTATATTTTCGAATTTTGGGGCTTATGATTGAAAACGAAACGGAAAACGAAACGAAACGATCATCACTATCACCTTCTTCACATTTTGATATGATTGAAGACGTGTGAATAAAAACATTTTCGCAAATTTTCGAAACTTAACTGACAGTTGTCAAAAACATATGTTTCAATTTTTTGTGGTTGTGTTTCTGTTTATTTTGATTAATTTTTTTATTTATACTCCTTCGCAGTATATACAAACAGTTTATAAAACAAAATTATAATTAAAAATTGAATTAAAATTTAATAAACAATTACATAAATTTTAATAAAACAACAAAACAAAAAAGAATAGTGTAAAGTAGAGTGTAGTGTCATAAATTATAAATTGAAAAAAATAGTTAAATATAGAAAAATAAAAAAAAATTTAAAAACTAAAAAAAAAAGAAACAAACAATTCTTCTTTTATATAGAAAAGATTTTTTTTTAAATGCATTACAGGTTAAAATTTCACTTTTTTTTTGTATTTTATATGTATTTATTTGTATTTACAAGTTAAATGTTTTATTTTAAAAATAAATATAAATAAAATAATTTCTAAGTTTATATTCTAATTTTTTATTTACAAAAATACAAATATAAACACCTAAATTAGTTATATAAAAAAAAACTACTTACATTTTGTTTATGTTTATAAACTTTTTCCATACAAACGTTCAACACAACTGAACGTTTGATTTTTGCACTACAAACGTTTTCCGATCGTTTTTAATCATATGAAAAATTATCTTCGAAATTAACGTTTTCCGTTTTCGTTTTCTGTCATACCAAATGACAAACGTCAGTGATATTCGGAAAACGATTGAACGTTTTCGTTTTCAAGCCCCTTTATATTGCATACATAGTGTGCATGATGACAAGGTCCATTTGCATCCATTTTTTTTGATTTTTTGTAAATAAAATCTACTTTAGTTGAATATCAAACCAAATTAGACTTCAAAATTTTATTTATTAATTGTTTTTAAATAGAAAATTTTATTAAAATAAATAAGCGATGCCCGGATACAGTGTTTGATATAAATATGGGTCGAAATAGAACAAATTCGTAAAATTTAATCTATTCTGTAGGTTACGTGAAAAAGAAAAATTTAAATTCAAATGAAAAAAGAAAATTATATTTATATTTATTTAACCCTTCTGTCTATACCTAAAAAATATAAGTTCCTTCAACACCTAACATACCACGGTATGCAATGCATATTACATAATTTCAATTGAAAATGTTGCTTTGGAAATAAAACAATACTGTCGTAAAAAATGGAAAAATTTAACTCATAGAATTTTTCTTATTTTTGTTATTTTTGTTATTTTATCTATTTTATGTTTATAAATAAGAATTAAAAAATATTGAAAATATGCTTAGTTCTTATAATAATAAATTTTTATTTTTATTATTCACAAAAAGAAATATTTATATTTCATGCAAAACTTGTATGTTAGGTGTGGAATTATGACAATTTTTTTTTATCTCAAATTAGGACCCAGTTACACGTTTTTTGACTTTTTTTGCAAAAAAGCAATTAATAATAATAGATAAAAGGTGGAATTATTCAAGACGAAAATAGGAAAACATACCCAAATATGTAGGTATAGGCAGAAAAATTAAATAAATCAATTTAAACTTAGCTTAGGTAAAATTATTTTATAAAATTGCATCATATTTCACCAGTCCTTAAATTATATTTTTAAAAAATTTCATTAATAGATTGTTTATTTTGTAATTAAACAATAATACTAGAATATTTCCGTTCACTAATAATTATTTTTATATTTTATCAATTTATTGCAAATATCGGTATTTCGGAAGCAAAATACTTCCTTTATCAGTACTTGTGACTAACTTATTTCTTTAATTCTTTTTTCCTTTTCATATCCTAATCCCTAACAGTTGTAAGTTTTAACTGAACTCTTGCAAATTAGTTAATATTAATTTCAATAGTGTTCAATCTATCTATCTGTCTATCAATAGTGTTCAATCTATCTACAATCTATCTATCTGTTCCCTCGAAATTGCTAAACTTTCATATGTGTGTAATTTACTTATTTTTTGTGCGTCATATTTCATTGATTAGAAGTTGATTTTATCAATTTCATGATATTCTTCAATTATATATTTGAAAATTGCCGATCTAAAATTAGTAGAAAGTACCTCTAATTCTTCCTAATTCAAGCTACCCTGAAATGTTATGGAATATTACTGTAATTAGTCTTTATTGATTGTCCTAAAATATATTTTCGAACAATTTTGGCATGATATTTTGTATATGCCGTTAACTTCTTCCATGTTCTTTTTATTTATTGCTGATCCAAGTATGCTACTCATTTCACTAGTTATTAATTCTAAATTTTGTTTTTTGAACATTTTTGTAAACTTCACAGTGAATGGCCCAACAGTCCAGTCTATTAATGATGAATTCTTTATTTTCTACGAAATTAAAATTTAAAAAAAATGGTATAACAAAATCAAATATTTTCTCAAAATATTTGGCTAATTTGTTATTACCCTTGTAATGTAAATTTACGTAACTATAATTACAAAATTATAAGTTTACTTTTATATTTTGATTTTGACAATAAAGATAGAATTTCAAATTGAATTTCTTAAGCATAAAATTTTTTCAAAATGTTTAAACAAAAAATACCAATTTATTGAAACATAAAATTAAACAAAATGTAGTACAAATACTACAATAAATTGCGCTAAATTAAATGTGACCACTCATTTTTTCAAAATTGGTCTAATAACATAAAATCTACTACATATATATTTAGAATTAATTTTGACAGATGAATGAAATTGAAAAACAGAAAATTAATTGTCAAAATGTGGTATATTATGTAAATATTCTATTTATAGATTTATTAATTCTAAAATTCTAGTAGATGGATGCAAATATGTACTTACATATATACATTATTATTGTGTTGATAATAGCTTTTAATTTATTCTGGAATTTGTAAATAAAATGGAAATAAAATGAAATTATGGAAATTTTTAATCTAACCACTGATGGTTTTCTTACATTTAAATTCTAATTTAAATTCGTAAGGGTTAAGTGATGAAAAGAATTATGGCTTCTTTATTGGTTTATATATTTTTTTTTTTTTTTTTTAAGTGATAAATGGTGATATAAAATGAAACATATTTAAGATTTGAAAATTTTATATTTTCGATGGTGATTTAAATTTTTTTTTAAAAATGAATTCAATTAGAGAAAATTGATTGAATTAGCTTTAGAGTATTTACAGAATATTGAATATGCATACAGTACGGAAAACTGTTGAATTTGCGAAACAGATAACATATTTTACACAAATGAACAGATCTGCTGAAAACTGAGTTCAAGTGCAGATATATAGTTTTCAAAGGTTCCTTTTCAGGATATTCACAGATTTGTCAGAGGCACACGGGTCTTCTCACGGTAATGAACCAGTTGTGCTTCTGTTGTGTTGTATGAAATCGCTATAGGTCCACAAGTGATCCAACAACAAATATCTTTGACTGTCAGTCTCTTTTAAACTAAACTAATTAAATTTGGTTCCCCTTATCACCACCATATACCTCGGGAGTTGGGGTTAGCAACATTGATAATAATAATAAGAATCGTCGTACCAAATTGAACAAGTTTTTTATTTCGAGGTATATTAAATTATTTGAGCTGCATTCATGGTTGAAAGATTAAATTTGAATATATAGTGGGTGATGGGAGTCTGTTAATCTGAAAATTTGCTTATTCCGATATCCCGTATTCTTCTATTTTCACATTTAAGGTTCTTCCTCTACTTCACATATTTTCCACAAATTGTTTTTGGTTAGGCCGATTTTATAAAGATACTTCTTTACTAGACAATGACCAGTTATTATACCTGCCGTGATGCGCACGCATCTGTTTCCTATTGAAACTTAGAATAACTTTAGTTTTTTGAAAATATTTGAAAACTACTTCCATCTTCTATAGATTAGTTTGTTTACAATAAGTAGTTGGGTTACATTAAAAAAATATAATTCTAATTGTAACATTTTTAAAACCTGTATTAGATCTAGCTTTGCACTGACACCTCTCTGTGGTGAGGTCGAATTAAATTCCGTGTGAATATATATGTAGATTTTGTGGAATGCAGTAACAACGTTACAAAATAATTTTCTACTTTTAACAATTCAAGAAAAGCTGTTCGCGAGAGAGGTAGGGACAACAAAAAAAATTATCAATTTTAATTAATATTAGATACTTATTATCTCTTAAGGTCTTTTACTATTTACTTAAATACGTGTTGTATATTTCCAATGCATCTTCATTAGTTTAAATTTTTTCCTTTATTCAGATTTCCATTTCTAATAGTGTTCTTCGCACATCTTGCAGTCATTTTGTATTTGGTTATATGATGAGAATTCAAAATTACAGTTAAAATATAAAAAAACGAAATTTTTTTATTGTTCACCGCAGATAAATGTGAAAATCCGAACATGATTTTGAATTTTCCGTCATAATTTTTTTTCTCATTAATAAAATTTTAAAGAATTCAGTAAGTCATCTTCCTCCTGCTTTTTATTAACAATGGTATAAAAATTTTTCGAATCTTTTGTTTTTGGTATTTTTTTTATAAATATCATGTATATATATATTATATATATATGTATATATTATTATATATAAGTATATATATATTTTTGAGTAGTGACAACGTCGACATATAATTGTCAGTTTTAAATGTTGCAACCAAAAAAAGACAGGAGGAAATTAAAGATATGTGCTTCCCTTAAATTTATATAATGTTCAAATTTATATACATATATATTTTTATTTCATATAATGCCATGACAAATTATTTGTCATATTTCCACAACCATTTGTAAAAAAAAAAATATCCTGAAAGGTAAAAATTATGATGAAAATTTTTGAAATAAGTTGTCAGATTAAAGGGATGATCATATCAGTTTCATTATGTTCTTGAGAGATTTTTTATATACATTATGCTTTTATGTAAAGTGAACCTTTTTTTTTAATTTGAACCATACAAACTACGCTAAAATACAACGCAAGAAGCAAGATTTCTTTTTTCTTTTTCTTTGTATGCCTTATTGGTTGTTAGCCACTATGATTACGACACGATGAACTTATGTGCTGCTAGTAAAGCAACGATATTCTTCTTCTTCGTTGCGCTCGATTCATTTTCAAAGTATTTACTTACTTAGATGACCAACAAACCATATACGTCCTGGGCCGGACTCATCAGAGTTCTTTATTTTTGTCGGTGACAGACGACTTCTCTCTCAATTGAAGATACGAAATTGTTTCATATTTCGTCTCTCCAGTGAATGTTTGGTCTGCTTCGACGTTTTGTAGCTTCGGCTCTGGTTTTAAAGATTCTCTTGACTGGAGCATTTCATCCATCCGTTTTAAGTGTTCGAGCTACTGTATTCAGTCTGTAGTCCTTTTCAGAATAATCAGCTCTTATTTTTGTGGATGCTGAACTATATTCCCGAAATATTGCAGTTTTTTTTTATATTTAAAATATTTTTCTTTTTCATTATCTTCCATTTAAAAAAAAAAACTTATGAAGAAGATGCTGCTCTAGTTTCAATTCCTTCGGAGCTGTAGTGGGTATTTTTTAAACATAATTTTTCTAATACGATTTAACCCTCTCAAGCCCAGGGTAAATTTAAAGATAGACTCCTCGTCTAGAACAATTTTTTTCCTAAAATACTGTAGGAAATGACACCTTAATATATTTTTGCTCTAAATCAGACCACCCTGTATAGTGAAAGAGGTGAATTAAATAACATCGTAGTCAAAATCCACCCAGGTTTATTTTCTTAAACCTATCTCACAATTGTTGCAAATTTGTCTTCAGCTGTTCTATTGTGATGTGATCTTACCATTCCAGAACATTTTCACTTAAAGATGAAATTGACAGAATCAATGTAAGTCGATATAGATAATACTGAGAGCAGAATATTTTGATTTAATTGCTGTTCATGGTGTTCCTTCGAATTTTTTATTTTCTAAATAAATTTCGTTCCATTATAAGGTTAAATAGAGTAGGACTCAAGTTATCGTCCAAACGTATTTGTTGTATAGAAAATCCTATAATCATTATACAGTGGTAACTTGTAGGGGATGACAACTTGAAGAAGAAAAAATGACAAGAGTGTTTGGAATGGTTAAATTAAATTTCACAGTTCTAACATAAAAATACTATTGTACGAATATTTGTTTTTGTTTCTAATACTGTCAAAGATCCACAGTTCTTGATAAAATCTTCTTCTAACTATAGCATGCTTATTTAATTTTATCTCTTACTAACATTAGTTACTAACGGTGATGGATACTAACCCACTGGATGATGATTTCACCGCTTAGCAACATGATGCAAGCTTTCGTCTATAAGAGACGTTTGATTTACTTACTCTAAGCAATATCTGGCAGTAATAAAATCCAGATGGTAGATAAGCTCACCTGACCCACCCAGTTTATAAATAAATAAAATAAGGATTTACAGACGTATTTACAGCCAAAAAAAATTTTGTTCTGCCAATAAACAGAAAAAGAAAATAACCGAAAAATTTGTCCGACTGTCAACTGATATGTCATATTATATGTCAAAAAATATTTTCTAGTACAGCTAAGAGTTTTTTTTATATAGAACTTTATTTGCAGTAACTACTCTGTGGAAAGGGATACTTACCCGATTAAGAATGGTAATTTTCGAACTGGAAAACATGATCTCAATCAAATGAAATATGCACAATAGAGTCAATCCAAATTGACCAGTTTTTTGAAAAAATTCAATTCAAGATGCCAAAACACATGGTATAACATCTGATATAAACCTTATAATGAATATTTCCAAATGAACAAACACGAATACTGGACAATTGTATTGGACAATGTAAAATGGAATTTGGAACCCTTATATTAAAATTATTTCAAAACTACCTACCTGTTAATTATTTAAATGCGTTTAATTAAAAATAATATTTTTTTTTCTTCCATTGTATCTAGATAATATTTTTTTACATTCGCTTTCTTTCTTCTTTGCTTTCTATTTTTTTTTCTATTGAATTTGAATAATAACTATTCCACCATCCAAATAATGTTTTCATTTATTATACTCATAGGAAAATTCATCCAGATTCATTTCAATTAATATGGATTAGAAATTATCCAAAGGTATCGTCGTTTAATTAAAAAAAAAAACACGTTTTTTTTTGTTTTTTTTTTCATCTTGTTTTCATCACACTTTCAGTTCCATTTTATGTTAACATCTCGATACACTTTAATGGATTTCTCATGACAATATAACAATAGAAATGAATGTACCATATACGTACTATATATTATTATGTATGTAATCTATTATGTGATGTATATTAGGGTGAGCAAATTTTTTTCGACTTAAAAATTTTCGAAAACAATTAATTGCAAAAATGTACTGTGCTCGTACTTGTTAATTTTCAACTATTAACGGTTATATTTTGAGGTGGGGGGTTTTTTTGTGATTCTATACTAAAGTCTTTTATATTTAAGCTCGACGGTGGTATAATGATCTAAATCCTTAATTGTAAAGATTCTTTAGTTTTAAATTTAATGTTGTGTACTAGTCCCAGCAAGACTTAAGTTTTACATTCTTTTTAAAATTACTTAAATTTTAAATATGATATTTTCAAGAAATTTTGTTGATCAGCTTGAGCTAGAATTGGAAATGAATTATTTTTTTGTTATCTAAATTTAAATTTATAGAAATAAACAAAGCGCAAATCAGGTAGTACAAATAATTTTCGGTTGGTTTTAAAGTATATATTAACTGTTATTAAAAAACTAACAAATATATGTTTTACATTTTAAATCAAATTATTGCCAAAATTATTTGCTCTTAAAATTATATTCAAAATATTTTCAATATTTATTTTCCAATTTGATAAATTTTTAAACACCCAAGTATTTTCCTTTCAAATTCTGCATTATAATTCTCCATAAATGAATTGTCACGTAGAAGTCACATTAAATATTAAAAATTAACCTCGACTTTCGAAACGTCTAAAATAAGTTGAAACACAAAATCTTGTCATTACATTCGTCAAAACAAAATTGTAAAATAATTGTGTCGAGTTTACAAACGCTCAAATTATGTATTCGTGACGTCTCTATAGTGTGCAAAGAAAGTATCGAAAAACTTCTGAGAGACAATTATTTGACGTTTATAGTAATTTTAAATATTTTTAAATATGGCAGAAAATAATCAATTTTGAATGTTTTTATTTGTTTTAGCAGCGTTTACACATCAATATTCTTCAATATTTATTGACGATTATAGACTGAAGAGAGAGATATTTGTATTTACACATCAGTTTTTAAACAATCAAACTATTTGTCATTTTTTTCGTATATATTCACCAAAACTAATATAAAAATAATTTTTTTTTAATCAAGTACCCTGTAAATATATAACTAATGTAAAATCAAAAAAAATAATAAAAAATTTACGTATGAATTTTGCTTAGTTTTTAATTGTTCGCCATATTTAATTTTGTCTCTCTCAATATATATTGAAGAAAATAGGATATATTCTATTTTTTTCTTCAATATACATTGATATCAATATGTGTTTACACATCAGTATTTCTTCAATATTCCCTCATCAGTAAATGCTGTCAATATATATTGATGTGTAAACGTTGCCTTAAAAACAAAAATAATCTTTGTATTCGTAAGGCAGCGTTTGCACTTCAATATTCTTCAATATTTATTCAAGATTGAAGAGAGAGACATTTGTGTTTACACATCAGTTTCTAAATAATCTAACTATTTGTCAGTCTCTATCTTATTTATTTCACATATTCACCAAAACTAATATAAACAAAAAACCTTTTTTAATTAAATATCCTCCTCAGTAACCAAAAATTGTCATGACAAGTTTTTGTCAACATATTGTCAGAAAAATGTCGGCACATTTTGTCGTCAAAGTTATGATGACAATTTGTCGACAAGATTTGGTTGGAAATCTATCAACAATTTTTCCACAAAATGTTGACAAATATTTGTCATTACAACTTTTGGTCAACAATATGTGACAATTGGATGACAGGGTTTGTAAGTTTTTTATTTATTTTAATATTTTTTAGTATTCTTTTCATCAGTCAAATTGAACACTTTTGAGAATTGATATTGTTTTGACATTTTGTATTTTGAAAAACACAACAAAGTTTATTATAGTTTTTATAGAATAAAATATATAATATATATATATAAAAAACAATATATTTTTATTATTTTATTTTTATACTAATTTACTGAAAAAACTGTCCACAAATTGATCATACAAATCATTCACAAATTGTTGACAAAATAACCCACAAAATGATGACAAATTAGCTACAAAATGTTGACAAAATTGTCATCTACACTGTGACAAATGGGGTCAACCCTACCAACCTTTTTTCAACAAAAATTGTCACCACATTTTTTCGACAATTCACCAAAATTTGTCAACATATTGTTACCTTTTTGTGCCTGTGAATGTAAAGCAAATGTCAAATCAAAAATCAAAATAAAAATAAACATATTTATAAATATATATAGATAATACATATATATACTATATATAAATAAATTCTATTTTTTTCTTCAATTAATATTGATATCTATCTGGTTTCAGTATTTCTTCAATATTCTCTCTCATCAAAAAATATTGTCAATATATATTGAAGTGTAAACGCTGCCTAACTAACTGAAATTCTTTTATAGAGAAAAGAAATTTTTTCCCCCTTCATTTGATAAAATCAATGCTCGTTGTTTTTTTCTTCTCTTTAAAATAATTTTAAGTAAATTCATGCTCAAACTATATTTTTTAGATGCAAAACAATCATTAAATATAATATTAATTAATATGTTTGCTATATTATTATTCATTTTTTTGTCTTATTGATATTGAAAAAACAAATGTTTGTAAAATTGCAAGAACTTTATTGACGTCAAATCATACATTGCGCAGACATTACAAATCAAACACATGATTTTGATATTGTGATAATAAAAGTTTAACAACACGTCTCCCCCTCATATTTTTTGACGTTTCGAAAGTCACAGTAACTAACACTTATTGCAATTAAAGTTAAATAAACAAGAAAGGTTCTTTGAAAAAAATTTTGATAAGTAAAACATTTCTTATATTATATACAATTTTGAAAGCTGCTTATAGGTACAAATTCAAATTTGAAATCAAAAAATTTAATATCTAAACTTAATCTTTTTTTCTTTAGATTTTGCCAAATATCAATCAATCAGAATTTGACAGTTTCATTTTGTATTTTTATCTGCAGTAAAAAAAATATTTTGACTGACATTTGGTGGATTGTGTAAAATATTAAACTATGACAAATAAATTTAAAATGTAGTAGTAAATATTAAATTAAAGCTAAAAAAAATAGGGACGCACTAATGTATAAACAACACTTCCATGCATAATATTATGTACAATAATATTGAAGTATACATGACAAGAGAAAATGTCCTTTTTAATTTTCTTTTTATTTAATGTGATGATCTCTTATTCTGTTTTGTTTATTATATATATTTGTATTTTCGTTTTTAATGAGAACTTTATTACGAAAATTATATGTTATTTAATTTTGCGCTTCTATACTTGAATTCTAGGTAAATCTAGGTTAATTAATATTGACATATTCACCAGGTACATGTTTTGGTTATTATTTGTTATTATTGTTGTTGTTTTTGTTGTTCTTGTTGTGCTTATGTTGATTTTATATTTTTGGATCAAAATAATTTTAATTAAAGAGTTACTCGTAAAAGTTTATCATTAGTATTGACAGTTAAAGTTTTTAAATTAAAAATATTTCAAAAGTTGAATATATTAATTATATATGAATTAACAAAATTTTACCTTTGACAATGCGATGGATATGTATAAATATATATTTTTATTTTTTTTAATATTATTTTTTTGTAAATTAGAAAAATGAAAAAAAACAATTTTTTAACCCTATACGATTGATATATTTTTTTGTATAACATTTGTTTAAGATTTACAAATACATTTCTTTAACTCTTAAGCTAACATATCTTGAAATATCATAAATCAGTATTATATATTAAATTAGATATTAATATGCCCCCTCCCTATATCGATTTTATGATTTAATAGGTAACGTTTCACTTGTGTGGTAGTAAGATATCACTCTGAATCTGCTTCTCATAGTCGTTAATGGTCTTCTCATAGTCTTTTAACAGCATAATAGCTGGGGTAGTAGTTCGTACTAGTATTATGACACACAGATAGCTGTAACAGTAACACTTTTTTAAATTGACTCAAAATAACTAATATGAACCCTGAAATCATTTTCAAAATTTATAGGTCCTTATTCTAGTATGTAAAATAGAATAGAATTTTTCTGTATCTATATCTTTTCAGAGACGTTCCAAATGTGTTCTAATACCATAAATTAAGTACAATTAAGTAAAAATAAAGTAAAGAAAAACTTTGAGCTAATTATTTTTATGTAGATTATTAGGTAAGTATCAGAAAATTTGGACCAATTGAACGTTCGATAAAACGATGATTAAAAGATGAGTTAGCTTTATTCACTATCTTATCATACTATAGTTTGAAATTGAGTTATAAGTCAAGTGGTGAACTCGAGATTTCAGTGTGTGTGATCAGGCATTTAATTGGTAGTTATACCGAGTAAGCTGGATTTCTCATGGAAATGGGTATTTGGCATTGTTCAATTACAAGCCGGAATAAAAACATCAAAAAGCAAAATGGTTCAAATCCATCTGTAAATTGAGGCAATCTGATAAGCATAATATAGGATTATAAAATGAGATATAATTTAGGAAAAGGTATTAGAATAGTACATTAGAAGCATAAATTGCTAAATGAATAACGAATAACATTCCCCATGATTCTTTAATCACTTTTATTGGTATTTAAAAAAGAATTTCATAAGTTATCATCAAAAATCGACATTCTTTCATGAAACTAAACAAAAAAAAAATAATTTTTTCTTTTACACTTGAAATCTTTAATCAGGTAAATGAAAAAATATCTTTGGCAAAAATAAAAAAGAATTAAATTTATTACATGCTTCACATTTTGCTCGGGGTGTAAAATCACATACAACCTAACAAAACCATATCTGCATAATTCCTTTAAAATCCTTTAACTGACCTAAATTTACTAAACGGAAAACGGAAATTCATTATTATATTTTTGTGCATTAGGAACAAAAAAAAATATAATTTTATTATTTAAAAAAAAAAAAAAAAAATCAGAAAAAAAGTGAAAAACATTTTTTATTGTCATATTATGTCTTTGATGATGAATTTTTTAAATTTTCATATAAAACAAAAAAAGAAAATGCGGAAAACTTACAAAAAAAGCAAAAAAAATAAAAACTAAATAAAAAAATTAAACAAATGTCACAATCCCAGTTGAATTTTTTTTATATCATTATTTTTGTTTTTTTTGTTTAAATGATTTTTGAGGTTTTTGAGTATGTGGTTTAGAGAGTTATGTTGAAACAATTCTTCCCTTCGGCAAACAAACAATATATAAAAATATACAAATTATTTAGATAAGAGAATTTATTTAAATTTAATTATTAAAATAAGCAAAATCTTTAAACATGAGTTGGAAAATATGTGTTATTTGTTTTTTTCTTTTATTCAATCAAGGTGGCATAAAATAAATAAATTTTTTTTTCATTTGTAGTTGACAAAATTTGCAAACTCAAATACATATTCATTAGAATTTATATAATTATAGTTTTTTTTTGTATTGACCCGAGAGAATTGTTTGTTGTAACATAGGTAATTTTAATATTTAAAATAGGTAATAATCTTAATGTTTTCAGCATTTGATCAGCGTATTTAATTCTCATGATCAGTTCAATTTTAAATTTAGTTTAAGATAATCATACACTTCAATACAGTGATTCCTATATACTGAAATCATATACAGAAGCTAACGTAAATCCAAAATAAGTGTGATATAAAATGATAACAAACTTAATGTGTAGAATCATAATAATGAGTACACATCAGAGAGTATATACAATGTAATATTAATCTTAGCAGATGCGAACTAATATTCAAAATTATCATAATCTTAAAATGTTCCAGCAATCCAAATTGAATTTTAATTTCTCCTATACTTTCTGGTTAAATACAATCATTCTATTACTGATGGAATTGGAATTTGTTGGTAGAAACAGTGATGCTCAACAATCAAAAACTGACCATTCTATCAATTTCAGAAACAAATCACTTAGTTTGTAATTTTCTGCCGCTAATTACTTCAAATATTGAAATATGTTTATATAATATTAGATATTATGCTTTATCATATTATGATTGATATATGTTTTGTTACATGGTTAGCTTTTGGACTACGAAATTCATATACGGCACAAAAAAAAACAAAATTAAAACAACATAAAAATTTACCCTTAAAATGTATAGCAACCCAAAAAAAACTATAGAAATATTATTGTTTTCCAATAGTCGTGCGGATTCTAAGATTTCAATATGTTTTCGTCAAATCCTAAAACTTGCTTGAGGAAACAATCGAAATGTTTCCCTTCGGTATTTTTGTAGAATATCTAGGAATTATACTCTAATTGTATGTTTACTCATGAATCTAATAAGGTTTTTCGGTCTTATTTAGTATAGTAGATTTTTTGTATAGATAAATGTAAGGTATTTGCACTTCAGCATTTTAGTGAAGTTATAGAGTGAAATCATGTTTGATCAGCCCCGTCATCTTTGTCATTCAAATATATGCAAACGATAGACTTTGGTTTGCGCAGTACACCATTTACACAATTTAGGTGTAAAATAAATTCATATAAAATTTTATAAGAGCCGGAGGTCGACATGAGGAATACTACAAAATCCGCTTATAAGAAAAAAACTTAAACCAATAATTGGTATACTGATAAATCACCGTTTTGCTTCAAAAGTATTCCAAGTGTTTGACATCTGTCATTACACATTTACGTTTGATATAGATTGGCAAATATCTCGTAAATTTTATTAATAAAAATTTTATTTCCGGTTATCTATGAGTTTGTTTTGTACGAATTTGATCGTATAGAATTGATTAAAGCTTAGTTGTTGTGCATGAGATTGTTACCAATTCACTTGTCTTGATAACGATAGTGAATTGTGTCTGTCACACAGTAAAAATATTTCAAATAGTTTACTGACAATCTACTTCAGTACAAATGAGCATATTTGTATAATTGAATTTAAAATAACTGAAAATTTATCTTTTATAAAATGTTTGATCATTGAAACATTTTAATATTTTTGCCCCATCAAGCGAATGATTAAAATTCGTATTTCATTGTTATGGAGGTATTTCAATTGGTTTTTTTCTCTTGTAATATATCAATTGCAGTTTCGGTGTGAATCGGCTTGCGAGTCGGTTAAAATTAATTGTAGAAATATGTTCGTCCAGTTCAGGCGTGTTGAGCTAGGTAACCGTACGATATCTTACATTTTTATTTCTCTAATATTTCCGTTCCGCCACATATTTGTCTCAATATTTAAATTTCGATCAGAAGGTTCCGGGTTCGAATTCTAACTCAAAGCCAAAATTGCAGCACGCTATTTAATCTTTTTTTTATACATAGCCAAAATATACCGATTAGTACGTTTGACTAGGATGGGAAAGGAAAATTGGGAAAGGAAGAAGGTAGAAGGGAAGGAATTACGAAAGAGGGTGTATATTTGTACACTCTTGTTTTCTGTGACCATTTTGTTTTCATAAATAAGAATTTATCATGTTTTGGGAACACATAAAATAGAATTTGGTTCCACATTTGGGATGTTGAGGCTATAAACGAATTTCCATAGCTTGTCTTCTGCATCGAGGGATTTGTTAAGGTGTGGGGATGAGCACATGCTGTTCTTCGTGTTTCTCGGGGGAATTATCCTATTTAATAGATTTGTAGTTTTCTATATTTAAAACCGATAGCAATGCCATGGCAGCAGCTAAATTATATTCAATAAACAATAATAATAATATATTTAATTATTTGATATAGGAGAAAATAAAAAAATAAATGCTTGAAGAACATTAGACTTTCACTTTATGTAGTTAAAAATTGCATAATCATATATTTAAATTTACGAAAACGTAATCCTACCTAAGTTTCTGATAAGAATATTAAAAAAATCTGATCTTATTTTTTCCGCTAATTGGACACCATTTATGTATATTTGTACACTCTTGTTTTCTGTGACAATTTTGTTTTCTTAAATCGTTTTCTTAAAAACTTATATTGTCTACCACAAGATTGTATCTTATTTGTATCTTATTGATTGTATCGTATTTCATGGTACCAATATTTTCATATTTTAGTACTCAGCTATACAATTTCCAATGAAATTATTTCCCTTATCCATTCATTCACAACATCATGATTTTCTTTTCAAATTAGTCAAAATTTTGCAAAATTATCCATGCTTCAAATAAAAAAATTATTTTTTTTCTTAGCTTTCCGATTTTAATTTTAAATAAAATGAATTCTTAAATCAAAATAAATTATAATTCAAAACAGAATAGCACCTTAAAATATCCTTTTATTTCCTTAATATTTTCTGATTGCACATTATATTCCCCCATTAATCATATTTTGTAAATTATACATTTTTGATATGATGTTTGTTATGTCGGAAATTGTTATACAACAAAATGAATCCTTAACCGACAAAATAACTTCCGATTACTGTATAAAAAGTACAACAAATTAATATTAATAATTCAATTGAAAGGATATTTAAAAAGAAGATGGCCGGGCGGGTGGTAATGGGTGTGTGGTTCTCAAAATTATTTTGAAGATCAAATAAAACGCAACTATACAGAAGTGAAAGAAGAAGAGAACGAAAAAATGTAGCAAAAAATCGTTTGTTATTAATTCCAAATTGAAGTGAAATTAATTTTGCGGGGTTATAACAACATTATACTTTGTAAATAAAAACCAATTACTGATATTTTTCTGTTATTGTTGTTGTTTATTATTGCTTTATTTTGGCTTATTTGAACATTTTTAAAGGACCCCATTATAACTTTTATTGAGTAATTTTTCAACAAATCCTTTTTTTCTCTCTCTTATTTGTTATTTTTTCATACCATGAAAATTAAATTGTTTTCATGAGCAAAGAAAATAATTCAATTTTGTCGGTACTAACAACAAAGAATTATTATTATTAAATATTGTGATTGTGATTAAAGATTTTCAAATATACTCTAAAGTTGAATTAGGTTTTTTTTACAATTTAATTTTTAATTTATTTTGCTTTAAGATTTAAAGAAAATTTTACTTTAAAAATAATTACCGAAAATATTCAAGTAAAATTCAAAAAGAAAATTTATTTTTATAAAATGAGCAAATTTTCACACACACAAACTAAATTTTTGTTAAATTTAAAGTGACCTACAAAATTTTACCACAAAGTGAAACATTATTAATTATTATTATGTGAATTAAATTAATTTTTAAATTATAGAAAAATTCTGTGAACAAAATTTCAATGCCCAGTTTTTCAATGTTATTACTTTGAATTATGAAGGTTAAAACGAAAAGAGGTAATGGTTCCGAAAAGCTTCTACATCTAAATTTAATTTTGTACAGAAAAACTATTAAGTATATTATGAATTCCAATGATGGTTCTGTTAAGCCCATTCAGTTTTTAGAAGTAAAAATTCTCTTTCGAATAGTTTTTTTTTTGTTAATTTCATTAATAATTTTATCATAAATAAAATACAAGATATCAAGTGTAAATTTTGATTTCAATGATGGCTTGTCGAAGAAATAAAATGATTTTTTTTCCGAGAGGCTTAATTTATTTGAATAGTTGCTTGGAAATTTTCAACTTAATTCCAACGGCGTGAATCTATTTATCTTTGACAAATAATCTATCTGTGCCTCTGCAGAGTAATTAAAAGTTCTGGATTCAGCACATTTGGGTGATTTTTAAGATGGGTGACTGTTTCCTTTGCAGATCGAATCTTTAAGTCTTCTCATATTTTGTCGTTTCTTACAAACCCGGAGGCTTTTACAAGGAATCGCAGTACTTTTGACTGAAAACGTTCAATTATTTCTATGTTTGAATTAAATGTCAATCCTATAGCTATATATCGTATAGAATTTTTAGAAAATTATCTTCAAAGTTTTTTTTTTCTGTTTTTTTGTCCTTACTCCTCTTGGGCGCATAGGGCTTCCACTTGACATTTCCATCATATTCGATTTCAAGCTGCTAATTTCACTCGTATTTCCGAATCAATGTCTAAATTCATTTTTAATCTGTCTCTAAGTAGGGGATTGGCCTACTGTAGAAGACCAGTTTTTTAACTCTATCTGCGTCTATGTGGTAAGACGTCACTGCAAGTTGTCGTTGCGATTTTATCCATCTTTGACGTTACTATGTTTACTGGGTACGTCATGTCACATACTATTGTCAGTTGTTGACAATTGTGTAATTATTATTAGTGTTTGTCCAATATTATTTATTGTGTTATTTGGTTATTGTGTTGTATGAGATATATGAGTATTGATATGGATATTGATATAGGTAATATTTCTAGTTATATAAAGTATTAATTATATTAATTATTTTTATTGATTATAAATTTTATATATAATATTTTGCTATTTTTTTTTAGTTATATTTTATACCATTTTCAAAGTAATGTACATATAAATTGGAAATGTAAACAAAACATCTTATTTATCTTGTTTAACTTTGAATTTATATTACCGGAACTTTAATACCTTTAACTTTAATACCTTTACCGGAACTCCCAGAAATGTTCATTACATTAATTTTGTGCAAAATTTCAAACAGAAGTTTTTCGGAACTATTGCCACAAAAAAAATTAACATATTAAAAAAATGAATATACTACAAATAATTTAAAAAAGTTCTGAGGTAACTGGACGTAAAACATTAAATACATTTATTTACATGATTTCCTAAAAATTTTTTTTTTATTTTTACCTATTTGTTTACAATGCCTGTAGCTTTGAAAATTATCTTCAATTAAATTCACATTATTTAAAATTTTATTTATTTATTTACTTGATTCTTTTTGGTTCGATATTTAAATATTTAATTTCAGTTTAAATATTTATAAAGTATTGACAAAATATTAATTTCAGTAATTCAATAATTTTTATAATCAGTATTTAAATAACAAAAAAAATTGATTTTACAGTGTCGGTCATAAATGTCAAAATTCTGATAAATAAAAATTTAGTTATGTCAAAATTTGAATAGAAATTACGCTGTCAGAATAAATTTGTTTGCATGTGTGTAGGTATGTGAAAGTGGTACATTACACTTTGATCGTAGATTTTATACATTAAACAATTTTAATTAATAAAAAACAAAAATTTGTGACAAAGAAATGGGGGTTTCTTTTTGTTTAAAATTTTCTTACTGTTTGTAAATTGAAGCTTTATTGAATATGTAGGAATGAGTCGAGCTTCATACTCTGAGTTTTTGAAATTTGAATTGTAACATATTTTATTGCTTTACAAAGTTGTTAAATAGTTAAAAAAGGTCAATGAAAATGTAAAGTCGAATAAATACATTTAAAAGTAAGTAGAAAAAAAACCCTAAAGAAGGCAAGTAAGCACAGATGGCAAGTTATAATTATAATTAAATTTTATTTTTAGTAAGAGGCCGACGACACCAAACTCTTCACTACTTATTTATTAAAAATCTGTTTTTATTGAAACAACTGAATGTTCTACACCTGTATGACTTTAAATTTGATTAAACTTTTTTTTGTTTAAAAATATGGCTTATATGCCGGAACAAAATTCAATATATGTACAAAATAGTCAACATATTTGTAATTAAAATATTCTGTAGTAGCTCAAAAATAAACAAAAAAAAAAAACAAATAAAAACAAAAAATACCAATCATTATTTTATGAATAGTATTTTTTTGATTTTCATTGATAACAAAGTAGGAATAAATAAAAACAAAAAAAACATTAAAAATTCATAGAATGAAAAATTTTTAAATAACCGCGAAAATTGTTTAACAAAATAATTATCATATATCAATCTTCAGATAATATAATTTCTACACCTTATTGAATTCAAGGTTTATTATTTGATTTAGTATATTTATTATATTTTAATAAATATATAATATTTTTTAATAAAATCATTGTTTATTTAATAAACAATTAAATCAATTTTTAATTAATTTTATTATTATATAAAAAGTGTGGTTCGGAATTTTTTTTTTTTGTTTTTCATTTAATCCTGAATTTCCATTAATTATATTAATATTGGTAATTCATTTAATTTATTATAGGATTGAATAAATATACCTGATTTAAGGCTATTAAACATTTAATGATGACGTTATTATATTGTTCTGTGTATTAAATTAAATAAATATTATAATCTTAAATTAACTATTTTAATATGAAAGATTAGCTGCATAAAATTCTACGAAATTATAGCACTTTGATTCCAATCAAAATAAATTTTCACTATATTATTATTATTATTATTATTATTGTTGTTGTTAAAGATGTTATTTTTCATTAAATAACATTATTTTGAATAGAATTTAAAAAGCTAAATAAATTCAATTATATGAAGTGAAAAAAACAGAACAAAAATTAATATTGTTAAATCTAGTTTAAATCTAAAAAAGGGTTTTATTAAAAGAATTAATCGATTAGTAAATAGAATTGAAAATTAATATTTAATTGCGTTGCGACCATGGATAAGACGTGGTTCACAGTTCATCTAAACTGACTAAATTAAGTGAGCTAAGCTATATAGTTTGGATTTCTTCATTTTCCACTTCAAAAATGTGCTGGCCCAGTACCTTTTATCATCGGGATAAAATAAATAGCAAAACAAAAATTGGGAGTAGGTATAATTTGGTAAAAATTTCAATAAAATTAAACAGCGATATTTGTTTTTTTTTTTTTTTTTTGTTATATAACTCCAAGTGTATGGGATATGAACACCTTGACTGCTTTTACACATAGCTTACATACACAATTACATACAATAGTTTTTTTTATAGGCTCTAGTTATTACTACTACTTACGTCCTTGGGAGAGTAATAATGGTAGAGTAATTGCCAAACAGTCACCAACAACAAATAGGTCCGTCAACTTATGGCATCAAAAAGGAACAATTACTTATTAATTGGTTTTCTAGACTTACTAATGATATTTAAGAAACCTTAACCTCTGACAATAATGTTTTGCACACTTAATATGAGTTAACATGCCAGAAAAATTAATTATTAAATACATACTCAAGTAGATTCCAACTTTATGTAATAAAAATTGCAGTACCACATTTAATGTACGAAAATGTATTCTGCCTAAGTATATGCCAAATAAAAGAAAAAATTATTAGCTTTGCACCAATACGTACTTAATACATTGCTCAACGTTTCTAAACGCTATAAACGTTATAAATATAAGTACCACAGCAAACATTTTCGACTGCTTTCTTAATATGGAAAAATACATGGATACACTAACGGAAAAAACTCTTAAACTGCATTTTCAAATTATTTTCTTCAGATACACAAGTATTAAAATGTGAACCAATCAGAATATCCAATCAGATTTGTATTATTATAGGAGTCGGAAAAAATGTTTTAAAATTTTTAAAACAAATTAATAAACTTTTTATATTAGAGCTTCATTTCCAACTCCTAAAAAAAATTATTTCCAATTATTCCAACAAAAAATTTAATATTTTAGTTTAAAAATTTAATTTTCGAATAGAAAGTTCATTAAATTTTTATACCTTATTTGAAAATTTGATTTTATTTAAAAGTAACTTAATAATAATTTTAGGAACAGATTACCTTCATTATAGTTAATTTACATATCATCTCTAGCCAACAGCATTAAAACATAATTCTATAGGTATTTAAAAAAAAAAAAAAAATAGATCTTCAAAGAAAATAAACCTTTCACATTAGAGGTATTAACCTTATAACATTTTAAATCCCTTCAAAGAATATTAAAATTGACTTTTCCATTATGTATGAATGAATGTATCCGGATGCATGTGTATGGATATGTAAATTTATTAAATTACATATATGATATATTTTTCTATATAGCAATAAACAGAAATTTTGAATGCAAATTTATTCTGTAACTTTTATTTGCAACCAAACACTATATTTTAACTACCTTCTTCAGTATTTTCTAAAATATATTTTAAAATGCAAAATTTAACTTAAATATAAGGAAACAAATACATATTATCTTCAATAATTCATATATAATATTATTTCTTTGAATTCAAGTACAGTTACAGATGAAAACGAATGAACAGGAACGTTTTCTTTATTACTTATTACTGTAATGACAATATGATACATGTTAAAACAAACCTAGTATTCGCCCGCTCCTCGAAATACGAAAAAATCGTACTCATTTCATTATGATTTGTTTTCCATCATTTTAATTTACCGTAGTTACTTTATTTTTTTATTGATTTAACTTAGACAACAACCGCATACGTAATAATTTATTGAAAAAAAAAAATTAAATTTTAAATTAATTCTGGCGATTAGATATAAAATTAAATCGGATGAGTATGCGTTGCTATAATTTGATAAATTAAAATGACTTAAAATTGAAATTTAAATTTCTATTTGAAAATTAGAAAATATTTAGTTTCGCTACGTCTCCTTTTAAATGCATATATATCATTATTAAAAGAAGAATAATGAAAATCGGTTTTGAAATGATTCAGATATTTGTTCTGTACTTTTTTCGATCTACAGATTAAATATAAAAATTACTCTCAAAAGGTTAAAAGATTAGCAAATGATAAAATGATGAACTAAAATCAATTTATCTAACCTATATTATATATAAATCAAATTGCATATCATCAAATTGCTGATTTTGAATTTCAATGACACTGCTTAAAATTTTTTTAAAAATTTGTTCGACACTTCACCTCTCCAATTAAGTTATAGTCTCCAACGACGACGTGTGTCCGTGAGCTTAAATTAAATTGTTTTTTATTTAAAACATTTTATTCTATTTGCTTAACTTAGCCTAACTAGTTGGAGTATTAATATTAAACATTTTTTTACAATCATTTCTAATTTTACCGCTTTCATTCAAAGAACCGAACATTCTTATTCACACTCGGTTTTTCACTACTGTACATAAATAACTCATAATAAAAGTACTAGAAATTTCAGTATTATTTACTAAAAATTCGATTAAAATGAGTGGTAATCAGAAGAAATCCTTATTTAAAAATCAAAATTAAAATTAAAATATTATAGTTTGTATTTTATTGTATAGTTTATCGGAAAACATCATCACTTATACATCCTACAATTTAGATCTAATCAAATTTCTAATAATAATATTATTATAGTAATGTAAAGTGGTTAAGTTGGGGGTAATTGTGTTTTAAAGATCATTTACATTCCATTTATTTAAAACCAAAAATTTTGAAATTCAAGAGTGTAAACATTTTAAAGAACAACAGGGTAATCAATTATGTACATATTTATTTATGTACATTATACATAATATAAAACCCATAACATGTATATTATAATAAAACAAAAAGTTTACTATTATAAAATAACAAATAAAAAATAAAAAGAAAAACGTTGATCAAACACTCATCCTTATTCAAGAAATTCAATTTCTTTCATTCTCTATCAAGGAACACAGGTTTTTTTATATCAATTAAATCCCAATATCCTTAAACATGAGAAGGAACATAAAACAAAAAACCAAAATAAGAAAAATATTGATTTATGATAAAATTATACAAGAAGATGGATATCCTTGTTTTTATTTTTTTTTTGTTATATACATAGTAACAATTTTAATAGGGTGGTTGTTGGTACTTAAAAAAAGATTAGATAAAAAAATTTCGAGTCGTAGGAATAAATTATGCGCTTTTCTTAATTATTTAACCACCTAGGTGTACTTGTAATAACATATAGTTAAAACTCAATAGATTGATAAGAGCAATAATGAAGAACACGAAAGCGAGAGTTAGCTTCCGGGAAGCTCGGCCCAACGGGTTCTTATAAAATCCAACAAGGACTAAAATAAAGTGAAAAACTTATGCCAATACTTTGTATTGTCTATTCTGGTACATCTAATCCCAGTTCCTAAACTGATATGCGTTGACAGGCAAATATCTTGGTAACCAAAACTGAAAAGTACCTAACTTTCAATTAAGGGGATTATGATTTTTTTTTTGTTTTTTTTTTCAGATAGAAGAAAATCATCAAAAGAGCCTTCATTTATCGTTCTATTTTCCGGGGGGGAACGAAGTTAAGGACTGAGTCGACTTTAACGCACTAAAAACTCCTATCCTTTTGTTAAAATTAAAACTATAGTCTTTAAGACTAACCATTAATAGTATTTTGGTTCTATTACTTCATCTTTGATCAATCAAAATTCCATTAGGAATTATTGAGAGATAAAAGATGTTTTTCTAACACAGTTCGAACGGTTTCGTCCGTTTAAGATGTCTGACAAAGTTTTGACTGGCAGCTAAGCGTAAGACTTCGGTATTAATATGTTGAGAAAGACGAATTTTGTGGCATATTGCCAGCTTTTTGATTTCGTCTTTTTTGATAGGGATCTTAAGATCTCTATGAATGTCAGCATTGCGAACATACCAGGGAGCATTGACAATGTATCGCAACACTTTGTTTTGGAACGTTTAGATAGTTTGAATATGAAGTTGTTTAGCACAACCCGATATTTGAATACCGTATGCCCAGACTGGCTTTTATACTTGATTATAAATCAAAATTTTGTTATATTTTGAAAGCGAAGATGTCCGCCCAATTAACCAATACAGCTGGTTGTTTTTCAGTTCTAACTCTTGTCTTTTTTTCTTGACATGTTCTTTCCATCTGAGCTTTGCATCAAGTATCATACCAAGATATTTTGGTGAATTTTGATGTGGTTTGACGACATTGTTTATTGTGACCGCTATGGGCGACTCTATTATTTTGTTTGTAAAATTAACATGTCTGGATTTTGATTCGTTTAATTTAATTCTCCACCTTTTGCACCATAAGGAGATTTTGCTGTTACTTTGTTGTTTATATTATTACCAACCGCTAATACTGCAGTATCATCTGCAAAAGTTGCCATCGTTGCATCTTCTAGTTCTGGTATATCACTGGTGTAGAGTAAATATAGAATGGGACCCAGAACGCTCCCTTGTGATACTCCTGCATGTATATTGCTTAGCGTAGAGTAATCTTCCCCTTGCTTAATATGAAATACTCTATTTGCTAAGTAAGATGCTATTACCTCGACATAGGCTTTGGGTATAATACAGTGCAACTTGAAAATAAGTCGCTCATACCATACTTTATGAGGGACTTATTTTCAAAGGGATTATGATAATGAAGAAAATATTACAGAGGGTAAAGCTATCCATGCATGTCGCATGTAATACGGGAATTGAGAGAAGTGGACAGGAACAGAAAAAATTTAAGATGAATACAAAACTTTAATAAGATCAATTTTGTGCTAAAGAAGTGAGGCAGGCAAAGGCTTATGCTACACACACAAAATATGTCAATTGTTTCGAATGAAAATTCTTTAGAAAAATAATAAAGTCGTGGATAATGAGGATTCCAAGTTCAAAGAATTACAAACAAACTCATTCTCCAAAACGCTGCTCAACAAGCAGTTGAAGGAAAGAGAGACGTCGAAAAACTCAGAAATAGTGAAGGTTATGCTATATGTAAAAAAATATATCTAATATATTATGTCATACTCAAAATGGAGACTTTCCTCGGTTGGAAATAGAAACGAATGAAAGATTAGTGGAATCCTAGGTCAGATTTAGTATTATGGCGCCATAGAAGAAAGAAAAAATATATTGGTTGGTACTATAGCCTTGAAATTTCATTTTTTATTATTATTGTTATTGTATGTATATACATTTGTATGTAAGTTGACCAGCAACCAAAATTTTTTTATTTATTTTTATTTATACACAATTTTAAGAACTTATACTAATGATTTTAATATGAATAGAATACAATATTAACTTACATAATTAAAATAAATTTTATATTTCAATTAATGTTTATTTGTATTATACATAATATATTTGCTTAATTTAATTGTGAGAGCAATTGTACTATACTTTAGTGGAATTTACCTCTAGTGACGTATAGTATTTATAAAATTCTAAAAAATATGTCAATTTGTGTGTGTTTTATTAAAAATATATAATTTTGTAATTTTGTGTAATTTTGTGTGGGGTATAATTTGTTTAATTAATTGTTCTGATTTCCATTTTTACTTTAAATATTTGCAGTTGGGAAAAGTGGAACAGCATAGATGTCGCAATATTTCCTTCAATATTAAACTAGAACGGAAAGCTTTGTAGTCGCAGTTAAGATATGTTTTCGCAATGCGTGCCTTGAAGTCTAGTAGATTTTCCTTCAAACTTATTCTTTTTACATGCATTTCGACCAAATAGTCGGGGATATTTAGCTTTGTATGATTTATTTTGTCTCTAATTTCTGAAAATACTATCCAGTTAAAATCATTAATATCTTCATTTGACATTTCTGATTTATAGTTAAAAAAACAGAATTGTAATTCTTTGTGATTGAACAAAGAGGCGGTATGTCGACAAAACGTTTAAGTGAAATTTGAAGTTTATCTGATTTAATTAGTATTCCAAAAAGTTCACAACACGACTTGATTCTAAATAAGGACGAATAAAAGTAAAGGAAAAATAAATAAGAACTTATTAAAATAATAATATAAATATTAAAATATTAATTACATACTTACATTTTGTATTTGTACATCACGTCATCAGTAATTAGTTATTTGTAAATAAAACAACTGAATATGACAACTGACAACAAACCAGCAAACATATTTCAATATCCAGTTGTCATTCAACTAAAAATATTTTAACAACGAGTCATTCCAGAATATCTTGAAACATGAGTTAAATGTTTGAAGTTGGAGTGGAAACATATCGTATGATATCGATAACCTTTTTTTCTCCCATCAGCCTAGGATATAAATAGAGAGTGTTGAACAAATGCTTCTCCTCTTTTTTTTGCGCAGCCTCAAATGAATCAACAAGAATGGAGTAAATATCAAAAAAAAAGAAAATTAAAAATTGATTGTAATGATTAATATTGAAATAATTACATATTAACATATTTACTTGTACATTGCCTGGATTTCTAAGAGTTAGAACTTGGACAACCCGACAGACTGAAGAAGAAAAAAAGAAAACTATTTTTTCAACTTAAGAAAATTTTCTAGATTTTAATGGGATTTTAATATACAACTTATTTGTATATTATATTATAGTTAGGTAAACGAATGACTGTTAAATTCGATATTACGGTACACATAAACTAAGGAGCAGCCACTGTGATGTCAATACGATTCTCCAATTCTCCTTTTTACAAATAGATGGTAAAACTTAATTTTATTGCAAGATTTTTTTTTTGTGAGTTAGTAAGTATAAATTTAAAATATCTTAAAACAACCTGTATAAAAAAAAATTTAATGTCAAATCGTATTCATCACTAATACAGTAATGTCAGATTGGATTCCATTAAAAAAAAAAAACAATCCTGTACCGTTACACGTATTGGATTTTTGTTCCAATTTGTATAAATATTGTTTTTCTATTTTTTTTTTCTTCATCTTTTACTTATTTTAATTTCATCATCATTATCATCATCATCATCATCATCATCGACAACAAAATCATTATCAATATATGTATATGAATATAATCATAGTCAACCTCTAATAAAACAAAAGTCAATTTAGGTCGAAGGATGAAAATAGAAGGAGGGTAGTAGGTTGGTTCGTTTGTTTTGAGAATTTGATATTTGTATTCTGCATAGAATATAAGTTTAGGTGGGTGTAATAGATTAATCACCGGAAGTAACTTCCTTTTCAACTGACGGAATTGTAATTTCCGAAAAACAAGCATGATTTGATGTTATCGAATTCTTATAGTATAATATTAATTTTTACGTTGTATGTATTTGATTTAGAAATTTTCTTTTCTTTTTTTTTTTTTTATTGAGGTTATTTTGTTATGATTTTTTGTTTTTTGTTTTCTTGTTGTTGGTGATAATTTGCAGTTTTTCTCATTTAATAGCGATAACAATCTTTTATTTATATTAATTTTGTTTTGTTGTAGTGATTTGTTCGAATTTAATTTTGGACTAAAAATAATATCCTTTTTGGAATATCAAGTTTTTAGGATGTTATTTTTTTTTTATTTTATTTTAAATAAAGGATACATTTGTGAGTTTAGAAAGCAAATCGAAAATATTATAAGACAATTTATTAAATATTGATTAAAATTTTAATTTTTTAAAGTTTTAAACTAAAGAAAAATTACTGTAATCAATAACAGCTTTAAGAAATTAATTTTGTATTAGCGATTGTTAGTTACTGTTATACGGTATTATAAATGCAACAGTCTTGAAGCGTAAAATATTTGAAAAAGACCCAATTAGGCTTAGTCTGATGGAATTGGATATTTTTACCTATTAAAGATATTAAAAACTTGTATTTCTCTATTAGGACTAATTTTTACCAGACTTACTATTAATTTTTCTCGTAAAAGTTCTTTGTTTTATTTTCTTTTAATATGTAACCACGATCAATCATGAACGTTTTAGATTTATATATAAAAGCGGTATATATCATCAAAATTCTAGTTCGAAAGGTTTTAACATTTTTAGTATTTTATTATCAAACCCTGATTGTTAATCAATAGATGGCCTAACAGTAGATACACTATGCTTCGATATTTACATTTGTTTATTTATTTATTTTTATTCAAATGTACATAAGACTTACATGTAAACTAAATTACGAAAAAACGAACTAAATTAAAAACGAATCTTAAAACTGAAATACAGAACGGTTTTAAGTGCATTATATTTCGAACGCAATTTGTTTGCTTTATTTTTTCATATAATTCAATTCGTTTAAAAGCAAATCGTTTAACAGCAAAATATCTTTATGCATAAATTTCCGTATAATATTTTATAAATTTGCATACTTTTCGCGTTGTTTAATAGCACATGACGCCAAATTTTGTTAATGTGTTGAGACAACACAACATTATGCGGGCAGCTTTAGAATCAATAAAAATACGGACACGGGCTGTCACATTTGGGTCATTAGTAAATTGTCTAATTAATATTTGCTACTAATATAATGTACTGCGGGTTTTACTTTCCTATCATATCGTTTTAAGTAATCAATGAAAAACAGTGATTGAGTGTAATTTTTTCTACATCCTTTCATATGACAATACCGAAATTATTTTTAGCATAAACTCTTATTTTATTTAAAATACACTTTATAGTTTTAATTGATGTACAGGAATTGTGCAACAAATAGATTACTCGAGTCGTGGTATCATAAAGGTACATTAAGTGGGATCACCCCATTATCTGAAAAAAAAAATTTCGAAAGAACAAAAATCTGGAAAAAACGATATCTCGAAAGAAAATTCTCGAATAAAAAAAATCTGGAAAGCAAAAATCTTGAAAAATAATAACGAATTTTAAATCTTGAATTCGAGATTTTTTAATAACATTTATTTACATAATAAATTCGTTTTCCAATTATAATATAAACAAATTGAAAAGAAAATCCAAATAAATATATTGGAAAAAGTAATTATTTAAAAGTTAAATATAAAAATAATTAGAGGGAATTAAAGAGTAGGATTCAAAATAAGCCAATCAAAATAGAATACTTATGCAAGTGTATATGCTAGATCCTGAACTAGAAAAGACTTTAGAGTGGAACTCAAAATAAGGATATTCTCTTTTTCCAGAATATTTATCTTAATTATTTTTATGCGTAGCCGCTGTTGGATGCAAAAAAGGTGATATATCCCTTTTTCCAGAATATCTACCATAATTATTTTGGAAGTTTGAAAATTGAAAGTTTGGATTTTAATATTTGGATTTTGAAAGTTGGATTTTAAAATTTGGCTTTTCATACAGATCTAGAAATTTCATAATTTCTGTCAGTAATAACGAAAAGTAGCTTTGTATAATTTTTGAAACAAAACAAAAATTATTTTAAATTAACATATTTTACCTTATTCGACATTTTTTTCTTCAACATTTTGTTTTTCAATATCAAAAATTGACTTTATTTACTTAAGTGAACTTAAACGCGAAATTTTCAAAGTGATGTAATGAATCCTTAATGCCATAATCGCTAACCGATACTTTGCAGAACTTAATTCGACGTCATGACGCGCCTTTTTTGCAAAATTTCAAAAAATTCGGTTAAGATAATTTTTCGTATGTATACCCTATGTATATACCCAATATTTTTTATTCTAGATTTTTTTTTTTTAGATTTTAGTTAATTCGAGACTTTTTTATTCGAGATGTTTTTTTTCAAGATTTTCTTCATTCGAGATTTTTTTTTCGAGGTTTCTGTTAGTTCGAGATTTTTTTTTTCAAGATATCGGAGGTGACCCACATTAAGTACTAATTGTGGTTTTCCAGAATCAGCTGGAATGGTCACTTCTTCCTAAAATATCTAGCTACGGAAATTGTACATTAAGACATTCTTTTAAATTGAAATTATATATATATAATTTAAAATATATATACATACATTAAATTTTCAAAATGGTTTATTCAAATTTAATATTAAATTTAAAATTTTAATATTAAATCACTTTACACGAAAAATCTTGTAAATCATTACATTGTTTTTTTTTCAATTTTATTTATTTTTATACCTAAATCCTGCCGCCGAGGATTTTGATCCAGTTCTATAATACTACTAATAACACAATTGGCAAACACAATAATTGCAAGAGATGATTTCTTGGCAAAGTTTCTTTATCTTATGATCAAATCTACAATATTATCCTAAAAATGTATTGAGATGGTGGCCTATTTTGATATTAAAGTATTTTTTTTTTTTGTTATTGCCAATATTTGGTTTTAGTAAATGATATTTTGGCAGATTGGTAGACTTTAGTCTAGTAGAGCAGCTCACCCAAAAATATCATAGTAATTTATTGTTAGAGAGGGGGAAAAATAATTCAGGATTAATTTCTTGTTTAGTAATGTAATAAAAATTTTCATCACTTTGAATTTATTCAACAATCTTTCACCTTTTCAAACATAAATGATTATTTTAATTATTACAATAAGCCAAGCTAAGTAAACAATTCTCATTAAATTTTCTTTCGTGTCAAATGCATCATTCTTTCTATTTAAAATGAAAAAAAAAAATTAATTATAAATTTATCCTTTTGTGAGCATATTCAGCTTCCACACCCACTTACATTTATTTTATTAAACATATATACACTAACATCACATTTTCTTCTTTTTAATAATACATAATATAAACATTAGGTTAGGACCTTTGCTATATGGTATATATATACATGATTTGGCTTAACAAAATGTTGATTGAGATTAATTTTTAATGTTCTTCTTGAAGTTTTGTAAATTTTAAAATTAAAAAAATTGTCTGTTTTATTTCTCTTGTTTTTTCTTCTTAATTCTCATTTTATTCTCATCCAAGCACGTATCCACGTGATATCCGTATGAAAATAACAGTATATGTTTTTAAAAGGAAGGAAATACATAATCAAAGTCACCTTTATTTCGCAAATTTAACGATTGGTTTCACATTTTAATTTTGTGGAGGAAAAGGAAATCCAAAGTAGTTAGAAAACTTTCAAACATTAACACTGGCCGGAAAGAACAGAAGAATTTGATTTATGAGTGATTTAAACAATTTTGAGTTTTGAAAATAGACTTTGTTTCATATGACTATTGACAAAATTTGATTACATCAAGATTAAACGACTCACCCTTTGATTAGAAAAATGTGTTAAAAATAGGGGTCAACAAATTCGTCCATCGTTTAATGAAACCTAAAGAAGAATTGGTTTTGCTCACTATTTTATCACAATACAGCTGAGATTCAGTTTAGGATCAAGTGTTAATCCGAGGTTTTACTCTAAAAAACGAACATCCATTTAGTTGGTAGTTGAACCAAACATGTCCGAGCATAATTTTTCCTAGAAAAGATAATGACTTGACATTTAGAAGTGTTCAATTCCAGTCTATTTTTTGAACACTAAGAAAATTGTCTATATTATTTTGCAGGTTTAAGCAATCCGATCGGGAAGATATAGAAGTAAAAAGCTTTGAGTTGTCTGTAAAACTAAGAAGTTTAGAAAAACTCAATACTTTAGGAGTATTCAATTGTTGAAATTATAAAACTTAGGCGTTCTATGTGACTGACTACCTTGATGAACTCCAGAAGAAACTGACTATTGGATAGAAATCTCAGAACCGTTAAGTTGGCTCACATTTCCTTCCACCCTACTAATTATGGTAGATTCCAGTCAATCACTAGAATTCTCCGTGAAGTAAATTCTAACTCTAGTTCTTTTGATCGACAACTAAGTGTTTTAACTATTGAAATACGATTACGTTTTAATGTACGTGAAACTGAGACTAATTAACAGAGGATACACAAGCATAAAGGCTAAGTGTTGAAAATCCTATGATTTTGTACTTCAGTATAGTATGATACTATAAAGGATTCTGTCAAAGACTTTACTTATGTCAGTAAAGATATCATCAATTTCAGAACCGTTCTCCATTGATATCATTTTTAAAATATACTTAACAAACAGTCCGGGGACGGTTGGGTTTTTTTTTTCAAATTACTGATAGTCCTTGACATCGTAAATGTATCAACACCAAGTTGAATACAACATCCATATGATCTTAAATGTCTATACAAAAGCTCACAAAAGCTTGAAACATTGATTCCATGATCCCAATTGTTGTTAACGATGTCTCTGCGACCGCTTTGACAGATATTACAAAAATTTTTAAAAACCTCATGTTAAACAGTGTAAAAACTATCTGTTCAGAAAGCTGTCATTACACAATGTTGAAAACTTATTTTACAGATAACACTAACAACTTAATTTTTTTACATTATATCAGGTTGAAGATTTATTTACATGTCACCAAGTATAGGATAAGAAGTAGATATTAACTAAGAAATAGATGGAAAGATAAAATGTAGAATCAAACATGAAATATTCAGGAAACAACTACAAGAGACAGATATAATGTTGGTAATATTATCAAGAAAGCTATAAACCTATAGAGTTGTGTACCCAAAGTTATAATAATATTTTTATAAATGAAATTCGAAAAGTGAAGATACAAAATAATTTTTAATTTTATGCAAAATATTATTCAATTATATTATAAGTGTGTTAATTTCGAAAATGAAAAAATTATTCCGATGAAGTATGAACTTTGGTTCTTTATCACAAATTATGCCTTTAATTAGTCCCATCTTTTTATTAATAATAACTTTAAAATGGTTTAAGTTATTATATAAATATAATAAGGCTTTTCATAAATACATAACTACTGCAGAAAATTTGTTTTTTGACAGTTGCAGTTTTGTGTTATACATATAAACAGCACAACTGATTGTCATGCGTTATCTACTATAAATTCTACATCAAATACCATTACATTATTTTCGTGTTTTAATCAATTACTCATACAATTACAAGAGTTCGTTTCGTTACAGCAATTAGTTATATATACAATGAACTTAAAGTTTCTATGTTTGTAAGTCGTAACATTACAAAAATTACACTATGATAAGTAGATATGCCGCATATACAAAATATCGAAACGAGCACTAATAGAAAGAGTTCAACGGTAAACGACGACCAGTGGTGAGGAAGTCACAAAAACGATTTGAAAACTCCTTAGGTGAAATACAGTTCACAATAAAGCATCTTAGGAACTTCAGGAAACAGTCTTTTTGAGCCAAAAAGATCGTAATATAAAATAGGTTAAAATTCAAGTTAAAATGGCGCCTCAATGAAAAATAATAGTTCTAAGAAATAGTGTAGTTAATGTGGTTCACCTGTCCTTTTTTTTGTCTTATTTTTTGGGATGTTGAAAAACCAACAAGGATTTTAATATAAAATGTTACAAAATAGTTTTTGTTTGTTTTTCTGAATTCATCTTTAACCTTATGTCAACATTATTATTCTTCAAAATTAAGTTTTTTTGTTGTTTTATTTTGTTTTTATAGTTCTTTTGTTTTATTTTCTTATTTATATACACTATAGTTATTCTTAGATAAAAATAATCATAACCTTATCATGAGCAACCTCCTTAATCATAGTCATCATCATCAACATCATCTTTATATGACGATAAAAAATTTCAATTCATTTTTATTTTGGTTTTGGTTTTTGGTAAAATGCAAAAATCAAAATAAACAAAAAATAAGGACAATGGACTAAATGGTGTTAGTTGTATTTGAAATGCATGCTTATTATATACTTAGGTATATAATTTTGTATAATTTAATTTAACGTTGATTGACTGACATTGCCTAAATTTTTTTTTCTTTATTTTCAGAAAGACTCATTTATGTCATTTACAAATGATTATTTTGTTTCTTAAATACTTAAACAATTTATAAAAATAACAGTAAGTTTTAGGAGTTGTTTCGTTCATCATAATACTACTTTAACTCATCAGTAGGTATTATTCTACTATATAAATTGCCTGCTTAGGTCTATCGGATGAAACCTTTTCACATTTCGCATATGATTCTACTTTTAAGTCATTTTAAATTTCTTCATTTCTGTTGAAATATGGTACATTTACTATCGATCGCAGTATTTTGGATCGAAACTTTTCCAGTATTTCAATATTGGAGTTACTTGTGGTACCCCACTAGTTCTATACCATAATAGTATATAGATTTTAAGACGACGTTGTATAGCATCAGGATCTTGCACTTCATTGACAGCTGCAAATAACGTCCTTTTAACCATTATAGACTCTTAATCTTCAATTTAAGTTACTTGTTTTTGTTGACAATATCCTTTTTCCAATTTGGGTGCCTATCCAAATGCATACCAAGATACTTTGCAGAGTATGGATGTATTAAACAGATTTTATTAATTATTATAATAATTTAATTAATTTTGTAGTGTTAGGGCAATCTTCTTTTTTAGTGGTGAAAGTAACATGCACTGATTTGTTTACGTTGGCCTTGATTCTCTATATTTTCAGCCAATCTTCAATTTTTGATTAATTTTCTTGCAATTTGTTTGAGGCAGCAGTTGAGCTTTTTGTTTATTGCTTATACTACTGTGTCGTCAGTAAACGTTGCAGTAACTGTATTCTGTGGTGTTTGCAAATCTCGCATGTATATTAAGTGCAAATTAGGTCCTAGCACACTACCCTTAAGAACTCCTGATTTTATTATTTTTTTTTATGCATATATTCTTGTTGATATTTTATTACAATATGTGAACTAAACTGTATGAAGTTACTGCAATTGGATCTTCAAACGGTTTTGAGAATAAAATAATTTGAGCTTTGCTAACCTTTGATGATGTATTTTATATACCTATTTCTGGAAGATCTTTTACGTTTTACCATTTTACCAGTTATTTTATCATACTATGGTGCTTTGTTGGAGCTTATTTCATTTTCAATGACTGCTTTAACTCCTAAGCTATATTTTTTGAGTGACAGATGTAAATAAAGTGGTGTGTCTAGGTAATCTGTTATGTCCTTATTTAGTACCATTACCATTACCATATTGCTCTAATATTATAACGGACTGGGTTTTAGTATTCTTTTTGAAATCCTCTAATCGTTCATCCTCACTACATATTCTATCTATTTTATTCTTTATGCCATAACAAACTTCACAATGTTTTGGTTTTCAATTAATGCTTATAAGCTCGCCCCCTTCTGATGAGTATAAATAATATTTACATATTACTGAACCTAGAACACATCCTAATGGTTGTTGCAGCTTTTATCTCGAATTGAGGAAGTTTTAAGTTCAGAGCCGAAAATATTATGTTAATTAAAAATATTCTCTTCATGTTATAAATCAAAGCTTCAATTCATTAAATTCTCAAGAGCTTATTGTAAATGAAAATAGATAAGCAATATCTTACATTGAATTTTCTAATATCTTACACAAATTTTGTGTACTTATTTGCTCAATAAGTAGTACGATGCTTTTCTCTGTTTAGCATTCAAATTGAAAGATGATTTTGTGTGATATTGACTGACTGCTATGCTGGGTCAAGTTATCTCTGTTTCTGTTTAACAAGATCATAATTTGAACTTTTTTAATATTAGTTATTCATTGTTTTTAAAATTATATTCGAATTTATTTTCATATAATTATATGTTATATAATATAACAGTTATATATATAGCATATATTATATATAAATATAACAGTTATTACTTGCCAATATAGATTTATTCAATAATATTCCGTGACTTTCGAAACGTCTAAAAGTCAATGTCTTGTGTTTACATTCGTCAAATCAAAATTTTAACACAATGTCTTGAGTTTATAAACGCCTAAGTTATGTATTCGCGACGCCTCGAATGTGCAAAGAGGGTATCGATAATTTCTGAAAGACATTTGTTTGATGTCCTTAATATTTTGGAAAATTTAAATGTGGCAGGAAATAATCAGTTATTCGTCTCACAATCGTCTTTTTTTACAATCGTATTTTTAGTCTCGGATTATTGTTTTGGGCAAGTCGATAAAACAATCACTTGCAAATGTCTTCACCAATCATTGTTTGTGGAAGTGAATAATTTGTTTTTTAGAAATTTTTATTTATTTTTTGGACATGGATAAATGATTTTGGCGGTTCCTTCTGATGGTTTATATTTGTTTATTTTTAATTATCGATTTTTGTATGTTTTTGATCATTATTTTTGCAGTTACCTTCTACATATTTTCAAAAATTCAATTTCGATATGTAAGATTCTAAAACTCTTAGATCGTTATAATCTAATGCATATTTTTTTAGCATTCCAGAGATATAATAAAACCGAATACTTGATCGAGGTTAACATATAAGGTTAATGACCGTTCAGTGCAAACTTAATTTATACCATAATTTAGATCTTTTTGTTTATTATTAATAAGTTTTTGCAACGATATCACATTTATATTATGTTTTTTTTTATTCTTGTTTTGTTTTTCTATTTAATTAAGATAATTTAGTCTTGTCATGGATTTATTCCAAATGGTTAATTAAATTTTCAAAACAATTTCATTTTAAGATTTTTTTCAACAAAAAATGGTTTACTTTATATATACATTATAATGTATGTATATTTAAATATTTATATAAATTTATATGTATACATAACAGAATAGTATTCTAAATTTTCATGATTCGCAAATGTCAGTTGAGAAAATGTAGAATTTAAAATTTTTTTTTATGTCATATTTATGTTTTTTTTTGTTTTTGTCCAAAACTTCTTGGCATAAAAACAAATTCTGTCTTTTCCATAATATCCAAAATTAAAATTTTTACCCAAAAATAAAACAACAAAAAAAAAAATGAGAAAAAATTTGTTGAAATAAGAAGAGATTAGGAAAGGGGGATGTAAAGAAAAAAGAAAATGACATTTTCATAAATTTAATTTTTTTCCATTCCATTTCTCATACATAGTTTTCTTCACATTTTTATAATTTTGACTGCTGACATTAGTATACAAGGATATAAAATTTTGTATCTTAAATTATAATACATATATATGTACATAACTGTAAAAAAAATTTTCATTTTATATATATTTTTTTTGTTATTTTCGTCGTTTGTTTTTTTTTTCCAACGGTAAGTTGACCTCATAAAATATATTTTGCAATTGTCTGTTTACTACACTTAAATTCTAATATTCGTATGTTATATATACATAATATGCATTATATACTTTATTGTTGTTGTTTTTGTTATTCTCGTAACCATTATGAATGAAATGAAAATTTAAATCGCATCAGAATATCCTTGTATATTTTTTTGATTTGTTTTTATACTTTTTTTTATTCCTGATAAGTTTTTTTTTTATTTTACTTATTTTCTTATTATTGTTTTCATGTCATTTAGTAATGCTGTATTTGATTTTCGTGTATTATTTTGATGATGAATTAAACATATATCTAGAGCTTTTTTGTTATTGTCTTTGTGTTATTGTTATTTTGACTGTTGAAATTAAGATTGAGTTGTTGAAATTTCTACGACTTAAAAATAAAATAATTATATTTTATATATTTTATAACATTGTAGATATTTCATTTTAATAATCGGATTTGTGTTTAATGATGTTTTTTTTAACTGTTATTGAATAAAAGTTGAATTTAGTAAAATTTTATGTTATTGAAAATATTGATACTTTGTTAGAAATCTAGATATACACACTTCCTTCCTCAATGCTTGTGAATAACACAAATTGCTTATATTTAATTTCTATGACATCTAAAACATTTCTATGTAATTTTCAATTATTTTCGTTTCTGTTCTAATCTGAGATATTTAACTTAGACTTAGTTCTTATGGACTTATAACTCTGATTTGATAGGATTGGAAATCAAAATCAAAAACCATATATCTTTTGTACAAAAATATAAGACATGTATACAAAGCAAATGCCCAACTAATTCTATATTTTAATGAGGGAACATCTGCAAATTCTATACGATTAAGATATTAAGGTTTAATGTTTATAGGACATAATTAGACTGTATGAAAATTCTCATTCCATCATATACATATGTTTTGTTAACGTAATATTTTTTATAACTGAAAATTAAATAAATTTTTAAAAAAAACATGTCTCATACTTTTGAAATTTACACTTCCATCAACTGTGTATACTGTTATATACCTACTATTGATCGACTTTTAAAGTATTAGAAAAAAAAAAAAAACATTTTATTTTTCAAAGAAAAATTCATAAAAAAAAGCAATTTTGTTACATTTACAGTCTCATAACTCAAAGATAGATTCTAATATGATTAAATATTAAATAAGAAGCTTAAAATGTCTCTTATATTCAATGAAATGTAAATCAGACTAATATCTTGTATTATAATATATAATGTATATATTATATAGGGTGATTTATAATAAATTTTAATTAAAATTTAAAAATATTTATAAATTTTTATCATACCAATTTTATTTTACCTTTTGCCACGCATTTCCATATTTTATTGGTGGGATTAATTTGTTTGATTTATCAGCACATTCTTCACCTTTTTTGTATTAAAAGTTCATTTCTTTGAAGCAGGCTTATTAGGCATTCAAATTGCTTATCTGTATAGTAATTTTTGACAATTTAAATCAATAATGAATAATAAATTAAACAAAAAATTAAAAACATTCGATTTTTGTTTAAACAAACTTACTTAGTATTCGATTTTTACGAACGAGTATACTCGATCGAGTTCACCGGTACAGCTGAATATATTTTTCTTCAATTTAAAATTTTACACTTTTTACTTGTGCAAAATGACGGACGGAAATGCGAAATGACGGACGGAAATGCGAAGTGACGGACTTTTGCGAAATGACGGAAATTTAAAAATGAGAATTTTTGTTACATTCTACGAAATTCTAATTATCACCCATATTCTATTAGGCGCATCTCGCGAGATTGCGTGAAAATATCTCTGAAGAGATAGTTTTGTATTCTGTTAGACACCATAGACGCGATAGCAAATTGTCGCGACGGCAAATGTCAAAACAGTCTCGTGAGTAATTTCTGTGAGATCTTTGACGAGACGCGATAGCCATTTTTTATCTCGTCCAAAGTTGTAAACGATAGAGTATTTCGCCAAAATATTTTGTGTTTTTTATCAAAAAATTGGATTAAAATAAATAAATTGAATAAATAAAGTAGTTAAGTAAAGATTAATAAACAATTTTTCATTATTTTTTTTGCAATATTATGAAAATTGTGTCTTTGTTTTGAAAAAACAAAAACCATCTTTACTATTACTGTTATACTACTGCTTATGTACTAAACTAAAAAATATTTAAAACATTAATATATTTATATTAATTTTTTATTTAAAAAATATTTTAAAACTAAACTAATACTTTCCAAAAAATTTATAATGCCTGAAATACATGTGCAGAACTATACATGCATCGCAGCAAAAACAAATTAGAATATATGGTTTTACATGGAACCAATTACATGTAATTCTGCACGTAGTGAATTTTGATGCAAGATAACTCTATTTCTAATTTTTGCTGCGCAGGCAGAGCTACCAACACGAAAAATTGTTATTTTACTCATACTAATAAAAAAATAATGACAAACGTCATAAAAGTTATTTAATATTTACATATTTATTATTATATATTTTTTTGTGGTAAATAGGTTATAACCAATTTTGTAAAAATATATTTTAAATTAGTTAATAGAAGAAAAACTAATTAATTTGAAATGAATGAAAATTTCCCTAGTCCATAGTCTAGATTTCCTTTCTTTTTTGTTGCAATATTCATCATAAATTTTTAAAATATTTAGATATAACAAAATATATGCCCTAGCATTAATTTATTCATATAATTATATTTTTTACAATCATGATAGTGACAGATAACAAAATATGTGATTAAAATTTTTTCAAAAATTATTAAATTAAAACTTTTATTAAACACTTTTAATAACTTTTAACTTTAAAATTTTTCAAAAATTATTTTATTTTGTATTTTATTACTATACAAACAAATTGTATGTGTATAAATGGCGGTAATTAACTACATTATTTCAAAACAAAACAATTTTTGACAGATAAAATATGCACATGTGTCTGGCACGCAGATATGCATGCATATCTGCATGCAGCGATACATGAGAATTCTGCACATGTATTTCCCACTTAAACCATACTATTTTGCTTATATACCAATAATAACTTTATTTGACAGTAAAATAATGATCAGTACTACCAACAAATAAAATGTTCTATCGCGCCGCTTATAGTGTCTAACAGAAATGCATATTCAGCGAGACAAGACGAGATAAATTTTTTCTTCTCGTCAACGATGGGTCTAAGAGAATATGGTTGTATGTTTATCTCAGATTTTAACTATTTGTTTCTCAGTTTAAAATTTTTTATAAATTACCTATTATATGCGAATAATCTCAATAGGGAATTGTAATAATTTACATAATCTTACGTCTAAGTTCTAAACATTTTCATTAAAGTAAAAAATAATATATATGTAATTGCAGAGCGGTAAGGTTTTTACCGACTGTACTTTCATATAAATTTCATATAAATTATCCAAACTCCTTAATATATTATCAAAATTAGGTTATATCGAATATAGTTGAGATGTGAACAATTAATTCTAATTTCTGTTGTAAATATGATTTAGTGTATATAGAATTTAACGATCCAGTACACCAATCAAAACGATTAACACTGTAAACACTCTTTGTCGCAATATTAGCAATTCGATTGAAGCATTTGGGTCAAAAGAATAAATTGCCTAGATATCCAAATTTGACATTGATTTTCAATAAATTTAAGATTTTCAAAAAATATACAAAATATATTTTAAACAGATTACAATTTATCTCGAATTCCAATATTTCATTCGCAAACAAATAATATCTCAAAAATGTTATAAAATTAGTGTTCCTGCTATAGATTTATAACTTTTACAATTAATACATTCCATTCACATTCACAAATTTTAGCGAACTAATATCAAATATAGATTGAAACAATAATTACTTCTTCATTTTTAGTTATTTAATTCAATTTGAAAAAAAAATCAGATAACTTAAAAAAAAAAAAGTTCCCTGTCATCAAAAAAACTAACTAAATACATAAATAAAAACATAATACATTCTTGCATATTAAGTCTTTTTTAATTCAATACAAAACGTATCCTAATAATGTATCCTGATTCCTAGATAAGTAACTATAACTGTATTTATGGGTTGAAAAAAACATAAAATGAGAAAAATTCTTTTGATAACAAACAACACAACAATCCTAATATGTAGCACATCAAAGTACACAATATACAGTTATAGTTAAAAGTATAGGTATATTAAAATTTACAAATGAAAAATTGTTAATTTTTTAAAAAAAATATTAACCTGAATATAGTAAAAATGAAACTTTAGTTAAGTTGGTAAAAGCAAAGAAAAAATTGCAATTCACGATGCTTCAGCTTGCCATATCGTTAGATTGCAGGTTTTATTGTATCTTCTTCTTCTTCTTATTGAGTGTTACAGACCTTGAAGGGCCTGACACGAAATTGTCCTCCACTGACTTCGGTCACGAGCGGACTCTCTCCAGTTGATGATTTGAAGCGTTTTTGTGCTTAAGCTTAAATCCATGAAAGATAAAATTTGTGTTTTCTACTAGACGATAGATGCTGCAAACGGATTTAAGTAGAATAGAACAGTAAAATAATTAGCTGCGTCACAAAAATTTAAAAATTCAAGAAAAGCCGACTGATGTTCGGATGAAAAAAAGGAATTATAAAAGTTATATGACGAAATTAAACCAATTCCAAATTACAAAACATTTAATGTAAATTAAATGTTGGTGAAAATCAATGAAAATCAAATTAAAATGAAAGTTGTAGAAAATTTTTTCTAATCTAAAAGAGAATTTTGTTTACTTTAATCAATTTTAATAAATAGACAACAATATTGTTTGTCTACCAAGTGGTACAGGGCCTAACTTTACTTTACTTATTTTTTACTTTATAACTACATACTTTAATTTTTTTTATTAATTTACATTTTACATTATCTCATTTAAGTTTTTCATAAATATTTTTAGCCAATTCAGGAACATCGATGTATTTTTGTCGTAACAATTAATACCATCCTGAGCAATTTATGACAATAACAAAGATAACTATAGTGACATTTTCGAAATTAACATCTACTTTCTATAAACATTATCCAATAAAATATCCAATCGAATAATTTAGATTTTGAAAAACCTTGCTCAACCATTACTTTTGTTATCTGTGGAACTGAAGCATTAAAATTAGAATCTTATGAAAAATTATCAATACAAAAAAAAAATTTTATTATTCGACATAGTAACTATGCTGTGCATGTAAATGACAGTATCAACCATGACAACAAATGTTGTTGCGATGCGCTAGATATAAAATTTGTATAATGCTGGATCCGTTGTAGATATTTTCACTTTGCTAATTTATCATCGTTATATTTAATCGGGTAAATTGAAAAAAGTACGGTTTAAATATCTGAACCATTCCACATGCGATTTCCATTATTATTCTTTCAAATGATCAATTCTTTAAAAGGAAACGTGGCGAAATGAAATATTTTTTCAAATGTTTTTTATTTTCAATTAGAAATTTCTATTTAAAATTTCACCCCATGTGTAAATCATTTTAGCATTCAAAAATTTTAATTTATCAAATTACCACAACAACACCCACGATTTAAATTTAATTTTTTTTTTTTTAAATAAATTATTACGTATTTTAGTTATTGTCTAAGATACACAAATAAAAATATATAGTGTCCACGACAAATTGAAGTGATGGATAATAATTGATAATGAAATATTTATAACGAATTTTTATCAAACTTCTTCGAATTTCGAGAAACGAGTGAATAATAGTAACTTCTTCAATTTATAACACTCAAGGAAAGTCTAATTAAGTGATTTCAAATCGAAGAACTTCCATATACTATTATATTATTCCATATTATTTTATACATTTACATTTAGCTATACGTTAATTTCCTAATCTCTGTATTGTGTTTTTAAATAGTATATTAAACAAATTTCAAGTTCGTTTTCAATTTACAAAAATTCAATGAACAGAAATTAGTTTTATATAAATTTGATATAAAATTTACCGAAACATATCTACTACATATTAGCAACAATAAAAATTATAGGGACGAAAAGTCCTATATATTAATTCAAATCATTTAATTAATTTTTTAGCATATCTATTAACTTTTAATTTACACTGTAAATTAATACTATAAATTAATACTTTTACTTTATCATTACTAAATTCAATTACATATTATATTATGGAGATGATAGTGGGGGTAAAAGTTAATAATATAACAATAACAACAACAACAACAAAAACTATCATGAATAGTAACAAAAGAATTTTCAATTTAATTCTATTCATCCTTTAATCATTACTACATTTGCTGATGATGCTTCTATTGCTGTTCCTACTGCTACTACTCCTGCTGCTTTTTCTGCTTATGATGTTATATGGAAAAACAACATTACCATCATTGGTTTTTTTTGTTGTCTTTATGTTTTCGTATTTTTTTTATAACTATATTTTTTTCGCATGCGAGAAGATTTATAATACATATTCATCTCGCATGTAACACAAAAAAAAATAAAAACAAAAAAAAAATACAAAAAATATATTACAGTTCATGCAAAAACTAATGACATACATAAATATGAATAAAAATTAGGATATAAATGTTTAACAGTAGAATGTCAATATATGCGTGATTGTGATGCAATCATCATCATCGCATTTCGTATTATACTAGCAATTTTCGAGTGTAACATTCACCGGTCCAGCTATACAAAAAATAATTGTTTTCCTCTTCATTTAAATATTTAGCTCAACACAAAGTTTTCAATTTAAGAATAACATTTTTGTCACATATGGTATTTTTTTTTTCTTTAATTTCCCGTGGAGTCACCGATATACAACGATCAATTCTGGTTAAAAATTCTGGTTTTTTTATTCATATAACGGAGACACCATGACAGGACCATGGACACGTCAATATGCTGTTTTACTAAATAAACATTCATTTGAAGTTAAATATGTGCTTGTATTGGTCAATTAGAAACATTTCGAGGTGACTAATTTAAAGACACAAATAATTTAAAATTTTTAATAGGTACTTTATTTTTTTGTGTAATTTTAATTGATAATAATTAAAAAATAAAGTTATTTCAATTAACAAAACTTCATATTTTATTGATTTTGTTATTCAGATGATATTATTTACTAATTGTATTATATATATAGTTTCTATATGGGTTTAGAACTTGGATATATTTGTCTGTAAATTATTTATTTGAAATAGTACTTTTTAATTTGTTTTACTGCTTAACCGGTAATTTTTTGCGTGAATCTTTTGAAAAAGCTTCACATTTAAATTGTTGGGTTCCTGTCACTGCTTTTTGCTTTAATTCACCAAGGTGGAAAATCTTACACACATTATTAGTGTATTAATATATTAAAAAATATTATCTTCTCATCTAATTCTCGAGCTAGCTCTATTTTTGTACACTTTGGTAAAAAAAAAAAAAACTGAGCTAATTTTTCTGTTCTCTGGTGTTTTTTTCACATGCTCTGCTTGCACATTTTAATTTTGGAATTTTAATAAACATAAATAAGTGTATATGTAATTGTTTATCGTAATGCTCTCATTATCATAGCTTGGCTAAACTGAATATTTACAAAACTATATAGCCCTAAACTAATTTAAATTCATATTTTAATTTCGCTCCATACTCTTCCGAATGCCGAATGTTCTAACGAGTATAATTTAATGTTCTGTTTAAAATTGTTTGTATTTGAAAAGTGGTGATTGTCTTATAGTAACAATTTGCCTTAGATATTTATTCATAAATATTTATGTATTGATCATACCTTTAAGCAATTCGTTCGACTGCCTTCCACTTTCCTTGTGAAATTTACATATGCTTGCTGTTTAGTTATTTTTTAAAATATTCGTTTTTTTTACACTTCGATATGAGATTTAAACTTTTTTTTTACAAGCTTACACTTTTGTGCTGTTATCCAATTTTTAATCTATTACAAATATAATTCGAAATTATCGGTTGTCAACGTTTTAAAAACTGACTAACTCATTTGGGTTAGTATACAATTTTGGTTTGTTATACTCTTTTCATTAGTGGTTGTTTTATGTTGAGAGCGAAAAAAGCTTCTGTACAGTTCAAATCCATATGTGATTCCGACATTATTAAGTTTTTTACAAACCGATAGTCTAGTCAATCAGTCTATTTTTGCTATTTGACCTGATGTCATACCTATATAGTTTATAATAAACAACAAATTTTATTACCGCAAGGGATTTACAGCGATCTATGGTTGTTGCATCGGTGAATTAATTTTTTTTTTTAATCGTTCCTATTGAACAACGTAGTTCTTGGACTAAAAAAGAAAAACTCATTCTAAATTAGTCAAAACTCTTTCTAAATAACTCATTCTTAAATTAATTTTTTAATTTTATGTACCTTTTGAACTTAATGTAAATAATTTTTTTTGGGGAAGGTAAAAGAATTTGAGTTATGAGGTTGTGAAATTTGTATAACATAACCTACATTTTCTGAATAACTCAATTATTTGAAATGATTTTCCGGATAAATATAATAAACTCGTATTTTCAAATTCTTCTTCATTGACCTTGGATTTTAACTATCCAGTGGGGTATAGAACAGAAACAAACTTTTTGTTGTCTTCTATCAGATTAATGTCTTGAATTATAGCTATAATAAATTATTACAGAATTATTAACAGAATATTTTCTGTATTAATCTAAGACTGTTGTCCACAAATTTTGTTTTGTTTTTCTGGTGCAGCGTTTACCCCAAGAATTCTATATTTAAAATTTTGTTTCGTCATGCTGTTTTGAAATTTCCTCAAAATATGTCCAATCCAGAACTATTTCGTTTCCAATATGATATTGAGTATTAAACACACTCAGTATGAGGTGATGCACTTTTTGTGAGTAAAATTTTGTTTTTAATTTAATTCGAATTATGATTATAGCTTCAATCTCTCTCATACTGTTTTTGTAAAATGAATGACTCTGTATAAACTTTGTTCAAACTTAAATTCTTAAAAGTTTTTAGCCATGATTCAGGCTGCAAAATTTACAAAATCCGTTGAAAACTAAATCAAAGAAATTGTACAATAAATAAAAGTTTAGAGTGTAATGTGATTGAATATCGTAATAACACCTTAAGCATGTAACATACATCACGTCATATTTTAACAAAAAGTTGATAAAAAAAATGTCTACGTATTTTACATTTTTATATATATAGGTACATATATTTATAGCTGTGTATATGCTTGTATTGATAGGTTTGTGAAAAAAATAATTATGTATAGGATTCTGAAATAGTAAAGAAATTCAAAACTGCTGGCAATGATCCAAGTAAATCGAAAAAAAAGAAAAGAAAAATTAAAGGATAGGAAAAAGAGAATATTAAAGAATGGTGCAAAAAAATTTCCTTTTCCATTTTTTTTTTTTTTGTTATTATTTTTCTTGTTATTATTATGATTTTTTTTTTAAAGGAATGAACTTGTTTTTGTTTTTTTGTTCGTTTTTTCTTTTTCTGATTCCAATTATTAAAACGACGAGATAACAATAAAAGTTCAGTGAATTAAATAGAATCCTATTATAGTTGCTTTTTTTCAACACATTCACTCTATAGAAGTTTCTATACATACATATACATATATATATACATATATTATTTATATTAAAAAGGATATCCTTATCCTTCACTGATGAAAGTCATAAATACAGAATATATAGACTCGTATGTGGGTACTTTAGGAAGCTTCATAACATCATACAAAACTAAGATGTAGCAACAAAAGAGGAGCAAAAACATAATAAAAGCAAAAAACTACGAAGGACTCAGAACAAGAGAAAGACAAATTATGAACAAGGAAAAAACCAAAAAAAAAAAAAAAAACAAGAAGGAAGCATTGATCTTTACTTTGAACTTTCTACTTTTTATTTTTGTGGGTTTCGTTTTTCTTTATATTTTTTTTTTATTTCATTGAGTAGAGGTCTTCATAATAAAATTATTGTAAAATTTTTTGAAATTCTGACAAAATTTAATTTTTTAATTTTTTTTTTAACTATTGTAAGTCAATATTTGAAGATAAAAAACTAATTAAAAAAAATAAATAATGGTGATAAAGTTAATTAAGTATAAAATTGAAGAATAAATAATTATTAAAAAAAACAAAAAACCCAAAAAAAGTTTTCAACAAGTTTTACTTTAAATTTTTAAAATAAATATCGATTTTTTTATTTGTTTTCCAAAAAAAAATTGAAAACTTTTACAATCATGAGTTAGCCATTAGTACACATTAAAGAATTTTTGTAAGGATATACAACATGATATAATAAATATTATTATATAGATACACAAAATATACTGTTCTATATTATTTGCATCTGCTCTATATGTTTTACTAAATATTAATAAATTTATAGATATAAAAATTAGAAATAAACTTATTTTTTAAAATACGAATGAAATTCGCTGAACGGACCAAACTATAGTCTAATCAAACGTGTCAATATCGAATCTTAATTGACAATCAAAACTTTGTTAACCGACTAAAATGAAAAAGACCATTTGAGTTAGGTCCAAACCTTTTGTCAATCAAAGACTTATTGGATTGGATTGATAGATCAAAGGATTAGTTTTAATGTTATAATTATGACAGGAGTTCTAGGCAGCATATACCATTGCTGGTCGATAATATGTGAAAATGATTAATGTGGAAAGACCGGTTACTTACATTTATGTATATGCATATGTACACTCTTGCCATAGTACAGTTACACATTAGATTTAAGTTAACATATTGTTGTAGCAAAATTAATTTCTTATATAAATAAAGCAGTTCATAAAACTATTTCAAGCTAGTTGGTAATATAATTATTATATACATATATACAACACAATATAATATGTGTGATATACATATATAATATATATATCGCTTGTTTAAAACAACAACGGCATAACTCAAAAAACATAGTTTTTTGATAGACGCATTTTAAGGTTTTAAACTATTATATCCTGACTAATACATAATATTTCTCCTTTAAATTAAAGCTTTGTATTCTAACAACATTAAACTAGAAAGTAAAGGTGCAACGAACTCGATAGGAAGCTATTTAAAATACTTAGAGTCTTTAAAAGGACCTGGGTTCCAATATATATCATTGTTGCAGCAGAATCTGTTTTCTACGACGACTTAAATAGAATTGTGACGTTACAACACCTAACAAAAAAAAATAACGATTTATTTTTACTTATGTCAGTCTTGTATTAAAAATTTAATGATTTATGTTTCTTAATTTGGTTTATTACTTACATTTTTTTAACATTTAGAATATTTAGATAGTCAAAGAGGTATAAAAAAATATGCTATTTACATTTTAATTTGATTTTAGATAATAAAAATCATTAAAAAAAAATTCTAACGAAAAATCATAAAAATATTTTTAGTTTTAAATTAAAATAAGTAACATAATTTTAACATAAAATAAAATACTCTTCTTGAGCAAAACAAAAATTAATTTTGGTCTTAAAGCTAGCCATAAATGGCAAAAACTTAATTAAAATAAATTTGAAAAAAAAAATCAGGTTATCTATAAATTTTTAAAGAATTCCAAAGGTTCCGGAATATAGTTTTTTTCAAGCAGTTCGAGAAGAATTTCTTCCGGAATATAATGATATAATTCCGGTATATTAAACCGGAATTTTTTCTATAAAATTTTAAGCTTCTTCTTTGAAAATTGGATCTAATTTTATATGTTTGGTATGCTTGCCTCGGCAATCCATTTCAAGTAAAGCATCTGCAACTTTTTTTTTTTTTTGGAGAACAGTTCGGATTGAACCATCGCTGGTTCAATTGTATTTTAGTTTACATCCTCGAATTGTCTAACCGTTTAAATGCAAAAAGAATGCATTATTTAAATTTCTTTCTGGCTGTTTTCGTTCAAAAAGAATATAACGATATTTTGGCTTAATGGGATTAATACAATTGTTTATAAATTGTCGCTGTTGTTCAACATTTCCTAATTCCCAAATTTTTTTTTAAAAATTTCATATATTCAAATTCTGTATTTCAAGATATTTAAATTCTGTATTGAAAAATGTACTTTACTTGTATTATTTGTTTGGAATATGCTTATTTTTTTTTAAATAAATGCATTAATCTAAAAATAGTGATAAATTTTATCATAAAATTGAAAGTAATATTGGCACCAGCCAAAAAAAATCATAACTAAATTCTAATTTTTACTACAATATCGTCACATTAAGAAATATGCCAACTCTCAATATTAAAATTTAACAAACTGTTAATTGCAATAAGGCACTATCCCAAATAATACCCAAATAAATAATATTTTTTATAGCAACAACAGCATAACTCAGAAAAAGACTTTTGTGATCAGTAAAGTTTTGAAATGAACAGTGTCATAACTCAAAAAAGTACTTTATACGTATAATAAAATTATAATAAAAGCAAAACTTACGTTGACTGCAATGAAGAACTAACCTGAAATGTATCACTTTTTATTTAAATAGTTCACATTTTCACTATAAAATCATTGGCACAACTAAAAATCAATGTTGAACTAAAATTTTCGAGAGATTCAAGTTATGCCAAAACGGTAATTTTTCTCTCACGGTTTCAATTTGAAAGCTACAAACTTGTTCCTTTGCTATATAGTAGAGAATAAAATAACAATTTTTTTTACATTAATAACTCAAAACTCCAATTTTTCGAGTTATCCCGTCGTTGTTTTAAACAAGCGATATATAGTAGATAGGAGTTAGGAGTTTCTAATAATGAAATTGCAATCACTAATATTCTATAGTAAAAATAAAAACTATTCATAATATTTTTTTTTTTATAATAATCAACCAAAATTTGAAATAAGAAAAACATAAATAACTAAAATATACCTACGGAAAATTAAAAATAAAAAGATCAACTTCTTCTTTTTCCTCTTGTGTTAATTTTCAAACTGTATTACACGTCCTCAACTATAGAGCTCCAGCTTTCACTGCAACGTGCCGCTAATGGTGTGCCTGCTTAATTGGTATTTACCCATCAATCAAACAATCTCATTCCTTATTAATGGAAGAGTAAGTTGATGAAAAATTGATGTGTTGTAAATGGTGATTGACAATTCAATCTGTTTGATAATAATGTAATTGACGATAAACTTATTTCTTCATTATGTCTATAGGCCGGGTAATGTTTTGTTTGTATCTATAACTATTATTATAGTTATTTTATAAATTTGCAATGCAAGCAGCAACAATAATTATTAATATTTTTGGAAAATAAAAAATTGGCTTGTTATCGATGATTCCATCAAAGCGTAGCACAATTAATACTATTTTTTAGGGATAAAACAATAATTTTTTTATGAATTTTTATTACGAACTGATGCATATTAGAAAATTGATTTTTTTTTTTAATTGGCTTTGAATAAGTATGTGATAGAAATATTCAATCAACCATCATCATCATCATCATCATCAATGTCTTGTAACTCCATCCGTTCAATCAATAACAATCATAATTTCAATTGATTTAAAGTCATGCTCGAAATTCATCTTAAAAAAAAGAATTCAATTGGGTCATTCTCATTCCCCTAATAAATATTTATTAAATTACTAAATATTTTCTGTATTCAAAATTTTTTCTTATTCCAACTAAAATAAAGGCTAATTAAATATACTTTCTTTGTCCTAAAGAAATGCTTAAAAATTGAATATAATAAAATTACTAATTTATGACCCACTCATGTAATACTTGGGTTAGTAACCTTTCAAGCCACTTGAGATTAGTATTTAATTTTATGTATAGTAAGAATTCTAAAAAATAAAACAAAGAATTTAGTAAATTAGGATTTTATAAAATTAAGAACAATAAAAATAAGGAGATTAAAGTGTAGTGAAAGACACAAGTTGTGTTTTATTTTGATAATGTAAATATAATTATATAAATTATATAATATTATAAGTACATCTACAGCTAATGCAGTCGATAGAAAATTTTCAATTTTTCATTTTTAAATTATTTATTTACAAATAAATTAAAATTATTCTAAACTTAAAACAACAAAAGTTGTATTATTTTTATTTCTATATAAAAAAATAAATACTGATTTCTCAATTTTATGTTTACATTTTAGCTATAAAATTATAAATTGATGAAAGAATAATAATAAAATTTTTCATGTACAGCATAATTTATAGTGTATAAACAGTTAAAAATTGTAAAAGAAAAAAATTGATTTGAATATATGATTTACTCTCTTGATTGATTGTATCAATTTCCGCACCCTTAAAGAAAAATTAGTTTAAGTTAACAAAATAAGCAAAATATAAGTGTTTTTTAATTTTTTTTTTTTTTCAATTACAAATTAGTATTTTTTAATTAAAAAAAAAAATATTTTCATCTAATTATAATTTAATTTCTTCTAAATAAATAATAAAATATTATAACTGCCAAAAAAAGTTTGATTGTACGTATTTCCGCTCGACAATTTCAATCTGAACTAATTCAGCCCTTATATGAACCCAATTCTGCTTTTTGAACCTATTTGCGATTCACAGTACCTATTTACGATTTTATTTAAAAAATCTATTTAAAATAATTATTAAGATTAAAATTAATAATTAACTTAGTTAAATTATAAAAAATATTTATTATAATAAAAAATCAATATTACTATAAGTAATTTGAAAAATAAATAGTTATAATGTAAGTAAAATTATTTGTTACACATAATCAATATGAAAATTAAAAAAAATTAAACAATGCAACGATTCGGTATTTCAAACAAAAAAAAATAATTCAATACATATGTATAACATAATTAACTTAAATATTATAACAATGCACATTTAAAATAAATAAATAAAAATACAAAGTATTTCATATACATACAAAGTAAAAATCACATTTACTAATTCTTAGTTTTGGCATTTTTTATTTGTATGATTTCGAGTACATTATATTGTCTTCTGCTGTTCATTACAACTGGAAGCTCAATTTTGCAGACTATGTCACTCTATGAATATATTAGAATATCTAACAGGCCATCTCCAAAGTGTACCAGACATGGTCATGGTTTTCACTCCTCTATTTAACTTATTGTGAAATGTTGACAAAGGATTAAATTTTGGTAATTTATAATGGATGCCTTAATAAAATTTTGATGGCTAGGCAAGATAATTCCACAGATTTTTTAAATTATACAAAATATAATATAAGTAAAATATAGTTTTGGAAGAACTTATTCTTTAGGATTGGCGTTAGAGTAAAATTTATCTAACTATTAAAAATAGTCGAATATTTTCCTTTTAATTTTACTAAATATGCTTATCATACAGATACGCGTATTTCATTTACTAATATTCGCCTATTTTCAACAATTAAAATATACTTTTTTCTTTAATATAAGATTGGGTATGAAGTTAGTGAAAATAGCTTACACCTGCAAATTTAGTTCTGAATTAGGACATTGTATTCCATATAAATTTTTATAAAAACATAAAATTTAGTTGTAACAAAAAACACAAATGCGAAATTAAATTTATAGGTCGTAATTAGGTCCAGCTTAGTTTGTTCAATTTCAATTTAAAATTGTCCAGTTACATCCTTATATAATCAAAAATATAGTTGAATAACTTAATTAATTATTTCAATATATCATTTTCCTAATTCCGCCCGGCCGATCATAAATACGTACAACACAAATTTACGTGTACCTAATTCGCGCTCAAAACTAATTATCAATTTTAAATATTTTTTATTTAAAAATTGAAGAAAGAATGTATATTATAATATATTTAATAATATATATTTTACAATTATTTGAATAAAATAAATAAGTGAACATGATAGTTTAATTATTATGGTCTTAACAAAATAAAAAAATGTTTAAACGTTTGAACTAATATTTTCACTAAAATGTCTACCTAGTTTAGTTTTCTATCAATAACTTATTTATTAATATGAATACAAATGTGCATTATTTTGCATTACAACGAGGAAATAATATTATTTTTTTATTTCAAAAATAAATTTGAAATATAAATCGTGGAAGTATTGTATTTACAAAAACAGGGTTTGGGCGGCATAATGTACTAGGGCGGTGATAGGTACATTTACATCATCATCATTGTCCTGCAACCCCATCCGTGGGGCATAGGGCGGAAGTAAATTCTTTCCAACGGCTCCTATCTGCGGCTAACCTCTTCAATTGTGGCCACGTTCTTTGCTGGGTACTTGCTTCGGCTAAGACAGTTGTTCTCCACGTTTTTCTCGGCCTTCCGACGCGACGTGTACCCTGAGGATTCCATTCGAAACATTGTTTCGCGATGTTGTTGTCAGGTTTCCTCAAAGTATGCCCGATCCAACGCCATTTCCTCTGTCGGATTTCCACGTCTATTTGTGTTTGTTTCGTTTTTTGCCACAGCGTTCTGTTGGAAATGGTTTGTGGCCAACGAATGTTTAGGATGCGCCGGAGACATCTGTTGATGTACGCTTGGAGTTTCCTGGGGATGTTTACAGAAACTTTCCATGTTTCGCAAGCGTACAGGAGAACAGATTTTACACTGGCGTTGAAAATTCTTATTTTTGTGCGCAGAGATAGGTTGCTTGCCTGCCATATTTTTGAAAGCATCCCGAAAGCAGTACGGGCTTTACTGATGCGGGCTTCAATATCCAAATCGGCGCCTCCATCTGATGACACGATGCTGCCCAAGTAATTGAACGTAGTCACCTCTTCGATTCGAATTTCTTGATGGAGGATCGGATGTTGTGATGTGTGAGTTGTGCGCATGATTTTAGTTTTAGCTGAATTGACTTTTAGGCTCGCACTTTTTCCAGTGTCATACAGCTTTTGGCACATATCGTTCAAACCTCCATTCGTATGTGACAATAAACACACATCGTCGGCGTAATCTAAGTGGCTGATACGTTCGAAAGGACGCCACTGGATACCGTTGCTCTCGTTTACACCCACAGTAGTAGTCATTATGTCATCCATTACTACTAAAAACAATATGGGTGATAAAATACAGCCCTGCCTTACTCCCTGACACACCTCAAAGCAATTTGTAAGCTGTCCTCGATGTAAAACGCGACATCTTGCATCTTTGTAGGATTCCTTAACTATAGCTATAATTTTTTCTGGAATGCCTCTCCTACTAAGCGATTCCCAAATATACTCTCGGTTTACTCTATCAAAGGCTTTCTCAAAGTCTACAAACATGAGATTCAGCGGTGCTTTAAATTCAGTGGATTGTTCAAGAATTATTCGTAATGTGTTGATTTGATCCACACACGAATGGCCACTGCGAAAACCTGCTTGGTGTCTTTTGAGTGTAGCTTCTATTCTGCCTTTAATTCTTTCGAGTATTATTCTAGCCATTAATTTCGAGAAAACTGAGAGTAGAGTGATACCTCGCCAGTTATTGCAATGATTTAGGTTATCTTTCTTTGGTATTTTGACAATAACTCCTTCCTTCCATTCACTTGGATATTTTTCTTGTTCCCATATAGCCTGGAACAAAGATAACAAAATATCGGCTGATACATCTGGATCACCTTTTAGGAATTCGGCGGGTATCTCATCTACTCCTGCTGCTTTATTATTTTTTAAAAGGAGAATTGCTGATTTTATCTCGCTTTTACTTGGGGCTCCCACATCGATACCCCTAAATGATCTGCGCATGGTTGGCATAGGAGAGCTTGTGGATACATTTTGTTCTACGAATTGCTCGTTTAACAATCTGCAGAAATGCTCCTGCCATCTTTGCAGTTGATCATCCATAGATACCAAGAGCCTTCCACTCTCGTCCAAGATTGTTTGATGCTCTTTACTGTTACGTTTGGCAATTTGGTTCGTAATCTTGTAAAGAGTTTTGACATCTCCTCTGTTAGCAGCACTCTCAGCTTCCTTTGCAAGATCTTCTATATTTTTCCGTTTGTCACGTCTTACACTCCTCTGTGCAGCCTTATGTGCTAATCTATACTGCAAACGTAGTTCTTCTTTTTTTTGCTGATTGGATTCGGCATTGATTTTCCTCTTTAAGGAACTACGTTCGGCAATTTTATCCCATGAGGTTTGTGATATCCATGGATCTCTTTGGGTAGATAGCGAAGGTACTGTTTCGGAACCGGATTCTATAAATGCTTTTTTCGTATTTTCCCACATAACATCTATAGATGCATCTTGCTCATTTTCAACCATCCATGTTGTTACTTTGTCGTTGATGCTGGCTACCAGATTACGACATATGGTGAGGTTTTTTAATGCTTCTACATTGAAATGAGCTTTCCTTTCCGGTTCGATTCTACGTCGATTGACGGCTGACGTCCTCAACTGCATACACGCGAAGACCAAATGGTGGTCACTACCGACATCCGCGCTTCTTTTGTTTCTTACGTCGCAGAGCGATTTCCTCCATTTCTGTTGTACGATTATATGGTCAATCTGGTTTTCTGTACGACCATCCGGGGATATCCATGTTTTCTTGTGGCAAGTTTTGTGGGGGAATAGGGTTCCACCAATAGTAAGTTGTCGTGAGTTACAAAAATCTACGAGCAGCTCTCCATTGCCATTTCTTACACCTATTCCGTGTTTCCCCATGACTCTCTCTAGACCTGAATTTTCACATCCAACTTTGGCGTTAAGATCGCCCAGAATGATCTTAATGTCAGCCTTTGGAGCATTGTCATAAATCGTACTTAGCTGTGTGTAGAAAATGGATTTTTCTTCCTCATCTGCGTCTTCAGTTGGAGCATAACACTGGATGATGGTAATATTTCGTACTCTAGATTTCAATCTGGCAGTGATAAGTCTTCTGGATACTGGGGCCCAGGAGATCAAACTACGTCTAGCATTGCGACTTAACATAATGCCGACACCTCCTCTCCTTATGCCACCAACTGCTTCATCATCTCCAGAGTACAGCATAGTTGTTAAATTGCTGGGAGATATATAATCTCCTTGCCCTCTCCATTTGGTTTCGCTTATACATAATATTTCCAGCTTGAGTCGAATCATTTCGCGTTCAACTTGCTCGTATCGACCTGCATCGTACAGGGATCTAACGTTCTAAGCTCCGAAAATTGTTCGTGTCCTATAACCGAAGGTATTTTCCGCGCGTACGAGACGATTTCGATAATTTACTTCCGATTCAGTTATCTCGGTGTTCCGCTCGACACCACCACATGAAATATGCCGCACCCCCAAATCCGATGTGCGGTTTACTACAACCGAGGCTGTAGGAGGATTCACCGTGATTTCATCGCGATTACCTCTTGGGGACCTACCATTCGTTGTCATGTTTCATGAAATGTTATCAGTTGGTTGACCCTTTGGCATTTTCTGAGATATGGGTGATAAAACCATAAGCTCAAATCTGACAGGCACGCCCGCCCGTTGGATGGTCAGATACATCTTCTTATAGGCCGCTCATTATGAGTACAGACGCCTTTTGCAGCCGCTCCAACTAGGAGATGCAGACGCTGCATACATGGTTACGGAAAAGACCCTTAAATTCAAAATGTGAAAGGGGCTCAATTCCGAGCATGAATCTTCCGCCTTTGGTTGTTACCTCCGCCGTTGTCCGATGCACGCCATGCTTCCCCTCTCTTCTGTCCCCTATCCATTCTACTACACCGGGGTTAGAACCCGATCGTTCATATGGGTTGCTAGGGTTAACAGGGGCCACCACGTGAAGGTGAGAGTAGGAAAATAAGGTGGGAGAGGCTAAGTGGCGTAAGCTGGATACAACGACCATAAAACGCATCACCACCCCATTAGACCCTCAAAGATAGGTACATTTACGTTAGTTATTAAAAAATGTATAAGTTAAAATGTAAAATTAAGGAAAATTATTGGAATAATAGTATTGCAGAAAATCTTTTGATATCTTCTTCATCGTTCGGTAGTAGTTCTTCTTCGCTCAAAAGTCAATAGAAAGTGAGCTTGAAACAATTTAACACAAAACATTTAATAATTCTTTAAAGATTGTAAAAGAATATTCTAAAAATGAGTTTAAGCTTCATTTACGTTTAAGGCGTAGCACAGAAGACAAAATCTGGAACATAAGATGATATGATTTAAAATAAAAAAGTAACTTAATTTTATTAAATTTTATTTAATTTTTCAGTTGATATTTCTTTTCAAATTCATTTATCAGAGGCACTTAAATAACAATAAAACAAAAATAATTCACACTTATATCAAGAACAAATGTATGTAGCATATATAGATATATAAAATATAATAATACTTAAAATAGAATTCAGATTTGAATAACAATAAAAATAAAAATAATTAAAATAATAATTACTTACTTTTACTTACTGTTGGGCGATACAGATCTTGAAGATCTTGATGACGCAAAATCAATATATTTTAATATTTAACACACAAAATAAATGTAAGCAATAAATAATTTACATTGACGTTTTATTTTGTCAAATACTATTGTCAAAAAAAGGGAAATTTATATATTTCCTATAATCTGTATAGAAATCCCGATAAAAACTTAGATTAACTATTTGTAAGAAATTAAAAGAAGCTCTGTGATTTATATAGATCCAGATCATTAAAAAAACACAGATATAATATTCGTTTTACTGTTATGATATTTTGACATTTCTGATTGCTTTTTCTAACTCATAGTGGCTGATTGATTGACAAAAAATTTACTATTATTCAATTAGAAATTTTTTATTTAGTTTCTATCAAACTGTATTGCAATTAAAATAAATTTTATTAAATTATTTAGTTAATTTTTTCATTTAGTTATGAAAATTATACTATCTCCTGATCTCTTTAAAATATACATTGACGATTTTTTGCGGCTTAATCTCAATGGCTCTGCTTCGCTTTTTGCAGATGATGCAGTCATAAAGTACTCTTTAAGCAGTGAATGTGATTTAAAGATTGCGATGTTAGAAGACCTGGTATTAATTGAACACTTTCTTTCTAAAAATTAAGACTACTATTAAACATCAAAAAAACAAAAATCCTGTTAATTGAAAATAAACTATTTTCTGATTCAACATTTCTACACAACAACTCGCGTATTGATGTAGTGAAAAGTCATAATTATCTAGGTCTCGTAGTAGATTCCAAAATTAAATGGGGAGATCATATTGATCTTGTCTGCAAAAAAGTTCTCCTTATGTTTTTATTCTACGCAGACTAAAAAAATTTCTCGGACTAAAAAAATACGTAAGCGGGAATTGTATATTCTGGGCTTTAAAATTATAAATAATCAAATTAAGCATTATTTCATTTTGCAAAGATATGTAGATGTTCATAATTATAACACCCGAAACAAATGAAATTTTTATCTATCCGGTGTTCAAAACAAACCGACAAAAGACAAACTGTCTCTACAATTTTTTTAAAAAATTTTAATGATCTGCCGTAATATTAAGTCAATTGATAATTTTTGTCAATACAAAAAAAAATCGTCGAACTTCTTAATGTTTAAATGTGCAATTTTTAAATATATTTGAATTAATGTAAATTTGTAATGAATTTCTAACTGATTGTATTTATTTTATATTAAAAGAAAAAAAAACTATTGTCAAACAATAGAATTTTTATATTATTAATAAATTATAACACCAGACAGTTTCGGCTACGGTCATAAAACTCTTATGTACAATGTGTGTAAAAATTACAACTTTAAAATTGTTATTCAATTTATTTATTATAGTGAATTAATTTGTAACTATTTTTGAATTAATAAAATTGTAGGTGAACCCAGATAAATAAAGAAAAAAAAAAAAGAAAAAAAATTTTGTGTCAAATGATTTTTTTTTTTTTTTTTAATAAATCTGGCAATACTAAATGTAATTATACGAACAAAGAGAATAATTTTTTAAAAGTTTGAATTTAATAGTACAGATTACAGAATGTTCCCTGCCCCCAAGGTTGTTTTTAGTTGTAGTAGAGCCTCTTCGAACAAGAATTGTGTAGTATAAAAATTCTTTAATTAACCGAACCTTTAAACATTCATGGAACACCCTGCCATCTCATGTGATAGAACAACTTAAAAGTTTTCAGGAAACGAATAAATAAATTGTTTTATTCCTTTATACAGATTCTATTTTTTTTCTTTATAAGCATTATAAACAATTTTACTTTTTTACAGTCTGCTAAATGGTGAATTCAGTTAGGGTGCGAATTCAGTTAGGGTGCTTATCCCATTATTTTAGCCTCAAATAAAAAAAACATTACGCACATACTATCCATTTTATCAGTAGCTACAGTAGCTTCGATCCATATTAGCAGTAGCTACAGTAGCTATATATATATATATACGATACATATTATCATTTTTTTCAACAACATCTCATTAACATTTAAGAGAGCAAGAAAGTGTCTTCGAATAAAAGAAAAAAAGTTTTAAATATTTTTTCTAATACAACGAATGAAATTAGATAATAGACTCCACATTTTATATTACTATGACTAATTAAGTACAAATCTATAATTTTTGGTATTAAGTAAATCTCTGCTACAAATTAAAAAAAAAAAAAATTTTTCTTCAAATAATAGAAATATAGTTTTTTATTTTTTTTTTTCATTTCAGAATAATTTTTATCAAAGGAAAAAATGAAAAATCACTTAACAACATTAAAACCAGATAAATGCAGAAATTTTTAAAATAAATAATAAATAATTGTAAATTAATAAAATAAATTTAAAAAAATTTTGAAACAAGGATAATTAAATGAGAAAATTCAATAAATGTATCCTATATTCGAATCAAGTACAAGAACCATACATCCGCAGTAATTAAACCAAATGTACTCCAACATAATATTTAATGTAATTCAAGAAAATATCAGCAACAACAACAACTACTACAACATTTCGAACAACATAAAAATCATCGATCATTTGAAAATATTAAGAATAAAAAAGAAAAAAAGATGTTTAAATTTATATCAATACTTCCCAATACATAAATTTTAAATTTTATATAATTTAGGATATTTTTAATATATTTATATATATAATATATATAATATAATATCCTTTTTATTCAATTCATATAAAAAAAAAAAAAAAACATTCACATTCTTATCTATTAGTACTGCAAAAGGCTATTATAAAAAATAAAAAGAAAATCAAAACGAAATCCATACCTACTTTAATCCTCAGGTAAGTTTTAAATGAATGCCACAGACAATGAAAAACAAAATTATAAATTTTTGTAATTTATTAGTAAATTTTATCCTTAAAGTAATTTATATTTTCCTCTAAGCTATCCCTTTTAAACTTTTGTACTTAAAGAAAATATCCTTCTATATATATTGTTATAAAAAAAAAAAAAGCAGAAAAAATAATATCAAAGTAAATATAATGGATTTATTTTTACGTTTTTAATATCTATAAGATATAAGATAGAATATAGGAAACAAATTTAAAATTTAATTAGTGTTGCCGTTGAAATTTTGAAATAAAAATTATTAAAACTTATATAAAAAAAATGTGGTGTTGTTGGTTGCATTTTCAATATGGAAGTGTATTCTTTTTTTATTCTTTGGCCTAACATTTTCCTGTCAAAAATGGGGATTTTTAATTCTTAATCAACATAACAGTATATTCTTCTTTCTTCCAATTTAAGTTATATTATTTCCGATATTTCTTTTTCGTGTTAACATTGTGATCGTTTTTTTGTCTTTTGATTTCCAAATAATCTTATTATTGTTTTACGATATAATCATTATTCCGTCTTATAGTCTGATCGCATCAGATATAATCAAAGATTATACCTGTTGAGTTGGCTTTCTTAATTAAGCTGCTGTTGTAGCTCTGGATATATCTAAGGCTTTTGATCGAGTCTGACACTCTGCTGTTATAGCAAAGTGCGATGCTGTAGGCCAATCTTTTCTAAATGGATTGAAAGCTTTATTTTAAATCGATCTATCATAGTTTCAGTTGACGGTACTTTTTCCGACCAACTTCAAATGAATGCTGGTGTTCCACAAGGCTCCGTCCTTTCACCCACCTTATTTCTCATTTTCATTAATGACCTTCTCAAATTAACTTTCAATCCAATCCATAGTTTTGCATCATATGATTAGTAGCATCATATGATTTTCTTAAAACAACTACATAATGCTACAGCTTCAGCAGTCAACTCCAAAAAAACAATGATGACTGGTGTACTGAATCACGACCTAGCCAAAATTGTTGACTGGGATAGAGCAAAAAGAGACGAGTTTAACATTTCAAAAACTCAAAGCTGTCTTGTTAGTAACAAGTTAACAGCATTCGAACCGATTCGCCGGTTTCAAAATGAAATTAATCAGCGACTCAAAGACTTGAACATTCTCGGGATGCGAGTGAATCAAAATATGCACTGGAATGAGCATATTTTCGATATTGCGAAAAGCGCCGCCAAATGTTTGGGCTTTTTCGCTGCAAAAGCTTATTTTTCATCTCGAGACCGCTTAAAAATCTATAAAGCATATATACGACCCAAGCTGGAGTATGACTCACATGGGCAGGTGCACCAAAAACTGCTTTAAATTTTTTGGACAAAGTTCATTTGCGCCATTTGTCTTATATATGATATAAATGTGACCTCTTCTCTTATACCACTTGATCATTGTCGTATTTTTGGAGCACTTTCTCTATTTTATAGATATCTACTTGGTGTTGGCACTTGTTCTGAGGAATTAAAGTCACTTCTTCCTTCTCTCAAGCAATTCCGTCGCATAACACGGTCGCATCAACGGTGCGCAAGTACTCAAAGGTTCACAACCTAAGCTTTGGCTATAATATAAAAAAAAAAGAATGTATAAAACTATATCTATTGTAGAGTATAGCTTCGTCTTCATAATAGCATAGTTTCATTTTATTTTTAGTGATAGCCAAAACTCTCAACTAATTTTTATCATTTATTTTATCCCAATGAGAAAGGATAAACTGAACCAAGTTGAAAAATCAATAACCCATTTTTGTTGCCTTCGTCCGAAATCTGGGATCTATCGGTTGAAAGGTAAGCCACCCAATTTTTTCTTCATATCACACAGTTCACTTTTAAGTTTTTTTCGATTTTCTCATCGTGGCATCACATGAATTAGAATTGATCTGTTCATTTCCAAAGTTAATATATTATGTTAATGTTTTAATATTGTTTTGATATTAAATTAGTTTGATAAATGGATAGGTCACTATTCAACTATTCCAGTTATTTATGGAAAATTAAATTAGCACTAGGTTGGGGTTTTTTGATGTCCGAATCGAATCTGATGTACTATACTCCGATTGTAGTAATATTTGCATTGGCAGGGTTTTTGATTTTTTCTGACCATATTATTTTTTTAATTGGGTTTAAAATAATGAGATAAGCACCATAACTGGCTTTCGAATTTAAGCCATTTAAAAGATGAAAAAGAAGGACAGTAAAGAAATAAACAAAATGATAAGATGAAGATAAAATAAAAATAATAGAATAGAATAGAACAAAATATAATAGAAAAGATAGTACACATACAATTTACAAATCCCAATTTAAGATGTTTATTAACCCGTCTTTTGAAAACTTCTAAATTATATGTTTTTGGGAACACATAAGATGGTATGGTGTACTATACGTCATCATGAGTCTTATGTACTGTAATATGAGTGTCAACAGCAAAACTAGAATTTATAAATCTGTCATGACACTCAAATTGTTTATCAGTTTTAATCATCAAATTGAAAGTCCCAAGAATCACTCCGTTGTCCTCTAACAGAGGTGAGATCACGCAAATATTTCAAAATTTAATTTTTCATAAAGATTCCATTCAAGTTGTGTAATAAGTATACTATTATAATGTCATTTAATTTTCTCAATCCATGTTCAATCTACTCATTATCGAATGACCACCATCTTGTCCATTGAAAAACGTTTTGTTTGGAATAAGTTAGTTGAATTTCTTAAACAAAAATTTTCTTCAAGTACAATATTTGCATTACAATTTTTATCATTTTTTTTTAAACTTCATCAAGGATCATTGGTACAAGTATCCTAAAGTTTATCTAGCCAACTAGTAATTTCTTCAAATTTTATTTATTTGAAATCAATAAAGTTGATATTTTTTTTTTGTTCTAGAACCTAGATAATAAAAAGGTTCATTGTTATTGTCTATCTTACTTCTTCATCTTTTTATCTCTTTCTAAAAAAATATTTTTTTTACTACTATATAGGTACTTAGTCTTATTCGAAGCAGATGACGATAAAAGAAAACTTGTTCATAAAAATTTTCAGATTTAAAATATATATATATATATATCAGGATATTAAGTTGTCAATTTTTATTTGTTTTTGCAAAACTCTGTTAAAGAGTGCATTAATGTTAAAGTAGAATGAATAAATAGACTTCTTATAAATACATATGTACGTACATACTATATACAAGGATTAAAACAAATACATAAAGTAAATTATTTGGAACTCATGAAATGTAGTGAAAAATTAATTTGAGAATTTGTTGAAAAATATTTTTTTAAAATAACTTTCCTGTAATTTATTATATTCAGTCATAAATAATGTCCTTTTTTTTGCATGATTTTTAACGATGGTTTAAAAACTTTCGATCAATGAAATTTCAATATTAAAAATATAAAAAAAATATATTAGGAAATTGCATAACAGGAAATCCTTGAAACTATTATGCTGATTCTAGATAAACGAATAAAGAAATTTAATTCGTAAACTTTAGCGAAGGTCGAAAGAACTTCAGGAAATATAAAATTTTCTATTTCAAGTTCTACATACATTTTTTGTTTAATTTTTCTCAGATTATTCAATCTGGTATAGTTTTGCAGAACAACCAATCCAAAACAAAGTTTTTAGATTTTGTTTAGTCAGCTTGATTATAGTATTAGGTTGGTATATTGAGGGGACAATTTTGTGATTATTATATATATATATTCAACGAGAGAACAAAGGTTGAAGAAAAGAATTCAATATTCATTGAAAACATTAATTTCTTGCTTATTTAGTTATTCACTACCAAAGATCACTTCATCATTGTACTGTAACCTCATCCGTAGGGCAGAAAAAAAAACTTTTCATCGTATCCTATCTGCGGCTAATCTCTTCAATTGTGCTGATATTCTTTATTGGTTTCTGATATTCTATATTGATGTTAGATTTGCCATTTTCTATGTCGGATTTCCACAATTATTTGCGTTTGATTCTTTTTTGACACAGCGTTCTGTTGGAAATGGTTTGTGTCCAACGAATGTTTAGGGACACAGAGTTTCTTGGTCATGTTAATTGAAACTTTCTATGTTTCACAGACGTACAAGAGAACAGATCTTACACATGCATTGAAAATCCTTATTTGGATCGCAGAGTGCGCAGAGATATGTTGCTTGTCCCGAAAACAGTACGAACTTTGCTGATGCGGATTTCAATATCCAAATTGCTTCTTCATCTGATGACGATACGATGCTGCTCAGGTAATTGAAGGTATTCACCTCTTCGATTCGCTTTTCTTAATGGAATACAGATCATATATATAGGTTCTTAAACCTGATTTATTAACTTTTTTTCTTGTTACAAACATCGGACGGCTTCTCTCAAATTTAGAGATCTGAAATTGTTTTTGAGTCAACCGATATTAGTTTTTACTATACCATTTATGATTTTCTACGGTCAAATTGCTTTTTTCGCTTAACGTGTCCAATAAAAGTAAGTATAGCCTTTATTTTGGGATTAATGTACGCCAATATATAGCTCATACAGCTCAATATTAAATATTTTTCTCGCAGATGCCATTGTCGTTTTTATGACCAAACATTCAACTAAATGTTTTTTTTCGTTTTTGACGATAAGGACCTCTATGTATATGCAACTTTTTCAAATCTATTGTACTTCCACGTTTGATTGTATAAAATAGCAGGTATATAGGTCATTGGCGAATCCGCAAATAGGCTATGTTTAATTCTATGACTTATGACATCACATTCAAATGTATTGGGATAGGATAATTTATTTTCTTTTAATCTGCATCTGTCTGTGTTGGATTTGGCATTATTGAACAGATAGTTTTTTTAAAGTACATACAGTGTTCTGTGATGAACCATGTTAGTGTTCTATTCTCTCTGATCATCTGATTTAATTAGTTAGTATTAAATTTAAAAAAAATGCTTTAAATTTCAATAATCCTTGGTAATTATCCCATATATTTATATAAATAAAATATATTACTCTTAAGCATATCAATCTTCGTACACATCCCTTCTGAATTATGGAGAAAATTTTGTAACTCTAAAAATGTTGTATATATTTGATGTTTCGAGATAGGAATTTTGAACTGAGATTTTGACAAATCAAAAGAGTAAAGATTTGCAAGGATTATTTTTTTCTCGACATCCAAAAAGCTAAAGCAAACTTCTGGGCTAGAACCTCGAAATTTTAATAGACGTTAATAGTTATGTTTTGAGCAATATGTAGTTGAAAACTCTATGATTTGATTGATTAGATGGTTAACCAACAATGTTGGTTGGGCCTGAGCCTGACTCATCAACATCCTCTATTTCTGTCGGTCTCCGACGGTTTGTCTTCAGTTGAAGATACAAAATTATTTCATGTCCGCCTATATTTCGTTTCTCCTCAATGATGTTTTTGTCTGTCCCGAAGTCTTATACCTGTGGGTCTGAACTCGAAGATTTTGAATTTTGATTTTCATCCATTACTGGCTGAAGCATTTTCATCAATTTGCTCTAGGTGTTCGAGTCACCGTAGTCTCTTGACTTTAATTTTCGTGACTACGTCCACTTCATTATACATCTAGTTCATGATCTTTTTCAAATTAATCAGTCCGTACCCAAAACTTGTCTTAAGTCTTTCATAACTAAGTCTTCAATATCAATTTTTTTACGGGTTAGGTAGTTAACAAATTAAATAAAATTATATTATAATTTCTGTCATATGATAAATAAATGCTAGAATTATTGTAGTACATATAAACTTGCAGTAGTGTACTTAATTAAGCGCGAAAAGGTAATTCTACCTAAGTTACTGTCAAAAACATAAAAAAAGCCAACCTTTAATATGAGAGGTTATTTGTGTATTTACAATTTTGGCCTGTCGTATAAGAAGTGATTGCTATATATAGAATACTTTCCGAAGGTCATCACGTGGCGGTAATGTAAGCACTTGCTCAGTGTGCTTCCAAAAGCCGGATCAACCGAAAAACCTTTATTTTTGTTATAATAATTTCAAAATCAGTATATTTCTATAAAATAAAATGAATACAATGTTTATGCCTATTTAACAGAATTTATTTCTTTAATGAGTTTGTATACTTCTAAAATGAAATGTCTTTCTATACACTGTAAAAAATTTTTGAAAAAAAATGAAAAGTATTGCCTACATTAAATGTAGTGAAATACGACGATAGTGTGATAGATAAAACTAGATTTTTTTCACTAATTATATAGCGTGAATTTTACGCTTTTATTAATGTTATTTCCTGTAATTGAAGATGTAAATCACTTTAAAATGAAGTAGAAAATCTTTTAATTTATACCCTTGACAGACTATACTTCATTAGACTAAAATACTTCATTATAAAGAAAATCTGCTTCATAATGAAGTTCATTAATGAAGTAAAATCTACTTCATTTAGCATTTAAATTAAGAAAACAGCCATCAGTTGGAAATTTTAAAACTAAATTTTCATTGAAAATCTAAATATTTGAAAATGACAACTCGAATTGACATTTTAATATTTTGTTTTGAATGATCATTTCCACATTTTGTTTTGGTTAAGCGGTTAATGTGTTTTTGAAAAAAAGTTAGTTATTTTTGAAAAAAATTTAAAATAGTTAAAAATAAACTTTCATCATGTAAATAAAAAAATGCCTAAAGAAACAAGAGCACGTTGGTCAGCAACAGCTTTAATTTATTTATTCGAAGTTTGGAATAACTAAACTCGAAACTTACCCATTTTTATTAAAATGAGCGAAAAGATGACGCAAAATGGGTTTTCTTTGTCTCCGAAAGAAATAAGGGTCAAAATTAACAATTTGACCCAAAAGTACAGGTTAGAAAACTTTTGAATAGTTTAGATATATTCATACATATTTTAGGTATATACATGAAATCTGAAAATTATTTGCTTAATTACAGAGAAGAGAAAAAAAAATTAGTTATAATATAATTAAAATTAGGCTCTGGTGCTTCACCATCAATATGTCACAATGGCTCTATTATTCAGATGTGCATCAAATAATAGGGTCATACAAATGTAATAATTTCGACGTATTACAAGAAAAATTTTGATTTAGGTTTTTATAAAATATTTTGAATTCATATATTATGTAACACAAAGTTTCTTAAAATTTTAGTTTACAGTAAAAGAAATTGAATCTGATAATGATTTAAGACATTCAATTGAAGATTTTCAATTACCAATTTCTTCTTCATCAACACCAGAAATGCTCGATGTAGCACCAGAAACACCCGATGTGTTAATATCACCACCAACACCGTCTACTTCGAGATTACCATCTACACCTGTAACCAAATCAAGTAATAGTAAAACAACTCAAAAATTTCAAATAAATGTATTAAATGAATTAAAAAAAAGTAACGAAATGTTAGAAAAAGAATTGAAAGAATAAGAATAATTAAGTTTAATTGTATTTTTTTTATATCGTTGAAGCAATCTTAAATAATTTAACAAGCTAAAATTCAAAATCACTTTTTTATTTTCCATTTTTATTGTTTATAAAATAATATAAAAAAAAACTAATAATTAAGTAACTAATCTGTCACCACTTCATTAAACTTTGCTTCATAATTAAGTTGAACTTCATAATGAAGTATAGTCTGTCAAGGGTATTAATGCGAAAATCATCTTTTTCAGAAGTGAATTTTTCAATATAGGAGTAAATTGCTCTATAATAGTGGGAAAAACCGTTTAATTTTGTGTGAAAATTACCTTTTTTCGAAGTAAATTTTTCATTAGAAAAGTATATTGCTCGTATTAGTAGTAGTAATAACCAGGCCATAACAGAGAGTGGGCCATGACGGCCATTTTGCTCAGTCCCCTAGTTGTGGAGGGGCCTCCATTGATTTCCAAATTGTGTGACCACAGTAGGTGCGGAAAAATTAAGTTGAAATATTATTCGAGTTCAACAATAAATTTATTTTAACCAATTATTTATAAAATATATCAGAAGATTGTGCAACGATACAAAAATTATAGTAAAAATTTGAAGTTATTGTTATAAAAAACGTAGTAGGCCAATTGCATAAAAAAGAATCAGTGATAGTATTTCTCAGAGATTGAAAATCCCTTAATCGATGAAAAAAATCCCTTAACACCCCTTAATATGGCTTGCAATATTAACGTTATTGCAACAAACTAAGTTAATTATTGAAGCATGCAATGCAACACATGACGTCGAAACAGAAAATATTAACAATCTTATTGCAAGGATGAAGATAAGATGTGAAGAGTGGGACAGACACTCTTAAGTTCAAAAGAAATTACCGTACTCTCCAAAATGTCAACTGATTTTCAAATTTGCTCGTCATATTACGTCACAGTTTCATGCTGAAGAACATTATAGAGTAAATATTTTTTTATGTATTATTGATTCTGTTATTTCAGGCTTGACACGTCGCTTTGAGTCTTCACGCAAAATTTGCCAAACTTTTAGCTTCCTTTGGACTCTTTAAACTTTATCAGACGAGGAAATAAAATCGAGAGCAAAAAATATGCAATTAAAATATCCAAAGAAAGTTTCAAAGGAAATATATGATGAAATGATATTTTTAAAAAATATATTTACTTTGATATAGAATCATCTTCATCTCCAACGAAGTTGCTGCTAAACATTTTAGAAAAAAAAACCTAATTGGATTGTTTCACAATATATCAACAGCTTTAAGAATATTTTTAAATCTACCCGCCTCCGTAGTTTCAGCGAAACGCAGTTTCAGTGTGTTGAAAATGGTTAAAAATCTTAGCAGATCTGTAATGAGCCAGTAACGGTTAAATCGGCTATCAATTTTATATAGAAATTCAAACATTGCACGAAATATTGACTTGTCAATTATTATAAAAGATTTTTCTAATACTAAAGCTCGAAAAGCTTATTTGTAATTATTAATTTTATTTTGTTTAAATAAATTAAAAATAATAAAAGAACTATGTAAATTTGTCTTTTTACACAAACAAGAGGCCTCATATTTTGTATTTGCCTGGGACCCCTTTCAGCTCTGCAAGGCTCTGGTAATGACAGTGCCTTTTATTAAGTTTGAATATAATATAATTTTATATCGTTTTACAAGATTTAAATGCAATATGGTAGTTTAATAGAATGTTAAATTTCTACCGCAGTTACATTCATATTACATTCCATATTGCATTCTCACATCTCGTAAGTTACCTTTAGAATAGGCTTGGTTGTTCCTGAAATATAGCTAATAAGAAAGATTAATGAAGAACCCTTTAAATGTTATTTTTTATATGTACTTCAATTTTAATTAGTTTCATATACATAATTAATATTTTTATACATTTTACTTTATTTTGTTAACATACTGGGCCTTATTCTGAGAAGCGAATCACTTTTTCGCTACGTACCGGTAGAGCATCACATTGTATTACATTTGGTATTCTGAGAAGCGAATGATACGATATTTTGCAAAACTGACAGCATTGCTGGTTAGAACTGTCAAATTTTTTTTTTTTTATGTTTTGACATTTTTTGTTTTAATTTTCTGTTTGAAAATTGAAATTAAGTGAAGTTAAATTCAAATTTTATAGATATTAAAAAATGTTTTTGCATTTATATTACGAAACATCGTCTGATGAGAAGGAAGAGATGAATTTACTTAGAATAAAAAGAAGAGAATTGAGGGATAAAGCGAATCCATTAGATTTACCTATTTTAACGTATGTATAAGTTATAACAACTATATATGTATGAATATGATATGAAATAAAAAAAATATGATCAATTTTATTTGGTTTGTTAGATTCATTAAGTATTTCAGGCTCTCGAAAGAAACCTTTGTAATGGTTCTAGATAAATTAGACAATAATTTAAATCCTACGTAGGTACAATTAGTCCACATTCAGTAAAACCCAATATTGGCTGGAAGATTGCACTTCCTTGCTGAAGGAAGTTATCAAAAAGGCGTGGTGAACGATTTTTTGGTAGGTTTAGCTACGAAATATTGTCAATATTTGAGACGGAATTGTATATATAAAATTTACTAAAACCAAAAATAAGCAAAATCATCCATCAAATTCGGATTTTATAATAAATTTGGATTTCCAGGAATAATTAGATGCGTTGATGGAACATATATAAAAAATCATTGCACCAACAAACATTCAAACTGCTTACTATTTGTAACTTTTCTATAATTAAAAATGTATTATAAAATTTAATAATTATTTTTAAATACAAATATATAATTAAATAAAATTAGTTTACTTGAATTTTACTTTAATTATATACTTACTTTTTCTCATTCGCCATCTTTCACTAACTTTTTCTATAAATATATATTTATCGTTTTTTCTGACAGCGAACAAAAAAAAACGATTCTCGTAATACCATGAAAATCGAAACGTTGCGATAAAAACCGATCAGTATCGCTATTTCGCTTCACAGAATACCAAAATAAAATTTATCATATTTTTCAGTACGTACCGAAAAATTCGTTTCTCAGAATAAGACCCACTACATTGGAATATTAGGGTTTTATTTAGCAAAATTTAACAATATTAGTTGAAAATAATGCCTTAAAATTAAAATACAGTCTATATAATTCATTCTTAAATTAAATTAAGCGGTTATTGACACCAAATGATTTCATCATATTACAATAATTTATTTTTAAACAATTATGTCAAATTGTATATAAAGGATGGCTGTTGTCGGCTAGTAGAATTTCGGTATATGATAGGCGCACCTTATACCCAAGGTATCCTCTATCATATATCAATAACTAACAATTATTACTTAGGTTTTTCTATTTTTATCTATAATATAATATTAAAGTTTTAATATATTTATATACACCAATACTCAGGCCCGCGCCGTCCATATGACGGATGTGTGCACCGCACACGGGCGACCGATTTTTATCGATTTTAGGGGGCGGTAAACTCAATAATATAATTCAACATTTATTGTACAAATATTTGTATTAATTACAATTTGGTATTTATGAAATTTATATTTCTATTTTTTTTTGTGGTTTTTGTTGTAAAAATTCTATTCGGCTACTTTTCCGTAAGAACATTGAATTTCTAGCACTGTTTTATTATATATTATTGGTAATATATACAAAATTGGTTGCTGTATTCTGTATCAAAAAGCAAAGTATTCTGTTTTTAATGTAAATTATTTCTTAAAAGTTGTTGAAGAATACAAAATTCAAATCTCAATTTAGGTTAGAAGATACAGACCGAAATTATTGCATTACTTTCAACCAAAATTAAATCAAATATATTGCTTACGGTAAGGGAAACTAAATATTATTCTGTGATATTGAATTGTACACCTGAAGTCAGTCATGTACAACAATTAATAGTTATTATAAGATTTGTTCAATTAAATTGGAAGTTCAATCAAAATATGTGGAAGTGAGAGAACATTTTTTTTGGTTTTTGCTCTATTACCAATTCAACCCGGGATGGATTGATCAAGTTTATTTTAATCAAACTGCAAGAAATAGTTCTTGATATTTATAATATGCGTGGGCAAGGGTACGATAACGGTGTTATCTATATAATTACTAGCTGAAATAATGGTAGTAGAACCTGAGTTTCCAAATGTTTATGCTATTCGCCGTCGAAAAATACAAAATACGGATTTGATTATGAACATCTTGACGAAAATTTTGGCGATGCACAAATACATTTTAAAGTTAATTTTTATTTCCCAATATTGGACCCAATAATTGGACTCATTAAACGAGCAATTCCAGTTAATAAATTCATATAATGATTATTTTAAATTTTTATACGATATTCATAATTGAAAAAATGTTCCTAATGATGAGATATTGAAATGTTGCAGTTGTATGGATTTGGAAACTAAGCTCACCGATAAGAACAAAAATGAAAAGGGTATTGATGGATTTTTTGTATTTTTTGTGGTTCTAAACATGTTTCTTATTTATATTATTTGTGTTAAAATTTTGCTTATTTACGAAGTTTATTTTAACCAGAAATAAGCTTACCCGTAATGCGCGAAACTTAACCTGATTAAATTAATTATTTCTGTAATAAATTTTAACAACATACACGTGCAACTACTGGTGTATCTTTCCGTGTTTTAATTATTTTTTTTTATTTTAAAACAAAAAATTATTATGAAAGAAGTGAAAAATTTGCCACAAATTCAAGCTACTATTGGAGTTGATTTCAAGCTATACCTGAATATATTTGATCACCTATGTGCTCTATATAATATTTCAAATAAAAAATCGTAATTAATAGGATTTGGGGGTCCATGTTTATATGGCAAATGAATTGAAGATACTGGTGAAAATAAAATTTTAACCTAAGATGAATATAATAAAAATATTGGAAAAATTGCAGAAAATGATTAGTGCACAATTTTCCAAACACCGCATCGTAGCATTATAATTGTTTAGATTATGGAAAGCTATGTTTTGTTATTTTAATTTCTATTTTTTATTGATAATTTTTTAATATACGTATATATAACACATTTGTAAGAGTTTTACTATTTTTGTTTTATATTTAAAAATAGGGTGGCAAATTCAAATCTGCACACGGGCGGCCAACATGAAAGGCTCGGCACTGCCAATACTACACTTATTTATTATTAAAATAAATTATTCAGTTATCATTAAATGTATATCAAATCTTTTTTTTTTAACTATTTAAATTTAGTTTCATCTAATTAGCACTATCTAATTATATTTGTCTTTATTAATTTTACTTCACTTCACTAAATTTTTCTTCACTAACTTTCTTAACGTTTTTAGCGGATAACAAGAAGAATGATTATGAAATAATTTGTTGGCGGTTTCAAAAAAACAGACAAAAACACACAAATGGATAAATGCGTGACTTCACATCGTCACGAGTAAACAACAACTGCATAGCGTCATGCTAAAAGTTGTGTAAATTACTATTAGATGAGATATTCAAGCGTTATGTTTAGTTTTTTCACTCTGCAATAGTAAAATCACACTTTGTTTCGTATATTTCCACTGAGAAATGTGATTTTACTATAAGTATTTTTAATTTCACTCTGAAAAATAAGTTGATTACTTTGAAAAACCGTGTGATTTTCGAAAATGTTCGCATTTATTTTTTAGAGTATAGTCTATACTATAGTGTTTACAGAAAAAAATTCTGAAACAAGAAGGTATTATACATCATATTTATTAGAATGAATAATATAATTAGTTTATTAGAACACACTAATTTAATTTTTTGCACTGCTTTATTTTTAATCACTTTAATAAACAACAAAATGTAGTTCATTAGTCTATTATTTAAATGTTCATAATTTGATTATCTTGCAATTAATTGCTTTTATAAATTCTTTCAATTCTATTCTTGCAATTATTATATTATTAACTCCTCTATGTAGCAGAAAAAAAATTGAACAAATAAATAATCATGTCAATGTTGAAATTGAAATTTCCACTGACCGCCTGAATTCAACTGAACTTTATACTAATAGTGCTGGTTTTTCCATTGAAATTCTAAATTATTTTATTTAAAAAAAAAAACCAAGTTTTTTCTTTTTAATTTTCTTTCATCTTGAGATTTAAATATCAATTCAATCTTTAAGATTACTTGACAATTTAATTCACCTGAATTGTAAGAGTTACCATAAAAGCAAATGTTTTCTTATTATTATTTTTTTTTTTTGTTTATTTCAACATTGCACTCATTAAAAAGTTTTACTTTCCAGCCATTTTAAAAAAAATGGTTTCTACGAGTAGAATATTATAAAGGAGGTTTGTTATGCAAATTAGAATGTATACTCAAATAAGAATTCTTAACTTAAAAAAGAATTATTTGATAAGAAATCTTTTTCTGTTTTTTATTATTATATTTTTTTAATTAATTTGTTCTAACGTTGAGGAACCATCAATTTAGAAAAAAATTATTTTAAGAACAAATAAAACTTTATTTTATTTGACTTGGTTGAAGTTTTCTTTTCATTTTGAACATAAAAAGGAAGAAAAAAAACAACAAATTTAAAATTAAAGGTTTAGAATATCTAAAAACAAAGGATATAATATTATATGTAGGTTTGTTCTTTATGCGGTTAGTTTCCGATTGATTATATTTCAAGAGAAACCATTCAATAGTATGTCAGAGAAAAAGGAAATAAAAAAAACTAAAGGACAAAGAATTCTATTTGTTTTATACCATTTCCACCAACAATACCTCTCTACCTATCTTTAATAGAAAAATCTACTTCAGAATAAGAGCTTTAGTGAAAGTGTTGACAAAACTTAATACAAACAAATTGTGGATCTGATGGAATTTCATCTATGATAATAAAAAAAATTGTCTTTACCATTTCGAAACCTCTGCGTAACTAACTCCATCTATCGTTTTCTATATTAGGTGAATAATATACAACAGTCAACAATATATGTGTTCTTTTCATCCGATTCAAGGTCAACAACACAAAACTCACATATTTATCTGGTTTTTATACAGGTCTCAAATATTTAGTAATGCTACTTGTCACGAGTGGCACTCGCATAATTTTGTAATATAAATTTTTTAAAATTCAATTAACAAGTTTGACAACTTAAAAAAATTATTCAGATCATTAACCTACATCGTTCTTTTCTGAATTTGATTAAACCTAGATTTTGAATAATATGAAAAGAACACAGTTAATATACAAGAATAGGCGTTTTCGTTTTTTAGTTCAGAGCAGAGCACGAACTGTCAAAAACAGATACGTGTTTTTTTTTTTGCTCAGAGCGTTCAGAGCTTGAAATCCGTATTTTTTTATTTGTTCAGAGTGCTTGAATATTAAATGTCAAAAAGAGATGTTTATTTTAAAACAAAATAGATGACGCTACTATACGATAGTAAAAAAAGTAAACCATTTTAAAATTTAATCGTGTTTTTTTATTAAATCTGACTCTGAGCGCTCGGAGCTTATCTGTTCATGCTCTGCTCAGAGCGTGCTCATTTAAGTCAGAGCGCGCACAGATCTATGCTCTGAACTAAAAAACGAAAACGCCTAATGTGGAATCATATTCCTTCTGGTGTGTTTCCACATTCAAACAACACCATTGTGTATAACTTACAGAAATTCAAGAAAAACATAAATAATCTTATTCTGCAAATTCCTGATGCTGATTCTTTCAATAACTTTCTTCTTTCTTCCTATCCTGTCCTATAATGCAACCAAGCGGAACGTAATTACTAAAGATTACATTCTAACGCTTGGCTGTTTATAAAAAAAAAATTATGTTGTAAGAAACAGTTCTTAAATATTATAAAATAATAAATAAACATGTTTCGTCTGCTATCTCCTATCGTCTTCTATAGATCAAATCAATTCAATTTTGTATTTACAAAAACTTTCCATATTTTATAAAGGTACAAGATAGATAAATTTGACATTTCATTCGAGAAGTCTTATTTTGAAGTGCATTTGAGAACATGTTGTTGGAATGCCAAATTTTTGAGAATTTTTTAAATTTGGAAAATAATTTTGTGATTTGAAATAATTAATAAGTTTGTCTAACATAAACTACTAAATGTTTTGACACATAATTTAACTTTAGTTTTCTGAATATATTATATTGATGTCATTAAATTAGTAAGCAACATATTGATCTATAAACGGATGTAAAATGTGATTGACGAGATAATAACGATTTTCATAAGATTAAATTTTTTATTGAGTTATTTCACACTATTCTGGGATCGGTCTACTTACTTTATTATAAAAAGTATTATATTTTCGGTGTAAACGTGTAGTCTATATTAATTCTATATTTTATATTAAAACGCTTATAATTATATTAATATACGCTAATAATGCCTGTAATACTCTCCACTCAACCACGGTGAATTAAAGCAAAAAGCAGTGACAGTAACCCAAAATTTAAATCTGTTTCAAATTAATACCGCAAAAAACTACCAATTAAGAAATTAAAAAATATTAAAAAATACTAATTTTTGTGCCCTTCTTTCAAATAATGAATTTATATAATAATATATATCCAAGTTCTAAACCCCTTATAGGAAAACAATTTATTTAATAGAAGAATCAAATAAGAGGGGGTGCTATTGCGATTCACAACACAGTACAAAATGTGATTGTGATTGACAATAATAGTTATAAAAAAATTAGTTACTATTCAAATCAAATTAAGTTATAAAAGTTATAAAAAAATCAGTTTTTACTATTCAAATCAACGGCAACAATGCTATCACACTCAATGGTAATGTTGCAATCAATGGTGACAGTGTTATAATAGACAATATGTTTACAACTGCTTAAAGTTGTAATTCGCATTTCGCAATAGCAATATTTGGTTGTGTTGTCTATTGCGTTATATTATGCTGTTGACAACACAACTATAAAGTGTTGTTGTGAATCGGAATAGCACCCTAATTCTTTTTAGTGATCACACACATTGCATTTAACTGGCTGCTTACGAAAGGTTGATTCCTTGTTCCTATTAAATATTATACGCCATTACTACAATAATAATTTATTATTTAAATCACTGTGTCTTTAAATATTATAAATGAAAAAATAATTTTATTGCATCTTATATTATTAAAACAATCTTTTCAAAAGTGAAAACAACAAGAGTAAAAAAGAACTTCTCAAACATAAAAATAAAAAACAATAAAAAAAAATTTTTAATTGCTTTTTCTTACATTTAATTTAATTTTCTTTTTTCTTTCTTATTTCAGTTTAGTAGCAACATTTTTTCCCACTACAAACGCTTCAAAGGTTTTAATTGTCATTTCACTATTACAATAATAACCAACCAGAAGTTTATTCAAGGAATATATGTATATATATATAGGATATCAGCAGCAATGTTCTGTCTTTTCAAGATCTACCATTATATTTATAGAATATCAACCTAGAAAAGAAAAAAAGAAAATTCTAAATTGAAATTTCATAAAATTTTCTAAAAATAAATATTATTTTTATTGTAAAAATTTATGAATCCTTCAATAGGATACAACTCAAATGTTTAAAATTAAAAAATTTTCATTTTTACATTTTTTTAAAAAACTTTTCAATCTACTTCAATTCTTAAATTGCATTTTCAAGTTGTTGTCAAAAGAAGAAATCAAATTAACAAGAAATTCATCAATAGATTCAACAATAACAACAACAACAACAACTAGAAAAACCCTAATAGTAACTAAAACATCACTACCAACAACGTCACAATCCACATCAATAAAATTTCCATCATCAACGTTCACATCAACACCATCAAATATTATAATAGTATTAATAGCCAAACTAATATCAATATTAGAATTTTATTCAATATTAGTTACAACAAAAATTATACCAATTTTATTAAAGAATATTGCTGAAAAAACAACAACACCAACCCCAACAAAAACTACAACATTGAAAATATCATTAAAAAAATTAAATAGCATCATTTCATCAAATGATAATACAATTATTATTACAAGGATAACAGAATTATTATTTAAAAAATATTTTAATATTATAAGAATCATCATCATTATCATCATCAACATCATCACTATTATCATTAGTATTAGTATCAACAACGATATCATAAATGAATTTATTTTGTTGTTGTCAAATAATGGCTCCAAATACTCGTATTACCCGAAAATGGGAAATATTTGCTGGACGTAATAAATTTTATTGTGATGGTTTATTGATGTCAGCTCCACATACTGGAGTTTTTTATTTAACATGCTTTCTAATAACTGGAACTAGTGCACTATTTTTTGGATTTGAGTAAGTGTTAATGACATTTTTATGTAAAAATAAATGTAAACATGAATGTATAATTATATTATTTAAAAAAAAAAAAACTAATATATATACATAAACATATGTAAAATATATACATACATATGTATGTTAATATTACTTTTTTAAATTTAAATTATTATTATTTAATTTATACTTAATTAAATACTTATGATCAAATTTAAAAATATGTATGTATTTTAAAATAATTTTTTTTGTTTTTTATCATTAGTTACAATATTATGCATTGATCAAAAAATGTTTACTTAAACTTTATGACTTTTATTTAATATGTATGTATTTATTTTTATCAATCTATATTTTATAAAATAAACAAAATAAATTAAAATAATATCCAAACTTACGTTCAAAATAATATTAAAATCTGAAAATAAAAAGTTTCAACCAAAATTCAATTTAATTTTTCAAGTGTCATTTAATTTGAAATGTCAAATTAAAATAAACTTAACCGTAATCGTAAACCTCTTAGTAAATACATGTATAATGTACCCTATATACAAAATACAAATGTAAATAAATATTAAAGAAAAGTTAAAACTGTGAACCTTTTGAATCACAATAAATAATGGAGCCCAGATAGTTAAGTCAAAACAAAAAATTATTTCTTATATTAATTTTGGCATTGAAGTTTAATTTTAATATTATTTTAAATAAAAATCAATATTAATTAAAAGCAAATAATAAAATATGTACCATAATATTCAATTTTATCTCAAATATTTACATTTTTCTTTTAGCATAACTTAAGGTTTTCAGAAAAACTTAGTTTTGTCATATTAAGTTTTCCATGTCTCCCGAAATCTTAATAACTTTTTTTTAATTGTATAATGTTTCACCAATTAATATTAACAAGTACGCAATGCGACTAGAATTTGTCAATAGTGATAAACTGCGATGGTGTTGAGACTCAGTATATGGTGTTGAGACTCAGGACATAATGATATATTATTTGTAACTTTAAAATATTAGTGAAAACTAGGCTCACTTATTTGGGATAGGAGTATATGCTATCCCAACCAACTGAGCATAGTCACAATCGGACAGAGATCTCAAAGATTTCTTTGCAGGATATACAAATATTTGTATCACAGCTACAGGGCTGTTTGAATAATATACAATAGTGCCATTCGTGTTGTGATGTGGAGAATGAAACCATTATGAGCCAACATGAGACATAGTGTTGTGACGGCGACGGATTGATCGACGAACTGTAATCTCTTTTTAATATAACTAAACTAGCTAACTTCTATAATTAATTTAACTACAATTGAATTTTCAAGTTCGAAAAAAAAGCGTATATAACCATTTTTGAAATTGATTTTGTCATATATATAAAAAATGTTTACTAATACGTTGCTGGGTACGACCTAAATATACCGATCTTAAAAATATAAGCAAATTTAATCTTACAAATAAAGTGAAATTACACCGTCGTAAAGACACACCCTGTATATACTATTCTTTTTAATGTTATTATTATTAATTCCGAGTTATTAATGATGATTTTTCTATTTTTTGTTTTGCTTTTTTACAATTGTCAAAATAATGGTTTGTCATCAAAGTTGTTTTTGATTTTGGTATACTAAGTACTAACTTTTATTTTTTGATTTTGTATACATATATGTATGTATTTATGAATTAATTTAATTGTATAGAAAAATACAATATCTATTTAGAAATCTATTTAGAGTAACTTAAACTTTCCTTGGTAATTAAAATTTTTTTATTTGGTGATACAAATGACATGCATGCCATGCAAATGACATATACCATGACTAATCTTCTTCTATAAAACAATAATCTAATCTATTTTATTTCGTTTTAAATAAAATATATATATATATTTCATTAATAAATATTTGACAGACTTTGTGTTATAAGCTAAATAAAATAGTTAATACCACAACAATTGGCCACAATGAGCCCTAATCAATAATGTTTCAACACAAAAAACTAAATCATCTAAAGAACCGTAATTAATAAAAGAAAATTAAGAAAATTAATTAATTAATCTAAAAAGTAACACAGGTCTTAGATCCAAAATTTAAAAAAATATATAGTTGATATTTCGGTATCTGATTGGACTACACAACTACAACTACACAGGTTGGCTCTAGAAACGAAAATAAACGAATAAACGTATAAAACAACAAATGGGTCACTTGGGTCACATGGTATCAAAAGGGTGCAATCTAGTTTTAATTGAATTTTCAGAAATAATTGGAATATCCACTACCACCCCTATTATATATTAATTTCTCATAATAATAAAACTTTAAGATGGTATTGAAGAACAAAAGTACACCACAAAATTAAAAAAAAAAGAGTTTGCAATGTTAACTATGGAAAATTTATTAAATATCCTGTAGAAGACAAGGTATGAACAAAGTAATTTGCAAAAAAAAAAAAGTTTTTGACACTTTTGTTGTTCAGATTTTTTGTTTCTGTTTTTTTTTTACCTTTACTTCTTAACTTATTCAAAATGCATTAATCAAATAAGCACATGACCTATTTTCTAATAGATATGTATATATATATCCATATATAAATATACACCTGTATTGAACACTAATTCAATTTAAATGAAACTATGCATTTAAATTTTATACATAGATGTATCTATATATATATATATATATATGTAGTTATATAATAATAAGGATAAGTATATAAAATGCATAAGAGCTGAACATTAATGTAATAAAATAGGGTCAACTACAAATTAAGAAAATGTATTTTTTTTAATTTTTGTTTTTTTTTTTTTTTGACATGTTGACTTCCTCAGCTACCCACTTGAATTAAATTTGAATTTTTAACTTTATAAGTTGATGTATAGTTAGATAATAGTATTAGTTTAAAAGAAAATTGGGGCAAATAAATAAGTTATAAATGAATTAAATTTTCGTTCCGGCATATTCACTGATTTAGAAATTTAAATTTTGTTTTTTTTTTTTGTTGAAAAAATTTATATTAATATGGATGAGTATAATTATCAAAAGTGTTTCACATAATAGATATAATATCCTTAAGGTAACTGTTATTAAATTATATTTAAAAAATTTTGAACCGTGATGAACTACTTTTTTTGTAAAATTTTTAAATTTTTTTTTTATTTTGAAAATTTCTGTCTTAAATTATTATACATAGAGATTCAAAATTTATGCGAGCAGTTATTCAGTCTTGGAATTAAAATTTTAAATTTTTTGAGTTGAATTAAATTTAATTGTTTAAATTGTATAGAGATATCTTTTTATAAAAACTTCGTACTAAGTGTATAATGTGATTGATTGACTGACTGCATTATGTACAAAGGATATTAAATATTTTTATTAAAATAGAATAAATTGTTATTCAGTTGTTACACAAACAGATTCGTTTATAATTTGTTCAGTTAATAAAAATGATTCTGTAAAAATAAATAAAAACTAACAATTTACATATAAAATGGAAATAAATGTGTTAAATGCATATTATTTATACAATTTATTCCTTATATACTTTGTACGAGTAGAATTGCTCTGTTGAGTTGATATATGAAAATTTTATGTTTTACAATCTTTCAGTTGTCCATATTTAGCAACTAGAATAACACCTTTTATACCAATCATTGGAGCAGTTTTATATTTTTTTACAATGAGTTCCTTATTGAGAACAACATTCACTGATCCTGGTATAATACCAAGAGCTTCACATGATGAAGCAGCATATATAGAAAAACAAATTGGTAATTAAACAAATATTTAATTTAATTTTTATTTTAATTTTAATTATAATTTTTTTTTTTTAATTCATAGAAGTGCCAAATTCATTAAATAGTCCAACATATCGCCCTCCACCAAGAACAAAAGAAGTCTTAGTTAAAGGGCAAGTAGTTAAATTAAAATATTGTTTTACATGCAAAATTTTTCGTCCTCCAAGAGCATCACATTGTAGTTTATGTGATAATTGTGTTGATCGATTTGATCATCATTGTCCTTGGGTAAGTATTTTTTATATATTTATTATTATTTTGTTTTAATTCTTATTGAATCTGTAATTTTATATTTATGTATTTTTTAAAAAATTTATAATTTGATATACATATGATAGAAAGCCGCACAGGAATTCCCACCCTATATTAATTTACCTAAGTATTGGAACATTTCTTTATTGAATTTGTTTTTCTATTTGTTTTACTTTAACGTCATAAGTGGTACAACAATTGAAATTAAATATTGATTTTTTTTTTTTGAATTTTTCCTAAAAAAAAATTTTTACCGCATAAGTACTCCAATTTTATTATTTTTTTTTGGAAAAAAATTTTTGGCAAGATTTTTGTAATTTTTTTTTATTCAATAATCAAATTTGATCAGTTTATTTGTTTTGTTTGTGTGTTTTGAGTTATTTTCATAATCATAATAATATAATCAATTTTATTTAATATTGTTCAAATAAATATTATAACAGTTTTTTTGTAATATTACCTTAATGATTTACTATTTATGAATGCAGAGTCGGTTCAAGGAAATCAATGATTTTGAAGATGAAGACAGAATTTCAAATTATTGTATTGCTTTTGTATTGCATTACCAAATGCATTACCATTACAAATAATGTAATAGATATTAATTACCATTAGAATTATTTGTAATATAGTAGTTCAAATCTTAAATGATTTTCTCATCAATTTTGTATAGTTCTGAATTTTCTGAAGTGATCAAATATCAGTTAAATGAAATTGATTGAAGATTACAAATGTTTTTCGAGATTAGAGGGTACTCTACTGTAAAATTAAAAATTAAAAAAAAAATCTGGAATAATATTAACTTTATAGTTTTTAAAATGAAAATATGTTCATTAAAGTAATTTATTACTTTGTTAAATTATTTTTGAAATACTGAATGATTTGTAAATTATGTACATTGCTACTTTTACACATTTATTTATTTTTTGTTTATCGTTTCATATATGAATACTGACCACAAAAAACAAGGTAATAATTATTGTAATCAACAACCATGCTAATAATAAAAGAGATACTGATTTTGTTGGTAAAAAATACAAATTTACTGATCAGTTGAAAATACAAATTTACAAAATCTCAAAGTTACAAAACCAAAAAAAAACCCAAAATCATGATCCCAATTTACAGAATTCCAAATAAAATAAAATAATAATGTAAAAATAGAAATTTTTAAAATATACTTTTAACGAAACCAAACTAGCCCCCTAAAAAGTAGAAAATAAAACTAGTGGTGGATGTTGAGCATTTAGAACTACTATAAGATAAAACACAAAAGTATATAATGAATCTTGCTGGAATATTGTTAATGGGAATTTGGAAATGCTTTGTGATGTTCTTTTAATATTGTTAGTATTATTGGAACTATAGTAATATTTGTATTATTTAATTGTAATGCTAATGGTAATCACTTCAATGTGCATTATTTGTAATGGTGATGCATTTTTGTATACCTCTGGATGTAAAAAAAGGAATTTTCTCTTCGAATCTACTGAAATTTTTCAAAAACCAATTCAAGAAAGCGAAATAATTAAATTGCTCTAAGATTTATCTAATCATCTTAAGGAAAATTTAGTGTTATACTGTGAAATTTATTTTTATTTCCTTTACAAAAATATATAGTTTGGATCTTTATTTAAATAACTAAAAAAATGAGATATTTTAACTATCCTTCTAAACTGGTGTTCACAATAATAACAATTACTTTTTTGTTCTAGGTGGGAAATTGCGTCGGGAAACGCAATTATCGATTTTTTTATATGTTTTTAGTATCTTTGGCGTTTTTAGCAGTATTTATATTTTCATGTTCAATAACCCATTTAGTACTACGTAAGTATTATCTTTTTTTCTTCATTTAATTTATTGCTAAACTTTTGACTCTTAATATGCATACTTACATAATCATCTATATCATATACATTTCATATTTTATTACATTATTTTTTTGATAAATTAATAATTTTTGGTATAATTCAGTAATGAAAGATAAAAAAGAAATATGGGAAGTTATAAAGGTAGCTCCATTCACTGTTGTAGTTACAATAATTTGCTTTTTTTCAATATGGTCAGTAATTGGACTGGCAGGATTTCATACATATTTAACAACGAGTGATCAAACAACAAATGAAGATGTAATATGTTTTTTTTTTTTGTTATTTTTAGTTTTTTGTTATTTATTTTTAGATTTAATCAAAAATTGTTTTTCCTTTTATTTATTTAGTTGAAAGGTTCATTTTCATCGAAAGGTGGTCAACGATCGGTGAATCCTTATTCGCGAGGAAATATATGTTTAAATTGTGTTCATATATTATGTGGACCTATGACACCATCGTTAATAGATAGGTTTGATTTTTTTTTTATATTTTCATATTACAGTATTTTCTGATATAATTAATTTAATTAATTTATTATTAATAATTAATTGTATTTTCTAGGAGAGGAACAGTAACTGATGATTTTATGTTACAAATGCAACATTATTCACCAAGTCATCCAATAACAGATATTCCAACAATACAAACACCAAACATGATTACACAGCAACCAATTCTTGGAGGAGCTGATGTATTAAAACCTCTACCCCGCTTATTTGATGAGGTTTGTTTACTAAATTTGATTTGTTAAAATTGCAAATTTGGAATTTCGTTTTTTTGTTTTTTTGTCTTAAAAATAAAGTAAAAAATCCAACATTTTTAACCAAAAATTATTGGATTAATTTGTTTTGCTTTAATATTTGTTGCTTTTTTATGGCTTATTTTTTTCTCTTCTCTCTCTCTCTCTTGTATTTAGACACTTTCTGCATCAGGAATGTATCGTCATCGTAGCTATGATAATTTACAAAACGGTAAGTCACCACTTGCAGCATATCGCTTAAAACGTCAAATGCCTATGCCATATTCACCATCGTTTGATCGAAATTCACCATTACCGCTTATGCACAAACAATTAACATTACAAAGTCACATTGATAAAAGACATTCGATATTTGATAAGCGCGGTTCAATTAGTGATAAACGTAATTCAATTGTACCAATACCAAGTGAATTTGAATATTATTCACCACAACGTGGATCTGATTCTAGTTCACATTCACCATTATATGGTTTATCAAAGAAATTTGGTGTTGCGCGTCAAGGTTCAACTCAATCAGTTGATTCAGCTGGCGCTGGTGAGGAAGCTGGTATTAAAGAACCAACAAAGAAACCTGGTGTACCAATGCGTAAAATATATACGCATAAACCAAAAATTAGAATACCACCATTTGAAATTAAATCACCAACAAATCGTTTAACATTGCGTGAATGTGATTTTGGTGGCGGTGGTGAACCAATCGACGATGAGAGCGTTAAAGATAGTCAAATATTTCGCGTTAGTAAACGTAATTTATATATGAATCATCGAAGTCCTTGGATTGATCGTAAAGAACGCTATTCAAATGTTTATGAATATTCATTCAATATTGACTTGAATTCAATTATCGAAGATGCTGCCGCTAGCGATTCTTCATAGTACTATCATATTTTATATATGTTATTGTTGTTGTTATTGTTGTGTTAATTAATTATATAAAAAAAAAAAAACAAAAATAAAACAAAATAAGATATAATAAATAAATTAATAAATAATAATAAATATTAATAAATAACAATAATAATTAATAATTATACTAATAATAAATAAATTAAAAATAATAATAAGTATTAATAAATATCAATAATAATTAATAATCATACTAATAATAAATAATAACAAATATTAATAAATAACAATAATAATTAATAATAATACTAATAATAAATAATAATTAATAGTAATACTCATAATATAAATAAAAAAAATAATACTCATAATAATAATAATAATTAATAATACGTAATTTTCAATAATAATAGTAAAATAGAATTTAATATGTTTGTAATCGTTTATAAATTGTTATATTTATCAAAAAGATAATTTAGTATAAGAAAAAATAACAAAAAAAGCAAAAAATTAAATTGTTAAATATGATTAAAATTAGTTTTTAAGTTTCTATAAAAATTAGTAAAATTCATACTTTTCTATTTTCTTTTCCATATATATACATATCAACATATGTATGTATACATATAATGTACTTGGAATAATGATTCTAATGATGGAACAAATGAATCAATCCACTGTTTTCTAAATTGCTTTCTTTCATTTCTATTTTAATTTTAATTTTACGCATACCTCTGAATTTTTCTACAATTTAAATTTTGCTTATTGTTGAATTATTTTTAATTTTGTTATGTATAATTAATAATTTTATTTTAAAGTTGTGTTTTGTGTTAATTGTTTTAAAAAGTGAATTTTGGATAATGTTTTGTTTTTAAATATTTTTTGATTTAAAAATATATGTAGGTATTCTGGTAAATTCTATTTATTTTAACCAAACAAGTAAGCACTAAAAATTGAACTTGATTGATCACATATTTAAATTGTTTCTATTGTTGATACTTCTATTTTCAATTATTTTTTATATTATTATTATTTGATTTATTTATTAAAAAATTTTAATTAATAATGTTGATTCCAAATCAGATTAAATTATTTTTGTTTTTAAATTTCATGAAAATATTCATTATATTGATGTTTCATTCAGTATGACTTTATCCATATCTTTTTTTTAGGTGTTGTAAACCTACAACTCTAAACGTTTTTCTCCTTATACATATATTTATTCAATCGAAATAAATTTGGAGTTAAATTTGTCATAATCACCAATTCTCATTAACGTATCTAAAATAAAATAGGGAAAGTTACATAATTAGTAATATCATAAACTAATAGCACGTTATTAGTCTATGGTAATAATTAAACAATGAAAAATTAAATAAATATCATAAGACTATTTTAAAGTGCCTCTTATATGTTAATTTCAAACCTTCTGACAAATCTTTTGTCATGTGTCAGTATAATTTATTTTAGTTTTAAACTTTACTTGTTATTATACAACAGTTTGTTCTATAAAATAGAGCTGGTCTAACACTCTAACTACATTTGTTCAAGAAGTTGTTAATATTTGATATATTGCAGTCTCGATATCTTGATCTAACTATTAATTTTATCAAGTACCGAGTTCGAATCTTGATTAGGGTGTGAAGGTTTAATTGGAATTTCAAAATAAAAATTTGAAGTTGAGAATATAATTAGGTAACAACTTAAACTGAACATGTATGTATGTTATATTTAAACTAAGACCAAGTTCCTGATTATTGTTGTAGTTTTTTCCTAAATCATTACATGCTAAATTTTATGTATAAATAAATTGCAGTACGGTAGTTAATGTTTTTTTTTTTGGAAGGGAATGAATTAAACAATATATATTTAAATTAAATAATTTAATTGCTGTCAGGTTTCCGTTCACTAATATTTTTTTAATATTTGATTGCAAATATCGATGTTTCGGAAGCAACATACTTCCTTCATCAGTGCTTGTGACTAACTGTATTACGTATGTATGTTGTATTACGTATGTTACGTTGTATGTTGCTTCCGAAATATCGATATTTGCAATCAAATATTAAAAAAATATTAGTGAAGGAAGCCTGACGACAATCAAATTATTTAATTTAAATTATCACTAAAAATAAAAAAAATAATATATATAGTTTTTGTTTATATTGATTAAAATTTATTATATTAATTTTATTTTATTTATAGTTTACATAGTTTTAGTTGGTTGGTTAATTATAAATTTTGTTGGTTTCATTTTAAGTGCATTGTGATAATTATTCATTTTGTGATATTTTCTTTTTAAAAAATATTTACATTGTAAATGTTGTTTTTTGTTTTTTTTTTATTATTTTTTTATTATTTTTTTTATGTAATTACATTAGATTTGTAGCTAAACAAAAATATACTAAAACAACGAACATTCTTATACATATTATTTAGTAAATTTAATTTTAACAATTTATTAATTTATCTATTAAAATATAAAAAGAAAAATTGATTACTTAGTTTTGTAGTTGTTTTTATGAATTTTAATAAAATAAAAAATAAGGATATGAAATTATTTAATTGTGAAATTTATGTTAAGTGATATAAAAAAAAATCTCAAATGCCAAATGATCGTTATTTAACAAATATATAAATGAAAAAATTAAAGTCATTAATTAAAACTATTCTAAAAAAAAAAGAAATAATTACAACTGCGTCTGCATTATGTTAGTTATATTAAAAATATGGATTCTATTCTTGACTTTTTAGAAATGTTTTCATACGAAAGAGATTTAATTGATACTTAGCGATAGTTATTTATCAAAATGAATTGTATAGATTTTTAAATTCAATTTGTTTTTACGTTAACCCTTGATTTTCAGATATGAGCATATTGAAAGATTAGTTTTATGCCACTGATACTTGAAGTTGTAAATATAAGTGGTGCTATAGCCTTATAAATACAAGACGAATAAATAAGTGAAAATTACAAAAAATACAACTTAAATATTTGACGTGAATCTTTGTTACTAACTTAAATAAGTACCACTATAATATAAATTAATTTTTATATATGTAATTTCCATAAAAACTGATAATTTATGTCAGTTACAAATTGATCACATTTTCATATTAATATAATGTTTATACATATGTAATTCAAATGTTCATTTCTATTCACTCTGATCCAAACCTACAATAATTTTATATAAAGGAATTAAGGAATCCTGTCTAGTTTTGGAATTGCGGGTAATGTAAAAAAAACAACGAAATTATAGTTTAGTTGGATTGGAGTATGTCAAATGGTCAAAATTGATCGAAATATTATGTTTTATTTAAAATAATTCATTTTTGTAAATCAATTTTTAGTTGTCTTTTAATACTAAAAGAATTGATTAAATGGTGCATAAAAATGGTTAGCTTTTTGCATATGAAAACCAAATTCTGATCATCGCAAACTATTTATAAGACTCTAGGAAAGACATAAAAAGAAAATGAAAACTTCTTTCCGTTGTTTTTCTGTTGCTACAAATTTTAAATTTATTTTCTAAATCCTGGCATTTAATAATTTCAGTGTATGCGTTTATTTAGTCAATTTGCATACAATCAATCTTTGTAAGACGTGACTTTTAAAATTTCTTACTTTATATCACTTAACATAGCTTTTTTTTTATCTAATATTTAAATTTTTTAACTTAACATAACGGTTTAATGAAATTCCATATAAATATAGCAAAGAAAGCAATGAAAAATATAAAAGCCTAAAAATATGTAAATAATAATTAATATCCTTATTTATAGAAATAAATTAATAAAATAGCATCATAGCCTTATGTTAATACCTTGGGGTATTGTTACTATAGTATATGTACATATATATTATGTTTTTATATACTTATTATATATATATATACGTAAATAAAATATATCTGTATAAATCATGTAACATTTTTAAAAAAAAAATATAGAAACAAAAAAAAATACTTTTTATAACTTAGAATTAAAATAAGTAAAGTAATAATTGCTAGCGACATGCGAAATTCGGGCTTTTTAAAATTGGTATATGTTTTTTCTACATAGTTTTTTGTCATTTGAACAAAAATAATTTTTTATAAAAACAAAAAAAAAAACGAAAATTTAAAAATTTAAATAAAAAAAAATAATATTAATAATAAATAAAGTATATATAACCTTACGCTATCGATAATTAGAATATTCATGCCAATGTCAAAAATTTCTAATATTTGAATATTTGAATGTACAAAAACTATTTGAAGTAAAATCTTAAAGTTTCCATATAATATTTTATAATATTATAATATAGATTTTACTGACAAGTGACAACCACATTTACGATCAGCAAGGTCGATTCTATAAAATTGTATATACATATTATATATAATATAATATATTATTGAAAACAAAACAATAATAATTTTGTATAAAAATCTACGAAATTAATATTTAAATTAATTTATTATAAATAAATTAGGAAAAAAAAAAAAAAAAAAAAATTTAAAATAAAAATATAGCTTCTTAAAATAAATATTAAAAAATAAAACCAAATGAAATAAATAAGAAAAAAATAACAACAATATATGTGCCAATAATTAAAATATATTTAATAATGAAAGTTTTTTTATTGCCTATATATATATATTTTTTTTTTTTTTTTTTGTTAAAAACGGAAATGGGAACAAAATTCTTTTTTGTAAACTACTAATACTAAACTAATAAAATTTTTATTAAAAAAAAAACCAAATTATTAACTAAATATTTTAAAATTAATTATTTTTTTATATATTTTAATCTATGTACGAGGCACGATAGTATTGTACCATTAAATCATAAAGTCAGATATAATTGATAGAGTCGAAACAAACAAAATATTATGTGGGAGAGGGTGGAGGTCTTTTCTCAATCACCTATAAATTATGGAACCTTAAATTAATATTTTATTCAGTGTCGAAATACCGGGTTTTATATTTTTGAAAATAAAATACCAACCACATTATGTGATATATTAAAAAAGCTAATATTATTTAAAGCTTACCTCTAACTACTATTCTATGAACAAAATATCCAAAACTGCTATACTACTAGCCTAGATCAACGACTATTTTTCAGTAATTTATAGAAATTACCATTTCGTTTCAAACTTTGTTTTTGTTTTGTGTATACATTTTTTTTGGCAATACCTAATAAAAATTTTGACTTAAACACAAACAAGTGTTATTCCTATAGCAAAAAAAACGTTCTTATATACAAAGGACAAAATTAATACGAAAATAATGCCCTATTTTTAAAATTGCTCATTGCAACCCCGACTACTATTATATTAAAGACATTGAAATTATCGCTTAAAGCTCGTTAACTAAAAAAATAACGGTATTAATATACCCCTTTTTTGAATGTCGAATATATATTCCGTTTTTTTTACTTAGATTTTTGTAGCATAAAAATATTGAACCACAAAAAAAACTCCTAAATATTGAAAATTCAATACAAACTGTTTCGACCTCTTCAATCATTTCTGAATCTATGGTATGATACTCCAGGCGATCTTTTATAATATACGAAAGAAAAATAATTTAATTTGAAATAATAACGAATTATTTTTGTTTATTATTGTGAGTTACATTCACTTATTACTAATTAAATATTAAAAATTAAATGTTTATAATTTAAATAATTAAAAATTAGTATTTAACTGTTTGCTATTGATTAAACTATCATTAAAATTTCACTTAATTATTTAGCTAGAAAATTATAGGTTCGTTTTAAGAAAGTTAAGTGGTATAATAATATCAAAGAGTAAAAAAGATTAAAGTAATTACTTATATTGGTTTTCAAAATTGCTAAATTGTGTACATTTACAATATAATTGTCTTGGAATCATAGTGGCCTCACCTAACCCACATTTACATTTATTGCAAAATATATATTTTAAAATATTCAAAATTTTAAAATTTTTAAAAAATTTGAGTTTTAAGGGTATTGACTTCGAACAAAAGCTAATTATTTTCAGTTTTTGAAGTACTTTACTGGAACTATTGTTATATGATTGTAGCTTTTAAAAAGAATGACAATTTTAGTGGATTAGTTTACTATGGTAATACATGTAAATGGTGAAAATTAACAACGCTTGTTAATATTTTTTAATAAAGTTTTCAATTTCATTATTAAAAATAAATAAAATGCTTAAAACTCATATTGCTAGTTTCATCAAATAGTTTTGGTTTTCAACATTTTTTTTCGTATTTCTGAAAACGTTTATAACTTTTTTAAAGCAAAAGTGACTTAACCCATCTTTATATGGAAATATTATCGTTTAGATCATTTTGGTTCTTAAAAAATTATAAATATTAATTTTTTTTCTGACTTTCGGAATAAAAATTACTGTTATTTTACGAAATTCTCGAGTCAAAAGTCTTCGAATTAATATCTGTATAAGCTTTATAAAATTACGTATATGCTGGCATCTTTGTAACCTCTTTTAATGTATTGCAATGTCTATATCTTTGCGATTTCAAAAACATCTAAATGTTAAATTTTACATCAAATTGAGTTGTGATGTAAATTCAAATAAAATTTAAAAATGATATCCAAAATTGAAATTTAATCTCCTCGTAATCTCGTGTGTCGATTTAGGCACATAGTAACTATGGTTCTAAGATTCACATATTATTATATAGGTACATATTATGTCTATTACAGTTTATTTAAGCTATTAAAAATCAGTCATTGGCTATTCAAAAACATTTATTTTCACATTTTGCGAATTTTATTTGCATTCAATAATATTTTTTTTACCGAGATTTATTGTCTTTGATTCTAGATTTTGTGCTATATTTTCGCGTAAGTTGACTTTGACGGATCTATATATTTCAACCTTATTTTCGTTAATTCAAATTGAAATTCGTAAAGAAAACAGGGGACACTTCTTTTACAAAAAAAAAAAAAATATTTTCAAAATATGTATGTATCTATTTTTTTAACTAAATTCATACGTTATTTTACAGTTCAGATCTCCTATCATATTCAGATGTTCCTTTTTCTGTTGTACAAATGTTTTGTACAAACTTTTAACAAATTGAGCTATGATTTCAATTCAATTTCAAATAAATTTTCAAAAATGATAGCCAAAGTTTTGATTTAAACTTGTTAACCACCAACAGACCTTTAAGGTTCCTAGTCCTATATCTGGCGAAATATTTTCCTTCTCATGTCTTTAGGGACGAGCGGAATTCTCTTCAGTTAAAAGTCTGAATTTTTTCTATATATGTACGGATTGAAGATGTAAATTCAATAACAGTTTGGTTTTTCGCAATGACGCGTTGCTCAGGATTTTAATTCGAAAAATAAATAATTTAATCTATTTTTTTTTTATCTTAAGTCTCTCTCTTTCTATTATCTTAGTTTATTTTCTCTAATTTTCAATAAAAATTTACACTAATAAGTGAATAATATGTCTAAATAAATACAAATACTTATGAAACATCAAAATTAATAGAATAATTTTGTTTCCATAAAAACAAAAAAAAAATCAACGAAAAATGAATTATATTACAATAAAGAAAATTAATACTAGTATTAAGTTCCTTAACTAAAGATAAAATCAATTTAATAAAATGAAATAGAATATGTAAAAATAATAATAAATAAATAAATTAAATTAAATTAAAAAAAAATCAGCTTCCATTTTATATATATTACTATAATTATATACATATGTATAGAAATTTAAAATTTGTCTTCAATATATCTGACTTAAAGAAAGTTCTATACAAAATATTATATTAAATTAATTATTTTTCATACAATAATAGAATTCAAAATTAAAAAATTGTCTAATAAAATTGTTAAAATTATGTTAAAAATTCGAAATCAATTAAAACTTTCATTAAAATTAAAAAAATTTAAATTGTTGCTTCTATAAATAAATAATATTTTATTTTTACTTTTTATAAAATCTTTGAAACTTATTATAACTATAATATTTTTTTAAAATAAATTATATATGTATGTATTATATTTATTTAAATTATATGTTTCAACGAAATACAATACCTTTATTATATAATTTAAAATTTATACATTGGAGTTTCAAATTCCAATAATACAATTTGATGATAAAAAGAATAAATTTTGAAATTTTAGAAATTTGTTATATTTTAAAATATAATATAAAATATAATTTTATATATATATAATATTAATATAAAATATTGTATATTATATGTATTAGCAAAATTAATCGAATTACTCATTTACTAATCTTCTTAATTACTATCTTAAATATCATGATAATGGTCATAAGGCAAAGTTCATAGTAAATAATTATAAAAAAAATAAAAAATATTATTATAAAGCAATAAAAAATATATGGATATGTGATTAAGTTTTAAATTAAATTAATTTTCAATATTATAATTAAATAATTCATATTCATAGTATTAAAAAACTTTTACATACATTATAATCCATTAAATTAAATTTTATCAAATCACAATAATACTAATTTAATTTTTTTTTTTAATAATAATATAAGTATCATATATGATTTAAATTTACATAGGTACAAATGTATATAAATTAGGTTGGAATGTTCTTTACTTTACAATTTAAAATTTTTGTCTTCTCATACACTTCAATTTGGTTTCTTTTTGTATAACACATTCTTAAATCGAATTTTATAAGATAATTTTAAACTCTAATAGACTTTTTTTTTTTTGTTTTTTTTTTTTATAGCTCAGCAGGTTTTTGGGCCATTTTAATTATTTACCTTAATACATTATGATCTTCCAGTTCATCTAAAACAAAAAAAAAGCAGAATTGATTAAAAGCTTTCAATAAAATTTTATTCTATTTTATTTCAATTCATCAGGTCACATGTTTATTATATTATTTTCAAATATTATACATACAACTATTTTGTTCTAAGTTTTTATTTCTGTATAACAATTTAGCGATATATATATCTATATATATATATAAATAAATACTAACGAATTTGATTTTATAGACTACACTTATAGGATATGTATGTCCTAGGCCTGATTTAAAATCGCCTTTAATTGTTGCCGATACTGGTTGGTTTCTTTCTAATATACATTTACATGATTGTGGAGAAGTTGTTTACATTCAAAATATGTACATTTTTTTTATAATATATAATATATCTAATGAAGGACCCATATGTGTTATTGCATTCTTTTATTTGAATATATATTTGCTTATTTTGATTGTTGAATAAGACTTACAAATTGTGTTATTATATGTAGTTCAACTTCAATTAAATAATATTAAGTTGTTTGTTAATTCTCATTTTTTTATTCATAATATTTTTGATCCAGCCAATTTTTTTTTTTTTTTTTTTTTTGTCAAACCTCGACCTACACAAATCACAATCCTATAATAGTTAATTCTATATATTATACGACCTTATTATTAGTAGTAAATTTGTAAATAACTCAGTACTTATTTTATTTTATTATATTCTGATTTTTATTTAAAAATTGAATGCGTTCCTTTGAACTTTTCGATGTAAATGATTCCTGGTTATTCCTTGCTTTTCGAGCTAGGAATAGTCACGAATAGTTGGTGAATGGAACACTAAACTGCTACATCTGTCAGTTCTTTTTAAAAAAAAAATAATAATAAAAACACAAAAATGATGTTAAATGTTAATTTTTTTTTTAAAGTAGTTATTTTTAGATCTTTTAAATTAATTTTTAAGATGTTTTTTTGTTTAATCAGTTTGTGAAATTTATAATCATCAATGGAATTCTAGATATTCACAATATTGAAAAAAGTTTTTAAGATTTTTAAACCGTCAAACTTATTGTATCTCAATAATATTTCAATAAATCAAAAGCATGTAGATAGTACGTACTCTTTTTCTTTATTGTAAAATGCAGTTGTCTTTCTTATAAATTCAAGCTAACTACAATTATTTTCATTCACCTTTGTATATTAAATTCAAGGAAAGAATATTCTTACATATAGTTTAAATATGTTCTTCAACTTCTTCCACCTTCGTAGGATTACTTCTTGCCTGATGTATTTTATAAAAACAATTCTAATGTTATTTAATTATTCTGATCAATTCATTACCATAACAAAGTTTAATCAAATAAAACAAAAATATTATTAAAAATTAAGAGATATTCATAAAAATAGTTGTTCAAACATAAAATATCTTAATACAAATAAAGGACATTCTACTCTAATTTATATATTGTATTTATATAGAATAAAATTAATATATATAATACATACACATAGTTATACATACTATTTAATTATAATTTTCTATTTTAAAAATTTAATCATATTTTTTAGTTCGATTTTTCTCTGTTTTTTAACTTCTTTTTCTAATTCGAAATATGTTTTCTTCTCTTTCTTTTTGGTAAAAAAAAAAAACAAAACAAACCAAAATAAAAAAAAAATACCAAATCTAACGTTAAAATATCAAAAAAATAATATTTTAAATAAAACAAAAAAAAAATCAAATCAAATCTCTGCTTCATTTTGAGCTTTAAAAATGATGAAAAGAAACTATATTAAAAATACCTATATACCAAATTATCATAAAATGTTTGTTAGTCATATTGGGTGAGTTTTTAAAAACTAAAAAAAAAAAAAAAAAAAAAAAAAAAAACACATACATAGAAGAAATTATTAAAATTATTTTTAAATTAATTTTCTTTTGTAATCCGCTTTCATTCTCTCATTCAATTGATTTTATTTTTTTCATTTGATTTATTTTTCTTTTTCAATTTTCATTTGAATTTTTAATATGTGTAAATAAAATATATTTTATTAAAGTAAATTTTAGCTAATTATATTGTCAAATTAAATAAAAAAAATATATTTTTAAAAGATATACATATATAGTATGTATGTAGGTACTTTTGTATATTGATAGTAAAATATAATATAATAATTTTAGCAGTGCTATGTTTTTCCAAATTATTTTTTTTTTCCAAAAAGTTCAAAGTATGTAGTTTTCCATGTAAATAAATATTTAATATTATTCTCATTCAGTTGTTCTGTCCAGACTACATAATATCATTTCACTCCATAACATTTTGCAATTTATTAACCCATTATTGGTTATTTGCAGTTGCATTAATTTTTTTATCAACCTTACTTTCTATATTATTCTTTTTATCATATACTTCCATATTTTCGTCTATTTCGATATAAAAATCTTTAAAAAATAAATCTAAAATTTCAAAGTCTCATATAACAGATATAGAACCTAAATTTTAATTTCTTATTATATTATACGCTTTAAGAACAAGAATAAAAAAAAAAAACAAGAAAAAATGGAGGAGCCTAAAATTTTTTAAAGTTGTAGCACAGATAATTAATTAACTTAAAATTTCGTGTTTTGTTATAAAATAGTACGTACCCTCTAAGAAAACAATTACCCTCTGAAATGCTGGCGAAGAAATTTCTTCATACACTTCAACTACGCCAGTGTAATACTTTGGTATTACAAAATACATAAATGTTGGCATAAGTACTTTAGAAAAATAAAAGCGAAGTGTTGTGTATACATAGTATTCAATTGGTTAAAGCAGTTCGTTTAGGTAAACGTAACAACAAACCGGTTTGTTTTCGGTTTACATTTTTAAATATTAATATTTATTTATTTATTAACAGTTATTAAATTTTCCCTTTCGAAATGTGGGCCTTTTTATCAAATTATATTAATTATTTCTTATATATTTTTGTATATTATATATATTTATATTATTTTTATTAGTTATATTATATCATTATATAACTGTTTATTTTCAATATTATTTAAATAACAAGGTTACTGGCTTTTGTCATTATAACCGCTTCTAAACATGTTTGTACATATATATATGTTTTGGGAATTTTCAGGTCAGGAATGCTAACTTTCACAAAACTATAATAAATTATATATCAAAACTTTTTAATTGTTCTCCATTTTTAACTCTTCTCGTCCTTAGAAGTCTGTTTCATTTTAACATTAAACATATAGTGAAGTCGTTAATCTTTTGTTTCGTTTTTGTAATACTTTGGCGAATTTGCTGTTTGTTGTACAAAAGTGAATCACAGGTGAAGTTATTTTTTCATGCGAAGTGACTTCGTTTACGAATCGCTTTTGTGGTTCTTCGCTAGAATAAGAGGAGTGAAAAAAACATGTAACGCTAAGAATTCGTTAAAAGTGAATCTTTTATGTAATGTTAATATTTAGACAATTAATTTTCTGAAATGTTATTTTTTTTTACATTTTTTATATATTTATTTATTTTTTAAACTAAAAAAAAAGAACATTTCAAAAAATTAATTGTCTAATTATTAATTAAATTTGTTCTTGTATTAAATAAATACTTTCGCGCTGTACATCTATTTTGTTATACAAATTATAAATATAATAGGGAAGATAAATGACGGTTTAATAGAAAAATGAATTGGGTTCATAAAAAGCGTATGTTTCTGTTTCTTAGATGGTACTATAAAATTTTTTTTTTGTGGTTAGAATCTTCCATATTCTATTAGACGCATCACTGACGCGAAGAAAACTTGAACAAATCGATGTAAGCGGGTGATAGAACGTTTTATTATTTTAGTGGTACTTACCACTTTTTACTTTTAGATTATTGGTATATATACAAAAAATATCTTTGTAAATTTTTTGAATAATATATTAGTGTGGAATTAGTTCACAGTTTTCAAATATTTTTTAAATAAAAATTATTAATAAAATAATAATATAAGTGTTGTAAAACAGTAAGAGTAAAGATGAGTTTATTTTTTCCTTTTTTTCAAAATAAAAAAAAACACAATTTTTAATAAGAATGCTAAAAAATTAATGAAAAATTATATATTATTAATCTTTACTTAACTGTTTTATCCATTTATATTTCTTATTTAAGCAATAACTGAAAATATTTTGACGCGATATAGTTGAAATACAACCTAGCAGCAGCAGTAGCAGCGACAGCAGCAGCGGCAGAATTTTTGCTGCTTTTTCATTTCTAATTCTAATTTTTTGCCCTCCCCTCTGCCTTTATCAGCTGTTAATAAAAGTGTCAAATTGACATCCAAACTTTTAAATTTGTTTCAGTTGGAATAAAATTTAAATTACTTAAACATATGCACATCAAATAAAGCAGTATAATTTAATAAATTTGCCAACATATTTTTTAAAACAACAAAACAGTGATTAAGATATTATGGAAGAAAAATTATAGAATTTGTCAAAAAAAATCCTCTAATTTATGACAATTGTCCATAAATTTATATATTTATAATCAACAATAGCATTTTCCATTTTTTTGAAATTTTTTATTAGAGTTTTTTTGTCTGTTGTCTGTTGTCAAAATAATTTTAAATTTTGATTAGTTTGAATTTGCTTCCTGCTGCTATATTGTGTCTTAGAAAGCAGAAATTTTTAAAATGCTGCTTCTGCTGGCATCGCTGCTGCTGCTTTGCTGCTAGGATGTATTTGTAGCTATACTCTATCGAATAAAAATTTTGAAGTTACGAAAAAATGCTATCACGTCACGTTGTATCAAAGTCTAACAGAATAGAAAAGTAAATATTGCTTCCGCCAGGTGAATTTTTTCTTTAGAACTTCAGCTAGGTTGAATTTTTTCAACAGTTCAATTTGGTGTTGTATTTACATGTTATTATTGAAATACCAATAACTGATCTCGATGAACAAAAAAAACAAAAAATGCACTGTTTACAATATTTTTTTAATTCATATTTAAATTTTTGACGTTTCAAAAATTATAAAAAAAAAAAATTATTATATTATATTTTTTTTAATATAATATATATACATACACACACATATATATATAAAATAATGAAAATTATTAGTTCGTGAATTGAATTGTTAATTTTTGCATTTAAGATACGTAAAAATGTATAATTAATTCGCAATTTTTTTTTTGCATCAATAAATATTAGTAATAGAAGGAAGAATAGTTTTCATAAAGTCAAATTATCACCAACAAGTTTGGGCAAATTACGAACATGTTTTTTTAATCTACGTTTACGTCTACGTAAATTATCCAAACTCTCTCTAATGAACTCATAATTTTTTTTCAACAGGTCAATTTTAAAATTTCAATCGAGAAAAATTTATGAAAAAAATTGAAAATTAATATAAATCAATAAATATTTAAATCAAAATATGCATGATAATACAAAATTTTCAGTTATTAATTTAAAATCCATTTATTAATAAATATAAACGCAATTAAATTTTCGAATCAAATGTAATTTTCTTCAATTTAAAATATTTAAATTCAATTTTATGCCATTAAAATACTGGATAAGGTTGAAATAGTTGTAAAGAGAATAGAAATTTCATAATTTTATTATTCAATTCAAATTGTGAATGCAAATGTACATATATCGGTAGCTCAAGTTTAATAGTGTTTCATATTCAAGGTTATAAATTGTTAAGTTAATTTTTCAAATAAAATCATTGTTCGATTCAAACATTGAGAGCCCATTCATATAGTGAAATTACGTGATCACAAATGAATTAGACTTAAAATTTGAGTTCTCTACAACCGAAATTTTAATATTTTAATGTAATAAATTTTAGTAAATTTGAAATTTGTTTAAATTTTATCTAAATTTTAACAACGTTGAATTTAGTCAAAACATATTAAAATAATTTTTCAATTTATTTAATCCCTAATACATATTATGTTCGTATGTACTTATACTGATTATACTATCCGAAAACGTTTTATTTTAATGTTAATAATAAATTGTGTCATCTTTTATTCTTATCAAAAATAATTTATATTCGTAACATTTTCACTAGACTATGATAAAATCGAGAGAAATCGAAATAATTAGGTAATTTAATGACATTATTATTGAATGTTAAAATATCAATTTTCACAAACTAATTAATAATCTAAAATAAAATTATATAAAAAAAATATTCTATATTTAAAATCTAATTATTAATATTCACTTAATGTGTTATCTAGTAAAATATGATAGTTTTATAGTTATATTATCAATTTCATATTGATTACATTGTTTTATAAAAATGTTGAACAAAGCATATGTCCAAAAGACAGTCTCCTTTAATTTAATGATATTTTATAATGTGATTGAATTGATTTTTTATCTTTTCGCTATTATATAATTACTGTTAATATGCAGTTTGGATATTTTACAATAATACCACTATATATGTAATGTCGTCAAATGTAGACATAGAAAATAACACAAAGAAATACAAAATACCAAGCACTCCCCAGTACTCTAGAATTTTCTATTTATTGAGATCTAAATTAATATAATATTCATAATCCAATGAATTAGTTTATGCATTCGTAGTATATCTTAGAGTCTTAGACCATAGTATTCTTTCAACAATGTATTATAAAAATTTCATACTAATAAAAATATTCGTATATATTTATTTAATTATATGTATGTTCCTTTAAAAAAAATCTTATTAAATCTTATTTCCTTTAAAAAAAATCTTAAAAAATTATAGCGTTAAATAAAAACAAAAATTTTATTTAAATTTTATTACAAATTATTAATTCGAAATTCAAAATAAATTTCAAAATTAATTTTAAGATAAATTAATGTGTAGCTTTAAATCATGATGAGAAATAGAATTTTATATAAAATATTAGTTTCCTTAAATAATTTCTTCTTCCGTCACCTTTATCTCACGCCCCCCTCCCACCTTCCTCCTAATACACAACAACAAATTTGTTATATTATATAGCTTTTGCTATGTTGCCTTTAATTTTACAATTATTGTATACATCATATTTTTATTTGTTGTTAAAAAAAATATTTAATTTTGAACATACAATTTTTATTTTTATTTTCTTATTTTACATAATATTATTTGCTCGCTTTCCGTTTAATTTTAATTTAATATTAAATTAATTGATAATATTAATTTTTAAAAAGAAAATCTTACAAAATCTTATGGACAGTTTAAGAATTTCATTTGTAGCATTTGAAACAAAAATAAAATAATTAATATCCTAACAATATTCATAAATTGTATTATATAAAATTAAGAGAAAAATTTTATTAAGTCAACAGAAAATTATTTATGCCTGCAAGATAGTTTTTTTTTTTTATTGTCTTTTTTAATTTATTTTAGCATTAATTTGAGAAAGAAATTATAATGGTTACATTGAAATTTATTAACTAAAAATTTATTTTGATAAATTTTTAAGAATTTTTAAAATATTCTGAAATAATTAATACTATAGATTAAACAAAAGAAACGCAGGAAAAATGCAATCCAACAGATCAGTGGTTTCAATATTATTCAGAATATATATGAAATTAAATAAGATTAAAAATTTAAATTATTATGAGATTGTTTTGGGGACACTGACGTGGACGTGATAAATGAAAGTGGTTAAAAAAAAAATCAAAAAAAGTTACTAATAACAATACAACAATCAAATTTCCATTTTAATTTTTTTTTATAACAATAACAGAAACTGAACATCAAACAAAAATTCAAATAATAAAAATTATAATTAATAATTCAATTCGAAATGTTTGGTAAAATTTTATTGAAAATAAAATGTTAAAATTTAATTGCGTTAATTTCGTACAAATAAATTTCAGTGTGACATTTTTAAAATTCCTTAAATAAATTATTTAATTTTTTTTTCTTCATAAATTTTGACTCAGTTTAAGTACAAATATTATTTAATTTTTTTTTAGCCATATAACATTTAAATTTAGAATGCACCCCTCCAATGAACATTTTTTGATTTTTTTTTTTTTGACTATTACCTTAAGATAATTGTATTAAATACATATATATTTATTAATTTTTTTTTTTAATTAAATTTTATGTAAAAATTAATTTGCCATTTTAAATTTAAGATTATAAACAAAAAACAATATCGGTGGCTGTATACAAAACCATGTAATCAAGCTTGTCAAGTTGTCAATGTTATCTCAAAAAAAAAAAAAAATCCAACTAGAAAAATAATGTGAATTTATTTACAGTTTAATTTTAATTTATTTTTAATTATTTTAAGTTTTTTGTTTCGTTTTAAATATTTGTATTGAGCGGTATTAGGTGTAATTTTGATAAGTTCAAAAAATATGGTTTTAGTATATTGCACCAAAATATAGAGTCTAATGTCACAATTTTATTTTATTTAAAAGTCAGCTTAATAAAAAATGCTTAAATAAATTTATTTGTGATAAAAGCTCTAGATTTTGTTTAAAACAATAATTTTTAATTACAAAAGAAAAAGAAAATAATGAACAGAAAATTAAAAATATTTTATGAAATGAAATAAATATTATTTTTATTCAATTTATCTTAATTCGGCATATTATAAGCTTCAATTTGAATAGACTGACAATGTTTTCAAATTTGAAAATCTTTTAAAATAATAAATTATATTTATTTTTATAGGAATAAAATTAATTAAGAATTAATGAATTTCCAAATCTATATTTACCAATGTAATTGGAAAAATATCGACTATGAAGCTCCAAAAATAACAGTAAATATTTACTGTTTTTGATTCTAATATAAAATGTCAAAAATTAATAAGCAAAATACATAATAAAACAATGTCAGATTTCAAAATATAAAGTTTTGTGCACACAGGAGAAAAACAAACTGTTAGAGTTGATAGAAGACAAAATTTCGATAAAGACATACATATGTATGTAGTGAACAGTGACATATAAATAAACATGTTATAAATTTTCACCATTGGACCCTAAAAGAGAGTCTTATTTCTACCATGTAAATACCTTACGAGTCTTCTTGATACAAGAAAAATTTTTGTATTTTGTATTTTACATACTAGATAGAAATAATTACACTTCTTCTTTAAACTTCTACTAAAAATCATTTAATATGTTTTTCATATTTTATTCGATATTTTTTTTTTAAATTAAAAAGTTGGGTTACGATGGAGTCACTGTAACAACCCTATTATAATAGAATTTATATTATTGAATTTCGATACAAGAAAATTTATTGCTACATATGTGATTCGAATTAATTGTATACATTCGCATTGACTGCACAATTAATTAATACACAACATAATATACATAATACATATTATATTAATGTTAAATAATTTCCTTCGTCAATTTTTCACTTTGTTTTTTAATACTTTTTTAAAATTTATTTGCAAAACTAAAATGTATAAAAATTTTAAGTTTGTCAAACATTTCACAATATATACATTGTGTACAAAATACTCGTAATGGGTAATGCAAATGTAAGAATCTATCAGAATTCAAAAATTTAAAAAATAATGCTTTTATTTTTCACAAAACGACACAATATTTATTTACATACATATGTATATACATTTTATTTTTTTATATAATACATGTTATAATTTGTTGTTCTAAGTATCCAAATGCACAATAATTTTGTTTCTGTTAAATATCTGCTCTTAAAAAACACTTTGCTTCTGTTTTTAACATTTTTATTTTGAATAAAGTTTGCAAATTTTTAGATACCAATTTTATATTTCGAATATTGTAACTCCTCAGGATTTTGGATTAAAGTAATTATATCGCTTTAATATATTATTAAACCTAGTCATGGAATTCGGTCTGATATATGTACATTTAAAAAATAAAATTTTAATTTTCTGTTCAAAAATGAAAAATTAATTTTTTTGTTTTTGTATAAATAATTAATATATTTTTATTTTAAATAAAAAATTTATTAACCCTATTTTAATTATTTATTTATTTCTTTTTTCACATAATTTACAGGGAATTCAAACAGTTTAGCACATTTAGTTGATAATGAAATACCATTATCAACATTGGAGGGTATGACACAATCTCAAAATTTAAATTCCCATTCAAATAGCTTACCACGACAACATCAAACAAATAATCCTAATAATAATTTATATCATGGTGCTATTACTGGTGGTGGTGGTGTTGGTGGTGGTGGTGGTGGTCAACATTCCTTATCTCCAGTAATTTCAGTACCAACATCAAATAATTCAACAATTATGTTAATTGATGATGATAATATGGATACATCAGTTGCAATATTACCAAATAAAAATAATTTAAGCGGTAGTTATAATAATCTATTTAGAGATAATTTAGAAAATAGTTGCTCAGATTATCTATTAGAAAAAGTTGTTGTTAGTGGTGGTACAGATCATCATTCAACAAATTTATCTCAATCGGCAACAATGCATGATCTTGTATTTGCAGCAAAAAATTCAATTATGAATAAATTACAGCCACCACCCCATTCAGCAACATTACATGAAATTAATTTAAATAAATTAGCTCCATCAGCGACTTTAAGTGAAATACAACAAATAAATGATAGTACAACGTCATCGATTCCAATCATTGACAGTCATAGTAACATTCCTGCTTCGGCTTCAACAAGACGTTTAATACAATTACAAAATATACAAAAATTAGATAATGAAAATGTCTATTGTAATATACCATCTGGAAATACATCAGCAGCAGCAGCGTCGACAGCTGCACCAACAACAACTTCAATTACAACATCATCATCATTAGAATCTACAACAGCAAAAACAAATAATGATTTAATTTCGTTATCTAATACTGATTTAAATAAATCAGATCCAAATTTACATTTATATTCAAATTTAATTGAAGAACATCAGGCGGAACAACAAAGACAAATATCAAAACAAAAAAGGCATTCAGAACCATCTCCTCATCAACAACAACAAATAGTATCAAAATTTGAAAAAAATAAAACAACTACAGTTACAAAACAATCTCAATCGAGTGATGTAAAAAATTCAATAATAAATAGTAAAATAATAGAAGATAATAATAAAAAATTAACAACAAATACTTTGAATAAAGCAACAACATCAACATCAAAAAAACAACGTAAAATAATTAATAAAACAAATGATGATAATAATGAAAATTCTAGTAATAAACAAGTAGAATCTAAAAATAATATAATGTCATCAACATTATTAAGTGATGATCTTGATTTAGATGATCCTGTAAGCGCATTTGTTGCTAATACACGTAGTCGTAAATTACATAATTCTCAAAAAATAAAACGTCAAAAAAATTCTGATTCAAATTGTGATACAAGTACAAATGAAAATCATGAGAATATAGCAACTGGTTCCAATAATCATAATGTGGATAATCAAATAAATAATACTAATGGAAATAATTCTAATCGATTAAAGCATTTACATGATACAACTATGATTGATACAGCATTGGATTTAGATAGTTTAGATGGTACCAGTATTGGTTTGGCTAAATCACCGGCAATAGTATAAATTAATTATAATTAAAAAAAAAAAAACTAAATCAAGGAATCCTTTTTTTTTTTGTTTTTTGGTAGAAAGTTATTATTTTTTTTAGAACAGGTTCAAAATATATTGGAAATAAAATCAAATTAACAATCGTTTTGAAATATTCCGTAAATTCTGAAAAAAAAAAATAAACAAAAGTAGAAATTCTTGCATATGTTCCTATATATATGTAATCTAATAACAAACAAGAGAAATAAATAATGAAATAATTAGTGTATTTAAAATAAGTCATAAATATATTTATAAAAATTCAATGACATATCAACATATAAATATAAAATAATTATTTAATTAATTCAATAAAAAACAATTATTTTATTTAAAAGTAACAAATTAAAACGTGTTACAACATTTAACTTCTATCAAAAAACTTACTTACTTTAATAAAAATTTTCCATAAAAAATACATAATTATTGGTCTCTTAGCAGCTTCTAAGTTAGAATTAGTTGCGAATTTAATTCAAACGGTACCTCCTATTTTATGAGAAATTTTTTGATTTCCTTGTATTTTTCTCGATAATTTAAAACTCAAAAACATATTTTATTTTTAAGAGTATTTTTTGTTTTTTTTTATTCTATATAATTAAAAATAAAATAAGTTTCCAATTCAAAGGCTTATTAAAAAAATATATTTAAACGAATTATTCAATTTGTTTTTTGGTATTATGAATTTAAATACATAATATATGTAATAAAAAAAACTAGCTGAATTATTATTATTTTTAAATATATAATATACTCTTGTTCTAAAAAATATTTCAAAATTAATAAATATTTAAAATATAATTGGAACAGTTTTTGGTTTTTTCAACACAATTTTGTATTTAAATGTTTAAAATTTACTTATTTGTAAAATGTTTTTTTTTTTTTGTTATTAAAATACAAAAATTAATTTGGTGCTATAAATATAAAAAAAAAACTGAGTGAGTATTATGTTAAAATTTAAAAAACATTTTTTGTAGTATATAATATATATATATATAAATATATTATACATTATACACTTCCATGCTTGTTGACTTAAATTTAAATATTCGAATTAAGTAATTCATTTGAATAAAATCAAGTACGTATACAAGTTAATATAATTGTAACGGTGTTACCAACTTTAAGGTATGTTAATTTGCATACGTATAAAATTTTTAAATTTTTTAAGTTCAATTCATGACATTGAATAAGTCTGCTTGCGTACAATAATTTTGATATTAATTCCATAACTAAACTTTACAAGAAAAAAAAGTTTATGAAGAAATTCCATGTCGACGAAATTAACAAAAAAATTAATCTCTAATATACTAGAAAATTGAATTCTCAAATCAACAAGTTCTATGATGGTAATGGTACTAGTATATTATTAACGATTCATTATTCTCGACTACACAGTACACTTCTGTTCACATTCTGGATTCTTAAAGCTGTATTCTGTATAATTATATTTTTTATATGTGTGTTAATTAATATATTCTGTATATTTTTAATTTGATGCAAGAGAAACAGGTAATCCGTTTACAAGAGGTTTTTTTTTTTTAATTATGGATTGAAATTTGAGAGTGTTGTAACAATGAGAACACTTTCATCTCTGATAATGTTTACAAAATATTTATGAATTTTTTTTAACTTTCTAAGAAGGACTCTTGATATGAAGTTGCTAATAAGAACATCTTTATTCTTAGTTAAGTTCTGTTTCTTTGAATATAAAATGCAGCTATATTGCAGCTATATGATAATTATTGTAAATAACATGTAATTTATAATTCACTATATAAATTAAAAATCATTTTATTCTTCCATTATAATTCGAAAACTCAGTTTAAATCATAAAAAAAATACATAATATATATACATGTATATATTTGAATCGTACATTGCATTTAACAAAAACGAAAAAAATATTTTAAACAATTATTGCAAATATAAAACAAAATAAAATTCTATATAAAAATATAAATATAAAAAATTAAGAAATATTTAAAATATAATCAATTTTAAATTATAAAATGAATCTTCAAAACTCCATTGACCATCAACATTATAATTTTTATAATACCTGATGTACCATTAAATGGCAATAATATAGAGCAATGTAAAATACAAAATGTTAAAAATTTGAAATAGTTTCCTTTTTTTTTATTTTCATTTTATATTATTTGTTTTTGAATGGTCTGAAGTTACGAACTTTATTGAACTACAATCATGTCATAAAAATAAAAAAGTATGTATGTATGTAATTATTTTATAATAATTAATTTATTTTTTAATACAACAATTCAATTCAATTTATGAAAATTATAAGTATATTTTTGTACAATAATAAATTGTTATATTATAATAAATTAAAATAATTAAAATTTAATTTGTAAGTTAGTAAAAAAAGTTAAATAACAAATAAAATAAAACGAAACTAAAATTTAATTGAAAAGAATGTATGGAATTATTGTAAAAATTTATATAAATAAAAGAAAAATGTATTAATAAATTTATGTAAATATTATTATTAATTTTTTATTATTATCTTTTTTTACTGTTTTTTTTTTTTTTTTTTTGTTAATTTAGTTTCTAAGTTAGCATATATTTATTTAAAATTATTTTAAATTTCAACTACAAAATGTTCTTAAAACAAATAAATAGTAAATAAATACATACGTATTTATAATAATGTAAATGATAAAACACATACATAAATTCTTTTGTTTTTGTTTTTATAATTTTATCTTAATTTTTTTTTTAAAATATTAAATATTTATATATATACATATATATGTATATATATTTTATGTATATAAACATAGTTTAAATTTTTTTTGTTTTAAATATAAAATAAAAATAATATTAATAATTCATTAATTATATATGTATGTACAATAATAAAATATAAATTAAAAACTAAATATCAAATTTAATATACTTAGGTATGTATTGTTTTTGTTTAATACGACTCTAAATTGATTTTAATAAAAATTACTGATTCAATCGTCCTATATGTAACTTAACAATATAAAGAATTTCAAACTTATTCAATCCAAATAATAACTCAAATAAATTAATATTTAACATAAGAAATCAAAAATAATCACCTACGTGTTGTTTTATACGCTTGTTACATATTTCTGTTTTGTGAAATTAAGTTATTTTTATTAAAAAGTAAAATGGTTTATGTACCTATATAATAGAGTATATATATATACAATAATTTGAACTTGTTTTCACATCGTTAAACTTATAGAGATTAGGTAAGAAGAATCATCAAGTACCTCAAGAATTCAGCTCAATTTTCAGATTGAAATAAAAAGTAATTTTCCCATTGTTTATTTATCATTTAAAATAAAATAGGATAACAATCATTTTGAAATAAATTAGGTATCCAATTATTATTTCTAATTTTAATTCAATTTATTTTCATTATATTCTTATTTAAGAAAAAAAAAACCTAGTAAAGCAATTTTACATAATTCAAATATAATCAAATTCTTAAAAGTCAGATAATAATTCCAAATTTTAAAAATTCTAATTGATACTAGTATAAAATATAGTAAACTTAATTATCTCGCCACATACAATATATGTATAAATACTATACAATATTATACATAGACATATTATATACCTACCTTTTAAAATGGCTAAAAAAAAATCAATTAAAATTCAAAATATTAAAAAAAACAAAATGTAAAATAATAAAGTAAAAATAAAAGCAAACTATTGTTGTGAACATTAATTAATATACATATATTTAAAAAAAAAAAAAAACAATATAAAATAAAAAAGAATTAAAATATTTTTATATGACAAAATAATAAAATAAAAATTTTTTTGCTCAAAAAATTTTATCCTTACTCTAAAAAAAAAAAAAAAAAAATTTTCAATAACACTGTTTTCAAAATAAAAATTAAACCAACAACACTGTTTAAATGAAAATGTCAATGAAAATATTTTATAATAAATTGTCTAATTAAGAAATAATTAAAAAAAATAATAATAAAAAAAAAACAAATGATGTGTTATTAGATTTTATATGTTTAGCTCATACTACAATATAATAATATAAAAAAATGAATACATATATGTAATATATATGAAATAAAATGAAAAAAATTGTATTGAAACCTATATAACAAAAATGGTAATTAAATTTAAATATAAGTAGGAAAAAAATAAAACAAAAACAAATATATAAAAAAAAAATTTAATACGATAATATTGATAATCATTTAAAAATAAAGTCAAATTTGTACAAAGAATATATTTCTAATGCATTTATTCATTTTCAAGAAAGTAAGCCTTAACTCATTTATTTGTCCTTTAGTTTTTAATGTTTTTTAGTTTTAAAAATTTTTTTTGTTGGTTGGTCTCTATAGAATAATCTATTAGGAGTTTTGCTTTCATCGAGAATCGAACGTGAAATCTTTCGAGCAAAAAATTATATTATCTGTGATTACTCCCTTATTTGAAAGAATTTCCTTTCCTCTTTTTATTATAATAATCTAGAATTGAATAATCCTGATATTTTTATCTATTTTTATTTATTTTTATTGTCCATATATGGTCATATGGATCCTCAAAAGATTCATATTAATATACACAGTTTTCGTCTTTTTTGATTCCATTTGTGTATGTAAATCTTTACATGATTGTTGTATATACTACGTCGGAAATGTGACTCTCTCCGCTTAGTGGTGATGCTTAGGTTTTTATGTCGATCTTGAATTTTATGTCAGGACAGGATGGATATTGTTATACAATATTGTATTTGATTTGTCTTTCCGTTGTGAAGATCAGGTGGAATTCTGTATTGTGATAATCACGCTGAGACTGTCGCATATCTATAATTGGTATTCTAAATGGTGATTGTCACGGTGACAGTCGCTGGTTTCTTGTGATTTTAGGGTAACAGCTAATTTGGTGTCACTCGTGATATAAATAAAGAAAAGTTTGGTTGTTATTTAAGATCTTTTATTTTTAGTTTTTTAAAATTTGTTTAAGTTTTAATAAATTTCATTTCTTTAATAAAATTATTAGTTTTTAAGCATAGGATTTAAAAAGTTTATTAATAAGAAACAGTTTTTAGTTCAACATTTAAGTACAAAATTGAAATTTTCAGTACACAGTCTTGGCTCATGGGTGCAATCCAATCAGCTCCTGCCTGCCTCTGATATGGTGCTCCTGAAAGTATATTCAGTGTTACAGCTAACTGATGTGTTGGTGTTATATAAGTTGATCGAATTCCTTCATCAATTTTTAATTGATTTAATATATTAAGGAACGTTTCGTTATTAATTCTAAAAGTTTTATTAAATCAAAAAAAAAAAAACAACACAATTAGTGAAAATATGAAATATAAAACAAGAAATGTAATTAATTATAAACATATTTAACATATTTAACATATTAAACATAAGTTGAATTATAACTTACATGTTGTTTGGTAATTCGAATATATTCGAAGCGTCCCTCAAGCTCCTTCTCAAACTATTCGCGTTTTTTCTATATTCTTCATCTTCGCTAGATGAAAAATTTATCGAAGGCCCAAAAGGAAACATTATATATATATATTTTTTTTAATAAATAACTAATATATACTAATAATTTTTATCTCTATTATTTAACTCTATTATTGATACACGCACTAATAAAATTTTAAATTTTTGTTTTTATTGTTTTGACACTTTGACATTTAATAAATCGCTTGTGCTGCCATTTTCGAATTGTATTTTTTCAAAATGCTGCCGTTTTCTTAAATTATTCATATCGCAATACAGAATATCTGTCACAAGGGCGACTATCGCTAATCACAATACAGAATGCCACTCCAGCATAGGATGTTAGAGAGAATCCAATTCAATTATTGTGAAAAAATAAATGAATGAGTAAATTTAAAGTTCTTTTGATTGAATGGTTTTACAGCAATGTTTTCTAAATTATACTAGGTACTATTTCCTAATATTATTTTTATATAAATATTTTTAAATAAAATAATAATTTATAATAGTCATAGGTAGAAGGTAGGTACCTATATAATATATACATATTATTTATAATAGAATTAAGGTGGATTTCCTCTAAATGGACGAACGTCCGGACAAATTTTTTAACCAATCAAAAAATTTTATTTTACCAACACCAAAAATCCTCTCCGGGCAATTTACTTCATCCAATTTCTTAGTTAAAATATTTTTAACTTTTGTCAGGACGAAATTAAAGAAAATGATACATATATAATTATTTGATAAATATTTATTGCTATCTCGATTTAGGTATGAACGCATTCACATATAGAATTTCAAATGTTTTTTAAGAAAAAAACATGAAGTTTAATTTTTTTTTTTGTTTGTTAATATAAGATTATTTTGTTTCTAACAAATTATAAATATATATTTTAAGTTAAAAGTAAAGCGCTATATTTTATTTTTTCGAATATTACAATGTTATTATCCATTATTACTCTTAAAAAAATTTTAAATATTTTGAATAAAAATAATATAAACGCATGTAGACATTTTTCAAACGTCAACCTTTTTTGACTACATAACAAAATTCAGGGGTGGAATTCTGGTGCTTCGCGCATTGAGAGGAAATCATAAAATTTTCTTTAATGGCATTTGTGTTTCAATTATAGTGCAAAATAAAATTGTCCGGACGTTCGTCGATGAAGAGGAAATCCACCATTAGTTGTCAACATTTTACCTCAAAATTATTCAATCTCTTCACCAAAAATGAGCGAAAAAACAAAGTTTAACAAAAAAAACTACCACACCTTCCTACTTTATACCTAATGCAATTTTTTATATATACATACCACAACAAAATATTTCAATTAATTAAAACAAGTAAAAACTAAGACTATACTTTCTTTAGGATTGCTGTATATGAAAATTAAAATGAGAAATTGCAAATAGATTTGAGCAAACGCAAAATTTTGAGTCAATTTTTGGATTAATTTTTGACATTTAAAGCCTACAAAATGTAACAGCACAACACCTATATGCATCATGTGCTAAGCTTGAGTCTGCATTAAGTCATGATGGCTCTAAAGATATCGAAGCAGTGGATTTGTGTAATGAGCATCAACCTGTTACTGTAGAAAGTGGCAAAAGAAGTTTTCCGAAACTAAAATTAATTAAAACTTATCCTCGCTCAAAAATGGCTCAAGAATGGCTTGTAGGGTTGGTCTTCATGGAGCAAGATTATTTTCTTTACGTACATACCTGTTTTCATTAGTAGAGAGGGCGCCACAAAAAAGATTACCTAGGGCACGACAAAACAAAATATTTTTGAGCCACCGCTGCAAAATATAAAACCTTAATTTCAAAGTTTGAATAATTTTCAAACAAAATAGAAGAGATTCAAATCTACAAAGTATAAGTTAGTATTAACGCATTTCTATTCTACATTACTATAATTTTTACCAGCTTAAAAAAAGTGCACCGTATACATAAAACCATACAAAGACCATATACATAAAGCAAACTTCTAGATACATACTACCTACTTAAAACAAAAAAAAACTTTTCTACCTATAAGATTTCTAAATTAATGGAACACACATTTTCTACAATTCTTTAATATTTTCTGTATTGTATACTATTCACAAACTGGCAATACACTCTAAATGTAAAGATTAAAAAAAATAATTCAATCCATATTTACTATTTCATTAGCCAATTAAAATTACATTACAATTCTGACTATTCGAGGCACACTTTTATCAAACTCCAAAAAAGTGCACCATATACTACATAAGCAAGTTTTATATTATACTCATACATATATTTGTGCCATCCATATGATCGCTATTCGCTATGATCATTGATCACTATGCCACTGCCATGCCACTGCCATGCCACTGCCATGCAATATCAATATTAAGCAAAGAGAATAAGAGATAAGCAAACAAAAAATATTATTTTTCTATAAGATAAGATTTCAAGATTTTAAGGTACAGTAATTTTATTTTGCATCCATCCATCATATTCCATTCCAATACAATACAACTTCATCTATAAGAGAAGTGATTAAAAGAAAAATGGGAAAATTTTTTTGTGCTGAACTGCTTTTTTAAAATGGATATGTGTTTTGTATATATGTTATAATATGTATATACGCCTTCTTAATTCATCATTATATATTGAATGGTTGAATCAGATAAGTTGAATATGTATAAAGAATGTTGTTATGAAAAAAAAAACTAAAATAATGAAATTTAACTTAACTAAATTAATTTTCAAACCGCTTTGCACTACGCAACCAGATGGGAAAGTCGACATACTACTTTAACTAGACATACTGCTGAAGCTGTACTTGAGTTTCTTTGTTCTTTAGTAATTTGGGTTAAAATCTTGGAAAAGCTTAATATAGCAAATAAATATTTACAAAGTCCAGGAATCTGTTTATTAACAGCTGCCAATATTTTACTTTCAACTAAAGACGTTTTAGGAAGCTTGAGAACAGATCGATGAAAGTTTTGAAGTTTTTATTGGTGAAGCTAAGGAAATTGCTTTAAAGTTAGATATTAGTCCAACTTTTCTTCCGTCTTCAGCACAGCACTTAGAAGCTGTAGAAAAACATCTCTTTTTTCTTAAGAAGTCAGTTTTGTTATTAAAATTAAATAAATTTTATATGTACCTATATATTTTAAATTAAATTTAAAATATACATTTTTAATTATTGTTATATTCGCCTTAAATTTTTAAATTTGTTGCTGAGGGTTATATCTCCGCGGGACACCCCATTAAAAAAAAATGCATCAAAAGTTCTACCTCAAAGGTGATGTGGAAACGAACTTATGTAGGGCGACTATCTGAAAAAGTGCACCGGGGCTGTTAAAAATGTTAAATTGGGCTTTAACTTGAATTATAATTATTAAATAGGGGTCTCAAGTTAATAATATATTAAAAGGCAATATATATATATACATACTATGATATTATATAAAACTAATTTTAGCATATAGAAAATTTAACCTGTGGTGTATGGTGTATAGTGTATGCATCGACAAATTTTTTATACATAAATATAGTACCAAAATTAAATATGTATGCATCGCAGAATCGAGGATAAAATAATAACCGTTAGAAAAAATTCATATTCTAGTGAAATGAAAATGTTGTTAATTCATCAAGCCGTACATCTACATAGTATGCACATACTATTATATTTTGAGAAACTATCATATTTATTTATTTATTTATTTCGAGCTTAATTCAAGCAAGTTACAATAAATCATACTTAAATTAAATTTATAAACTAAAAATTAAACATTCAAAAAAGAATTAATAAAAAAAAAAAAAAAATAATCTTATATTTAACAATAATTAAAAAATAAAAATGAAAAAACTTCAATTAAGAAGACAGGTCAAAGATTAATCAAAAAAAATTAGTTACACAAATACAGATTATTTTTTAATGATTGTTTAGTTAGGGAAAAGTTAATATAGGGTTTGTATGCATTACAGAGAGACATCATCCTATTAATTGGTCCATATTTACCATAATTAGTCCGATGGTACTGCAAATTAAACATATTAGCAGTTCTTAGTCTAGAATGAGAACAATAATTAAGTTTAGCAAACAATTGGGGAGACGAAATGTTGTCTTTACTTAACTCAATTAGAAATACAATGTCAGCAACTTTACGCCGTTTTTCAAGGGTATTAAGATGAATTAAATTTAGTCGATGTTCATAAGGAGGTAATCTTAAAGGATCTTCCCAAGGAAGAAGATGTAAAGCATATCTAAGGAATTTTCTTTGAACCGATTCAATTCTGTCTATGTGAACACCATAAAATGGACACCAAACCTGACTAGCATATTCTAAATTAGGTCTAACCAAGCAGGTATAGAGGGATTTTAATACATACGGATCTTCAAATTCTCTAGCCCAACGTTTAATAAAACCGAGAATAGAATTAGCTTTGTTTAAAATATCTGAATAATGAAGATGGAATGAAAGTTTAGTATCGAAGAGTATTCCTAGGTCTTTAATTGATGTAACCTTTGGAATACATACATTTATATACATACATTCATAGTTTTAATTTTTCAATTCAACCACAGTATAAAAACGAGGTTTTTAAAAGACTTTACCCAACAAACCATGAGAATCGCAAAGTTACCGCCGAAGTATCCCCTAGGGCCTAGAAGAATGTATTTGTTCGTCGCGAATGCATTTTTTATTCTTCTAAGATTCATTTATGAAAAGGTTGACATCGCCGCGACAATCGTAAATTGAATCGCATTAGTTTCCCCAGCAAGAAGAAAATATAAATGTTTTAAGAATAAATAGCGTATTTTAAGAAGATAATAGAGTTCATATATGAACGAAATGCGAATGTTTAGTAGAAGTAAAATAGAATTTTTAGAAAAAGATAATATATGTTTCAGGGACTTATAATAATAAAAAAAAATAATAGAAAAAAAAAATACATTTCCATAACTATGTATTTAAGTATATGTTTTAGTATAATATATCTGATTAGTTGTTAAAAATAGTCGAATATTTTCGTTTTAATTTTACTAAATACATATGCTTATCATACAGATACCACAGATACGCATATTTCGTCTAGTACTTGACTTACAAAATACTGAAGAAGTCAAGTGACAAAATTAGCGTACCTGAATGATGATCTGTATGAATATTATGAAAATAAAAATTTCATTTTGTGTCATTTATTTAACACATTTTCTAGATTTTCTACTTCCTGGGTTTCTGGTTTCCAGACTTTATTTTTGGAAAAATTACGAAAGTAAGCGCACATAACACTATGTAAAAATAAAAATTATTCAAATTTAATTATTTTGCAAATTCTTTTTATTTTAACTGTTTCTAAAATTAAAAACCTATTTTAAATACATACATAATGTATATTGAAATAAATTTAATTAAATTCAAATACTATAAATAATACAATATAATATTACAATTTAAATGTAGCAGTTTCAGTAGTTATTGCATTATAAACAAAGCAATTATCAATTGGTTTATATTGTTCTGTAATAATTTTAATAATTTCTTGTGCAGCACAGCCTCCAATAAATGCAGCAACACTATGAAGTTCTGTACCACCGTAACGACATAATTCATGAACTAAATCATCACTTAGTGGATTCTGTACACCTAATTCAGTTAACATTTTCCCAGCTATACTTTTAAGACGGGCTGTATCAGCTTCAACATTACATTCTCCGGCTATATAACCATATTCTGATGTAAATTTCTCTAATGCTGTCATTGCAATGTAATGTTCCATTAGAGATCCAGTTTCAAGACCTTGAACTGTGTAAACATTTTTTTTTTAAATTTAAAACTTTATTTGATTTTAATTTAAAAAAAGAAAAAAAACTCACGTATTGAAGGAAAACGATTTGGTTTCTCATATTCATCAGCAATTTTAGATCCTCTAATAATTGTTATATTAGCTGCTTCTTTACAAAACAATTTTACTGATTTTTCAGTAATAGTTTCACTAGGCATACCAAGTTCTTTTAATAAAGCTTGACATCTACGATAGACATTATCAGCATCTACCATAGCTTGTTGACGATATAAATTCTGTAAGTTTATATACGATCCAGTTTCTGCTGTCATATCTGGTAAAATGCCAGGTAATGGTAACATTCCATTATTGTCTTCATTGATAAATTCTTTAATCGCTCTAACCATTATCCAAAACGATCCACTCTATTGAATGTAAAAAAAAAACATTATTTAAATGAAATTTTAAATAAAAAATTATTAAATTTACATTTTTCGTTAAATTATTGCAAGAATTATCATTAAGTATACTTAAGAGATGTGGTGAAACTTCACCATGACCAAATACAGAATTTACAGCTTTAATGGCTTCCTCATAATTTTCTTCATCTTTCTGCATTGCTAAAAATAAGTTTTATAATAACAAATTGATTTAAAATATTTTCATGAATTTACAATTTTTTATCATATCTCGTAATTCTGATTTTTCTTTATATGTTTTCGGTAATTTTCCATTATTAAGATTAGACCATTCTTGTACAAATTTATACAAAACGATCAACCACGGTACTTTTGATGATAAAGATGAAGCCTAAAAATACCTTAGTATAAATTATAAATATAAAATTATCCAAAGCTTTAAAATATTACATGTAAATGTTCATGTAAGTTTGGAAAAGGTTTTTCTAATCGCAAATCAAATTGTGGATTATCAGGATGTGTTTCTATAATACAATGTTCTTTAATTTGTAATCTTATAGAGCTGAAAAAGCCTACTGATCTACAGTAAAATAAAGGAATATTTGAATCCCAGACTTTACGGGATAAATTCATTAATGTTTTTTCGTTTAGTGAAGAAGCAATAATTATATTAAAGTTTTCAAAAAAATCTGGTCTATGTTGTAAAATATTATCACAACTTTCATCAATATAGTCGCCGTTAACATCAGGATTTAATTCTCTTAAAAGTTGCATACAGCATTTTGCTTTTGGAAGACCCACAAATGCTGGTTCTAGAAAGAAACTAAATACAATATACTTATTTATAATAAATTAAAAATAGATATGAATTTTCTTCACTTACTTGGTACCAACATCCTCATCAGTTACAACATTTCCATCAACAATTGTAAATCCTCCAACACCAGGAAGAACAAGACATTTCAATATTTCACATCCTAAAGCTGTAGCATTTACAAGACATACATTAGAGTTTTCCAGCAATGTTTGACCATGTTCACCCCATAAACTAAGTTATATTTTTAAATAGGTATTTTTTTTTCTTTTACATAAATTTATATAGACTTACCGTATTTGCCTATCATACTTCTTACTTTTATCAGATAACTCTGGTGATTTTGATAAAGGAGAAGACATGACTACTTCATCAAGTTCTTCAAATTTATTAAACAGTAAATATTAAAATGCCGGTAAAATAATTATTTTGTACCCAAATAGATTTATTCTTGCTATGCTATTGCTTATTTTTCAAATTGTACAATTACACTTTTTTGACGTCTTGTCTTAATAAAAATTTTGATTGTAAGTATTGCCGGCCAATTCAAATTTATATAATCTTTTGAAATTTCGAAAATATGTTAAAATTGTGTGATTTGTTTATAATTAAATTATTTGCTAGTAAAAATTTGTACAAATGTGTTGTTTTGTGAAATTACAATTTTAAATAAATTTTTTTATAGTTTTATTTAGTACCATGATTGGTCAATTAATTTGCTCAAATATTTAGCTCAATATGACAATTCCGAATTACCAACCAATTTGTCAGACAAATTGATATTTGACATTAATAACGGGTGACATATTAAATTTCTGTGATGTGAAGAATTTATGGGCGAAAAAAAAATTTTGTGATACGATAACCACTTTATTAATGAAATTATTTATTTGAAGAATAAGATAACCATTTCAAAGCGGATTAAAACATCTTAAAAATATTTAAAAAACAATATTAATTAATGTTATATTGTTAAAATAAATTTAAAATGTCATCACGGGTATTGAAAAAACTTCAAAGCAACAATGATCCTGTAAGAAAATTTTTCTTTTTGTTTTCAAATTCCTAAATTTAAAAAAAATTACATTAATTTAATTTATTTGTTAGCTTGCCGCACCAAAAGATGGTGAAATTGAAGAAGAAGACGATGAAGATAATGAATCAGTTGATCCTGTGACTTTTAAAAAGCCACTAAATAGATTTGATTTGGTGAATATTCAATATATGTATAAGAAACTATAAAATGAACTTATGTATAATAAATTTTTCTAAACTTCTGACAGCTAAATCAACAGAGTCCTTCAGAAAGTGAAGTTAAAGAAGATGATAATGAAACTGAACATCATTCAACTGCAGCTAATATTCCAAGTAATATTTCAAAAAAAAAGAAAAAGAAACGGAAGAAGAAGAGTACGAAACATTCAGGACATCATATTAGTAGTGAAGACAATGAGGTAAAATATTTTGTAATATGCATATAAAAAAAACTTTCATACTCAATACATTTCAGTTGAACGAAAAATATTTAAGTGAAATTGATTCATTTATTGAAAAAACTACACGATCTCCACGTATTACTGGTCCAGTTCAGACATGTGAAAATTATAAATCATTGCTTTCAATTGAGAATAAAAATTTGAATGCGCAATATGAAATGCGAAGAACGTTTGGCAAACGAGTGGTGAAAATTGAGTAAGTATATAAAATTTTTTATTTAATTAAAATTTGCAACATTTTTAAATTATGTTAGAAATAAACGTGGAAGACCTAAACCTACTCTAAAATCAACGTATATGATAACTTCACGTGAAAGTTGGCCTCCAGTTACAAAAGATATTATATCAATGAAACCTTGTGAACCACCAGGTCAAGCAACAAATGAAGAAAATAATGTACAATCAACTTGGTTCTCTTTTGAACATTCAAAATTTTATCAAAGCGTACAAAGTATGTTTTTATCTGCTGTTGAGAGCACTGATTCTGATTTTTTGGTTAGTTTAATTAAAAGATGTCCTTATCATGTAGATTCTTTAATCCAATTAAGTGAATTATGTAAGTACACACATACATATTAAAAGTAACAATTAAATTTATAAACAGTATTATTTTTATCTAAAAAAATACAGGCAAAATTACAGAAAATTTTGCTATGGCTACAGAATTAATTGAACGGGCTGTTTTAATTTTGGAATCTTCTTTACATCCATCATTTAGTTTAATATCTGGAAATTGTCGATTAGATTATAGAAGACAAGAAAATCGAGCTTTTTTTATAGTTTTATTTAAACATGCTCAATATTTAGAAGCAAGAGCTTGTTGTCGAACAGCTTTTGAAATTTCTAAATTGATTTTAAGCATGAATCCAGATGATCCTCTTGCAATGCTTTTAGTTATTGATTATTATGCAATTCGAAGTAAACAATACGCCTGGTTAATAAAATTTTTTGATGAATGGGAAACTTTAAAAAATCTTTCACAATTACCAAATATGGCTTATTCATATGCTTTAGCGCAATTTTATTTAAATGGAGGTAAAATTATTTAAAATTTATTTTAATTAAAATTCTTTAAGAAAATTAGTTATTTTCTGTTTTTTAATTCAATTAGATTGCGAAGAAGCTGATAAATCATTACAATATGCGCTGTTAATGTTTCCTGGCGTTCTTAAGTTATTATTGGATGAACTTTCAGTTCAAACTGATTCAAGAATTTTAGGTTCAACCTATTTTAATTCTGGAGTGTCTGGAAGGTAAGAATTATTTTGTGAAATATGTATACATACATATAAATATTTTAAATTTAATATTACATTGAAAAAGTCAATCACCGGCATTGCATCAATTGGTATGTCTATATGTATGTCGTGCTAAAGTGATATGGAGAGATTCAACTGTATTACCATGGCTGGAGAAGAATGTTAACATTGTCTTAGATAAAATTGATGCAAAGGACGATATAGTAAATGATTATTCTCAAAAAAGAAATCAACGGTAAGAAAATGTTGTTGAATTTAATTAATCAATTTTAATTTCAAAACCTCTTATTAGATATGTTAATCCGCCACGTGCAATTCTGAGACATGTTTTTTTAGCGGACTACAAAGAAAAGGTCCCATTAGCACCATTTATAGCAAAAGAGAAGGAGCCAGTAATGATGTATGATCCATTACCACCTGTCGATTCTGTCAATTTTTATGAAAGGTTTAATTTTAGAATTAAATTTAGTTACATTTTTTTTATTTTAATTTTTGAAATTTTAGAAAATCAAGTAGTTCAAGTCCAACTTCAAATAATCGGCCAGTTTCAATGTTTTTTCAATCAATGTTGCCTACATTTAATTTACAAATGCAAGGTAGATCAAATAATGAAATCGCAGTCGGAGAAGCTGGTCCTGAAAATGTTCAAATTGCAAATAGAAATCGCGGTGAAAGAAATGTCGAAGGTATTAAAATTTTATAAAAAAGAAAAAAAAAACCAAAAATGTTTTTTTTAGGACGTGGAAATCTTGCTGAACTTGGTGAATCATTAACAACATTAGTAGAAGCTATGAGAGATTTTCTTTCAAATGTTCGATTAAATGAAGTACAAGGCGGTGATGGTGAAGGTAATGAAAGTTCAGAAGAAGATTCAACTGATTACGATGATTAAGACAAAAATTAAATTTTATATTTAAATTTCGATAAAGAAAGCAGCCAACTCGAAGCAATTGAATATACAAAATATAAATCGTCATTTAAAATAAATTCCAGATTAATATTGCTTTAAATGTAAAAACAAACAAAACAAATAATGCATTCAATTAAAAAACAAAAGTATATAGAAAGATCTAATAAATTGATCTAATTACTAAATATTAAATAAAAGTTAATTAATTAAACTTTAAATTTTAAAAAATAAATTTTTGAAATTATGTTATTAAAGGCAAATTTTCATTTTTTAATATTTACGTAAATTTTAAATTATTGGAATAAACAAAAAAAATGTTGTATTACTAATTAGGTAAACGCCATTTAAATGTGTGTTTTTTTATATTATCATATTTTGTTAAAGAACACCTCTGCAATTCGATAACTGATTAAAGAGAATGAAATGTTAAATATAATCTTAATGGAATATAAATATACATCTGCACAATAAAAAAACAACAATCATGTTTTAATTCTCAAAAATAATAGGCGACAGAAATTCCTTGATATTTTGTAAAGTAACAAATTACAATTTTTATTTATTTATTAAAAGAGAACAACTTAAATTATTAATTTTTTTTATTTTCAATAATATGAATTACTCTTTCTTTGTATATAGCTGAAATACTTTTTTTAGTACTGTCAATTAAATTTCATTTTTGTAAAATTAGTAATAATTAAAATACTCATACGGGAATGACAAACTTATTTGCTCAAATAATTTTCTTTTTTTATGAATTTTTTTTTTATATTTATGTACGCATTTCTTACTTTTTGCAAAAATTTATGTCATTGTTCCAAATACAGGATTGTGACGACAAATTCCTGGTCCATATTCTTCATAGGCAGCTTTTGTGTGACAAGCCTGATAAAACTCAGGCTAAAAGTAAAATTATAAATATTTAAATATTTTAATGGTACCAAAAATAATTTAAATTACCGTTGAAGCGAGCATACTACCACCGAACCATACAGCATATCTTTGCATATGATGAGAAACTACTTGAACATCAATTGGTTTTGGCTTTATTATAATTAAAAATAGAAAGTTTTGATTGATTTTAAAAATTATTATATTAGTAAATTACCTTAATTCGACCTTCACTAAGATTTGCACTAATACGAAGTCTTGTGTCTACTGATCTTTTGATATCTCTTTGTAAGCGTCTTCCAAAATCCTTAAACATAGTTGAACCACCACTTAGTACAATGTTATTGTACAAAGGTCTTCGGACATCAATTGGACAATTTTGTATAACATTATCAACAATTTCTGATATAGGAATCGTAAAATCTGGATTCGAAAACTCAGGATGGAAGAAAATTTCAGGTCCTTCAATTTAAAAAATTTTTTGTAGCATTTATTAATAAATACTTATACTATAATATATAATACATACCTAAAAATCTTTCATAACCCACATCAACTCCAAATGGTTGCTTTGTAACGGCATTAATTCCACCATAATGCCTCATCCATTTGCTTGGTTCAGCATCATATCTGGCAAATTCCTTAGCAATATCAGGACATATATAACAATGTTTTTCTTTAATTGCTTTGGCTGTTTCTAAGCTTTGCTCTGGAGGAATTCCAACTTCACGTTCTCTAAGTAAACTTTGAATGAAAGAAGTAATATTTCTCCCAGCAATTGGTATATGCTTAATACATGAACCAATTACATAGCCTTCAGCCTAAAGTTTTAAAAAAAATTTAATTCAAAATATTTCTTAATTTACCATAACATTAATTTTCTTACCACAGGTATAACGTGAGTCACACCATCCCCACTATCAATAACAATTCCTGTCAGTGTTCTTTCTTCGACTACTCTTGAAGTCCAACTAGCAGCTAAGGCTAATACAGCTTGTACCGCTATATATAAACCGGGAACATTAAATGTCTCAAACATTATCTCTGCTGTATATTCACGATTTTCTGGTGTATTTAGAGGAGGTTCAGTTAACAAAAAATGGTGATCTTCAGGCTCAGCACGTAAATATTTAAACACACATTGTTCTAAAAATCTCTCCATTAAATCCCAATCTTCAACTAAACCGTGGCGAACTGGATACTGCATATAATAAAAATACAAAATTAATTTCAAATTAGAGTTAAATTATAAATTTAAAATTATACTTTAACAGAATATCCAGTTGCATCAAAAGCTTCGTCTCCAATAAAAAAATCTAAATCTTCAACTCCTTTAGTAATTCTACGTGCATTTTGATCTCCTACACGAGCAGATTCTTTGATTGCAATTGCTGAAGGTATTATGAATTGCGGTTCTTTATTGAAGGCAAATCCTAGTTTGGTGTATCTATATTAATGAAAAAAAAGTTCAAATCTAATCTTAACTTATCTCGGAATACTAAATATGAAAATGACTCAGAATTCAAGTAGAATTTATTCATATAAATGTGCATAAATCACTGTCTTAAAAATTGAGGAAATGATCTTACCCAGTGCCGACGTCAATCACACAAGCTGGAAGTCTTCCCGTCATGGTTATTTTGTAAAAATTTAATTTACAAATTAAAAAAAAAGATTTAATACTATTTTAATTAAAATAAAAAACCACACCTCAACTAAATAATTTTCCGTATTAAAGAAGATAAGTCACCCAGATGAGACATAAAATGTCATCTGTCAACTTTTCGTTTTCCATTACATTTTTGTATGCATACATATTATAGATTTATACAACGAATTAGAATTCTAATTCGTTGTATTTATAGGTGTAGCATGTGACAAAATTGTCTTAACTTTTCTCGTTAAAAAAAAATTGTTCATTATTGTGTCAAAACAAATTGTGTCAAAGTTGCTTATTAATTTTATTTTGTTGGCCATCATAACAAAGCATTACATTTTCAGTTATGTTATTAAAAACGTTGACCTGAAGCCTACAGCATATTATATAAACATAATTGAGTTATTTGTAAACTACCTCTGAGGCTTAATAATTTTAAAAAACTAATTTTATTGAATTATTTTATCCTTCTATAAGTTTTTCTATATAACTTCCTTGAAAATTGTTTTGAATATTTATATAATATGTTGTTTGTGCAATTCTCTGATTGGTCGCGAATGCTACAGTACACAGTCTTATAAACGAACAAAATGAGAAATAAGTTGATTAATAAAATTAATATTTAATTGAATTGATTATTTTATTCGTCTTATCTCGTGAAGTAATTCATAAAATCTCATGATGTATAATTAGGCCATCATATTTTTCGTCGTGATCATAGTAGTTAAATAATATGTGATATATAACTAGTTAGCTCTTTTAGACCTAAAACATGCCTAAAACTAATGAATTTGTAGTTGAAAAGTCACATTCACATAACTTGACATTTACGTCCGCTATCAAATGATTCATTGAATAATTTTGACATTTGACGTTTTTCAACTTGAGTGTAAAAAAAACTACATAGAAATAGAAAGTAATTTTAAAGAATAGAAATTCAACTACATTCGTACACTATTTAAAACAATTTAATAAATTTCAAGTTTTGTCTATAAACTTTTAGATATTGCTATCTAATAACTAAAATTTAAATTGAAGTTTGTGTTCACGTTAATTAAACAATTTTCTAAGGCAGGTTTTTAAAATTACAAAAATAAATTTATTACATTAATATTTGTACTTTTATTTTTAAATTAGGAAACAATGGAGTCGAACATTGAAAATCCTGGGCTCAGTGAAGCTGAGTTTCAAAGAATTTGCCAGACAATTGGTACAAGTATACAAAAAGTGTTGCAAAATGGTACGTGTAACTTAATTAAATTTATGACGTACTTTCATTATTAAATTTTTAATATTTCAGTTTCAACTATGAATAGAATGGTAAATCAAATTAACACACCTCAGGATTCCCCAGATTTGAAAAAACAATTGTGGGTTTGATTATGCTCAGATTTTAATTTTTTTTTTATATATGTAAGATAATTTTGAAAAGTATGATCAAAATTCTTAACTTTTCAGACATCAACTTATGACATATACACATCAATTAGTTGAAGATACTAATGGTCTAGTTAAACAACTAGATAAAAACAAGGACCGTTCATTAAAAATACAAAGAGATCGAATGGTTGATGAGTTTACATCAGCTCTCACATCCTTCCAAGTAAATATATAAAATTTAAATTGAAAAAGCAAATAAATAAATTTTAATATTTTAATAATATTAGCAATTACAAAGAAAAACAGTTGAAATTGAAAAAAATGTCGTGAGGCAGGCTCGTGCTAATCAATATAATATTGCAAAACCTCCAGGGAATAATCAGAGTCGTAGTCTTGGATCATTCTTTGAGGATAACTTTACAAATCGTAATAATAAAAGTAATACTCAAATTCAAATTCAACAAGAAGAAATCGATTTGGAAGCGTTAGAAGAACAAGAACGAGCTATCCGAGAATTAGAGGTAATAATTTGGTATAAATATAAATATTTTTTAAAATATATAAAATTTATTAAATATCTATAGGAAAATATCGCTGGAGTAAATGAAATTTATAAGAGATTAGGAGCAATGGTATATGAACAAGGTTTAGTTGTTGATTCAATTGAATCTAGTGTTGAACAAACAAGTGTTTTTGTTTCTTCAGGTTCGGAAAATTTACGTAAAGCAAGTCAATATAAGGTAAAATAAAGCAAGTAATAATTTTATGTAATCCTTTATACAAAATCTTTCTTTTGTTTTTAGAATAAACTACGTAAACGTAAGGTTATTATAGGATCTGTATTATTTGCAATACTGATTTTAATTATTACAATAATTTGTTTACAATTTAAAAACTAGTTTCAGTTAAATTGTTACTTATTGAAATCAAATGGCGGAAGTTTATCATGAGTTTATTATAATTTTATTCTACTTTATTGATTTACTTATTTAAAATATGATAGTATATACAAGAAATCTAAATACATATATTTTAAAAAATATTTCGTAATACATTCGAAAATTTATTATAAATGTAAGAGGGTACTATATTCAATATTATTTTATGCAGTATATTATTTATGTTAAAATGATATTTCATATAATATTATTTTAGTGTCAAGTAGCTTGAAAAGTGATTATAAAACAAAAGATAGTAGTTTTAAATTTTCCAGAATGTATGCTTTTTACAAGAAAAAAATAATTACTTAAAACCTTTAAAAAATATCAGCCTTATTCAATTAATTATAGTTTAATATCATTGAGAAAGTAGCATTCTAACATTCATTATATTAACATTTTTTAAATATTTAAAATCCTTTAAAAAATGGAAGTTGGCATAAAATTTTTTAATAGCTCAGTTATTTGATTTTTTTAATTGCCATGATGTAATTTAAAAAAAAAAAATATGTATGTAAATATATTTTTTTTTTTTAAAGGGTTAAAAGTATTATTTTAAGCATTCATTTTTATACACGCAAAAAAAGAAAAAGTAAATAAAATATTAATGCAAATGGTAGAAATTGCAACATATGCGTTAGTTTAATGACGAAAACAAACTTCTATTTAAAATATATAATTTTAAGTAAAATACTAACTCAACAATAATTTTTTAAATTTATAAATTTATTTTTGAAAATGATATTACAGAAAGAATATTAAAAATATTTATATATATATAATATAGTGTTGAAATTAAAATTTTATTTATAAGAATGAAAAAATTATGATGGGGAAAAAAGACAAAAAAAAAGAAAAAGCAGGTTTTCATTTTGTATTTTAGTATATCAAATCAATTTAAAAAAACAATGTTTGTAAATCATGATAAAAAAAAATGTCCTGCTATATCATTTGTAAATAATTCTTAAGAGAAATTAATTAAATCTTAGTAACAATAATAATAATCTTTAATTATTTACCAAACTTTATTTAATGTATTTATAATTTCAAATATATTATTTTATCATATTATCACATTTTCAGAGTATTTACTTTTAAAATAAAATAAATTTATTTTAAAGAATTGGTTTACTAATCAATACCTTCAATCCTTTTGTTTGTATTACTTTCCGAATGAATATGTAGTTCCGTTTTGAAAAACAAATTTAAGTAAAGAGGAGTAGTTGTGAAATTTTGAACATATCTTGAACATAAAAAGTGTACAAGGATGACATGACATGTCTTGAAGTAAAAAAAAAAACATGAAAATCATAATATTATCAAGAAAAGGTATCATAAAGGATTAACCAAACAGTTCAGAACAGAATTAAATCGATATGATTCATCTCGAGTTTATTACTTTCTCTCGGCCCATTGTACCTGTCCTTACACTTGTGATTTTCATCAAACTATTATACATCACGCTGGATTTGACTACTTTAGCGCCAAAAAAATCGCAAATTAGAATATTTAATATTGTACTTTTAGTACAATAAAATTGAAGATTATAAATACATATAGCTACAATATTTGTAATATGTATTACATTTCTGTTTTAATTTGACTCAGAGGTAGATAATTAAATAATTGTGTCTGCTATAAAAAATATACGGTGTACGACGGTGAATTATCGTATCGTTATCGTTTTATTTTGATATTTTGAAACGATAGTCGATAGAAACGATAAACAAATATTAAACGAAAAAACTTTCCTTATTTTTTTTTTTATATCCATGTGTATTTTGTATTTATGAGTGGAATTTTTTTTTTGAAGATGAAGAAGAAGAATAACGGCAACAAATAGCTCGATAAATAGTGGACAATTATTGGAAGCCAGGCGAATGCGAGATACCCTTTTAAGATTTATTCTGTGTTTAAATAGCATTTTTCTGGATAAAAGTTATTAATAATTAATATAAGTAATAATAATATTTAAAAAAAATTCGGATTGGTCCGACGGTCCGAAAGGCGGGACCAAAGACCTTGAAAAGAAAAAAAAAACCAGAAAAAAACTTCATAAAAATGCTTATCTTAATACGTAATGAAAATTAAACATTTATGGAAATTTTTCCATATAAATTTACTTTTTAGAAATATTTCTCAGTTCTTATAAAAACTGATCCTAGAATGTCGATTTTTGCATTCAAATTTATTTAAAATTTTAAAGTTATAAGCATTTAAAGTTTTAATAAATCGACCCTCTAGGAGCAATATTAAGCGAGTTATAAGGGTTTAAAGTTTTCATAAAAAAGAGAAAAAAATATAACCCATATAACAATATTCCAGCATAGAGTAATCATATAAGATTCAAGCAAGATTCATTATATAACTTTGTGTTTTATCTTATAGTAGTTCTAGATGCTCAACATCCACCATTTGTTTTATTTTCTACTTTTTAGGGGGCTAGTTTGGTTTTTATAAAAATATATTTTAAAAAATTTTATTTTTACATTATTTAAATTTTAAATCAATTAGTGGTTTGTATACTTGTTTGGCCAAATATGAAATATTTATGAAATTTTATAAATTTGTATTCCAGTTCCATTTTGATGAATATTATGTTCTTGGCACAAAATGTGTCATAAATACATTTTGTGCAATTTTACTCTACAATTGAAATTCAAATATTAAAATTCAGAAGTGGGTAAGTTAGCTGAAATTCAAAATATTCATTTCGATATTCAGATCTAATAATTTGAAATTCAAAAGTGTTATGCATAATGCATTATATGTACAAATGTAGGTAACCTATGTATGTACATATACATATATTTTTTTTTTTTTTTCTCCTATTACTCCGCGTGGTAGCATAGGGCTTCGATAGTGAACCTCCATTCCTCTCTGTTGAGTACTACTTCCTCAATATCGTCCCAGGTATAATTGTTGACTGTTAATTCTTGCCGGGTCTCCTTTGTCCTTGTGGATTCCACTCTAGAGCTCTTCTTGCTATATCGCTTTCTGATTTCCTTAGTGTATGACCTATCCATTTCCATTTTTTTCTATTTATCTGTCTGTTGATAGGTTCTTCTCCAGTTATCATCCATAAATCCTCGTTGCTAATTCTTGCCGGCCAGAATATTCTGCATATAATTCTCAAGCACTTGTTGATGAATACTTGTAGCTTCTGTTTGATTCTGACCGAAGTGAGCCATGTTTCACTGCCATATATCAATGTTGACTTAACACATGCTCTGAATATTGTTAGCTTTGTTGTTCTCGATATTTGGTTGCTCCGCCATTTCTTCATTAGGCTCCCAAATGTTCTTCTTGCCTTATTTATACGGCTGTTGACATCTTCTGTTGCACCTCCTCTTGATGTTATAATGCTCCCCAGGTAGTTGAATTCTTCTACGTATTCTATCTGTTGTCCACTCACTGTTATTGGCTCACTATAACTATTGTTTGTCCTCATTGCTTTGGTTTTCTCGATATTTAATTCCAGTCCCGATTTCTTTGCTTCTTCCTGTAATCTGTTGACTTTGTTCTGTAGGTCCCTTTGATTTTTTGATATGAGGCATACATCATCTGCGTAATCTAAGTCTTCTAAATTTCCGAAGAAATCCCATTCTATTCCGTTTATTCCAGTGCAAACTTCTCTTAGAATGTCGTCTAGTATTGCGTGTTGAAGAGAAGTGGAGATAGTGGACATCCTTGTCTAACTCCTATATTGGTGTAGAATGGATCACTGATCTTACCTCTGTGTTGAACTGTTGTCTCTGCATCTTTATACATCGCTTTGATGATGTTGATGATTTTTTCAGGAACTCCCTTCTTTGTAAGTGTTCTCCATATTGCGCATCTCTTGACTGTGTCGAATGCTTTCTTAAAATCTATGAATAGTAGATATAGTGGGGCATTCCATTCTACTGATTGTTCAACTATGACCCGTAAAGTATTTGCCTGGTCTACACAGCTTCGGTTTGGTCTGAAACCTGCCTGCTCTTTCCGTAGTATTGGTTCTAGTACTTCTTCTAATCTTTTCTTTATAATAATTGCTATTATCTTATGAATAGTATTTAGAACCGTATACATATATATATATAAATACATATATATAATATCCATATTTACACCTTTTCCATCCAATTGAAATTCAGAAGCAGTTATTTGAAACTCAGATGTAATCATTTGTAACTGAAAAAAATGTATATAGGTACATAAGACAAATTTATATTTTCTGTTACAAAAACAATAAGTCACATAGAACTGAATACTAGTTATTTAAGTTGTACAACTTAATTTTAATTGGTTATTGTGATAAGTGAAATAAGCCTAGATATAGATTATACCTCGCACTTAGCACTATCGAGTGTTGTACTTGTACACTCTTTCAGCTCTCATTAAAAACTTAGTCGAACCTACCATTTTTCTTATAATTAGTTCCTATTTGTATAGTCATACTCATTGCATTATACTTTTACATACACATTAACAAAAGTCGATCGTATACTTCATCATACAGAGAAAAATTTTTTAAATAGAAATTACTATTACTGAGGAAACATGCAACAAGACTAGGTAGGAGGTAGGGCTTGTAGAGCGTAACATCTGTAGGGGGTGCAGAAGATGAAACAGTCCTTCATGTACTCTGCGTTTATCCAACGCAAAGATCAAGAAGTGTAATGATCCTGGAAGGGTAACTAACTATGGACATTTTTAAGAAGTAAAATAAAAGAAATCTACAGAAGTAGTATCGTTTTATGAAAGGTGACGGAATCTGGTGCTCACCAAAAGTGAAATCGTTGAGAGGCGAAAAATGTTTTTTTTTAAAAACCTATTAAATTAAAACGAAAAACTTGATATCATTTTCAAAATCTTATTTTGCAAACATAGTATATACATAGGTAACTGTACATAATTTCTGAAGATGTATTTTTGCACAATCTTGATGTTACACAGGACATTAAATGGAAAAAACCATTTTGTAAAAAATTGTAAACCGTTGATCTGATACAATGAAATAAAACGATGTGTTGAAGATGCACTTTTTTCAAATTTAAAATACAGACGTCCTATATTAAATTTTAAATGCATTTTTATTAATCAAATTCTGGTCGGTGTTATTTGATTTTCATTTTAGTGATATATCATCATGTACAATGTACATACATATATTCATTCACACCAACCAGCTATACAATTTTCTGATATTATCATAATGTGTGATTTTAGGACAATTGATAATCCAATTTACCTACCAATTCTTTTCTACTAATCTAAATAATATATAAAAATTAAATGAATTGTAAATTAATTGTTTTCCCTAAAAAAACAAAATTATTAAATATAAATGTTTAAAAAAATCTTTTTCAAATTTAAATTTCTCTTAAATAAATAATAAATATCACACACCTTTATGTTATGTATATGTATATATATTATATACATACTCGTATGCATTATAAATAATTCAATTAAATAATAAAATACATTTCAATAATCACCCACAATTCAACATTTAAATTTATTTCAATTTGAATGATGAAGAATAAAATGAGATTCTTTTATTTTTACCACCTCTTTAAAAAAGAATCCCAAAGATTTTTATGAATGAAAAGTTTTTTTTATTATGATTATCATTTTTATTATTATTATTTTATTATTATTACTATTGTGATCATGATTTTTAAAATGACTGCAATGAAATTTTTTTTTTAATCAAAAGAAAAACACTTGAGGCGAGATAAATAAACAATCTGCGAAAATAATATTTTTTTAATGAATTAAAATAAAAAAATAAAATTAAAAAAAAAAATAATAAAATAAAAAGAAAAGAAACAAAAATAGTAAAAAAAAAATGTTCAATGAATTTTTAAAGATTTCTATTATCGTCATCATTTTTCTTCTATGCATGCATCACTCAATTGGCATCACACAAATAATTATCATCTGTATGCAATGAAAGTTTAAGACTGAAATGATTGTGATTGATAAGTAATTATCCATCAGCAGTAGAGAAGCAAGGAATTGCTAGTATGTAATGTATAGATAAATTAAGTACCAAAATGCATAAAAACTAAAAATAAACACAATTTTCCTTATGTAAACAGAAGCCTATTTTTTTTAATACGCTTGATTAAAAATACTGAATTCAGTGGCTACGACCAATATCACATTGTTAAAAAAAAGGATAGTATAATTTCATATTTCAGTTAAAAATATTTTTATGTAAACATTCGATGGACAATAAAAAATAAATGTTAAATATACACACATAGTACATAGGTACCTATAGATATTATTTACGGCTACGTTATTTTTAATTTGTATTTTAGTAAGGGAAAATGTGCAGTATATGTTCAGTGACGTATCATTAATTATTATTTAGGTTAATCAGAAGTTTGTATGCACAATATTAATTTAATGTATTCGACACATCACCCCATTACGGGTAAATTGATAACTTAATTGGTGATTATGCACATATATAGTCACCAATGTTTATTTATAATTATCGTGTTTTTCATATATAGTCACCAATGTTTATTTATAATTATCGTGTTTTTCGAATTACGGGCAGTAAGATATATACAAATATTCGATCAGTTAATTTGTGTTTCCTTTTAGAGCTTACTATTGTTGGAGTATGAAATAAAAATAGACCGAAAAACTGTATCATATTGGTAAAATAAACAATTGAGTTGAAACGTGTTATTACCCGAAAGTTACAAAAACGATATATTGGATTAGTTCTATAGAAGGCCTACTTCGTGGCAATGGAAACATAACGGAGAAACGTCAACAATTTTTAAACATTACGGACCAAAAAAAAATCGTACCAACTAAAAATATCTTTTCGGAACGATAATCCAAATTAAATTTTATCTATTTTTTTTAACTTTATTCACAAAAAACCACACGCTGGATGACGAAGTAGGTAGAGCGCTTGTTTTTCCACCAAAAGGTCCAAGGTTCGATTCCCGATGAAGGGAAAAAATGCTTTATGGGTTTTTCGATGTGGTCCAGTACCCTTGGTCATTGGGATCAAATAAATAACCTAAAATAATTGAGAGTATAATGGTAGGTATAATCTCGTAACCAGTTAAATAAAATAAAGCTATTCTATTTAAGAGGGCTTAGCTATTGACAATAGTAGTAGTTTTCCACATTTAATGAGTTGATAAGCCAGTAATTTGATAAATAAATGCTCAAAAAATATTGTAGATATTGTAGTATAAACTTGCAGTACCGTACTTAATTAAGCACGAAAAGATGATTCTACTTAAGTTACTGTCAAGAAAAAAAAATAAAGGAATCACTTCTATACAAATTATGTTCTATAAGCTGTTTAGAATTCTCAGAATTCAATCATATATGAAATACCTAACAGAATATAGGTAATCTTATTTTATTCAATAAACAAGCAAATCATTTAAGATTAGCTATAGTATCGACAACTGTCAGATTTGCAACGATTTTGTGAGTATTTTAACTGAGTATTTTAACTGAAAAAAGTAAGACAAAGGACGTTGATCAATTGTATATCTTTTTAAATTTTTATGCAGAATATAAATCGAGAATATCAGATATTAACAATAACATTAGTACCTATATTTTAATCATATAAAATAAAAAACGTTTACGTTTAAGTTGTTCGTTCGAATAAAATGATATGTTTTGGCTTTTACGGATGTCAACCTTGAAATTAAACTCATCCACTATACTTATATATTATGTTTCAAACCGAAAATTATTTATGCTATATAATTAAATTTATGTTTAACAGTTAATTTACAGATGTACAATTATTATAAATAACACTGTATCACTGATCGATTATAAATAGTATAGTATATAAATTAATTTTAAATAATTATATGAATATATTTTACATGTACATATATACGTATGTATGCAATGTATGTATATAATTTTTTATTTTTTATTTTATTATTTTTAAATTTATAAAATACAATAAATGTAAAGGATTTTCCAATAATAATGAAAATCAAAAAGTAAACAAAAAAAATTGAAACCACTTAGCATAAACCCACCATATGTGATTTCATCAAAATCTATCATCATCATCAATCATCATTGTCATTATAATTATTATAATCAATATCATCATGACATATCATGGATGGGATATGCATAATAATATTGATGATCATCTGTACAGGATATAATATACATATATATTCATCATATCTATTATTGGCATATTGAATAAGAAAAGGAAAAAAAAGGATATATAAATATGGATATGAATGTTTGTATGTATGTTTAAATTCTTTCAGTCGCCCAATGTTTACTTTTCATAACTTTGGATTTTCAAAATGTAAACATTTCCCACTTGTTTTGAGAAAGAATTGCATTTTTTGTATATTGTATTGCATATTAACTTCTATATATATAAAGTTAGGCAGATCCTGATTATCCTTATGACTTTTTTTCCATTAAATCTTTATTGTTTTCTTTTTTATTGCTTACTGTATATACACTCGTATATTTTATAGGTATAATTTTTCTAACATAAATTACTGTTACTGATGGTATGTGCAAAAGAACAAGCTTAAGAGTTGAGAATATTGATTTTTATTTTATGATAAAAGATTTGCGTACACCAAAGATTTATGAATTCATCTCAAAGCCTATAACAAAAATTAAAGAAAAAAAACAAGAAAAAAACTGACTTTTATTATAATAGAGAGTATGAAGGATTTACAATACGAATTTGGTATATATATATGATGATGATGGTACCTGAAATTGAATGTTAAATCTTTTTTTTAGGTGATTGATTTTTAAAATCTGAATACGCATTGTATGATGGTAGCTTGTGAATATATATATACATATAAATATGAATATATATACATTCATATGATTCGCAAAATATGCTGATACATTGATGGGTGGAATTTTATTTTATTGTGTTTATGATAATCACTTAACAAAACAATGGAAAAGAGTTAAACATTTTTTCTTTTCTGAAATTCTATACCTACCAAAGGTAAGTAAAGATTTACGATATATATATATATATATATATATATACGTACACGAATAGAATAATATAATAATATGATGGGAAGATCTATGAGGAGAGATAAATTATATATTTATAATTTTTTATTGTAACTTACAATTTAATTTTAACTTCTGATCTCCTAAAAACTAATATAATTTTTTTAGTATAGGCATTTAAATACAAGGCGTAAAATATTTTTATATTTTATTTTTAAATGACTTTCCCATTTCATCCCATAAAAAATCGGAACCTAAAAGTATGTAGACAGAGGACAAAAGAGTTCATAAAAATTAAAATACAAAAAAAAAATAATTTAAATTAAATTTTAATTTGGGAATCATGTTGTTTTATTATAGCTAAGCAGTGAGAGAGTGAGCAGAATTTCAAATTTAAATGAGAAAATGTTAATTTGATATTTAGCGTATATAATTCTTAAAACTGTTGTCAATTCAAGTGTAAGTCTGGACTCTATTAATATTCTTTAGACTATGGGAAAATTCTCTATATATTTCAACTTTAGTAACTGTGGATGGAAATTGTTAAAAATTTTAGTTTTATGGATTTTGGCGATTTAGTCTCACTGATGGGGGATTTATTCCATCAACAATTTTGGCCTAATTATATTGCTTTCTTTGGTGTTAACTGAGACAGAGGATGTTATACCTTTTAAGGATGTCACATGATGCTACCAGAGTATATACTGTCATCTGAAAAACTATACTTGTATAGATTGGATTGGAAAAATTATTTAAAGATAGAAAATAAAAATAGAAAAAAGAGTTGAAAAAAGAACAGAGTTTTGTGTAATACCAGCATTAATTTGTAATTGGATCAGATCAGATTAAAATCGGGCAACAAGAATTATCAGTAAATTCAATCCATTTCATAAAGATTGAACACAGACTTATATCATGTCATTTAATCATGTCATCACCAAATTAACCAGATTGATACATGCTGATGCTGTTTTCGTAGAGGTATATCTCAAGATAGATAAATCATTTTACTATATGAATAATACCTCAATTATATCTCTTTTGGATTTAAAACGTATTCTGAATTTGAAGTTTCTACAGGTAGTCCTCAAGGTTATCTTGGCCCTCTACAATTTATTATCTTCATATAAATGATGTAACTTCACTTTTTTAATCCATATAATAGACATTATATTTTACGCTGAATTATAAAAAAATTACTATACCTTGGAAGATTACTTAGCCCTACAAGCAGATTTAAATCGATTTCAGAGCTGGTGTACCAACAACAATATCCATTTCAACGTTAATAAATGCGCACTAATTATACATTTACTCGTCGCTCTTTCACCAATTTCGTTTACCTACTCTCTTAATAACCAAACTATTCCCAAAGTCGTATCAATAAAAGACTTGGGGATATATTCTTCGATATAGTAATGATAGCTTAGTATCATTTTTTATCATCTTCATCTTCATTATATATACTCACGTACTGACAAGGCCAACTTTATGCTTGATGGTTTTATTAAATGGGGCAAGAGACTTAAACGATTTCTGTGTACAGAAATCTCTTTTACCTTCTCTGTTAAACCTACTTAGTTAAACCTAATTTTGAATACGCCTGCCAGATATGGAATCCTTTCTACCACATACATGTTAACAGAATTGAATCAGTCCAAAAAAAATCGTTAGATTTGCTTTACACCAATTTTCTGGGAAGAACCATTAAAATTACCTCCATATGAGCACATTTTTAACTCAATTAATTTTAAATATCAATTAAAATTTAAACATATTTTATGTGCATATCAATTCTATCATTATCATTGTATAATTATTAATTTTATGGATTTTTGTTATTTAATTTTTTATTTTTTTTTTTAATTCAGAATAAGTTTTTAGTTTTGGTTTTTCTATATTCTTTCTTTTCACTTTTATATTTTTGTTTTATTATTTTTTCTTAACTTATATCAATTTTTATTAATTTAACTACTTAAATTGACAAATTGTAATAAATAAATATATATAGTGACTTGCTTGATTTAAGCTCGGAAAAAGTAAATAAAAAAATATTTTAAGAAGACATTTTATTACTTTTTTATTTATTTATAGTTATAGAGGTCTGTATAGTTAGAAGAATTGCTTTTATAACCTTTTTATTTGGGAATACGATACGATATAAACTTGTAAATCGTTTTATTGGAAGAGATATGTCTTGAAAAATAGGTCAGGTTTAGGAATAGGTTCTACATATAAAATAACAAGCATAAATATAATAATATGCTAAATTTCGCAAGTTAAGTGAATGAAGTTTCATTTGATTTGATGATTAACTGCAGGTTGAATATGTTTATAAACATTAAATCAATATAATTGACTAAAACAATATATATAATATCCCATATCATGGAGTTGGAAATATAATAGAATCTCACTTATAAATACTCTCAGTTTTCTTTTTTAATAGTTAAAGACGGTTGTCGGTTTTTCATTATATTTCAAATGCTAATACTTTCCAAATTTCATGGTTTGGTTGATGATAGCATTTTTTTTATTAAAAATTTCAAATGTTAAGTACATAGGTACTATTTTTTAAAAGTAAAAATATTGTCGAAAATATATGTATAGTGTTTACAGAAATTGGCATTTGATGGGCTTATAATCAAAACCAAGTGTTAAAGAAGAATCGGATGCAGTACACATAAGTTATAGGATTGAACGCTAACTATTGCATATATTATATTATTATGAATATTTCACTGAGCAATACACCTAATTATTTTGAAATATATGAAAATTTATACGTACCTAATATACAACATAATGTTTAAAGTGAAAAACAATAAATGCGTACAAAAAACATAGATAATAATATACCGTGGCATCGAAAATGTCGTAAAAAATATTGCAACACGATACAATATAAAAAAGGTATAAAATTTATGAGTTCAATCACATTGAATCGAAAACACAGGGTTTTTTTTTTTTTGAATTCTGATCACTTTCAACACAAACACAATGTATCTGAAATAATTCTCAAATCATGTTTTTTGACATTTGAAATATAATCATATGTTTTTTACTTTCTTATTAGATAATGCAATATGGACAATTTTCGAAAAAAATTTTTTTTTAATCATTTATTGTGCATATATATATTTTTTTTTTGTTTTTAATTCATTTATTAGTAATTAATACTATTTTAAAGTCTTAAATCTATTTTTTTTTCAAATTACATAAAATAAAATTACATAGTTCAATATGGTTATTACACAATATTAAAAAATTTATAAACAATAATTTACCAAAATAATTCATAAAAAATTTGAACTACAAAATTCAAAATACAAAATCAAGATTTAATAATATAAAAGTTTATGAATATTCAATAGGCAACATACAAATTTCATAATTCGTTATACTTTATAAAAGTTATAAAAATATTTTTGAAAAAATCTAAATTTTCTGCGTTTCTGACTTCCACTGGTAAGTGATTAATTAATTGAAGACCTTTATGAAATAAATTGTTTTGTGTATTACTCCTACGAAACAATGGTAACCTGAACAAATTTGCCAATCTCAGGCTGTAATGACTTGTTTCTCCAACATATCTTAGTAAATTTCCTAAATAGTCTGGAAGCATATTATTTTTCATTTTAAAAATAAAGCCCAAAATATTGAAATTGAGTCTTTGGCGTACTGACATCCATTTTAATTGCCCGAGCATATAATTTCGGTTAGTTCTTCTACTACATCTTAAGATGATTCTTGTAAAATTTGCATCTTATCCTTTTTCCTTTCACTACATAGAAACAACAATGATGAACAGTAGTCCAAATGCGTTAAAATTATAGTATTATACATCATTATTGCACATTTCTGCGTGAGTTGACAGCGAATTCTTCTTAAGTAACCTATACTTTTTTAGAAATTTTATTATCATCTATCTGTACTACTAAATATTTCATGACGTTTGCTCTTTACTACACCACCAATATTTAAAGCAACATCACTGTCAGTACAATTATTTATGACCATGTATTTAGTTTTGCTTAAATTTAATTTCAACTTACTCATATACAGAGCCTATCAAATAATCTGTTCAGATCTGCATTAATTTTACGGCATCAATCCTCCACATTGCGACTTACTATGTAAAGCAGAGCATCATCCAGCAAAAAGAAAAATTTTACAATCCTGTAAACACAATTTAATATCGTTTATTAAAGTTTATTAGTTTACATAAAATATCATTTTCATTTAAGTACTGTTCTATATATATACTTTTGTGGAAAGCATAAAAGCAACATAAAAAACTTAATTAAAATTTAAAAAAAAATCAACGTTTCGCACTAGTTTTGAAAGTAAAAAAAAAGAAAGCTACAAAAAGTCTCTTAAACAACAATTTCCAATTATCCTGACGATATTTTCTCTATAGTCATTTAATAGAAAAATATTTAAGTTATGTATTTTATTGAAAATTTAAATATTTTATTGACAAAACAACAACATACGTACTGAAGACCAAACTTCAAAAACAAAATTTGCTAATGACATTTTTATATATATATATATGCGAATATTTGAGAATATTTTGGATGCACAATTAAACAACCCGCGTTGTAAAAATATGTCGTTAATACATTGTTAAATGAATTTCCGATCATGAGATAATGTCGACATTTTTTTTTTTTTTTACATTTCAGGTCATGACACGTTGTCTTGGCGACTTTGTCGATACATTTCCGATGTCAAGGATATACTATAACGTCTGTCTAACTAAATGTGATATTAATATTTGTTGAAAAAGTATTTCTTCTTTCATCATCAAACAACGACACTCACAAGTTTCGCATTTCTGACTGAATAAAGAATTCATCTGCATTATTCTATATATATATATATATATATATATATATATATATAATATATCAACCATCAGTTGTTCTCTTTGATCCTGGGTATAAAGTCTTATTGAATTCTGTTTTGATTCTTTCATTCCACCTATAATAGAGTCCTACTTCCGTTTCGTTGCACATTCCATTGAGGTTAGAGTCAAAAATCAATTTTCAATTATTGTATATATTCTTTATATGTAAATCTATAAATATTCTTACATAAAGCACACCAATCAATTTTTAATTTAACAATTTTCTGTTTTTTACCTAAATTATGTTTAAATTGAAATTGAAAATAAAATCCTTCAAAAAATTAAATTTTCTTTTGTATTCTTTTTAAAGACGTCCTCAATTTATTGAACAATAAAAATAAAATTATAAATAAAAAAAAAATATCTAAAAATATTTATTTATGCCGCCAGACTGTCTGTGCCCGATAATTTACAGGCCGATAAGTATAAGAAAAAAAGAAAGAAAAAAAAAAAGAAAACCTCAAGATTCAAGGGAATGAAAATAATAAAAGAAAAAAAATCTATATACGCAACGCATAATTGATTCCAACTCATCTTCGAAAGTTTTATAAGAATATGGGTACATACTTATATATGTTATGTATCTATATGTATATTTTTTATTTTGTTTTTATTAAAGGATATATACTTAATGTTAAAGGATCTTTTTAATTGTATATGTGTGTTTTTCTTGTACTGCTATACAATTTTTGTTTTTATTAAAGTTTTCTCATTTCTTATCACATACATGCCAGACATTCGGGTCTAAATATGGTTTGAGTTTCTATTTAAAAAAAAATATTTTTTTAAAAAATTAAATATCCAAAAAGATTTTTTTTTTTAATTTTTTTTTTTTTCATCTAAATAAAAAAAGTTATTGTAGTCAAGTGGCTATACCGGATATTCCAGAGCATGCGTATCAGCTTTTTGAGAGTGTAAGGAGCCGTTATTTTAAAATTAAAAAAAAAATTTATTAACTAAATCGAGGGTGTTCTATCGATTGGTAATATCTTCAACTTCCGGGAAGGACCTTCAAATCGGTTTTTTAAGACCAAAAATTGCCGAAATTGGCCGAAATCCAAATTTTCGATCGGATGGATACTTTTTTATCAAAATTCGAATTCTATGACAAAAAATAAAACACTTATGTTAAATTATTTTTTTTTTGTTTTCTCAGTATTTTTCGTTAAAATTAATAAAAATAAAAATATTAAGAAAAATTCTGCATATATTTTCCTTTGGTAAACTAAAACTAATCATAATTATTTTTATAAATAAATTTGTTTTTCATGTTATCATATTTTTTTTCTCAGTTTTGGATTCCTACAAAGTTTAAACAAAAAAAAAAAAAATTTTACTTTACAAAAGTTTCTTATTTTTTGGCGTAGAATCCGAATTTAAAAGTATAAAAAAGCACCTTGAAAATTGAAAATCTTGATTTCGGCCAATTTGGGCGATTTTTGGTCTTAAAAAATCAAATTGTGGTTCTTCCCGGAAGTTGAAAATATTACCAATCGGTAGAGCACTCTCCATTTAGTCAATAAATTTATTTTTAATTGTAAAATAACTGCTCCTTCCCCTTTTGAAAAAACTGTTACGCATGCTCTGGAACACCCTAATCCAATATACATATATATATGTTAGATGTATCTTCATACCTTATAGGTACTTAAAAAAATATTTTTTCTGTTACCGTTACCTTATTTGTAAAAGAGAAATCATACTTATATCCTGAAATTTAAATATTTGACTAAATTTTATTCAAGTATAGATAGTACCTATATTTTGTTTTCCCAATCTTTCCAATATTCTCGAAATTCGAATCCCAATATAGATCTAAAGCGAACACATTAAACCTAAGATTCAGTTGACATAATAATATTAATTTTATTCTTTTTTAACTGCTTAACGCATTCCATATATACAATGTACACCCACGCACCCTCAAAAACATTTCGAAGAAAAAATACGTTACGTTCTCTTTCTCTTTCTCTCTTCGATATTACAATTTTATTTGGCTTTTTTTTTGTATTATGAACAATTTTATATGTATATAATTATAACACTACAAAGGTATTTGAAGCGAATAAGAGTAGGTGTGTTTCAATATATTTACATGCATACTAATGCATATTCAATCATTATTTAGCTCCGCCCATTTTTTATTTTTTTTTATTAAACAAATATGGATGATAATGAAGAAAGAGAATGAAATAATAATACAATATTAAAATTAAATTGGGAAATCCCACTAAATATCACACACACATTTTCATACACATCAAAAATTTTAATATAAATATTTCTCTATGTATAATTTTATTGCTTTGTGTAAAAATGAGATGTTATGGCGCTTCATCATTTCGTTTTATTACCTACCATTATTTTATGGTGTGATGGCGAATTTGTATTTTGGTAGGTAACGGAGCTTTTTATTTTTGTAAAAAAGGTAAAATCGTTTGTTGTAAAAGCATGGCTGCTTTTGTTTTTTTATTTTTGTTCATTAAGCACGCATGTCGTATGCATGGATATGGATGGATATATATTTTACGATGTATTTATATACTTTTTTATTTATCAATTTTCCGAATAAGAAGTTTTACGGGTATGTAATAATAGGCAGGCACATATATTATATTGATGAAAATATGAATGAAAATTTAATTTAATATTAAATATTTGATTAAATAAATTAAATATAAAATATACTATATTTGTTTGTGTGTGTATTACAATTTATATTTAATATTATTATTATTTTTTGTTTTTTTTGCAAAATCAATAAATCATTGAAATCCTAAAAATTTTAAGAAGGATTAAAGAAATCGAAATATATATTTTAGAGGTGTTGTTTTTTTATATTAAAGCTTTATTTTTTATTTTATAGATATAAAGAATAAAGTATATTTTAATTGAATTTAAATTTATAATATAGGTATATGTACTTATGAAGTACTTATATATGTTATATGATGTACATATATTAATATAAATAAATACCTACATAATAATAAAGTATAGGTACATATCTATCTTATCTATATATGTAATAAAAATAAATAGAAAGAAAAAGGATTCAGTTTAAGATTTTAGTTAATTTTATACCGGACCATAAATATTGTTATTGTTGTTATAATGTTATTTTTATTTTTGATTTAAAAAAATTTAAGATGTCGAATTTAAGACTTTTCTGTTGTATTTTAGATAGAAAAGAAATAATTATATGGATTTATATATATATTCAGTTAGATTAGAACACATTTTGTGTTTTCTTGGAAATTTATAGAAAAAAAATTAATTATATAAATAATAGGTAGGTATATGTGAACGAATGTGCAGATATTATTGGAAATAATGTTTACTAACCCCAGACACTATATAGGAACATCTGTTGTTAGCTTAAAGTTTTTGAGTCCTTTAACAATTGTATCCGAAATATATAGGTTTTAGTCTCTTATATTATATTCATTTTTATGCTATGTTAAATGTTTAGTTTGTATTTTTCTTTGATCCAGCAAAATTTTTTGATAAGAATACCTACAATTATTACATCCTATAGACACATAGTATGGTAATGAATTCAAATTCTATAATGTATATTTGTATAGTGTAATAATAATAAAATAAAAAAATCAATGTTTGTTTCACAAAATTTTTATATTAAAATATTTTTGCTTCGGCGATGATTATACACCGAATACCTATACATACGAAGAATGCACTTTATTTGGAAACTTAGAACAAAACTGTTCTGTTGAGTTTTTTATTTTGTTGAAACAGTTGAAATGTTTAAATATTTAGCATCAGAATCTTATTTAATAAGCTTCTATAAAATATAGAATTTCTTCTTAAAATTCTAAACATTTTTTATTATTAAAAAATATGATGAATAAGCGATATTTTAGGTCCCAGATGTGAAAAACATTAAAGAGATTCTTGATAAAATATACACAGTTATTATATGTGTATACCAAATATTATATGTGGACAAGAAGATAACAGTCGCATAAAATTTAAAAATAATATAGTATAGAAAACGAGTAACGACTGATGGTTATATAGATGTAGAAAAGTTTGGAGAAATATTTTAAAGGAATCTAAATTGCTGGGTTGTAAAGTAATATACAAAGTTGTAAAGTAATGTATTAAATATTATATATATATATATATATATATATAATGATAATTTGAACATCATATATATACTTATACACTTTCTTAAAAAACTAAAACAAATTTTAAGCTGGGTATATATATAGACTTATATATATGTATATTATTCTATATGAAAAAATATCTAAACGAAATTTTTAAGCCTTACATCAACAATTACACCTTTCCACAGTTTTACTACTATATATAGTAAGTATACTGGGATGTTTTAAAATGACTTCTGTACTAAAGTTGTAATTATTGAATTTTGATAGTTTTATTTACTTTTATTGTTTTTTAAATATTTCAGTTTGTTCGTTTTGTAATTGTTTTGAAGCCCTTCGTTTTATTTAAAAAACAAAAATGTTGAAAATTACATGTAGTATACATATATATATGATATGTATATTTAACAAAATATTATCTTATTTTTTCATTTCATTTTTCATCTTTAAATTAAGTAGGTATATACAAAGATTATAACGAAAAAAATATTATAGGTTTGTTTCATAATAATGATGAGATATAATAGTTTTCTATTGGATTTTTGGTATATGACAGCTGAATTCGATCAAGAATAAAATTTAATTATAATTTTTTTATTTTATTATATTTTTTTTACAATGTCCGTTGATCGTAACACCATTAGCGGGGCATTCCCTAAAATATTAAAATTCTACAATAATGGTTTCTTTCACGGAAATTATTAAGGGTATTCACTAAAGGTGTAGATTGAAGATGTAGTCTTGTACTAGGTGTAAAAGCTTTATATGAAAAAATATTCTACAAGGCTTGTAAATTTTTAGAAGACTAAAACCTATTGTACTTTTAGTATTGTACTTTAGTTGTCATTGTCAGTGTACTTTTTAAGTTCAATATTTGTATATCCAGTCAATACATATATTTCGAAAACGGCTGAGATAAGAACATAAAATTGAAACAAAATTTTAATTGAATTATTTTATGAATATATATACAATTACAAGTGAAAACAAGAAAGTTGTTTCTCACTTATTCTCATATATATAATTACTAATTAAATTCATATACAAACCACTGTTCCTTCACGAAATCGTTGTAGGTACAAGTCTACAATTACATTATACTTACCTATGTTTTTATACTAACATTGCACATATAACTATTTAAAATGTTTATAATATTTTTTGGACATTCTGTAAATATACACATATGTATATATATATATTATATATTATATACTTTCACATATATGCATAATAATGGTTTCTTTTTTTTTTAGTAATTAAGAGATACATTTAAGTATTTTTTTGGAATTTTTCTTTTTATCTTGTATTAAGTTCTGAATTCAAGGCTATTAACTACACATTGAATTTAAAAACAAATTGGGTGACTAATTGATAAATTATGAGCAAAGCAAATAGGAAAATAATTAATGTTGGTGTCTATTGATTATTTCAATGACACATTCGTTTTTTCGTTTTTTCTTTTGCTATTTCTGTTACTGTTCACTTTCTTGTTACTGTTAACTCTTTTGTTTTTTCTTACATCCACATCAAAATTTTGGAAAATATAGTGTAAAATTTTTACTCATTAAAAACATCTACATCTCTATTCTCACATAGACGTAAACCACTTAGCGAATCATTAATTTGCTGATGTATGACTAATTTTTTAGAACTGAACAATCTTATGAACAATCATAAATGCTATAGAACAAAGATATTATTTTTCGTTTATTAAACGAGTTCTGATAAAACCGTAATTGTTAATCAGCAGCTCCGTTTCAAGATTTACTTGTCGGTGACGGCGATATTCAATCATATACTTTATTACATTAATATTATCTATATATAAATATATACGTTTGTTTATTACTGTTTTCTTTCCCTTTCCTTCTTTGTCTAATAAGTACAAGTAAAGTATACTACTTTCACAACAGTGTCTAAAGTTTCTAATTTAATTTAATGTCCTTTCTTCCTATTGTATATTCTGTCCTCTCTGGATTTCTCTTTTGAATTGTGCAATACATTTTCATTTTATACGCTTTACTAGGATTTCAGTTGAGGTTAAGAGGAGCAATTATATGCGAGAGTCTATAATAAATCTCTATATATAGAAGTATATGTAATATATAGTTTCTAATTATTTATTCCATACTTTAAAATTTAAATTGAATTATTCCCTTTCTGTGTTCTGAGCAGTGAGATTTTGATAAAAATTAAAAAAATCTATAAGTTTGTTTTATTAAATTTATTAATATATTTGAAAACATTTAATTAAATATTTCGGTTATTACACCACTCATCCAGAAGGATGTAATATACATGAGAGAGTTCTGATATAATCTTCAGATATAGTGGTATAACAGCTGATCGATCTAAAGTATTTATGAAACAAACCTAATATTTTTATTCTATTATTTTAAAATGTTTCATTTAGAACCTAACAGCATATTCGGTTGACATAAATTTTGTTATATACAAGATGTATACCTACATAACAATGATTAGTACATATCAATGATTAGGCCATTAGGGCATAATAAAGGGTATATATGTATTATATTAAAATTAATTGTGTTGTATTTCATATTGTAATAGAGACATTCAGACAAATAGTTGTCAGAGAATTAATTATTCTTTTGAATTGGAATGTCGAGACAAGATTTTAATTGATGAACATTTTAGCCTTAAGTACATAACAGAATAGTTCCATTTTTGTTTTAATGATATTAAAATTGTAATTGTCGCACTAATTTCATAGAAATAATGAAAAAAAAAATGTTTATAACATCCGTGTCCTGAGCGGAATTTGAACACTACTCCATATTATCGATCTGCTCCGCTATTGTGTCATCTGGTTCGGAACCCCGTTGTCTTTTTTATATGTTTAATACTCTATAATTGATTTTATATATATATATATTACTATGCATTGATATATATATATATATTTATTAAATTTATTGTATATATATATATATATATATATATATATATATATGTGTTATTTTTATATGTATATCATTTAAGTTTATTCTAATTTATATTTTTATAACTGACGATAACTGAGTAAAATTCTGTAAATAAATTATATTAAATTGAAATTCATTTTAAAATGCATTTTGAAATATAAACAATAAGTTTTTATATAAATTTATTCACATTTATAGATATATATATATATATATATATATAGCACCTATCTTCTTTTATATATTCCTATATAGGTATTATATGAATTATTAAATTCAATTAAAATGCAAAAAAAATTAAATATTTTAAATTGTATAAGTTGATAATTTAAAAACATAATTTATATATGTATATATATATGATTTTCAAATATAAAAATATATATATATATATATATTAGAATGTTTTGAAATGTATTGCAACTTTTATTTTATTAAATAAATTCGGGTTTTGAATTTTATAAATTTCCATAACAAAAAAAATTATTTTTTATAGGAACATTTTGAATACTATTTTATTGGAATATATTGTATTGAATATACAATTAACTGCAATTAACTAATGTATATTAAAATCAAAAACACAAAAATTCAATAGATTTTAATGTCAACTATTATAGTGACAGCATATAATTTTAATTTAATTTAATCAAAAAAGATTTTTTTGATAAAATGTACCTAAGAAGCAAAAAAATAATTTTTTTAAATCAAAGTGTTTTTATTTAGGAAGATTTTTTGATTAAATTTAATATAAAAAAAAAAATGTGTTGAATAGATACTAAACTAAACTAAACTATTACCACTAACAAATTGAATATTTGAATCAATTTTTGAATGGCTTTATGTATAGGAATAATTGATGAAATCAGTATTTGTAAAAACGGTTCAGGTATAATGCTTGGAATAATATAATATTTTCATTATCGCTTGCATTCGTTAACAAATGAAATTTTTAATTAATATTTTCTTTTATTTTTGGGCTTGTTAAAGCAGTTGAGAAGTCAAATCTTGAGAAAATTTATCACAAAATATCACAATTATCAAAATTTCCATGGTGCAATAAATTTTGAACATAATTTAAACGGTAAATTGGCGCCCATGTGTTATTCATGTCAAAACCAACCATTTATTTTTATTTATTTTATTTATTTATTTTCTTAACTCAATGAGCTTATAAAGAAATTCTAATTTACCAAAATAAATAACTTTAGATGCACTGCAAATGGCCAAATTTTACACATATCAATTCAATAACGAAGAATGTATTTTGATAATAAAATATCATTTAAGTTCCATTACGAATTAGAATGCAGTAAAGTTTCTGCGACAATCAATTGCTTTTGTCATATATAGTCTAACATTGCCTCGGTTCCTTAATTTAATTTTCTGCAAGATTATAATGTGTCCATGGGTCTTTTGTTTTTGAGGTTATATTTTTTAGATGCAGCCTTGATGCTATATTTCTTGCCGTCTTCATCAGGTATAGATGAATCGGTAGGATTTTCAAAACTTTTTCTATGGCTATAGTAGGGCATTTTTTTTGAATACTGCAGTCGCCTCAAGCAATACTATTGTATTTTAGTAATCTTGGCACATGGTACGAAGCCATATAGTCATATATATATATATATACATTGTTTAAAAAATACATTTGTAAGTTTTGTATAATTCTTTATTTAATATACAGTTTTATTTATTTTTTTTTTATTATATACTTAGTAGATCCAAAATACTTTTAATTTGCTGTAACAATTTTTAAGATCAATTTGTCAAAAATATCTAAAAACTTATATGTATTAAACTATTAAGATTCTTTTTTTACAAACACATTTTTAGTAAAATATTTTTGAATATAGAATCATATTCTAATAAGCGTGTTTCGGCAGTGCAAAAATATATATACCGATATATACAACCTTCAAAATTTCAAGAGAAATAGCTATATTAATAAATTCAAAATATCCCTACTGATATTTGAAATATTTCTGAATATTTTCCTCTCCCCAATCCTTCACTAGAACAAACAAAAAAAACCGAAACGTCATACTTTATTCCGTCGGATAAAATTTGGATCCAAAAATATTAAAAACTGAATTAAAGTAACTCGTCAAACGAATCAAAAATGTTTTCATCAAAATTTATAAAACAAAAAAACAAAATAATTTGAATTTTCCATTTTTTTTAAATTATATAAAAAAGCAAGTAAAATATGTAAGTAAATTATAAAATTGTAACATAATCAAATCATGTATATAGAGTTCATAATATTAATTTAATTCTATAATTGTAATTAATTTTTTTTATATATTATGGAATATGCTGTAGGCACTGGCCTATAGTCCAAGCTATGTATTATATATAATTATATAATATCTATGATTAATTAATAATACCCGGATTTTAATATCTTAATTAAGATGGGTTAATCATACGTTAAGTGTGCTTACAAAAAATTTCCAGAATACATCATCTAGAAATGTTTATTATCTTATTATAAAGTATGCTCGTTGTTACTACGGGATTTTTAATTTTAAAATCTATTATGGTATCTCAATTTGATGAGAAATTGCTTATAAGAAAAAGAGTTGAGATATATTGAAAAACTTTCGAATTTAAATAGTCACTTCTCAACACTTTTTCATGGTAAATGCAAAACAAAAAATGATGACGGATGCAGCAATACAAGGCTTGTAAATCCACATAGTAATCAACTCCTAGTATTTTTAAATTCCCAAATTAAGTGAATAATATTATTTTTAACTTTAGAACATGTATTTCATTATGTTCATCAGCTTTATACAACACATCATTCAAAAGTGTTGTATTTTTAGCTGTATACATCACATCATTCAAAAGTAAATAAAAAGTTGTACTAGTCGATAGAAGAAGTCTATATATGCATAACAATAATATATAATCTTCAAGCAGTATGTAAGACACAAAGGTTGGAATTAATTCATACAATAACCGAAAACTTAGAATGGAAGCTTACACTGTTTGTTGAACCGTTCAAAAAGCAACAAAAATATTTCTTGGTGTACGTTATTTATGATTTGTGTTTAAAACAATTTTATGATACCTATATTAAGTAAAATTGGTAAAATCCAACAACTCAGACAACAAATTCATTTCTATTACTTATACAAATTTTATATCCTAATATTAAATAATATATTTTTTAATTCAGTTAAAATAATATTTATTAAATATTAATTATTACGTATACAATATATAATATACCATATAATAAGGTATTTTTCAAATTAGGTACATACATTTTTTCTATTTCATTATTAAAATCCAATTTAAACAAACGTCATTATATTCATTAAGATCACGTTAAATTCAAGTGCAATAAACGTTAATTAATGTATATAAGATATTTTGTTAAGAAATAAATGTTAAGAAATTTTTAAATATTTATTTCCGTTTTTCCATGAATATTATAATTAAATTAGGCAATAATATTAATAACAATATCGTATATAGGTATAATAAAAACAAAAAACAATATCCGTTCTGTTTTATTTGTATATAAGGTATATAAGGTTATTTAATTCATAAAAATATCGGAAATTCCCAAAAACCAAAAAAATAAATAAATTAATCTTTACAAATTATAACAAATTATATTTATGTTATATATATAAACATAAAAATACCTGTTACAATTTTAACAACATCCTGAATCCTGATTTAAAAGTAATAATGGATAAAATTTAACTAGTGATAATGGGAACAACTAACTATATATAACGTTCACAAGTTGTATATATTGAAAATGGTCAGGTAGACGAATAATAATCATATAATTTATTATATATATATCTATAACTATATATTTGTGTATTATAATAATTTATATATTTTTCTATTAAATCTTAAGATATTTTAAAAGCAGATGCAAAAGTTATTAAAAATGTTTCCGGATATTGGGAAATACCGGCAGCAATAAAGATGTATCAAATATAGAAACAAAAAAAGAAAAAACAATATTTTTTTTCCAAATCATTTACAGTTATAAATTTGGAAATTATAACAAAATTTTATTACACTACCGCAAAACACACCTCGCCCATTAAAACAATATATATATATAATATAGCTATAGAAAAGAAAAGAAGAAAAAAATTTATATATTTTTACAATGGGCTTATTAACAGCGCCTGTTTACCCTATTTTTTTTTTTTTAAACGGTTTCTTTAATTTTAAAATAAATTTATGAATGAATTTTTTTTATTATTATTATTTTGTTCTTTGATTTTTATCCTTAGGCGATTTTTATAGATACTTGAAATAACAAAGAATTGAAGGCGAAAATCTTGTATTTAAGATATTTATATAATAATAAGGATCGAAGTATAATAAAAATTGATTATTTAAATTGGATTGTACCTATATATTCATCATATACCTACATATTTAGAAAATGTATATAGGTATATGCATATAGTATTTATAGATAGCCATTATAGACTGGTTACATTTTTATCTAATAACGGTATTTTAAATTATTTTTAGTTATTTTGCGTATTTATAAAAAAAAATTGTTTTTTTTTTTTTTTGGCTAAAATGAGTGGTTTTAATTTTTAAATAGAATTCAAGAATAAAAAAAAAATTGCTTCAAATTAAATTAAACTATATATTTAAAGAGCGAAATTTATTATTCATTTTTAAATAGGTATATTAAAAATCTCTTGTCTATAGAATAGTTATTATATTATATTAATTAAACAATTAAATAAAAATAAAAATATACCTAAATATAAAATTAAAAAAATAAATTGTTCAATTATAAAAGAATAACTATATATAATACCTAGGAGGACTGGTATTATATTTAATCTAAATTCTTTGTATTTAAGTTTATATAGATATATATATATATATATATATATATATATATATAGATATGTATATCGAAATATAGTTTTAGGACTATATATCCAATTTGGTTACAAAAAAATAAAGATTTGAATTGTAAGTTAAAACAAGAAAAATTGGTTAAAAAAAACCGATAGCTCTGGCAACTAGTGCTTGTATTATATTGTGTATATAACTTAAATTATATATATTCAATAATAAATAATAATAATAATCTAAATGATAGTAGATGTAAGCTATTCATTTAAAATTTGACTTTAAGATAAAGTAAATTTGAGGAATGTTTGTCATTTTTAATAGTGAAATTGAAATTATTTGAAAAATTAGGGTAAGCAACGAATTAAAAAAAACATTATTTATAATAATTTCATCGATTCGTGATGAAACAAAATAAATGACAAAAAATAATTTAGAGTATGTAGGTATATTGAGTGGTTTGGTAACAACTTAAATAAAATAGAGCTATTCTATTTAAGAAAGTTTTTATATATATATAGCAGTATAGTTTTCAACATTTAATTACTTAATAAAGCCAGTATAGTTTTAATAATAAGTATAGATATTGTAGTATAAACTTGCATATATACCGTACTTAATTAAGCACGAAAAGGTTATTCTGTCTAAGTTACTGTCAAGGGTATATAAAAAAAAAAATATACAAATAGAAGATATTTATTAACACTTCTGTAAATTATTTTTTGTTTCGAAAGATATGATGTAGTAAGAGCCGCACGTGTTTCTTGATAGTGTGGGAGTCGAACCAAACTAAAACCGCCTATTTTTTCCGGTATAACCAACTGCGTTAGATGGACTAATGGACTAATGGATGAAAAAATCCTTATCATATAATGATATTTACCGATATAATACATTTATTTATTTATTGATCAGCAAACGTGCAGACAAATCTGCAGGTCAACTAGAGATCCATTTCCTCTTCTTATTATAGATGTGGGCGCTTATAGCAAATACATAAACTAAATAGATTTCATTTAAATACGTACTAATTCTTATTCTAAAAAAGTTAATTAGATTAACTAATAGACTAGAAAATACAAAACAAAGTTAAAGTTACAATTCATTTTTATTACTTAATAGTTGAAGAATGGTTAAAGTGTTATTGCTTAGATTTCATCCTAAAAAATCAACGTGTTCACTTAATAAATAAATAAAATATCTTAATTTTTATAAAAACTTGTTTTCTAGTGTTATAGTAAAGTTAGTTTCGAGCACAAAACACTGAAGAAGTCTGCAAGTAGTAGACGAAATACGCATATCTGTATAATAAGCATATCAGTAAAATGAAAAGGAAAATATTCGACTATTTTAGATAAAATATCATATTTTAATATAGGTAGGGTAGGATATATATTATAAAGATAAACGATTTCATTACAAATCTTATTTTAAACATCTTAAATCTTAAATAATACTATATTTTGCACAAAAGAAAATTATTGATACAATAAGGGTATTCACTGTAGAAGTGTGGTACCTATATAAATAATAAATAAATTTATTAGCTCCAACAAATTTTATATTCTATAGATATAAATAGTCGAAACTATAGTACTATAGGTAAAAAAAAATACGGATCCGTAAAATGATAAAATAACTTTTTTATTCAAATTTTTAACTTAAAATGTTAAAATTTTGAGCAAAATTTGCTTGTTAAAACAATTTTTAGCATTCCTTTAACTTTTTACTAAAATTTGGTATCTACAGCGGTTGTAGAATCGAAAACAAAAATTTTAAAATCGTTTTAATGAATTTGTAGGGTAAAAGCACTAGTTTCCGGACGGTTAATTTTTTTTCAATTTTAAATGCATCCAATTTCGAAGAAAATAGTAGTAATGAGATATCTTCGATTTCTTTTCAAAATTCAATCTATTTTGAATAATAAACAATGTAAAAAAATATTTTTTCAATAAAACTTAAGTATTATTATTAAATAAATCTAAAATTTTCCCATTTCATCAGTTTTCGGACACTAAAATCTATTATCCGGACATCAATGTTTCAGTAACCGGACAAACAAAATCTAAAGAAAAGTTGAACATACAAAGTATTTACTAAATTTGAAATACTTTTTTTTGAAATGTTTAAAGTTTTTATTCAAGTTCTTTAATTAATTAAAATAAAAATAATTCAATAAAAAAAATATAATATATCCAACAATTCAGGTATATTTGAAATTATAAGTATAGCTAAAAGTCATGAAAAAAAAATCAACATTAAAACTAATAAATTCATATTTAAAGCTAAAACATTTATAAAATTAGAGACCTTAATATCTAAATACTTCTAAATAACAGGTAATAATATTTACTATTTAAGACAAACATAAAATTCTTTTGCATCGTCTTCATAATTTAATTAGCGATGTACATTTTAAGTGGTATCACCGATTACACATATCACACTCGATATTTTTTAGAAGATCAACTTCTATATCACTTATTAGTTCATCTGAACATTCATTTCATTTTTCTTTTTTACGTTGAGCAGTCTTCTTTTTACGTTCTTTAGTTCTCTTTAACCGTTCCATTTTTCTTTCTTTAATAGCTTCAGCATCATTTAATTTTTTTGTAAGTAAATATTTCTCGACAAGCTAAAGATGAAATTGCGCATGGGAGTTTTTCTTTATCATTTACTCTCCTTTTAGAAAAAAGTTACGTTTTTTTGTAGAAAATAGTTAAATGTTCATCTAAGGAGCTCACTGATAAGCATCGGCTTACAGTCGATGGTGTGACAGAACTTTTACTTTTATCTGAAATCAAATTATCTGTAGTAGTAACGACAGGGTGCAATAGCACATCGGCCGTATTAGCCAAATTAATTGTCGGAGAGTTCGGACTTTCAGGTGGTTTAGGACTAGTATTACTGATTGAAGAAGAAAATTCTACAATTTCTTTTGATATATTTCTTGCAGAGCTGATTTCTCCATCAAAAGCTAAGATCTTGTCTATCATGGATTGCTCAACAACGAAAAATGATTCGCCGTTCAAATCGTATACCTAATATTATATACTTAACATTATCTTTTGTTGAAGTAGTATCTTGTATCTGTATAGGCGAATTAGGTTTAAAAAAATTTATTACGTCCAAAACTACATCATAATTGACATGGCGTCTTTCAAGCTCACATTTTGCTATTTAAACTACTTCAGTCGCATATTTTATTTTGTCAGCGAAGATAATTTCTTTTAAAGTAATTTCATTTTCTGTGACGGATGACATTAAATTATCATTTTGTTTAAGTAATACTTGTTCTGTATAGTTTGTAACACATTTTTAATAATCCACGCATCCGGATTAAAAGGAAAAAGTTCACAATTTCTGAATCCATTTGTTATACTCTTTTTAAGGTTAATATTCTGTTGAATTGTTTTTTGTAAAAGTGGGCAGAATGTTTTTCTTGACAAAACCACACCAAGATTTTGTGATTGCCATTACCTTACTGTCTTTTTTCAATCACATTTAAGCATCTAAGGGTTGCATGATGATGAGTCGTGTTTGCAGGAAGGGCGTATAAAATTATGCCGTTAGCAACACCAAAAAAGCTCTTTAGTTAAATGTGAATTGTTATCGTCAACAAAAAAGAGTATAATCTTGGTAACAACTTAAATAAAATGTAAGTAAGCTATTTAGGAAGGCTTAGTTCCTGATAATAAGAAGTACCTTTCCACATTTAATGAGTTGATGAGGCCAGAAATTTGGTAAATAAATACTCGAAAAACATTGTAGTAAAATATGTATAGTAAAACTTTCAGTGCGGTACTTTTTTAAGCATGAAAAAGTAATATCAAGAATTACATAAAAATAATGATACATTAATGAAACGCCATGGTTTTGCCATTGAAATTTATTGAAAAACTTTAAGAATAACGTATGTCCGATAACTAAAACGGACTTATAAAAACAGTTTTAGTTTCCGGACAGGTAGTTTCATATGTATATTTAACTGTCCGAAAACTAAAATAAATCAGATTTAGGTACTTGCAAGTAGCATATCCATTAAAAATATAGTATTTTTTAATATTTTCCATTGATATACGTTTAAATCATTTTTGTGAACTAATTCAGTTTCCGGACACATGTGTCCGGAAACTGATTTGTGTAGTTTTTTCTACTAAAATGCGGACACCAAAAAGTTCAGAAGATTTTTAATTTTTTTTTAATTTTAAACAAAATTTTAATATTCCAACATATTTTTTAAGATATTTAAACAACTTCATCACTAATATTCAAAAAAATCAATTAAATACTAATGTTTTTCTTGCTTTTTATCACTAATTTTTTATTAACAAAAAACACTTTTTGAATAAAAAATCCAAACCGTCTTGAACAATTTACTTTTAAATACCTATATATTTACATAAATGTTATTCTTTGTTTACAAGTTTGTTTGAAAAATAATAATGAATATAAAACGTGAAATAACTATATGTCAATTATTTAAAAATTTCTTAATATTTAAAGAAAACTAGTGAAGTGTCCGAAAACCAATACATGTCCGGAAACTAGCGCACCACACTACCTACAATATGTTTAATTTCATATATTTTAATTCTATATTTTAAGAGCTTATAGGTATATTAATAAAATATTTACACCTTTGTTGATTTGTACTTATTTAACCTGACTTAATTATTTAGAATAAATTTAATTTGTAAAAGACAAAATGACAAGTAAAATCCTTTAATTAATTATTTTTGTGCTAATATAAAACCTAATTCAAACCTCTACATAAAGCTTAACTATTAAGTTTATTATATTTTTAATGATGTTATTTTGATCATGATGTTATTGATATATTTTTTATGATGTTATTTTTTTTTTAAATGTGGAAAAGCTTATATTTTTATTAAGAATAAAATACCTACCTCATAAGTTATATATATATATATATATATATATATATATATATATATATATATATATACATATTTACATTTATCAAACCCCTATGTTCCCAAAATGGAACAAAAAATACCTTGAAGGAACACGCATATATTACACATTATTGAATATTGACAGAATGACAGTATATCAAATAGCTGATGACATTCTTAATTCTTAAATGCATGTTTTTCGAACACTTAGATTTTTCTTAACTCACTTTTCTATTTTTCATTAAGCTTATTTTAATTAAATTAATTATAATATAAACTTTATTAACACCTAATTAATTTCAATTGTGTAAATATATAACATATAATTATATAATTATCAATTTATTAACTACAATGTATATAAACAATATAAAAAAAAGAAAAAATTAAATTTAGACATATGGGAAAAAAGTAAATATGTAATCATAATAATATAGTTTTTTTTTATTAACTTCTAAAATATCCTTTTCCAATTACCCCAATAAATTTTCTCTTATGTAATTATACTCAAAGAGATATATATACACATTACACACCCTCCAAAAAGCAAATAAAATAAACAATTTATATAACATACATTTCATTTTCAATTTCAATTTAATAACGGAAAAACTAAAGAATTTTTTTTGAAAAAACAGAAACAACAAAACATAAAAATAATCTCTTAAATGATTGAATTAACAAAAAAAAGAAAAATCAAATTAAATCGATTTTATGATATAAAATAAAAATAAATAAGTAAAGAATCGAAGAAAAAAAAAAATTGGTTTTTCTCTCTTTAAAAAACAATCTGAATTTATTATCTTAAAAAATATATGTATACTTAACTTATTCATAAAATAAAACAAAAAAAAAAATGTTAAAAATTATTTTTAAGCTGCTAAAAACAATAAATAATTAAATTATAAATGAAAATATTTTTTCAAAAAATAAAAATCTACTCTATTTTAAGGATATATAAAAATACCACAAACAATATATTTACATTATCCTCTCTTTACGCACACACTCAGGCAGACAAACTTATATAATTATAATATTATATATTATATTTTATCTCATATTATATATTTGCACACATTCACATCACATCAAATAATCTCCGATAGTCTACTCAGTACTCAGCAGCTCATCCAACAAAATATGTGCATACATTCAAAATTATAAATTTTTAAAAAATTTTCACATACAGTTTTATTCATTGCAATAACAACATGTAGGGTAAATAAAATTAAAGTCGCGTATTAATAACATGCCTTGTAGTACTTTCCCACCTACCGAGTACCGACCCTTATATCTATTATAATTCTATTCATATGATGAATAAAAAACCGAATACATATACAAAAACGAATTATTACTTCTCTGCATTTAAACTTCTTATATAAATTTATTATTTTTTGCTGTTTTTATTAATTCACTATAAACAGCCTATAGTTAACTCATGGAACAGCTCAATAACTGTAAGGTAAAAAGGTAATGAAATAAACATTCTTATAATGTTGTAAATTAAATCTGTGAATCTTCTCTATATCTGAAATTCTTCTTGTGTCTATAAGATAGGATAGGTACTGGACGTGGACACTGGTACATGTATTTGGTTTACCTTCTTTTGCTTAATAAGAATAAACTTTTTTTTATATGCATATGTTTTTGTATGTCAAAATACATTTACATTTCATTACATTTTGTTTTTACATGCATGCGATCTTTAGTAATTTGAAATATTTAATTATATTTCTAACTTTTTTATATTTTCTAAATATTTGGCTGCCATAGTTTCAACCGTTCAGCTCAAATCTTGAAGAGATTTATTTATTTTCATACAAAAGCAGTTACATTAACGGTGGTGTCACTACCTACACCCATATTGTACTGTCATTTTTTTTATTTTTTTTTTCATGTTCTTAACAGCAAATTGAGTAGAATCACCTTTTCGCGATGAAGTAAGTACGGTACTGCAAGTTTATACTGGTAGGTAACACGCTTGGTGGCGCAGTAGGTAGAGCATTTGCCAGTACCCTTTGTAATTGTGATGAAATAAATGACAAAAAATAATTGAGAGTATAATCTGGTAACAACCTAAACAAAATGGAGCTATTCTATTTAAAAAGGGACTTGTTCGTGACAATAGCGTGTTTATAACTGATTCGCATACTAATGAGAAGATCAGGAATTCGAATTCCGTTAATATACTTTTTGTTTATATAATGGTTGGAAAATTAATTTGGAGCTCAATTTGATTGACAACTTACTAAAGAAAATGGAAACCAGGAAATGGGAACCAAAATTCTAAAGGAAATTTATTGTGCACTATTATCTTAATACTGAAGGAAGAATACCAAAATCCTGGAAAAAGGGCCTGATTAACTGCAAAAACTGAAGGGGTATAACTCTGATGAACTTCATATACAAAGTTTTTCCAACCATACTGAGTCAAAGAATACAGCCTACATTGGTCAAAATAAAAGGGATAAACAGATAGGTTTTCGCCTGGCAAGGAGTTGTACAGATCACATCAACACACTCTACCTGTTCATAAAAAAATCTGTATAATGGCGTTCTCCTCTATATATACCTCTTGTTCATTAAAGGAGGCTTTCGACACGCTGAGAAGCTAATAAGATTAACAAAAGCATTGTGTGAAGACAGAAAATTAGTAGTGCGGGCAAATAACTGATACATTCCTCACAAATGCCGAACAAGTCAAGGATGTCAACTCTCACCACTTCAGTTCACGCTTGTATAATAGATGAAATCCTCCAAGAAGCAGGCTGTCTGTTGTCGTTATTCTGCGACATCCAGCACAAAGCAGTTCTACTTCAACAAGCATATAGAGTTGGTCTAGAAATTAACAATGACAAAAGTAAGGCCATGAGAATAAATAACACTATTGCAGACACCATTAAAATTGAAAGCCAAACAGTCGAATATGTTGAAAACCTTTCCTATAACTAAACAAACATATTTAACAACAACGGAGATGTCATAAAAATCGGAGATAACAAATAATAAGCTGCATTTGGTGAGCTAAGTCCAATATCGAAGGGTAGCCAAATAACTAAGAAAACCAAAATTAGAATATTCAAAGTTTGTGTAGTGTCAACACTTCTGTGTGGCAGCTAAACTTGAATGACAATCAAAAACGATAAATCAAACTTCAAGTATGCGCGAACAAAGCAGAATTTGCGGAATATTATCTGTCCCAACGCTAGTAGTAATATCAGCTAATTTTAAATCAGAAAAATTGTTTCTGGTAACATACCTATAAAAAATAAATAATTTACCGGTGAAAAGTTATGAGACTATATATAGTCAGCCATTGGCAGTTGCGAGACTATAGTTAGTTGTATCAAATAATATATAACAAATCGTGGATTTCTCTGATACAGAATTTTCTTTTGTCAAATTTAGTCCTAATATCAAAATTATAATTGTATTCTACGGTATATGCTTTTTTTTATTTATTTTATTAATTTATTATTAATTATAGTTTTACAAATTCTAGGCTCAGTATGCTAATGCAGTTCATTAAATTGCCAATACTCTCATGGAAAAAAAGCTATATGCAATATAATCTCCACTCCATTAATCAAAAAAAATTTAAACACTGAAGTTACTTACCATCCTGAAAGTTAAAAATGGTTTTGAATGTATTTTATTTAGAAAATTTACAATTTTTGATATACGCGTTTAGAATAGTAGGTATCCTATCAAAGAATATAGAAAGTATATAATATATTCTTTGGTACTATATAGAAAATCAAAATTGTTCACTAATACACTCATAAATTTGATGCTGTATAGATTTATTTTTTATACTATCTCTTAAATCAGATTTTTGTATGTAAAAATCTATTTGATGCACCTTCTTTTATAAAAATATTATTTTATGAGTTTTATATAAATATGTTAATAATGTACAAATACATATTACATATCCATATAAGAAAATATTGTATATATATTATATAGGGCAAATTACAAATTATCATTTTAATACTCTTTATAAATATACAGTGATGGAAAATTGTTGTGTTATTGTTTTTTTTTTCTTTTGTTAACACTTGAATTCAAAATTGATTGCTTTGATTTCATTTTACTTTACACTACTTTTTCTATGTAGATCTTCTTTCTTGTTCCTTTCAATTTTGATTCTTTATTAATTCTAGTATGTCCTAGGTTATGAAATGTTTTGCATTCATTTATTTTTAATTAATTTATATCATTTACACGATTAGGTACGATTCATTTTCAACTGATATTTTTGAGTTTCCGTTACTGTATTTTATGATTAATATGAGATATTACAAAATATTTAGGTTCAGTAAACAGTTTCTGTCTTATGCAAATCATTATTTTTTTGTATTCGGATTTATTTATACGGGCGATTATAGCGAACACTGATCAGTAAAATAAATATATAAAAATGAAATAGTGAAAAAATATTTGGTTTTTATTGTGAATCGAATAGTTTCAGTAAAATTGTATGTCATTTCGGTTAGATTGCAACAGAATTTTTTTTTCTGATCAAATGAAAGCATGAAACATAACTGCAGTAAAATAATTTTGTTTCATTTTGTTGGGCCTATTGTTGTTTTCTTTATCTATAATTTCTTTATCTAAATCTTCTCAAATGCTTATCTGAAGCTTATACTGTACATTAAATGCCAACGAAACTCAACTTTAAATTAGTGGTTCAATTTCTGGGATTAAAGACAACGGATTAAAACTTAATCCAACTTAATTTTAAGCTATGGTTATTTACGTAAGAAATATTGACACTATATATTATTCTTCCTAAAATAAAACTGAATGATCTCGGAACGAAGTATTTCAATATGACTTAAAACTTAGATATTATTTTCAATAAAAAATTCACTTGGCATAACCACATTAAGTTCATTTCTAGGCTTGTGTACTGTACTCAGTACTTCATCATAAACTATGGAGTTTCTCTTCTTATTAATGAAAATTTTAGTAAAAGGCTTGTGTTGTCTTTCAAGCTTTATGGATCCTTCCAATCTTTATGTATTTTGTGACGTAGTTTTTGCTGGGATGAGTGCATACGACATATCATATGAACTTAACAGAATTAATGTTATATTCAATGTGTATCTATACCTAATTGTTGTAAATTTGATAGAATCAGTGACATTGCTAAAACAATACTAGGACGCACCTTTCCTAATTCCTTAGATTTTAGTTATATTTCATATATGAGGAAAATAATCTGTAGGTAAAACTGGTCCTTCATATTTGCATGACAAAACAACTATTGAAAGATCACCACGTAGTATGAGCTTAATTATCAAACGTAGACTCAAGTAAAGGGTTTTCCAATAGGGATGATATGATTTTGAAGTGACGTTTCGGCCATTTGTAATATGTCATGATCTGTCGCTTTTTTTCATTGAATTCAGTAATGTTTACAATTTCATCATTGAGACATATACGCAAGAACAACGTTTACAAATTATTCAGTTTTATTATCAAAATAATCGTTCTCCATTTGCAACTTTTCGTGCACTTTGCCATTTTTTAGTTGTAACAATCGTCCAAGTGTGCTCGCTATTCGTCGAATTGTTGAAACTTTTGAGCGTACATTTTCTTTGTATAATGTTTAAAACTCAATAAGACAAGGAGCCGCTCGAAATAATGTAAATATTGCTGCCGTTGAGGCAAGTGTTGCTGAAAACCGCAATTTGTCGATTCCAAGACGTTCTCAAGAACTGGGATTGTCTCAAACCACAACCTGACGCATTTTGAGAAATAATTTGGGTTTGCATCCGTGTAAAATTGTTCTCACTCCAGAACTGAAGCCATTGGACCACCGTAAACGTCGTGAATTTGCTGATTTTTCCTTGGAACAACTTGAAAACGATAAAAAAAATTTTAAGAAAATCATCTTCTCCGATGAGGCTCATACGACGTGAAAAAAGTGCTCGAAAATTGGGTTTATCGAATTTGTTCCTGCAGAAGAAGTCGTGGAGGCCATTTGAATAAAGTTTTATTCAGAACTTAATTGTATCGATTGTACTTCACATTAAATAAAAAATATTTGAATTTCCTTAACAATTAGTGTGTTTTTTTTAAAAAGAAATCATATCACTCTTATTGGAAAATATTAATCTATATTTTTTTGACTCAGTACTTTGGATTACGTTGCCGAATGCCATTAGGGTCGCAACCTCACTATTCAATTCTTTATTTTTATATATTTTTGTATAATTTTGAGTAATTTATTTGTTTTATTTAACTTAAAAAAAAAAGCTTTCTTATATTAACACAAAGATAGAAATAATAGTTTTTGGGAGAGAAAATTAATTTACATTCTTGTTTGTCAAAAACTTGTAACAGTTTCGTTTATTTTGAACTTCTTAATTTTTTAAAATTGAATTTTGAAAAAAAAATTTATTTTTTCTTTTTGAAATAGGCATTGGAACAATAAATTTAAGACTTTATGCTTATGTCTTACAATTGTAGAGATTAATGTGTATTAAACTGAATAAATGGAATTGGATTGAATGTTCAATTTATTTTTTGTTGTTTTGTTCAGAAAATTAAACAGACTAATTCGATTCGTAAAATGGTAAAATTTATTTTATATATATAAAATGTTAAAATGTGTAACTGAATTTGTTTTTTTCGAACACTTTATATAAAATTCTATAACATATAGCGGCAGTAAAATTTAAATCAATAATTTTCAGAATTTATAATAATATCAAGATACCCTTTTCCCTTAGAAACTCTAAAAGTAACTTTATTGAAATCAAAATTTATATGATAATAAAAATTTTGTCGAATTATAAACCTAATATAATTTTGCTACTTCCTAGAAATGGTTGAAATAAAAATTAAACTTCCTCTTTAAAAGAAGCCGTAAATTTTTCATAAAACTAAAATTTATGACTTTTCAAAAATTTACAACCAAAACAAAATAAGGAAATAATAATTTAAAAGATATGTGTACCTATTATAGCTATCACGACCTGTAATTAATTTCTTTTGGTGCAGTCAAACCGGAAACTAAAAATTTTGTTAACCTATAAAATTAAATATTCTATTTTTATATACGGGAATCGGTGTATATATTATTTATTATCTATCTAAATACACAAAATGCTAATCATAACAATAATAATAGAAGAAAAAAAATATATAGGTATAGCCAAGTATCTACATACATTTTAGACTGCAATTTTCATTTAATTCATTCTATAAAATACACATTAAATGACATTCTGCAAATGAAAAATCCATACACACATATGCACTCGCATAAATAACAGCACAATTCTATATAATAAAGAAAAACAAAAAAAATCATCAGTTTCTCAAATATTACAAAAAGAAAATATTTTGATTTTATCCAATTCAAAGCAAGAAGGCGGGTGTTTTCCATTAAAAAAAACAACAAAAATAATATACTTATATATAATTGAAATGTAACTATTTCCAACAATAATTATGTATGGATGTGTTTTGTATATATAAATTAAATCTATAATTCTATATACATATTATTGTCTATATACATTTAAATAAAAAAAAAATAAAAACAAAAAATTTGTTATAGGATTCCCACGCGTAGTCTAAACATTATGACGAATTGCTTCAGGGGTGTCACTCTTAAATATAATTTTTGTTGTTGTTATTTTTTCCCTTACTTTTTTTGTATTGTTTTTCTTGTGTGGTTTGTTTTTTATACTGTCTCCGTTGTCTAACTATTATATTATTATACAGTAGTTATACAATAATATAAACTCAGATTTTTTGATTTCTGGAATAGGTAGACCTTTATGGTTAAAAATTGAATTTGTATATATATAGAAAATAATGCAATTTGGATTTGTAAAGGTATTTGTGTGTTTTTATATAAAATGTTCTCAAAAACAAATCGAAATAATATATACATCTATGCATAGGGATGAATTATAAATGTATAACAACTAATTTGTATTAAGATTATATATATATGAAATGAATGTTTGTATATTGTATATCGAAGTATAAATCATAAAAATTTAATTTTGATAAAATTAATAATTAGTTAGCTGTGAGTCTGTGATGCTTTATATGCCAGTAAATATGTTTTTAGGAAATGTGAAAAAAAAAATTCAAAATGAAAAAAATTCTGAAAAACATTAACTTTCTTAAATTTTTTTTTTGGAATAAAGTTGGATTAAAAGGGATTTGAATATTTCAATGTATCAATTATGTCTGGGATATAGAAATGTTATTTTGTTGTCTTGAATTTTGAATTTTTTGCTGAGATTGTAGCTATATTCAATTGAATTTTAATATAATTACAATAAAATTAATATTGTAGGAAATATTATGTACATACCTGTATATGCATATGTAGATTTTACTGAACTATACATGCTATTGGTTCTGTATTAGATAAATTATTTGATTTGTCGTTAATTGTTTCTGTTGTTGTATATTCTTAAAAAAGAGAATGCCCAAACTGTGTATAATTATGTAAGTTAATGTCTGGAGCCATGTTGTGCAAATTTTTGAAATTAAAACCCTATTAAAATAGCCTACCTCAAGTATAATGAGGAAATGGTTTGCATCTATTAAATTTTTATTTAAAACAATTTTTCAAAAGTGCACAGGGGCGCCAAATCGGATAGGGTCGACCCTGATTATCTCCACATTATAGAGTTAACAGTACTTCTCCATAGATGGCATTCGTCAGTATGACCAGATGTGGTTTAGTATGGAATTATATATTATTGTTTTGTGAATATATGAACTCCGATTTAATATTATTTGTTTCATCCATCAGATATACTCTATTTATCTTAGGACATGAAGTTTTTTTTACTTTAAAAGTTAAATATGGACACATTTACTTGCATTTATTTTAATTTTTGAATTTTTTTAACCACCAGGTTTCAATTGTACGTGTTCTTGATACCTGGATGCAACCTCAAGCTTAAAATTACGGTGTCATCTGCAAATGTAGAGTTTACTATAGTTGATCACTTTTTGGTAAATCAGGTGTGGTTGATATTAAATAAAAAAGTGGACCAAGGACGCTACCTTGTGGTACTCCGGGTTTTATTTTAAATTCTTTCGATATGTTCTTATGAATTTAACTTTGAAGCGTCTATTGCAGAAATATGAAATTAGTAAATCACTGATGTTGGTGAATGCCAGATATACCAAACATTGTCAAATGCCTGTGACTAACTAGCAGAAGATTAAAAAAAGAAGACCTTAGCTTTTTATAGAAACAAAAAAAGTGTCTTATAAGTGTCAAGAAATGAGTCAGAACAACATTTTTTATTTTCAAAATAAATTTTTTTTTTATATTAGAATGATTAAGATTTGTATGTCATGCAATCTCTTTCCGGTGGTATTTTGTCTTACATGGTACCTATTTTGAAATGCACAAGGATAAAGAAATATTTCGATTAATATACGCTAGGCAAAACATACATATATACATGATATACAACTATACAACTATAGCAAAAAAATAAACGTTATACAACTATAGCAAAAAAATAAACGTTTTTAATGGAGTTATACTTTCAGGTTAATAACAGAATAACGAGTCACGGCACTAAGCTCGACTAACAAACATATTAACAAAAATATAAAAAATTGTTCTACACTAAAGTCTCCATTTGAATAATTGATAAGAACGTAAACATGATGTACAACTAAATCTATAATACATTAAAGTGATTTCCAGACCTATAAGGTTGATAGGTTATAGTTTAGTGTCCAACCAAACATACTCTAGCATATAATGATATTAATATAATTTTAATAACAGTAAAAAAAATAGCTGCAGAATATATAAAATTAACCTAATTAACTCTACAAACCGATGCGAAAGTATATATGGTATATACCAAGATATATTTAAGAAATTTTCTTCATATACTTTCAATGCTTATTTTCATAATTTGAGATATCAGTTGATATAAATTTGATCCTGTAACAGTAAAGTAAGTATAAATTAATATAAATATATTATTTGTAATACGTTTAGGTATAACAAAAATGCCTTATATATAAAGTCGATAATATGCATTTTTATTATTAATAATACATTTCTGATAGACTATAAAATTTCGGCACTATAATCATTGGGTTTTATGTATCCGACTGCCTTACGACTGCCTTAGTGGTCCACGACCTAAGGGGCTTTATGCGAATTTTAAATTCCATGCAAAAATGAAGAGCAAAATATGTTAGAAAAATTACCCTAAATTAGCAGTACACACGCTTAAACTTACGTAAAATTTGTTGTCAAAACTTTTACAATTAAATCTCTTTGTTAAAGAGTAACTAGGTACCAGATTTTAAAAAGTGAAAGTCCTATAAAAGTAAAATTCAGCAACTGAATAAAGTATAATAAATTCTGTAAAAGTTAAAAGGTCATATTATTGCGAAGACTTTTAACTTTTAAAACAAAACCGGGTGGTTTAAAATGAATTTTTGAAAACTGTATAGGTTGATTGATTGGTTATGTAAAGTAAACCGCATTATAATTTGCTTTTTTCTAAATAAAATAATATCTACATTTATTATGTCCTTACTTTTTAAGAACCAAACTGCAAGAGGTGGTATTTCAATGCAGTATTTTATATAGTAATTTTTTGGCCTTTGTAGCTGCAGAATATATAAAATTAACCTAATTAACTCTACAAACCGATTCGAAAGTATATAGTATAGTATATAGGTTATTGAACCCAAATCTATATAGTATGTATATTTATTTAAATTGAATATAGTAAGGTACATGGAATAAAATTAAGCCAAAAATAAAAAATATTAACAAAATATCTCGAAACGATAAAAACGACTGAAAACTTACTTAAAACCCAGTTTAATAAATATATAAGTCACATTTATATCCAGTATATACGATACCTATACGTATATGCATTTATCATTGGATCCTTCCTGAAGTATACATAATCATAAAATTTTATATTTTCTAACTAAAGTACACATCCAGGCATTTAGGTACTATTCAAAAATTTATATTTCTGTTACTTTGTTAAGGCCGGGTATGATTATATACAAGATTTGAAATATAAAAAAATAATAATAATTAATCGATAACGAAATATTTATTATTTATATAGTTAAGTTAAGGTGAGAATAAAATAATATATTATGTATGATGGTATATATGTGTTCTGTATATAATTGTATTCCGAAACACATTCTCATTTATATATAAACCTATATATTCATCCATCTATGCCTTGCCTATATACATTTATGTTACATCTCTTTTATACCAAAATACATACAATTCTATATGTGTGCATAAGGCAACGGCATTACATAAATATTATTGTTTTTTTTTGCTGTTATTATTATTTTAGTGTTGTTTTTGTTATTTCAATTGAGAAAAAATATTTTGCTAGAGTAGGTATTATTATTTTTGTACTCAAATATCTCAACTTGTTGTGTAGAGTGAAAATTGTGTGATAAATTTTCAAAATAAAAAAACAAAAAAAATGAAAAGTCATAACAAAAACGAAAAAAAGCAAATCAAAAACTAAAAAAACAAGAGTATCTTTAAGAAAGGAAAACTTCAGTATCTTACGTGTTATAAATCTGAACGGATGTGTTGTAAATTTTTGCTTTCTTCATTTCTAAAAAAAAAAAATAAAAATATTTTTATTTTTTTTTTGTTGAAATTTTTTCATTTTTAAAAATAAATAAATAAAACAATATTATTTTAATAATTTTTAAGTATTAACCTAGAACAATATACACATATATATAATGCAATCTACAAGATACATGTTGAATGTGTGAATATAAATAATAAAAAAATTTTTTTTTAATAAAAATAAATAAAAGTGACGAAGCTCTACATACAAAAGTATACTAGACTTATTGAGTTAATATATCTCAAGTTTTCGGAAATTAATTTGTGCAAAATATTTTAAATATTTAAAAAATAAATATTTTTTTTATTATAAAAATAAAAACAATAAACAGTTTTAATAGACCACTTTGATAATATAGTTGACACCGTTTTGTCTATGTCTACCTATACCGTACCATTGAATAACAATAAAATTTAAAAAAAAAATATTATTTTATTGTTAAAGAAAATAATAAATATTAATTTAACATATTATATTTATTATAGTGAAATTAAATTAATTTAATTATTTGTAACATTTATATAACAGTGTATAATTTAACCGGATTTCATATGAGATTAAAATAAATAATGAAATTATGAAAAAAATTTTACATCAGTGAATTATTTTGAAAATAATTGCATTTAAATTATGATTTTTTATATTTATTGATTTTAATTTTAAAAAATAATTAATTTTAATTCTCTTCTAATACATCATAATAATAATTAAATAAAAAACATACTAAAAAATTAAATTAATCGTAAATATGCATACATTATTTACTGATCAAAATTCATTTTCACGGCATTACGCACAAACAGCTGGTTATCCGTCGGCTGCAACAACAATGACACCAACAGCAGCAGCAGCAGCTCATTATGCCTATGATCAATATTCACGTTATCCATATCCGGGTACAGCAGCAGCAGCATATGCCTTATCAGCACCACATCAAAATAAAGAAATTGTTAAACCACCATATTCATATATTGCTCTAATAGCAATGGCAATACAAAATTCATCAGATAAAAGAGTTACATTAAATGGTATTTATCAATATATAATGGACCGTTTTCCATATTATCGTGATAATAAACAAGGGTGGCAAAATTCAATACGTCACAATTTAAGTTTAAATGAATGTTTTGTTAAAGTAGCACGTGATGATAAAAAACCTGGTAAAGGTAGCTATTGGACATTAGATCCTGATTCATATAATATGTTTGATAATGGTTCATTTTTGCGAAGACGACGTCGTTTCAAAAAAAAAGATGCATTACGTGAAAAAGAAGAAGCAATTAAACGACAAACAATTATGTTAGATGAAAAATTAGCTGATATTAAACCATTAAAATTAATGACAAATGGCATACATTTAGATCCAAAACAACATCATTTTAAACGTGAACCAGGTACTGATTTAGGACATCATGGTATTGGTACAGCATGTATTAGTGCAAAAGATAATCAATTAACTGTTGGCTCAGCAATGTTAAATTCATGTCACGATAGTTTAGCACAAATGAATCATTTAGGTGGTACAGCAGTTGAACATGGTTTTACAGTTGATTCATTAATGACTGTATATAATCCAAGATTACATCATGGTTCATATCCATATCATCATATAAATGATGAAAATTTAGTATCAACATCAGCTGCAACAGCAGCCGCAGCAGCAGCAAATGCTGCACATCAACTAACTCGCCATCATTCACATCATATTAATCCACATCATCCATCACATCCACATCATCCACATCATTCACATCATTCACATCATCCTCATCATCATACGCATCCAACATCAGCCAGTCATCATCATGGTGGTTGGTATACACCAGAAACACCACCAGAATCTGTACTTAATAATAATAATAATAATACAACAACAAGTCCATCGGTATCAACAAGTATTGGTGGATTTCGTGAAATGGTATTTGAACAAACAACAACAGCATGTCAAATGGATAATACAAGTAGTCCAAATGGTAGTTTAAATTCAGTTAGTCCACCAGCTGTTATTAGTAGTCATTTAACAGCCGGTAATTTAAGTAATTTAGCTGGACACTATAGATCTCATGTTGGACATTATCAAGATTATGGAATTAAATATGGTGTTTAAATTAAGTTAATTATACTATATATACATTTTTTTTTATTTTGGTTTATTTAAGAAACGCGAAACAGTTTAGTATTACAACTATAATTATTTAAATAAAAAGAGGGCAATTAACTATATTTTAAAATAAAATTTAAAAAATTTTTAAAAAATTTTCTCCAAATTGAACCCAAAATAATGAGTTCGTTTCGAATTCATATAATATTAAAAGTTGAAAATCAATTTCAAGAATTTTTCGAATTCATTTTTATGATCTCATAATTTATTTTTGCATAACAGTTTGTTTCATAAATAATACGTACTTATATGTAATAGGGAGTTTGAATAATTTGCGCTTTGTATTCTTATTAATGGAAAGCTCTAATGCAAGCGCGATCTCTTAAGATCTATTTTACTATTGTGTTTTTATGTAATTTTTTTATAACGTCAATTATGTATGTTTGACAGCACTACGTTTTTCGTAAATTACTTTAACTCTCTAATTATGAACTTAATTCAATAATTTTCTATAGTTAATTCTTTATTATAAATGTTTTAACAATTGGTTTAAATTAATTTCTTAAATTTAATTTATATATATATATATAACAGTTATTAAACAGTATTGTTATTACTATTATTTTTACAGTTAAATTTTATTTTATAATGTGCAAATACAGTATTAAATAAACTGTTAGACAAATGTAATAAAATAAAGTATAAAGTGAATATATTCGAAAACAAATTTTTATAATTGATTTTTTCATCATTCAAAAAACAATTTTTTTTTTAATTTTTTGGTTTTTGTAAAACTGTTCAAAATTTTTGTTTTTTGTTTCAAATTTTGAGTTCGATAACAAAATGAAATTAATTTAGAAAATTAATTAGAAAAAATTTAATTAAAATATTTAATTTTTTGTTTTGTGAATATAATATAATTAAATAAATAACTAATTAGACTGTATTTAAAAAAAAAAATATATAAAAAAAATCAAACAAAAAAAAAACTTATGTACATTGGCAAATGTTATCGAAATTAATTTAAAAAAATTATTAGATATTAAAGTTTATTTTATTTATAATAAAAAAAAAAAAATTAAAATAATAATAATTATAATAATAATTAATTGACTGTTATATTTTCATTTTACGAAAAAACAAAATAATGATAAGAATAAAAAAATAATAATAAAACAAAAATAAAATTAATTTTATTAATTATTATATATACCTAGCTATATAAATATAATATATATATGTGTATATGTATATATAAAAATGAATTAATTAATAATAAATTAAATATAAAATATAGCTTCGATAGATATACTCGTATTAATTAGTTTGAATAAATTTTAAATTTTAAAAAGTTAAAAGTTTGTTTTTAATTTTAAAGAACACAACTATCTGAAGTAATTATCGGATCTACACCTACAACGTTAAACATATTATTATAGGGTCACTTATAAATCGAATTTTAATTTTCGAATTTGAAATTTTTCTTAACACATCATTTTTTTAACCAAAATTTAAGATTTGTAATTAAATGGAATTAGTTTTTAAGATTAGGACCGGTATACTGAATATTATCTAATATCATTCTAAATTACAATAAAAATTAGGTTTTTATATATATATACTAGTACAAAATACTTTAAAGTACATGACAGGTTTAATATTACAGTAAGATAAGAATTATTTATTTTTTTTCATTATTATAATAATAATAGAGCAAATTTAGAGAACTAAATTTAGCCGTTAAAGTGCAATTTTAGGGTTATTTTAAGTGGTAGAGAAGTAGAATATTATTATTTTATAACCAAAGAATATAATTAATCAAAAATGGTACATTTCACACACCCTGTTATAATTCTTCACATCTATCAAAACACATGGTTTAGTGATTATATTATCGAACTAATAATCAGAATCAAGCCCCGTAATGAAGTTTTAAGAAGTTTATTTTATAAAATTAGTTTGAGAGTATAATTTGATAATAACTGAAGTAAAATGGAACTATATATACGCTATGTACGAATTAAGGCTAATGTTCCTGGCATAGTTTAAATTTTCTATATTTGGTTAGATCATATACATGGTTAGATCATATATATAGTAAAATCGCATTCCCGTATGTAATGTACGAAAAGAAAAGATTTACCTATTTTAGAAGATTACTAGCTGTGAAGCACATAAAAAAAATTCCTTTAGTTAAAACACATTAAAATTAAAACTATATTGATTAATTTCTTTCACTTTCGCCTCATCAGATAATATAAAATAAATTTTCCTCAATTTCTTTAGGAATTTTAGGTTTGTAAAAGCGGCGGTTATAAATTTGTTTATTTAATGTTTATGTAATTAAAATGTGGAATTTGAAAAGTGTAAATTTAAAGGCGTCGCGATTATTAAAATTTTTTTCATATTGTCTCATATTGTCTCTTCTAGACGATATTTTATTTTCTCTTCAATTTTACTACGATTTTTTTTTATCAATTTTTGAGAAAGAAGCAAAGAAATTCTAACGATTTGATTGAGAGTGCCCCTTATTATTCTATAATATATTGATTGTATAACTAAGAAATATATATCATTAAAAAGTTATCTCATTATTCATTATTAGGATTGTCAATACATTTGCTTACCAAAATATTATCTAAGTATTTAGTTAAAAAACTTATTAAATTGGCTTATAAAAGGTTATAAAGGCCTTTAAAACTCCCGAATAATAGTTGTTTAGAAGATTAGAAAAATAATTTTTTTTTTTAATAGGTTTGATATTAATCAAATTTTTGTAGAAGTTAAAAATGGGGAGTCGCAGTTTTTTACCCATCATTAACTTTTTTCCCCCCATATGAATTTTTTTGGTATTAAAAATAAGTTGCAATATAGGAACGCATAAGTGTGGTCCGCCGCTGTTTATGCATACAGTTTTTGTATGGTTATAATTCTAAGCTATAATCGGAAACTTTAACCAAATACTTTTGCAATTTATATACTCGGATAAGCAGTCAAATAAAATTGTATAAACGAAAGATTGAAATTGCTGCGATGTTTTAAAATTAAAGAAACAGTTATTTAAAATGCAATCGGCCTAATTTGACAATTTACGTAAAATTTTAATGCATATGTATACTATTCAGCATATTGGTATATAATTCATTTTGATCGTTGTTTATTTTCTCAAATGATTCATTGAATGTGTTGTTTACAATTACATCAGCTACAGCTTATGAGCACAAAAGTCACTTTTTTAGTTACGCTATAAATATGAATAAATTTTTTTGGGGAAATAAATGAGTGACTCAAAAAAAGTAATTGCCCTAAAAATTAAAAGTAATTGGGATATAAGTATACAATATATCAATTTCCAAAAAATATTTCACAGTAGGTGACATACTTATAATTATAATGAAATAATTATAATTATTATAACTGTACAATATAGTTTTAACTTCAAAATATTTACACCCTTTTTAACAGAAAAAAAGTAAATGTAATTATAGAAAAATCAAATGTTAAACATAAGCAACACATAAGCCAATATAATTTAAATTACGTGCAATTAATATTTTTAAATATTAAAAATTATATAATATTGCAGTATAATTTCACTACATTATAATTCAAAGTATATACCTAATACACCACAATATAATTCATTCAAATATTAGAACAAAGCTAGGTATTAAAACTGCAATCATATGAACATTACATTTTTTAAATATTTTTTAATGAACTGTCGTTTTATATAAAACCAAATTTTTAAAACATTCATAATTTTTATATGCTCTTTTATATGAACATATTTATTTTATATGTATTTTTAAAAAATATATAACTACAATATAAATATCTATGAGGAATTATTTACATCTTTTAATTCTATCTTAAAATTAATACATACTTTTTTATATTAATTTATTGATAAATTTGTAATTAACCATTTATGTCTTAAATATTTGACTATACTTAATTGTAATAAATTCGTTTTCAAATTTGTTCTGCAAATTAATGTCGGGTAAAAAAAATTGGCCAATAAAAATTTTGAAAATACATAAAAAAAAAATTCCAGCTAAATAAATTTAAAGAAAATATTAATGACTTTTGCGGCCCTCATATAGTGGTCGTAGTCGTTGCTATATAAATGTCATAACGTACTTATTATATATATATATACCTATATATATTTATTTTATAAATTTGGTGGGTTCAGTAGATTAACCGGTGGATCTCGAATGCATTTTGGAATTTTGGATCCATGTACCATGGATCTGGTCACTGAACGCAGTTCAACACAAAAATTTACCGCAATATACTACCGCCATCATCGGAAAGTGTAATAAGCACTTTTAAAAATCAATTAAAATTTAATGAAATAATATTTATTATCATACATATAATTTTTTTTTCATAACTCTTAATTTAAGTTTTATTTATCACCCATATTCTGTCAGACCCATCTCGCGAAATCTCGTGAAAATATCTCTGAAGAGATAGTTTTGTATATACTGTTAGACACCACAGACGCGATAGTTTGTTTTAAAAATTTTTTTCTTCTCGTCAACGATGGGTCTAAGAGAATATGGGTGCATATAAATTTTCCTCAATAATTTCAATTTTCATATACTAATTCAACAAATAATGACGATTTAAATTTAACAACTTTCTTAAAAAAATATGAACATTTCATTTTTCTTACAGTAGATGTCACAACATTCAACATAAAAAATTTTGTTGTTGTTTTTACATATAAAAAGTCAGATTCATGAAATGTATCTAGAGTTTTTTCAGATCCATTTTCATTAACCGCGGTACATTAACCGGTACATTTACCACACCCCGTTCAGTGACCAGATCCATGATGGATGGGTGAATTTCAGATACACCGGTAAATTTCATACTGAACGCTACCATTGTTGTCAGATATTGTGGTGCTCACCCATTTTATTTCGGTATTATTAAGAAAGATATTGAATTGTGGTAATAAGGAGGCTTTTCTCTTTTTCGTAAAAAATATAAAGCATTTTTTATTTCCGCCATTTAATTTTATTTTCCATTTGAAATAATACTATTTTTTTTTTGTTTTTTTACTTTATTTATTTATTTAATTCTAAATTCAAAACTTATAATACTTTTTACATTTTACATAAAAAACTTTGAATAAATATTTTTAATTAAATTTTGGCGAATTTCGAAATAATATTCTATTCAGAGCCTTAGCCGTAGCTGTCTGGCTGTATATTTTATTTTGAAAGTGTCTTATATAAATATATGACTTATAAACTTAATAGTTATACTATATTAATAGATGCAAACTAAAAATTTTACACAAAAATATTTTTGATATACAATAAACAACAATAATTTTACTATGATTTTAACTTTGTACATTTACTTTAAGAATATATTTTTTTATTTTTCTTTTGAAATACCCTATATTATCCATGTTTTTTAATTCATTCGGCAAATCATTAAATAATTTCAAACAATTATACAAGCAATTATTCCTTTGATTGTATGTTTTGAATAAGGTTCAATATAAGTTGGATTTGTTCATTTAAATTATTTAGGTACGTATTCTGCAAATTTTATATAACGGTTTGCGGAGAGGGAGTTCGAAATTTGGATATTGCAGTAGCATCTGCGTAGATTGACAGGAATGTCGAGAGTGTAAATATTATATAAAACAGTAATTAATACAAAGTTTTGTGGGTAATACAATAAACCTGCTGTTATAGGTCTTATAGTTCTGATGTAATGTTATTAATGGACACGTACTTAATGGACACGTACAAATTTCTATTGCTCAGGAAGTTTTGTATGATTTTGATTAAAAATACAGGAATACCGATTACATTAAGCTTGTGTTTTAGACCTTGTGCCATATACTGTGTCGAAAGCAGCCTCAATATTTAATACTACCCTACCATACCAACTCACTTGCCCTTTCATAAAAAATTTCACTCTAAAAAAAGGATGTAGTGTGCTATGTTCCACTCTGAAGCCAAACTGAACATTAGGTAATATGTTTCTGCAGCCAAGAAAATATACTATTACTCTTTCGAAAATTTTCGAAAACTTATTGGGTGATAAGAATATTTACTGGTTAGTAATATATAGGTGTATTATTTGTTATTCAAAATTTATGTTATAGTTGCGACTATTGTCAAAACCTTTAGCTCATATATCAGAACGTGGATGATTATCTTAGTTGTACAGTAATTATTGAATTGTTTTTATTAATTTTGAATTTACAGAATTTGCAATTACATCATTCTTGAACTTATATGAAAAATCATTAAAAAACAACGAGTTTTTGGAAATTTAAATATTGTTTACAGAAGTATTTGACATTTTTTTAATAATTGAATAATATAAGTTTCGAATATGTTTATTTAACTTCCCAAATTATTTTTTTTATTTTTATAGTTCCGTCGCCAAATAGTAGCTATATATAAATGTTTTTGTTTCAATACTAATTTGTTTTGAGTAATTTTTTAAATAAGTTAAATATTTATCAAATAGATGCTAAAGATAAGTAATAGTTTAAACAAAAAATAGTTGACTTTGCTTAACTGACAAAAAATGTTTGTTTTTGTTTCCTGAAAATATATATATATATATATATATTTAATTCGGCATGAAAACTAATATTTGTTTTTCTAAATTTTGCATGTAAGTTATAAAACAAAATTAGAAAACGTTATACGCAAATATAAATATTATCCCTTATATAGTATTTTAACATTGATATAAGCAATAAGTTTATATGCGTAATGTATTTATGGGGGATGTGTTGTGAGAATATTAACAAAAATAAAATTATGTAAATAAATAAATAAAATAAGTATTGATCGAATGTCCAGCATTTGTATACTCTGCTGTGAAAAAAAAAATTGGGCAGTTGTAAATTTTTACCAACATGCTATTTTTACTATTATTTTTTTCATTATTTATTATTACCAATTACCATATATCTATAGAAAAAGTTAAAAATTATGAGACAGCTATTAATTTTCGATTTAGTTTTTGTTTTGTTAGAAAATACTGGAGCGAAAATTCGAGATCATTAAAAATTGGATATAATTTAAAAATATAATAATTAAAAGACATATCGCTACATGGCAAGTGATACCTCGTATTTGCATAAAATGAAATTTTATAAGAGGCGAAAAAAACTATATAACTGCCGTAAATTTAATTTTTTTTAAAAGTAAAATTAGTAGTTGTTTTTTATTAGCATTGGATTTAAAAAATGTATTTTCAAAAAAATAATTTTTTATATATTTTGAGTTATTGCACTTACTCCCTCTTCACAACTAAATTTATAGGCCAATTTTTTCATCTACGAGGTATCACATACATAAGTTTACATTAATTATTCTGATGAAGCAAACAAATTTTTATTTTAGTTTAGGTTTCAATTTAATTTTCCTAATACTTAATTTGGTTATTTATTATTAAATAGTAAAAACAGGTATAATTAAAAAATTAAATAATTTAAGATTTTAATTAGTTTAATTTTTATTTCAGTTCTATTATTAAATAACATTATATTGCTTTAAAATGCATTTCCAGCATTTTTCTAAATTTTAAAAAATTATATTTTAATTTTTATAAATAATTTAATTCATTAATTGAAACAAAAAAATTTTAAAATTCTTTAAAATTACATTTCGTGTGGAATATTATCATAAAAAGAATGATAGTCTTGTGGAATTATCTTTTTCAGTTCCTGAAGCATGCCACTTCTTTTTTTAATTTTAAGTGGTATAATTGTGTAAACTTTCGAAAATGTTTAAATTTAATAAATCTATATTTTTGGAACAAATATTGGATAGATATAATCTATATTTTTGGAACAAATATTGGTTTGAATTTTGGATAGATTGGAAGTTTGTTCGACTTAACTTAAAATCTATCCATTCTCCACTATATGATGTTTTTAATTGACTTTTGATGTATATTTTATTACTTTTATATTTGTTACAATTCATCAGTTAGGTTTTATTGAATTGTATATTTTCGAACTTCTTGGAAAAATCTTTTACAAAATCATCAGTTAATCTCATGATCTCGTAAGGATTTATTTTCCTTACATTTCTAGTAAAATTGCAATAATCGTTTGGAATATAAATATTTTTATTTTTAAATTGTCTTTCTATACACGCATTGACAGAAATTGTCTTTCTATACACGCATTGACCGAATCGATCCCCATTTATGTGTGTCCCTTCTCAAGAAATTTTTGATAAATAGTTGCCTTTCTTTCAACGCAATATGCCAAATAAAGCATTATAGATAAAGTTGAGTTTTCATTCTGGTATGTAAAGGCATTTATCGCTCCAAATAAAAATTCCTTTAGCTTAAAAACATTTTTCTGATAAATATTCAACAACACAGTAAGCAAATATATTTGCAGTTAAATCGGCTTGAGTATCGTCGAACCAATAACATTTAACGTCTTTGGTATTTAAATTTAATATAGTGAAATTATGAACACAAAGTTTGGATTTGTAAAAAATATCGGAAGCATTTACCATGGGACAAGCTTTTACAGATTGTAGAGTTAGACGGTACATTTTCGTTTCACTCCCCGAATTTTGTCATTTTATATCTATCTAGCTTCTATATTATATATTTTGTCATGTCATTTTATATTATCTAGCTCTTTTATATGTCATTTTATATTATCTAGCTTCATTTTTCCTCCAAATATGCATCATCATTTAAATTTCTATGACCTACTACCTACAGATATTATGTCACATTTCTTCTTTAAGCATTGAAAATCCTAAATTCATATCTTTAAAATTTATCTTTTATTTTTACTACTTTTAAATGTCAATATTATTACTAGGAAAAGGTAAAACTTGGTAAACCACTATTTCACTTATAAACACTTCACAAAATTTTAAAGATAACTTACTTAAAATAATTATACTGTAATATGAAAAATTTGTTGTGACAACTCGTAACTATTATTTTGGGAATTCTTTTTTATTAAATGTAAAATGAGTGAAACGTCGTATATGATTTTTAGCGAAAATATTTAAAATTTTCAAATTCTGTAAAAGCAGAAATGTGGCTTATAAACAGTTAAATTGATTTAAAAAAAAAAAAAAATTTGAAAAATTTGCATTTACGAGCTGTCACTTGCCACGTTGATATTCTGTTATCTTACAAATTTTTATTGTAAAAACTAAATTATAATTTTTTTTTAAATTATTTTATGTTATAAGAAGAATGATTCAAAATATTTATAAAAATTTATTATGGGTATAAAAATATTTATAAAAATTATATATTGAAGAGGGTATTGAGCTTCATGGGGTTCCAATTAAAGTTTTGAGGTTGTCCGTTATTTCGGGGCAATGCATTACAACCTGTAGCTTTTATATTGACCAAATAATTTCATAGGATTTAGATCAAGGCTAGATGAAGCCCATTCAATAACTGTGAAGTTTTTGTTTTTCAGGTGATCTTGAACCTAAAAATAAATTAAAAAAAAACTAGCTATGCTAAATAAAAAAAAAATTCAAAGACAAAAGTGAAATATTTAGCCTACTTGAGAAATATAAACAAAAAATTATTCTTACCTTTCTAGTAGTGTAACGAGAAGGAGTCTTGTTGAAAAAGAAATCATAAGTATCCCCAAAGAACATATAAATAGATGGCTCCAATTCATATTTTCCAAATTGTTTGTGGAAACAAAGCATAATCTTCCTATTTCTGGATCGAAGAAACATTCCCATGCCATTACACCATTAGATTTTGGTGGCCACCTTTACATACGTTCATTGCTTAATCGTTTTCCTACTCCTTGAATTGGCTTTCATCTGAAAATATTATCTGCTCCCACATATTCTCTATTCAAGAAACGTGTACATTTTGCCCAAGCAAGCCTTTTGTGTCTATGTAATGTAGCTTCGCCTCAGGCTGGACGATGTGCATTTAATCCTTCGTCCAATAGTCTATATCGTATACCAAACTGGATAAAATCGTAGTTCCGCTTGCTCTATACAGAGCGTTTCGATAATCGTTTCGATAATCTGTAGACGTTTGAAACAGTTTTTCAAACTGTAATTTTTTTTAAATGACCACTAGTAAAATTTATTTTTTAAATATTTTTGGGTGTATATGATTTAATTTATGGAGTAAAAGTCGAGTTTCCTTTCACTAATCATTTGTATTTATTTTGCAAATATCGATATTTCGGAAGCAACTTACTTCCTTCATCAGTGCTTTGCGACTAATTTATTCGCAAAGCACTGATGAAGGAAGTAAGTTGCTTCCGAAATATCGATATTTGCAAAATAAATACAAATGATTAGTGAAAGGAAACTCGACTTTTATTCCATAAATCTAAACATATCACTAAAAACAAATCTGATTATCAAAAACAATGATTTAATTGTTTACAATATAGGAAGCAGACCTAATAAGATAAACAGGCATTTAGATCCAATTATATGTAAATTTGATCTTGACGGTTCTACATAGGTAATGCGATTGTACAATTGTGCAATTTTTTCTTGCGAACTGAAAAACAACTGTTAACAACGGAGATCTATTGTGAAAAAAATTATAGGAGGTCAAATGTAACCACGTATTGTAATACCAATATACCCAATGGTGATATGATAGGATATATAGGATGCTTTGTTAATTTGTTTTGACTTTTATATAGTATTTCTTTAATAAGAGTTAAGTGAAGTTAAGGAACTGTGAAAACTAAATGAATTCTATAGTGTATATATACATAATAATAGGCCGGATGTTAATCAATAAAACATTCAATTGGTTTATATGGTTGTATAACGGTAAAAAATTGGGTCAATGATATCGAAACAAGGGAGCAAGAATAACGATAGTTTTGTGGTGACATCATAGTACGAGCATTCTAATTTGACATATTTTTGACACCTTGCCCAAGCGGTTAGAAAAAATGAAAAAGCCGATGATGGGAGTAACGGAAGAAGAGCAAGATGGCAATTCTCACACGTTCCGCAGACTTACCAAAGCTTCTAAAGCGAAGAATCGTTGCGGAATCAACACATAAGGCAAATCATGGCAAATCCTCCTGGAAACCGCATGTAAAAAACATGACGGTATAAGAAAAAAAAATATTGTCACTACACCCTGTAGTAGATTGTAGTTAATATTCTGAATTTAATTTAGTGGAGTGAATTTTATTCTTTTCTTTTTGTTTTTGTTATTTAAATTAATAATAAAAATGTTTACTATAAAATTCATAAATTAAAAAACAAAGTTGTTTTAAACTTTTTTTTATTAAGTATTTATAATACGAGTTAAAGAAGTGCACTCATGAGTTTCAAAATGAATTCAAAATGAATCAAAAAATGAAAAAAAAAGTTCTTAAAAAGTTTTAATCTTTTGTTGTTGTAATTTTTTTTCTAAAGTTACAATAAACATTTTAATATTTTTTAATTGTTTTTCAATTTTTTGTTTTTTTTTTTGTTTTTTTGTATATTAATATTATTATTATAGAAAATTATGGTCTAGCTCTTACATAGGTGGAAACTTTGAAAATTTTTGTAATTCTTCTTGAGGCAAGTTTTTTTTTTAAAACAAAGAGTAATTTTTTTTTCGTATGATTTAAAAGAAAAATAATATTTCTGAATATTTTAGATACATACATAATTATTATATTTAATGAATATTAAATTAATATATTAATAATTTACAAAAAAAAATAAACTTGAAGAAATTTAAACTCAATTTAACATAACAAATGTGATGAGACCTTTAGCTTAACAATCTCTTCCATTCAAAATATTTTTATTTAAATTTACTTATGATATTCAAAATCAAATTATAATTTTGAAATATCTATGTATTCTAACAATGGAACACAATGTACCATAATAAAGTGTATCACATGTCAACCTCTATGATCTAAAAGGCTGGGTTGACAACCTGCACTAGGTAGGTATAGTAGTGGCTGTCAACTTATACCAACACTTAAACCATTGGGGTTCATACTACAGTTCCTGTGGTACTGTCCTCGCATAAACTGACAACCACAACTAACTATACATATAGAGTTTAGATGTTACCGTAATTCATTTCCAATATTGGTATAAATAATGATTTTCAGAAATACTATTTATTATATTCATATATAATTACTAAAATTTATTGGAAAAATCAAATTGATGAAGGAGCAAATTTTGCAAACATATACATATGTAATTTTAAAGAAATATCAAAGCTGTTTGATGTTATTAATAATTCATTCCTTTAGAGTTATTATTATAGTAAGAAAATTCAAAATTTTTAAGTGTACTAACATTACAATTCAAAGCAAAATTCTTGAAAGTGTGTTTGTATTTTCTAAATGAATGAATTTCAAAAAACTTTGATAGATAAACTAAGCCCGGTTTCAATTTTTGATTTTAGCACATTATTGGCTAATGAAAATAATATTCTGTATGTTAAAGTATAGAGTTTTTGGAGCTAAACTAATTTTTCTGTCGAAATTATGCCATTTAGTAAAAATTATGACATATGACATGAGTTCGAAAAAAATTATTAAAATTAAAAATGGCAGTTCGATTTAATTCTATACTTTCGAACTTATATCGTTTTTATTTTTAATAATTTTTTTTGAACTTATAGTACGTTTTCAAGCTCATGTTTATGGATAAACAACTAGCTCATAAACCAGTCAAATGACAAGTGTTCACAAGGTTTTTTGGAAAACAATCAGCTGTTTATTGTTTATATAAAACTATACTACTGTTTATATAAAATTTTTTTTTTGTATTATCTTTGAGTAGAACTTAAGCTGTTATAATTGGTCATACGATAAATGAATAAAATAAAACAAAATATGGAGGATTTAAAAAAAATGATAATATCAGAGAAACAATTAAAATAATTCACATTTTAGTTTATTACCATACCCACTTTACTCACTTCAACATTTAGTTCTGAGAATCTTTCAAAAACGAAATACAAAAATATTCAATTTACAATTATATAAAAAAAATAATCATCATTTTAATTTATTATCTCTTTTTCCATTTGAATTTTTTACTTATATATAAAGCCTTATTATTTATACATTTTTAATATATAAAACTGATAAAATTAAGTGAATTAAAAATAAAAATGCATCTACAATATCCTTTGTTTTAATTCTTCTGTTAACTTTCCATGTAAGTCTTGTAATTTCTCAATCACTTCTATAACTCCATAGAATTTTTCTTCACTTTTTTCTATTAAAGTTATACAAGATTTTCCAATTAATCGTGCTGATGATAATTGAGAATTTATACTTGATTTTTCGTTTTTTTGATGATCATTAATTGAAGCTAAACTAATTTCACACAAATTCACATAATTTCATCTATTTTGATTTTACATGGTATTTTGATTTCTTTTTCTTTTTGTTTTTTTTTTTTTACAAATGACAAAATGAATTTATGACAAAAAATCAAGGGTCATGCAAAAAAAAATTTAAAATCGACAAAAAATCAAAATTTCATGGATGGGCTACATGTTTTTGAAGTGGTTTATGATATAAACACCTCGCTACTTGTTTATGATTTTCAGCAAATTTGTATGGGAAAACCACTACGTAAAGAACCAGTTTATCATAAACAACATGTTTATCGATAAACATGAGCTTGAAAACGTACTATTATGTTATATGTCGTAAGTTTAATATAACTAAAACTGCCAATAAAATAAAAGAATAATGCAATGGTACCGAAAGGCTGTTTTAAGCCGGTTGTAATTGTGCTGATAGAATATATAGGTTTATAATATATTTGTTATTTCTATATATATATTTGTATATATTTTGTAACGAGGAGTCAGTGTTCCGCGTCTTTGTGGAAGTAATCGGCCGCCGCCACACACTTTGCCGATGAACATACATATGATTTCTACTACTACTACAGCAAAAGCTAATTTGAAATTTAAAAAAAATTTATAATATAATTTTTTGATAGAGGAAAAGTAACAGCTTTTTCGATGATGTGAAATAATGCCAACCGATCTGAATAATACAAATAAAATTAAAATGAAAAAAAAATTGAATTTGAATTAAAACCCTTGTTAAAAAAGAAATAAAACCAATTTGGACTTATTTCATTTTGCTTTATTTCAGGGCACCAATTCGTTCCAGAATTGAACTATATAAAAAATTATTAATAAACACATATATCCCTTCCGTTGCCTAATCGGTTGGAGCACAGAAATGTGTTTCAATTACGATGTGGTAGTCACGGGTTCGGTTCCCGTGGGGGTATAAATATAACTAAAAATAAAAGTAAAATATTATATATAAAATTATAATCAATAAAAATAATGAATATAATTAATACTTTATATAACTAAAAATATTACCAATATCAATATCTATATCAATACTCACATATCTCATACAACACAATAACCAAATAGCACAATAAATAATATTGGACAAACACTAATAACAATTACACAATTGTCTGTCAACAACTGACAAAAGTATGTGACATGACGTACCAACTAAACACAGTAACGTCAAGCATCTTAACAACAAAGATGTATAAAATCGCAGCGACAACTTGCAGAAAAATAAGACGTCGTCTTACCACGTAGGCACAGATAGAGTTATAGTCAAAGTGATTTTCTACAGCAGACCAATCCCCTACTTAGACAGTACAAACAGATTAAAAATTAAATTAGACATTGCCTCGGAAATACAAGTGAAATTAGCAGCTAGATTCTCGCAATTTCATTTCATTTTTAATTTATCGAGCCTATATTTTTTTCGACCAAGGTTCGAAAAAAAATCATTAAAATTAAAGCAGACATAAGTTCGAAAGTTCGAAATTGAATCAAACTTATGACATTTTTCATTTTAATAATTGATTAATTGTAAAAAAACACAACTTCGATAATGTCAAATTTATGTTTTTCGAACTTATGACAGGGAGCCACAAATTTATTTATTTGTTTTTTTTTTCTTTATTCTCGTATAACTTATAACTATTATACAATATTCAATATAATATATGCAAAGATAAATTCAATAAAGAATATAAAATAAATTAAAATTTAAATTATTATTATAAGAGAATAGTTATTAATCTTATTTGTTTAAAAATATATAATAAAGTATATATTAAAGGTTTAAGAGGCAAACAAAATAGTAGAAAATAGCTATAATAAACTAAATTCAACAATGTCTAAACTGTAATACAAAATAATATGATAGTGGGGCTATTAAAAATAAAAAAATTTAAGAAAATAAAGTCAATTGACAGTAATTGGTATTAGATATAAAATTTAAACATTATACTAAAAAATATAAAATTTATAATAACAGAAGAATATAAGTTAGTAAAAATAATTCAAAAAACTTAAAAATTAAAAATTGGAAAATTAGAAATTAAAGATTAAAAAAATTGGAATTGAATAAATGTAAGGTAAATAAAGAAAAATTATAAAGATGAATCGTTGTTTAGTTTACGAAATGGTAAATGTTTTATTTATATCCAAAAAACGTATAAGAAGTTACGAGTAAAAAAACATATACTTCCGCTAACCATTTCGTTAATTTAACAAGGATTTAATTTCATCATAATTCAAGGAAATAACCAAAGTTTAAGTCTTTTAATAAACATTGAAATTATCCGCTTAGATCTAATATTAGCTGGTAAGATGTTGTATTTATGAGGAGCTTAGATATCAAAAAAGGGATTGAAGTGTGCAATATGAGATCTATAGGGATCCTTACATAATTCATATTATTTATCCCAATGTTCTAGTTTAAAATACTTCTTCTATATACTATAACTACGTGTACACAATGAAAAAAAAATTATTTAAATATTTTATAAACATTAAGATGTGGTAGAATAACTATAGCTTTCTAAAAAGAGGAACACTAAAAAGAGCAGCATTTTTCAATCCGTGGATCGCGACCAAATATTGGATGGTATGATATCGCGAATGATTTAAAATGGGTCGTTTCTTATACGTAAAAACAATACATGCTTTTGCAAAATTAAAAATGCTTCGTTTTTTTTTACAAATAAAGATATAATATTTTATTTTTTTCTAATTTATCTATCTATTCATATTCATAAGTTGTATAATACAAGAGCATTTAAAAAAAATTGAAAGACAAATTTCTTATTTATTTTCCTTTTTGTAATGGTATTAGTTATTTGTAATGGTATTAGATACAAAATCCGTTTTTAGAAACTGAATTTATTATCTTCATCTGAGGAAGAAAAATTAATTGTATACTGTGTCTTGCCAACCAAACAAATTTGAACAAAAATTTTGGATCCAAATACTTGTGAAAAAAAGAAAATGATAAAAAACTTCTTCCTTTTGCAACTACATATATTTAGCGGAAACTGGATTTTCTGCATTAATGGGTGACAAAAATAAATACAGAAATAAACACGACTTGGAGATGTGGGTGCTACTTTAAGAGTAGCATTAAGTAAATCTATTGAAGCAAGCAATAAACTGGTAAACTAATTTCAACAGCAAATAAGCCATTAAAAATTAAAAAAATTTAAAAGTTAATATTTTTGTTTCATTAATTTTATATAAAACATCTTAGAATGGGTCGAGTATCTGTTTGCTCATATTTTATGGGTCGTAAGGTAAATAAGGTTGAGAAACGCTGATATAGAGGATAAACGATTTTTTTAAACAATAATCTAACATCATGTTTTTGGGAGATAAGTAAAGGGTAAATTTTATTATACTATATAGGTACGCACCACCCCCTTATGGTAAATCATATTAGGGCTTGGAATCAAAAATAGGAAATCATTTTAAGTATACTTTTGCAGAACAATGGTAGCTAAAGCTAAGGTGATAAATTTGTCTTATATAGATTTATTTAAATAATTTCTTAAATAACAAGTGTGTTCTTTAACCAGTTAAGCTTGTGATCTTTAATAATATCTAGATATTTAAATGTATTTACTTTATCAATTTTAAAACACTTATAGAGCCACAATTAAAATCCTCTTTATATATGAAGCCATTGCTTAAAAGCGGAAATCTATAGTATACATTCAAACAAGTTATTACAAGTAAGATAATAATATGCACTATAGTAAGATAATTTGATAAATCATTTAGGATTCTATCTGGATCAACCAATCATTTCTGAAGTTAAATTAACATACAAAACAAATTGACTTAAACTGAAAATTTAAAAATTTTGAAAACATTACACAATATTTAAAAAAAAAATTCAAAAATTCGAAATTTTATAATTTTTTTTTTCGAAATTGATATCAAAGGGAAATTTATGACAAAAATGATAAAAAAAAATAAATGAATGAATTTTAGAATAAATAATATTAAAGAATGCAATTCAATATAAACTTTATGTACTCTTGTAATCAATAATTTTTCCATTTTATGTATCTACTCGTTCTAAAGAATAAAAAAAAAACAAAAAATTGCATACATTGCATTTCTACGAATATATTTTTAAACATCAATGTAAAAATAAATAAATAACAATTCTTGTTTCCATTTTTCAATTAAACTATAGCATTTTAATTATATTTATAATAATGGCGTTAAATTTACAATTTAAAAATCAACAAAAAAAATTTCGATTTAAATACATATAATATATATATATGATATACCTATATATATACAAAGAAATTCAAAGCTTCCATTCGTCTCAAATTTAAGAAAACATTTTCATTTTTTTTTTTTTGGTTGTCTATGATGCGACAAAGAAGAATAACTAAGACATCACAATTATAATCAGTTATAATCATAATAAAACCAGCAGTTTCATAATAGTAAAATTTAAATCTATAAGAAAAAAAAAGTAAAAAAAAAAAAACAAAAAAATTAAATTTTGAACATTTATAAAAGAGAAAAAAAAGATGAAAAAATGGAAAACAAAAATAACACCACAAAGAATGAAAAGATCAAAGAAAATTTCATGTAACCAGACTTCAATCAAAGCCAATATTTTTATGATTTATCTTCGTCTATTGATTTCTTAAGTTTCCGGATAAATGGCTATGTGATTCTCTTAATTCCAAAATATCATATATGTAGAATGATGTATGTATTAGAGTGAGTATTAAAATTAAATGAATATAATTTATAATTTTATAATATAAATCATTTTGATGGTATATGTCAATAATGTCGGTTGTAAAAAAAATAAATAATTTTTTTTTTAAATTTATTTTTGCGAAATTTTCTATAATTTTGACTAACATTATTTTGTAAGGTTATAAAATAGAGGTTTGTTTAAAAAAATTTTATTTCAATATTGTCAATATTTTTATTGCATCAAGCAAATTTCACAAATCAAAAATCAAGATATTATGTACCGAATTCGAACATAGAGTTGGTTTAGAGTATAGTGTCTGAGATATGAAGTTTAGTCCAAATATGAATTTCGGTGAGAAGCGTCAGCTCCGTAAAACTTAGCAAATATTGTTGTCATTGTTTCAGTGATTTTGTTTCAGTAATGGTTTTTGGTCCAAAAAACGGTGCTTTTCAACTTGTTCAAAACCTTTGTATAGGTAAAATAGAAGCGTGACGAAATTTCATCTCTTCAAATATCGCGTTTCAAAATCTCGATTTTTAAAAATCTCGTTTTTTCAAAATATTGATTAAATTCTAGAATATTTGGCATAAATATTTTTATGCTGCGTTGTACCCGATATATTTTTGAAAAACAATGTTTTAATTAAACGACATTTTGAAAAGCGAGATTACGAACCCGACCCATATGTAATATATTTATGCGACATAAATAGTTAAAAAGGATGTAAGAGTTTGCTTAAAAATCAGAGAGTCTGAACTAGAAATGTTTTTATACCAAACATTTAATAAATTTTTCGAAACAAATATATATTCGCATTGTGTCTTATAAATTAATTTGAATTTAGATAACATATTTTTAAATTTATAAATATAGATTTAATAAAAATACATTATTAGCTATATTAGAAGAAAAGCTAAATTGTAGTTTTTTTAAACTTTTAATTACACAATTTTTTTTAATTTACTCTTAGATAAAGAATTTTAGCACTTTAAAGACATTAAATAAAATTATTTGTTTTTAAAAAAGTTATTTTTCATTTAAAAACAAAATTTAAAATATGTTGTATTACAAAGAGAAATCAGAAATGAATATAACTAGTTACATATATATTATCTACAACTTATATTCTTGCAAATTTAGATTTATGTATATAAATAAATAAATTTCATCTCCATATAATTCAAAAATACTGAATTATAGTTTTTTGTATATGCATTATTTCATAGGTTCATCTGAAATTCCTATATATTTTCAAGTGTTTCCGTTCCAATTTTTTTTGTATAACTAAAAACTATATACTATATAGGTACAGGAGTTGTTGAAACTGTTTATTGGAAAATGAATAAGAAATGGAAATTCATGACGCCACAAAAAATTTACCGTTATACTAATATTATTTTTTTTAAATTCTGGTAACACTTTTTTAAAATTTTACTCTTCCTAGCACCCTGTATCCGAACTGCATATCATGTAACATTACACATGTCTTTGGGAATAGATTTTTTGCATATACTCTTACAAATGTAGATGATACTACTTTTTAAAAAAATTGCCTCCATAAATTTATAAAAGGGTAATTTGAAGCTTTCAATGTCTTCGTCCCTAACTCCGACCCATATTGTGTTTTATCGCACGTGACCTAAGGTATGTCACAGAAAAATTTAAAAAAATCTGACAATGTATCTTAAGTAAAGTATTTTAACAAAAAGCAAACATTATAATATAAGGTATAGAATTAAAATAACTATAAATTTTTAAACCTTTCTTTGAGCCCCCTCCTTCGAAAGAAAGAAGCATACTCTTAGTCTCATTCTCATTTTTATAAGATAAAAAATATGTCATTGACTTTTTATATATATTTTAATTTTCAATCATTATTCCCAAACAAAAAAAATATGGAGGCCATTATTATTTTGCATTAAACTTTGTAAATACAAGCAAAATACCATTTAGAGACTTTTCATCACAAAATACGACCTGAAATGATTAAACAATCTAATTTTTTTACTAATACAGAATAAAAATCTTGTATTTTGTTGTAAATAATATAAAAAAAAACAATCGAAACTTTCAGATTTCAATTATCATAATATATCATGTTAATTCATTTTTGAAACATACTATGTGTATAAATACACATATATCATAATATGTATATAGATACATTTTGTATATAAAATAATAAAATGAATCAGAAAAATGATACAATTCATTTTTTTGGTTTTATTTTGTTTTAAAGTATCCTCATTTTTAATCAATACATCTAACATACATATATATTTTATTGGCGCTCAATACGGGTGGGCATACGATGATGATATAATATGTATATATATATGTATGTACGAAAAAGTTTGCTAGGATTTAAGAGAAAACAAATCACAAAATAATAATAATAACCTGTTGTGATGAAAAATCATAAATCTAGTCAATAAATTATCATATCATTTTCAAATTCATAAAATAAAAAAATATGACGATTTCATCTTTTGATCAATTACCGATCCGACCTCAAATTCAAAATACTATAATATGGTATTTTCTATATTATATATTATTAGGAGTTTTTCTATGTGCGAATATTAAAAAAAAAAACCATGGCGGGTTCTTTAATTTTTTATTATTTATTATTCTTATCGATTAAACACCACCCGACACACGGGATCCGATCTTACATGCTAAATTTTATCACAAATAATTATATTTTTCTTCTTTTTTTTTATTGTTGTTATAATTCTGAACAACAAAAAATTTTCACCAGATGTTCTTGCAAAGACAAATTTAAAAATAAATCAAGTCAACATTGAAATTTTTTTTGAAATGCATCCATTATTGATTATATTATGCAACAATATATAAGTATAGACTTATAGAGGCTATTTATATTTGTTGTAATTGTGAAAGCTTGTTGTAATTGTGGAAAAATCTTTTTTTTTTTTCAATTACCGAAATAATTGGATAAGTACCATAACTTTGTTTCGCAGAATTTCAGCATAAATTATAGTATATGTTACAGTATACGTCTATACAGGTTGGTAGATGTTAAGATAAGAGTTTAAAGATTTAAAAGCCAGTATAAAGTTAATCAGATATTGGGGTTTATGTTGAAAAAAGAAATGAAAAATGAAACGATTATTCACTTTCATTTTGTCACCGTTTAATGGACAATGTATGAATATTTGGATATTAAATTACAATATTCAAAATGATATGTTTTAGTTGGGGTTTTTTTTCTTTTATTTAATTTTCCTACAACTCAAATGTTTGCTTATATGATAATGTTCTATGATTATATGATTTATTTAGACCTTAACCGAAGCTGAATGATCGTATTGCTTTTAATTTTATAGTTCAATTAAACTAATGTATTTTTTTTTAATTCTATTTTTAATTGTCATTAAATTATTAAACTATTATTATATAATATTAGTAATTTCATATTCCTTGATCAAAATGGTTATATATTCAAGACCACAATCACGTTCCTATACTATATCACTATAGTAGACGGGCCACATGTAAAATCATTAATTACAATCCGGACCACATAAATGGAGATAATTTAAAATACAACATTGTCTATACCAGATAGAGACCAAAAAATTAAAAGAGAATATTGGTGGTTAGAAAGCACATTCAACCAGAATTAGGTACTAAATACATAGTAAGTTTAACAATTAGGTTAAGTCAGATTAAGTAGGCTTAATAATTAGGTTAAGTTAGGTTAAGTCTAGGGTTTTAATTTAACAAAAAAAGATTTATATTGATCTTTAAGCCTTATTTTTACAATATATATATATATATATATAAGAATAAACATGTTAACATACAATAATGATTACAAGCGAACCAAAATAAATAGTAAGAAAATAAAATGAAAATTCAAAATAAGTTTGAGACACAAAATTATATATAGGACAAAATTACATAGGACAATATTTCATATGGGCAAAATTACATATGGACAAAATTACATATGGACAAAATTTCATATTTAAAAAATTACAGAATTAAATTTTTATAAAAAATTTAAAATTATTTGGTTTTATAATTAGATAATTTTTTTTCTTGAAAAAGGTGAGAATTCTAATTCTTTATTACTTAAAAATCTAAAACAAAAATCCTATTTTGAATAGGAACTTATTATTTAACTATAAAGATTTTGACAATTTCTCCCAGATTTTATATTAATTGCAAAAATTTAATTTACAATTGATAATTAATAATTAATTTTAATTAATTAATGTATTAATTAAATTTAAATAATTGATGAAAATTAATAATTAAAGTAATAACATATAAGATATAGATTATTACTTATATTTTATTATGGTATTATATAATTTTAAATTTTGTCCATATGAAATTTTGTCCATATGTAATTTTGTCCATGTTTAATTTTGCCCGTGTATAATTTTGTCCATATGTAATTTTGTCCATGTGTAATTTTGTCCATGTGTAATTTTGTCCATATGAAATTTTGTCCATCTATAATTTTGTCCATATGCAATTTTTTCCCGACACCTTAAATAACATCTACATTTTTGTTTTCATATTGTTAAGAGCTAAAACACCAGAATATATTGTTGTTAATATTATACTTGAAGTCTCTTGAAGACAGACTCATGTTGTATCGCCAGGTTGTTAGTGGAATATTGGGGCTTAGATTTGGTTCAAAAGTTATTCGTTCTTGTGTGATTCTTCTGAAGGCATGAAAAATAATGGTGACATTGCTATAACTGGGTTGTATATAAATAATACAAAATTCGAATATCAATTCTAGAAAATGTTATAAAAAATTTGGCTTTTATACACTTATGTAATATATTTCTTTTGATAAAAGTAATTTCCTTATTTTTTTATATAGACTACAATGAGCTCATGTTTTCAGCTGATCGGGCAATTTATTAAATATTTAAACAATTATAAATACAAATACAATTGGTTATTTGTATATCAGTTTTAATAATTATTGGTAAAAGTTAGTTCTATTCATCGTATATTTATATTACAATTAAGTAAGATTAAATTAATATGATTAATCGTATTATATATTATTTTAATTGCCACGAAATATATTTAACTAATTTGATGTTTTCTAAACTTATATAACAATCAGAGTAAATCAGAGTATTATATGTATTTATAGAAACTATTTTTTTTTGTGGTAAAATAAAAAATGAAAATAAATTTTTATATAAAATTTAATTTGAAATATTTGGTTATTAAAAAAAATATTTTTTTGTCGTCACAAATTAAGTTTTAGTCTGCAGTTGTAACGTGTTTTGTTAAAATTAATACGTAAAAATCATCTGTTAAATTTTATTACAGCACTGCACGTAAAAATTATCTGTTAAATTTTATTACAGCGGTATAACATGAAATTTTTATGTAAAATTATAGCAATGATAAAAACTGCTCTAAAAAATAACTTTTCTTCCAATATTTAACATTTTATATATTGGTATTTGATTGGTTGATATTTTCTAAAGACAACAGATAGCTTTTAATTAACAGTAAAAGCTTAGTAGTAAACAGACTTTCTTACTTACAAGTAAACAGACAGACAATAGAGACAAGTAAAAAAGATTATATGTGAAATATTCAACGTATGAATTGAAAACATTTTGGGGCTGGTCACTGGCATATTATGACAGTTAAACAGCACACTGTATTTGAAAAATAAATATTTTTATATATTACAACACAACAACGAATTATCTTGTGTTGAGTATGTATATATAAATATTATAGTATATATATACATATAGCATGAGCATGTACCAGCATGTTTCTTTTTTCTTAAGTGTTACTGCAAAATGGACTAGATATTTATCCGTTTCATATGAAAATGTTATGCATTTTAAGCACTATTTGTCCGTAGAGCATATTTTCGCATATTACACCTGGTTATTGCATATTTTAGCATATTTTCTCTTAAAAAGAATTTGCACATTTTGTAATTAAAAAAAAAAAAATGTTGATATACTTTTCTCCAAACTTAAAAATATATATATTTTTTAAGGAAATTGGTAAATTTTAAGAATGTTCTAAGCCAAATTGCAAACTACTTTCATTTAGGCCGTTATATATTAATGTTAAAAGTTCTGTAATTAATGTAGTCATAGCTTAATAAAATTTCAAAAACATGCATTGTAAAGTATTGTACGAGTACTCGTATTTTAGCGCAACTTTTTTCTCCTTTTGCACATTTCTCTTTCAGATATAATTTATAATATTTTTTTCAATGGAATTTTCATATGAAGAAACTTTTTATTTTAAAATAATATGTATGTAAAATAATATGTAAGCTGTATGCCTTGTTTTAATTACATAGACATATTTTTGAGTGTATATTCGCATTTTTTAATGGCTTATTATTATTATAAGCGTTTAAAATGGATTTTTTAGACCATATTTTTGCTTGGCTTGGTAATGAGTAAAAAATATTAATTATAGACTGTAATAAGTATGTGTATTTAAATCTTCCATATAATATATATTACACAAGGAAGGCCATGTGGGGAATATCTTATATTATAAATTATTTATAATACACAAGATGAACGACGTGGTGAGTAAAAAAGCAAGAATAAGTGAATAGTAAATTATTTACACCACAAAAATATTGAAATTTTAGAAAGGTCTTGGTGCTGAATACTTAAAACATTTTAAATATATACACTAAATAGTGACGGTTATTTCCAAGTTGCTATTTTTAAAAAGGCTTCATAAAATTTCTGTCATTTTAAATAAATACACAAAGTTATAGAAAAAAGTACAATAACAAAAACACAAACAAATATATGCTTCTACTATCATTAAAAAACATATATACAGTAAAACACGGTTATAAATTTCAGTAATATTTCTGACTATAACCGTTTTGTGACTATAGACGTAGTCAAAAAAAATTGCATCTTTATAAACAAAATCAAATTAAATAAAATATCTTTCATATAACAATTTTAAGCTTTATTTTATTCATAAATAGCAATTCTGTTATGTAATCACAAAATATACATATTTGTAATAAAGAACAGAAAAATATACCTGTAAATCAGTTGTTTAATAAAATAATTCACTTTTGACTTATTTTTTTGTTTTATTGAAAAAATTGCGGTTATATTTTAATGTGACTTATAAAACGACTTCAATTGTATGAACTTATGAAGTTTATTACTTTATTTCAAACAAATTGTTGACCAATTCTATAACAGACAAGCAAACGTCTTTGACTATAAACGAATTAATATTCCGATCTATTACGTTGAGAGTAATGAGATTTTATTGTGTTAAGTTATATTGAAATTAGTGTTAATTTCGTCATAAAGTATTAGGTATTATACTTTAATTTCATTATATATATATTCAATAATCAAGCAATTCAGTAAAAAACTCCAATTATACCAAAACAAATATTTCTTTTTATATAAAATTGTGTTTGAAAAAACCACTTCTGTGCTATTGCACAGGGGATTCACTAGTATAATTTAAATATACGCACTTTTATATATACCATCACATTGTAATGTCAAATGTACTTATTTAAAAAATTGTGTACAGTTATATACAAGCTATTGCTGTAGAATATCACTAAAAATTTAATATCATATTTAATATAATAATTAGTGCTTTGGCTATGTATAAAAAAAATAATAAATAAATCACTGAAGGTTAAGATAGACCGGATAAATATTATACAGAATAAACAATGGCATAAAAGTTACCCTATCACTTAATTGTATAAAAAAATACAATTTTTGCGTATACATGTTTTTTTTAAATGTTTATTTTTTATTTATATACTAATATTATTTACAATCCTTAAAAATAAAACATAAAAAAAGTTATATGTATATTTTTATATTAGAATTACATGTTCCATTTGAAAATTCCTTATTATAATTTTAAGTTTAGCATTTCTTTCCCTCACTCAATATTTATATTTAATACATTTTACCTTTTTTTATCTTCTTGGAAAAACTATTTAAAAAAAAAACGCTAAATTTAATATTTCTTTTTTGTAAATTTAAAACTTATCTATTTAAACCTATTTTTCTGAAATCTAAATGCTTAATCTATGATTAATCTATAACTTAACTTACGATTAATGTTAGTAGCTTTAACACTAAATAATTTTATTCATTAATCTATTCTATTCTCTATCCACCAGTAATTTTTGTTTACGTTAATGTATATTGGCGGTATGTTCCTAATTTCGATAAAATTTTAATTCGTTTAGTTCGATTAGTGCTATTTGAGTTGAAAATGTTTTTTTGTCTATAATCCTTTCTATTGTAGTGATATAATATTGGAATGTTGTTATTGTGTTGAAAAAAGTTATTTTAGTTTAAATATAGTAAAATGTTTCTGGTGGGATAAATTAAGATTCTAATATTTTCTTAATAGAATATTGTTGTTGAAATAATAAATGGTGGCTTATGAGACTGTTTTCCATAATATTGAGTATTCTGTCAAAATATTTTCAATTCATATTAATTATAAAGTTATCTATTCTACCTATGTTTGCATCTTTGTATATTACTTTGTTTGAACACCATGTTACTTGATTACTCTGATGTTTTTTTTAAAGTTTTTTCAAGCTTATTCTTAAACCTTTTCTTTCGAATTTCCAAATTCATTTCATAATGAATTTGCATATAAGATCAAATTTATCAAATGATAAATATTAGCTCGAGATCGAGTAGAATGAAAATAAATGGTGAAAAAGCATGGTGATAAACCCTTAAATACAATTTTATAAAAATTAAATAAAATAATTGCGTAATATAACTTAAAAAAATATAAAATAAAATCGATTTTTAAATTTTTTCATTAGAGCTTCATTATAGCTTTTTCCAACTAATTTTAAATCATTTTTATGCATATATAATTTTATGTTAATTTTTTATTTCTTCCTTTAAAAACTTTTTTGGGTATTCTTGGACCACAATCTATAGTTGGTTTTTTTTTTCTTATTTCTACTTTTATTATTACTTATTTTCTCTATAAATTATATTCTAAGAAAACTCTACTAGACATAACGTCTGCTATCATAAATTTTCATCATATGTGTATTAGAAAATTTTTACTAAAAAACAATAACAAAAACAAAACAGTTTTTCCTTAAATTTCCTGAGAAAATTCAAATCAACCTTTTAAAGTCTCAACGTGAGTTTCCTGTTTACAAATAGTTAAAATGCGCCTCTATAAAATGAGTACACGGTGCAGTATGTAAATAAACATAAAAAAAAAAATCTATTCTAAAATAACAAAAAAATAATGAACCCATCGATTTCAGAACTGTATCCCTATATTATATATGTCTATTTATGCGTACATAATATTATTATATTATTCTAGTACCTACTAAAAAATAAAAAAAAAACTAAAACAAAAGAAAATTTGTTTAACTAATTTCCCCTTATTGTTAATAAATTTCACTGCTGTTAAAATGGAGCATATGTAAGATAAAATTATGCGTGTCTGTATATGTGTGGCTATATATATACTCAAATAGAAATTTTTTATGGAAACATCACTAATTTTCAACAAAAAACAAAAAAAAAAATTGTTCATCTTGTTTAGATGCAAAAAGTTAGGTGCATTAATATGCATCGATGAACTTAAAACCATTGTGGAAAAACTAAACAAATTATAATAATGTCGTAAAATGAATTGCCAATATTTGTTTAATTTTTTTTTTTGCTATATTATTTTTATTACATTCAATTTTAGTTATATCAAAATTTGGTTATATGTTATCAAACTTTATTTTACTTTTGTTATACAAAATTGTGACAGATTGCAACCATATTTAGCCAACATTTATAGAGTGAATGTAATTAACATATAATAAAACTAAAAAATTGAACGAAGTAATTTCACAAAAAAAAAAGTTGTAAAATATCTTGACACGTACTTGGATAGACGACTTACGTGCAAAAAACATATCCATAGTAAAAGAAAACAGTTTGCTTGAATCTAAGTAAATTTGATTGGCTGATTGAATACAATATTCTCCTATATGACATTAAACAACAAAATTTTAATTTAACAAGATATACAATATGGACTTGCGTGATCCTGCCATGGGGTGTGACCAGAAAATTGAATATTGAAATACTATACAACGATTTCAATCGAAAACATTAATACTGATAACAGGAACGTCATGGTTCATAAATAACAATACTTTACATCGAAAACTGAAAACCATAAAGAAGCAAATTGGAAGTGCATAAGCTGCAAATACCAAACAAAATTAGCAAACCTAACATAAATTAACAAACCTACCATACCAAACATAATTAGCTTCTCATCTTAGCAAAAAAGCTTGTAAATAACTTATCAATCAGGATATTAATAGCATATAGCTTAGCAAACGGATTGTTGGTTTCAAATGGTATTCTTTAACTATCCAACAGGTATTAGTCAACAAATTGATATAGAGCTCGCAGTATGAGTGTGTATGTACGCAGTATGAGTCATGGCTTATCCACCATTTACTGTTTTCATTCGCTAGCCATTGTAATATCTTGCTTAGGTATAAAAAAACACACATTGTTTATTGTTATAATTTCTGAAATGTATATAATCGATTTTGTGGATTAACATATTGTTTGATATTATTTTGTTTGTATACCATATATCTTTTAAGTAATGAAATTCAAATCAAATAACACAATTTTTTGATAATATAACAGATTTCGAATATAAGAATTCGAATACTAGGTTTCAATCAAAAAATGTTCAATTACATGACATATAATATTTATTAGAGTCAAGTATATTTGTTAACTATCGCAAATAGGTCCCAAAAATATTTAGAAACAAAACATCAAAAAACTGAATTTTGTATAACAAATTTTTGATTAAGTCGAATTTAATTATATTTAAATGTATTTTAATAGTATAATTATATGCATATATATTGTATACACCCTTATGATTAATATTTCTATTAAAATTTTTTTAAATATAACAAACAGAATTTGAAATACATTTTTTTATTTGTGTCAAATTATATTTTTCGCATTATATAACAGATTTGTGATATAATATATTTTAAATGAGTGTAATATAAATATTATATATATATATATGTACTTTTCTGTTATATATATGTATGAACAACGTAAATTAAATATTCATTAAATGTGAATATGTATAACAGTTTTCCATAATATAAATTTAAAATACATACAACAGAATTTCTATTAAGAATTGTAATATTTTTTTTGTATAACAGATTTCAACGAATTTAAACAAAAATAATTAAACGATAAAGATCATGCGAAATCCTGTTATATCGTTTATTATCTATCATATAATATGTAGTTTTTAAGTAGTACATCACTGATAAGTACTATACAGGCGTACATATATAGTTATACAACTATATAATTGTTCATCTCAAATATCTATTTGAATAATGATTTTGTAGTGTTATGTAGTGAATTTAGATTTAAATTATTTGTGGTTACTGTTGTAAAAGACGAACAGCAGGAAAGACAACAAATTAATTAAGAATAGCATTATCATTATTTTTCTACCACACAAATAAATTTTCACTAAAAAAAGTTTTATTTGTTTTTATTTTGCTTTGGTTTTTTTTTTTGGTTTTAGTTCAATTTTTTATAGGTGAAAACAAAAACTATTCTATTTTAGATTTTTGTTAATGGAATAAATCATTGAGGTGAATGCGAATATAAAATTACACTAAATGTGGATCTTTCGACTATATGTATATTATATACATTATATATGTAAAAATGTATATTAGGATGGAACAGGAAAAACAAAACAACTTTATGTTTAGATTATTTTAAATGCAAAATTATTGTGTGAACTCAACCAGGAAGTAATACATATAGGAGATATTATTCAATTTTTGTTTTAAACTAATAAAAATGCACACAATTAAAAACACTTTTTAGCTTAATTATAAAATTTATAAAATGTTTTGTTTATATTTTTTTTTTCCTTTTAATTTTTCAATTTATATTTATTATATAAATATAATATTAATTCGTATAGTGTTGTAAAATAAAGTTATTTGATATTTTTAACTAAAAGTTGAGCCCAATCGAAATTGTTTAGAGAGACCTTGCCGTCAAGCTAATTTTATTTAAACAATAATATGAAGCTACAAATTTTGCAAAATCAATTCTTGACTTGATGCCTTTCACCTTTCAACTATTATGTATTTCAAGATTTCGAAGATAAAACTTAATTAATATTTTTGGTTTTTTTTTTTTTTTAGAGACTAAATTTTGGAGAGTATAATTCGTAATTGAAATAAAGTGAAGTTATTATATTTAACAAGACCTAATAACTGTTTTATACCAAAATTGGTTGATTTGATATACCAGAAAAATATTACACTTTTTGTAGTAAATTGCAGTAATTCTATATTTCCTTCTATATAGGAATTCAGTACTAGTAGTAATTCATTATGCTACATAATTTATTGACCATAATATTAAAAAAAATTAGTTAGCAGCGATTATAATTTTCTTTATTCAATATTCCACATTGGCAATTGTCAGATTATTAACATATATATATATATTGCTATCTTAGGTATTTATATAGCTAGTTATATAGCTAGCGTATCTTTTAACAATTGGTTCCTTCAACCAACAAATTTGAATAAAAGAGATATTTGTATAGTCTTAATTTTAGTTAAAAATAAAAGACCTTTCTTTTCGATAGTTTTCAACAAAGTGAAAGTTTAATTCTCTTTCTTATATATCTAATTACCGTAAAAATATTAAATATGGACAATAAAAATAATTAGTGTTGCCAACTTCGAGGTTGATTTTTTAATCTGCTACAGTATCCCCCTTCTAGTGATAATGAGTTCAGCTGGTGAAGCTCCTATATCTTCCTTGAGAGCTTAACGCAAGCCAAGAATTATCAATGATAATCTATCTACCCAATGATCTTTATCATTCCATAAAATCGCAGTTTTTAGCGTGCGATGCCATCTTTCAATTAAGCCATTGGATTGTGGATGATATGATGTCGTTTTGATGTGAAAAGTTGCTAGCATTTTAAATAAATTTTGCATTAAATGAGATTGGAATTGAGGTCCTTGGTCCATAGTGATAATTGTAGGTGTACCATATCTGCAAACCCATGATGAAATGAAACCTTTTGCTATACTGTTTCAGCAGTTATATCCGGGATTGGTAAAGCTTCAGGCCATCTCGAAAATCGGTCCATTATTGTTAAATAGTGTTGTTTACCGTTATTTGATGGGAATGGTTCTACAATATCCATGTTTACGTGCAAAAGACGTTTATCTGGTATTTTAATATTATCGGAAAGTGATTTGGTGTGCTTTTGTGTAATTACTCGACGACGATCAGACAATACAGACAATCAGACTTATGCCTTCATCTTACATTTGAGCGGAATAATTTAACTTCATAATAATCCAACTTCTATCTATCAACTACCAATATATTTTGTTTATTTCGTCCTCTTCCGATGACTTTATATCCCAAATTAAGCTTTGGGCTGATCTATGCATTTTCTCTATGGTTCTCTACCACCCAGTACGGTAGTACCTGTTTTCTAGAATGCTAGTCTAGCACAAACATCAAACCAATTTAATCTGGATCATCCAATGGATCTATAACCCATTTTCCGTTTAAGTTGTTATTAGTTAGTCATCATGACGATTGTTTTGAAGTTCATAATTTCACAAATATTTTATTCTTTAATTTAGTATAAATGTTTTATTTATTTTATTTATTTTAATTTATTTATTTATTTTACACACAAATTATTATTTATTATTATTTTTATTAAATCTTTATAAATTTATTTTACTCTATTTCATTCGATGGTCCATGCGAGAGTGAGTTTGAATGTAATAATGGTGTATTTTAATCATTTCCATGCGTGCCCAGCAACCCAATAGTAAACGGCTTGTATGATGATAGCTAATGTGCTGTCTCTCCTATATATTAGAGACACCATATCTATTAGATTTCTTATAGTACATCATATGATCTATATAGTACATCATATGATAGTATGTGCTTCTCTTCAGTTCACCGTGGTGAAATTCACTTATATAGTTGGATTTGAATATTAAATTTGAAAATGAATGATATAGATTGTTTAGTGACGTCACTGTACACTACAGAAAGAATTTTTTTATAATAAAATGATTTAATTAAACTTATTAAATTTCTTCCGTTTGCTTTACATCTCTGAATAAATATCCTTATTTTTTGTTTTTTGTTAAATTCTTATATTATTTTATTAAACACCTTCGAAAATTAAATGATTTCCTTTATTTTGTTTTCTATTTTATAACAACGATTTCGATAATCGAATAAATTTAAATTTTATCTAAAAATATTTAATTTGAATTCAATTGAAATTTATTTATATAAACCTCATTTCAAAAGAATATTAAAAAAGAACGTGTCTTCCTTCTTAAGGTATATTACGTGTACATATATAAACTAAAATTAGGTTTAATAAACTAAATGTATATATATGTATACCATAATATACGGTATAAGTAAAATAATATATGTATTTTTTGATAAATTTTAATTATGGGAAAATTTTAAGGCCTAAAAATATGTTAGGTTGTTATATAGATAGGTATAAATAAAAATAATCTGAAAGAAAAAAATGGCAGTAAATTAATATGGAAATTAAAATATAAATGAGAAAAAACAAAATTTTTATTTTTTGAAATAAATAAAAGAAAAACTTTAATTTTTCAGGGAGAATTAAAAAAACAACATACTATTGTGCTATTGTATATATATATATATATATATATATATATATATATATATATATATATATATATATATATATATATATATGTCTCTATATATTGTATGTATTAAATAATAAATATACAATTATAATTTTAGATAATAAGAATTTTGTTTTACAACTTTTGAAGTTTTTTAATTGTTTTTATAGCTCAGTCAACCGTTATTTTCACTTTAATAGTTTAAAAATGAACCAAAAAAAAAACCTGTTAACTTTAATTTTTTTAAAAAAAAAATTAAGTGTTGTAAAATTTTTAAATTGGTAATAAAAAAAATCGCCCATTTATCATTCCATCATGATGATACAAATTAATATCGCCTCGATTTTTATGCCTATCTGCGCGATATCGATATCTCATTTTGAAAATTACTTCTGTCGTGAGAAAATGCTTATAATAGCTTGGTAACTCTGTGAAATTGAATGTCAAGGGGAGCCGAAAATCTCTATATATATAAATATAATTCATAAAAAAATAATTATAATATAAATAATTATAATATATAAATAACCTCAATAAAAGAATCAGAATTCTGCCTTACTCCTCAGTCAATATTAAACGATCTTAAATAAAATAAGTATATAGGTAATCAATCATTCGTACCTACCCTATATTATTTTCTATTAAATCGAATTTAGGATAGGTTTTAATTTTATCCATCCAATTGACATTTTTTGCAGGTATTGGAGTATTAATTGCAGGTTACGCTTTGTATAATACTACACTATTAACGAAATACGGAAACATGTGGGATTATTCGTGGTTTTGTCGATTGAAATTGTTGCAAAATTGATTTTTGAATCATTGGCAACAGCCATAATTCTATTTCTGGGTTGAAATTATTGAAAAAAAATATGTTAATCACTGTCATTTATTTACTTCTTCGACGTCAGTTGCCTATACCCAAATGAATACTCAAGTATTTTATATTTATTGTTAACTGTTCGATTGTAGAATGTGAAGGCAGACAGACAATATGTAAAATAAAATTAAGATAACTATAAGCTATGGTGAACTATATAGAATGTTTTATTTTTGAGAATATCATATATTTTTTATTTTAGTAATTTAAATTGAATTTATTTTTTACACTATTATACCAATTATTAACAATTAGGGACAGTGAATAACGAAATTAGACAATGAAATTATGCTTAATACTTATAGTTTCCTCGTAGTTGTCTTGATTCTGATTTACCTGAAAAAAATTAACCACAAAAAAAAAACCGTAATTAAATATAGAAATTAATTTTAGTATATCAATTAGACACTGACAGGATGTGAGTCGATTTGTTAAAAAACAAATGAAAAAAAAAGTTTCGAATTGTAAAAAACAGATGTTGAGAAATTTTCAGAGTTATTTCGTTGCGAAGTTATGTCCTAGTGGCTACGGCACACTTGGTAATTTTTACTTGACAACTGATGGACACTTAACAAAAAGACATTTATTAAAATGGAAACTTAACATTTGTACATTTGGCAACTTTGATTTGGTATATTCCAAAAAAGCGTAAAACCTTGATTAAAAACCATCGGCAACCATGGGCACAAATAATTTAATTTTAATTAAAACAATTTTTCAAAAATGAACTTTGTTTTTTAAACAATTTTATAAATCCATTTAACAAAAAAATATAAGGTAAATAAAAATAAAAATATATAAGGAACTGGAGCATTTGATCTTACAACCTTTTTACTGGCCAAAGCGACCATCAATCCGTTAAAACGACCAACCATATTTTTAGCACCATTTGAATCTCAAATTTTTCCAGTTCAAACCAAGAGCAACAATGGTTTCCTCCAAGCACTTTTGGAAGATAAAATTAAACTTTATGACGCCATCTGTTTTTTAATGGCTGCACTAGCACTAAATATCGGAACAGTCAAATTAATAAGAGTCGAATTATTTTTAAACCTAATAAAAAATAAAAGCACAATGGGTCCCCATTTAAAAGCCGAATGGACCGCACGTTGCCGGTGGCTATTAACCTATAAAACTCCTCCTAATTCAAAATCTAACATACACAAGTATATTTAAAAATTCTGTAAAAATTCGAATAACACTGATTTTGTAACTAACTCTAAAATCCCTTCGAATTGACGAGCTTGTATATACATATTATACATTCTGGCAAATGCCCTATAATATTTTGGTTCGCTTATTCTGAATCGAACTTTTAAACTACTTCTAAATATTTTTATTACGTAAACCTAATACATTTCAACAACAAAACACTTATAACAGTGGAGGGTTGTCGCCCCAAACCCTCGCTAAACATATTATTAAAATTCTAATATTTTTTAGTTACATATTTCGTGAATGATAAAAGCTGATTGGATACCAGCTCTAAAATATACTAATTAAAAAAAAAATGTCAAACATTTTTTTTCAAGAACCGTTATTTTTTTTAACCTTTTTATTTCTTCCTATTCGACTGAAATTTTTATAGATAGAGGATATAGTAATGATATCGAAACATGAAGAAAATAATAGCAAAATTAATTAAACGTAACTAAACTAAAAAAGCTTTATTATAATTTATTCTATTTCGATTCGATAATCAGCTAATTTTAAATGTGAAGAACTATACAGGCATAGTGCCAAGCTTAATCAACATTGCTTCAACCCAATTATGTAAATATGGTGGTAAAATAAGATTACCAAAACAAAATTGTATATATATATCAAATGTAATCAAAAGCAAATAACGGAAGAGATCACGATGAATTGGTGACACTGATGTTCAATTACAAGAAGAAAGTAAAGGCGTTCAAAGAACTATTGTATATAGATAAACACGATGAACTCGAATATAATACACAGAAATTGGAAAAAACTATAATAAATATCGAATAACTGTATTTTCGTATAAATCTAGTTTTACTCTATTTTTAGTGATCTTCATTACCAAATTATATTTATATATAAATTCAATAAACTGTATAGTGGCAATATCTTGATTATATCATCTTTAATAAAGATAAAAAAAAATAGTTACAAAATCAATGTTGTTCCGGAGAATGTGAAAATTCATATGAGAGATAATTTTCTTTTTCTTTTTTTATTTCCTCTTCCCATATTTTATATTTGCAATTTGAATAATTTACAATTCAATAAATTATACAATTTTGTGTACTATACCAACTAAGAGGAAGAGTATCCTGTGATAGAACTATACATAATATATAATATGACTGGTTGCATTGCATTTTACGTTTCAGTATCCTAGGGCCCGAGTAAGGATGTTTGGATGCATTTCCAATTTTATTCTGTATTTTTCTGCAGTATTTTGATATTTTCTCATGTACTGAAGGAATAAGCAAGTCGTTGTGAATTAAGCACTAATTTGGCACTAATCACGAAACATAGATCTTCAAACATTCTTCGGATTCAATTTTTTGAATTACGTCAATATTGAATTAAGGTACGGCACCCCAGAGTTTGATTCTTAAAATTTTGTACAACTATATAAGCTTAACTGCTTAAAATAGCTTTATACACAAAAGCCTAGATAATTTATTAAGAACATAAAAGTTAAAGCGAACTTAATTATGATAAATAGATAGATTTTCAATTTCAGCGGGGAATATCTGCTAAATCCACGCAGCCACAAATGGGCTTGTCTTTTAGTTAGCCTCTGGGTCGTTAAGGATACCTGATGTAAGTATATTCAATGGTATGCTGGATAGCCTTCGTATTCCCAGATCAGATGTTCAATATCAATTCTTTTTCTATTTCACATATTCTACATTGGAGTGGTATTCTACACTAAAGAGTGGTGTTGTACCTCGATATATTTCAATTTACTATAATAAATGAAATCAACTTCAAATTGCGTTGAGTAAATTTTAAGTGTAGGTTTTTTTTTCTTTAACAAAAAACAGACTATATAAACTAAATCCGCTAATACAGAACTCATGATGATGTCAATTCAATCATTTTGTTTTACGATAATGAAAGTGGGGAAATTTACTTTTAGACTTTTTAAAACTAGATAAAATAAAAGAACAAAATAAAATTCAAATTGTTTTTCTGAAACAATACCGAAAGTAACCACCCGGGTGTATTTCAAACACAATATAAAACCACTGAACATTTTCACTTTAATATAGTATAGGGTACAACTATTGGATATTATATAGAAAAGGATAAAATTAACAGGGCGTGGTTATTTATTTATTTTTATTTTTATTATTTTTGTTTTTTTTTGATTTTTTGTCTTATAGTTTTTTTTAATATTATTTTTATTTTATTCGAAATGTTTATTTAAGGATAATGCTACCGTTAAAATATATATTATATCATGTAGTAATTTTTTAGATGTATATAATATAGTTTTAGTAGTGTTGCGTTATAGCACGTTATAGTAAAAATGTAAGTATAAATTTATTTCTATAATAAGTATGTATACGACGAAGTATAACAACGCTATGATACGCTCTGGAACATTTATTCTTCCCCATGATAAGTTCAGAGAAGTTTAGAGATTGATATTTTATATGTAATATATTTAACAATAAATATACATTTATCTATATACAGGGTGTTTTAAAGTGGAAGAAAAATAGAATTAAATATTATGTTTATGGAGGGTGGTCGAATTTTTTTGATGGCACTATATGAATGTATTACAACTCTCTTATAAATTTACAATGCAGAAAGGGTATTAAAGATAACAAGTAAAATTCTTGAATAATAAAAATTGGGGCCCTTTTGGGACAAATGTTGTACCAGCATATAGGACCGGACCAAGTAACAATATCTCCAGGATACCTGGTGTTCCCCAGCTTTCCAAAAATATATATCCTTATACATCCTTAAGGACCAAAAGGACATGTGAACGAATCCTTGTTGTTGTAATATTTGTGTATATAAATTGTTAGCTTTGTTGATCTATTAGATATATATATATATATTTAATTATAGGGGTAGCTTTTTAGTCAAATAAAATGCACTATAGTACAAAGCTTTTTTGTAACTCCCTAATTATCGTTCAATCAAATAAGTAAGCAAAATTTCAAAAGCAAAAGTTTATATATGCCGTGTTCAAACCTCGGTTTATCTCATTTCATCTACAAATGGGATTTTAAAGGCAAAAACAAACTAGCTTGTGGTAAAATTTTTCGATTATAATTTTTTGTAAAAGTTTCTTCTACAATGTAACTTAATATATGAAATTTCGGACTGAAAACTCCGAATTTGAACATTTTCAAAAACAAGCTTTACTGCAATTGATATGTTTAATTTCATTAAATTGTAATAAAATAAACCGTAGGACTAAGAGATCTATAACGGATTAACTTTATAAAAAGCTGAGAATGTCAACGATCTGGGAAAAATGTTTTTTCTGCCACTCCTATTTTTTGTTATAGGTTTATTGTATTAAATCTATTGTCCAAGTTTACTTCCCTATCTTCATCCTCTTAGAGGTTCTGCTAAAGCTTCGCAGTTTATATAGCAAATTGCAAATTGAATGTAATACCGATGTCGAATGGAAGAGATAAATGAAATCACAAAAATATCGTAGAAATAAATAAATGAAATGAAATTATAAATAAATATGGCGTTCTACAAGTTCCACTTTTATACCTAGGACCACTTTTATATCTAGTATTTACGTTTAATCTACCGGAAAACAGAAACAAATTAGTATCTACCTTCGAAGACGATACTGCAATAAGACGATACTGCGATACTCAAATTGACATACAACATCTGTTCCAAATTTGCAGCATGATACATAGGAGTGGCTTCAAAAGTGGAAAATGAAGGAAGGACTGAATTCTTCTAGTCAGAGAAGGGATTATACCTAAACAAAACGCTAACTTGGAAGAAGCACATCATCGCAAAAAAGAGCAGCTAAAACTCAAGACGAACAACATTTTTTGGATTATTCGAAAAATTTTACACATCGATCTGGAATACAAAGTGCTGCTATACAAAGCCATTATTAAAGCAATCTATTGAAAACTGCTTCTAATAGTAACATGTCGAAATATATGAAGTGTTAAATCAATAGACTAAAGCGACCTTTCAATTTTTTTTATTTATTTATTTATTTATTTACTATTTAGTTCAAACAGTTTACAAAATATAATACAATTTAATTATTAAAATTTTGAATTAACACAATGTATCAAATAAGATTTATGATTTAAAGTTTAAATTACTTTGAAATTTAATACAACATACTTTTTATAAAAAACAAAAAACAAAATTAGATAAAATAAATTTCATCAGAAAAAAAAAGAGAAGATGAAAAGTTATTAAAAGTATTAAAAGTTAATTATAACACTACAAATTAGTTAATATTAGTAGCGGAAAAACAAGATTAATTAGGAGGACTAAGGAAACAAGTGAAACAAGGTTTTCTTTAAACTGGTTTTGTTCAAAGAAAAGTCAACACTGTTTTTGTATTGATTAACTGCCATTAACATTCTATTAATTGGCTCAAATTTACCATAATTAGTTCTATGGAAAGGAAGATTAAAAAGATGTTCTATACGAAAACGCGTACTGGTGTTAATGTACGAGTTAATCTGATCTTTTATAATTTTGGAATCAATTTCACCATTGTATACTTGGGATATGAATAAGATATCTGCAACAACCCTTCTTGATTGCAATGTGTTTATCTGAAGAAGCTTCAGACGATTTATGTATGGAGGTAGGATTATTGGGTTAGACCAGGGAAGATTACGTAGAGCATATCGCAAAAAATTTTTTTGAATAGATTCAATTCTATTAATATGAGTGGAATAGTGAGGTGACCAGACAGGGCTTGCGTACTCAAGGTGGGGGCGAACAAGAGTAGTGAATAAAGATTTAGTAATGTATGGATCATCAAATTCCTTAGACCATCTTTTAATAAAACCTAACATAGACTTTGCCTTGTTAATTATGCTATTAAAGTGAAGTTTAAATGTGAGTTTATCGTCAAAAAGTACGCCAAGGTCTTTAAAATGAGAAACTCGGTTGATTAGTTTAGAATTAAAAGTATAATCAGTTATTATTGGAATCAATCTACGAGTAAAGGAAATAACAGCGCATTTATCAATATTAAGGAGAAGATTATTATAGCCGCACCACTTAAAAAACGAATCAAGATCGTTCTGTAGTACAGTACAATCATTATATGAAGATATTTTTTTATAAATTTTCATATCGTCAGCATATATGATCACGTTACTATTGTTAATGAGATTGTTGACATCATTAATTGAGATAATGAATAGTAAGGGACCTAGATGACTGCCTTGTGGTACACCAGAGGTGGCAGAAAATGATTCAGAAAGAGCTGATCTAAACATTACACTATAAGATCTATTGGATAAAAATGATTTAATCCACATTATAAAAAATTTAGGAAATCCCAGTTTTTTAAGTTTTAATAAAATAACACTATGAGGCAGTAAATCGAATGCCTTGCTCAAATCTGTGTAAATGACATCAGTCTGAAAGCCAGCCTCCATAGTGTTCAGGAAGTGTGAGCAAGACTCAACTAAATTTGTAACCGTAGATTTTTTCTTTACAAAACCATGGTGATTAATTGATAAATGTTTAGAACAAATATCATAAATTGAATCAAAAACTATTAATTCGAAAAGTTTAGGTATGCATGAAAGTTTTGCTATTGGACGGTAATTTGTGACCATATTTTTAGCACCTTTTTTATAAACAGGGCGAATAAATGAATTTTTCCAATATTGTGGAAATATTCCAGAAGTAAACGATCGATTGAATAAAAGGGATAATGGTAACGCAAAAGATTCAGAACAGTTTTTTAAGATTAAAGATGGTACTTTGTCAGGTCCAGGAAATACATCACTGTTGAGATTATTCAAATAACTCTTTATTTTCTGAGTAGAGAAATCTATTGAGATAACTTGGTTTTCAGGTTGGTTTATCATGTGATTAAAATTATTTTCATCAACTTCAAAGAGATAATGAATAAGAACTACAGAAAAATAGCTTGAAGAGATGTGCAATAGATTTCGGAGAGTTAGCACTAACATCATTATAGGACATGGTGACCGGAAATTGATCAGATTTACGTTTGGAGTTAACAAATTTCCAAAAGGACTTAGGATTAATCCTTAGCTGAGAGCTAACATTTATTAAATAGTTGTTATAACTGAAATCTAATGTCAGTTTGTAGGAGTTGAACAAAATTACAAACTCATGATAGTTTTTAGTGGTTTTCTCTTTTAAGTACTTATTCCAAGCTTTATTCTCTTTATTTCTTAATTTTTTTACTTCATGGTTAAACCAAGGAGGACTAGAACTAAGGTCTCTATTACGAGCCAAGGGTACATACAATTCCAAACCTTTAGATAGAATTTCGTAGAATTTAGAAACCGCCTTATTGATGTCATCATCTTCAACTATAAAATTAAAGTCAATTGATAAAAGAAAATTATTTAGCGCAGAAAAATTAGCGTTGGCAAAATTATATTTATAAGATAGTTCATAAGCAGGTAATACTGGGCTATTATAACAATATGAAAGAAATATAGGAGGATGAAAATTATCAACATTTACTAAGGGCATAATAGGAACACTAAAAGTATAATTAGCCCAATCTGTTACAAAAATAAGATCAAGTTGCCTATCCATACAATTAGTCACTGAAGAAATTTGTTGAAGACCATTTAAATTACAACCATCCAGTAAAGTATATTCACAGTCAGAATTAATCTGAAGTGGAATTAGATATGGTTCATCCTCGTGATGTACCCATGATACTTTCGGTAAATTAAAGTCACCGCAAACTAATAATTCATCAGAGGGATTCATTAAGGTTGAGATATGGTCAAGAGAAAGCTTAAAGTTAGAATATATGTCAACAACAGATTTTGGAGGTATATAACAACAAACAATATAAAGCGATTTGTTAAGAAGTTCAACTTTTAAAGCAACTAATTCAAGTGAATCACAATGGGGAAGAAACAACTCAATAGCATTAGAGCTATTCTTAATTGCCACCAGAACGCCCCCTCCTTTAGCAACAAATCCTGAATTTAAGGTGATAGAAGTTTGTTGAAACCTATCCTTTCTAAAAACAGTGTAGGATTGGTTAAATAGTTCTAAGGACTGAATTGAATTAGTCAACCAGGTTTCTGTTAAAGAGTAAACGTCAAAGTTAAGAGTAATGGAGTTACGAAACACATTCGAAGTTTTTGTACGTAGACCCCGAACATTTTGATAGAAAATAGATAAGGTACTAATAGGAGTGTTATTAGAAGCAGAAACTGAGGTTGGTTGATTTAGGGCTACGTTTAAAAGGTTAGGGACGTTGAGGTTTCTCATGTTTGCCTTTAGGGCCTTGAAAATATTTTATTTTTTTTGTTGAGACGTGCTTACGATATGTTGCTAGATCCTTCTGAACAACTTCGCTAGATACACCTAGAGATTCATGATTTGTAATGAAAAGCTCTCGAAGAGCTTCATAGTTGGTTGGCAATCCTTCTTGCTGAATTAAAATTTGAATGTTGACTTTGGTTTTGCCATCTAGGCATGCAGTATCTGGATGGTCGTGTAAATACGCTAGGAACAGCCTCACATTGTCATAAATTCTATGATCTCTAAATCTAGAAAGAATATACCTGTTCTCACCCTTTTGAGTCTTATTTTGAGTGAATCGAACTTTTGGTGGCATCAAGGGATTCACGAAATTAGGTGAGTCATGTTTTACACCGTCTGTAACATGGGAGCTACAAACAGTTCCTCGAACAAAAGTTTCACCTCGAATAAAGTTAGGGTACTTCCTATTTGATGGTGACGAAGGAGGAATAAAGGTAGGGGGTGTGAAAATCTTATTGTTAACATTGTTTATGCTGTTAGTTTTATTAATATTATTGTAATGTGATTTATAATGTTTTTTATGAGCTATCAAAATAGGGTTAGTGTTATTTATGTTTTTATTAGTATTCTGATAATTTCTATAAGATAAAGTAGAGTTAACGTTAGCTTTACTACTAGAATAATTACTAATTTTAGGGTTAGTGTTAGGATTAGACCAATAATTTTTATTAATGATTTTCTTAGATTTTAAGTTAGTATGAGAGTTAATGTGATTAGCATTGTTAATGTTAGTATTGTCTGATATTTTATTTGATTTATTTACTTTAAGTGATTTGTTTACTTTGTTGGATTTTAGTTCTTTCACACGCCATGGTACAACAGTAATTTTGAGTCCCTTTATTTGATTAAAGTTAACTGGAAAAAGCCAACTGTACTTCTTGGGAACTGAAAACTTAAAGCAGGAATACCAGCTGTTCTTTTTTTTTAGATTTGCTGCTAAACGTTGGCAATTCATGATAGGAATACAAAATTTACTTTCAAAAAATTCTTCAACCCATTCTTTTCCAGCATAGCATGGAGCCCCTCTCATAAAGAAATCAGTTAACTCATTAGACCTTTTAGATTCGTTAGAGTTATTTGAGAGACTCAATTTTTCAATTCGCTTCTTCCAATCCGATGATACCAAGTTGTGCCAAATTTATTGACAGTTGACACTATGGTATTTGTTACTACATCTGCATAGATTATAAGATTTGAATAAACCATAAAAGTCACAATTGTTATAAATTCATTGTCATTTTCGGTTAGAAAGACTCAATAAAATACAGTTAAGAAAGAGAAAAAAAAATAGATAAATCTGAAAATTGTATTGTATAGCAGTTTTGTTATACTATTGAAACACTCTGTATTCACAAATCGTTTACAGAGTCATTTCATACATATTTATGTGTACAGATTCTTGTATACATATAACAAATTAATGGAAATAAGGAGATATGTATAGTAATGGATGAATGATACAGACAAATGGCAAATGTGTTTATTAAAGTAACTGTAGCATAGAAAGTACGTATACGGTAAACGTATACATTAATCGAAGTTTTCCATATAAAAACGAATTTTCTTCATATTATATTATTATTTTTTTTTTTTTGAAATAAAAGTTTGTTATTTCAGCGGTTTAAGTGAAAATACATTCCGGAGGGTTTTTTTTTACTTTTTTGTTTTTTGTTGCTGTTCTGAATAGTCTGTAGTACACTACTTTTCGAAGATAATGTAAAAAAAAAAAAATTAAAAACAAAAAATTGGCTCCTTTAAATCCTTCTACAGATGTGTATATTATATAGTATTATATAGTATATGCAATGTACTATCAATTTGTACATTGATGTTGTTGATATATATGTAGTAGGTATGTATTAATGTGTATACAAAATAATTGAAGTAAAGGATAACTCTCTAAGATTTTGAATTAATTTTTTTTTTTTTTTTGTTTTGTACCTTTTGGATTAAGAACGAGCCAAGTAATTGAATGAATTCAAATCGATCGATATAAACTGTATAATAATATATATTAAAAATGGAAATAAAGTAAAAGGAAATAGCGCACAAAAATTTTATAATGATTTTTTTTTTTTGAAAATTCCATTGCGAACATTGTGAGCGTTGTAGAAATGGAAATCAAAATTTGCATTTTTCTCTCAACATTTTAAAATCAAAATTTGTAATTTTTGTATACAAATGTTTCATTTGGCTTTGTTTAACTACATGTATACTATTTAGAGTTCTTCAGAAATATGGTATCTGTTGATTGTTATGATATTTGTATTTGTCAATTTGATTTCCTATTCTGAATTCAAGTTAATTTCTAGGATTTTAATTTATTATTTAAGCAGTCACAATTCAAATCACTTTTATTATTTTTCTTATAGTTCCCGCTTTGGCTTTTATTTTCCGCAGTAATTTTTATTTATACACTTTTATCAATGGTGCTAAAATTCATTGCTTTAATTGTAATGAAGTGACCACAATTTATTTTTTGGTCTTGGTCCAAGAGATTGTCAAAAAAGCTTGTTTAATATTTTACGATTTACCAGGGCTTTACTTTAACTGTATATACATATATTGTCTCCGGTTGTTATAATATTGATTTATGATCATATTTATTTGTACTTTAGCTTTTCTTTTATTTTCAGCATTTGAGATGTAACAGTCATGTCATTTTTAGTTGTACCGAATTTTTTGACAATTTTAATAAAAAAAAACTTTTTAATAATTATTCACTGATTTTTATTTTCAAACGGTTTTTGAAATATTTGTTTGAGATATTTACAAAATTTTTGTACTTAGTCTGAACGTTGACCATATTACGAACGAAGTTTCACTTCCATAACAGGCTGTAAATGTATTAATTTAGGATTAATTCTTCTAAATTGATCTCATTTATGTTTAATTGTTCTGTTTTCGTTGTATTTTTTTTTATACATAGCCAAAACACTAGGTCACCTTTTTTACCGTTTCGTACGATTGGCCATCATGTTAGAGTAACATATAAGATGGAATTTGATTCTACATTCGGGATGTTAATGAGGTTACAAACGAATTTCTATAACTTGTCTGTTGTCATTTAGAATTTCCTTCGTGTTTCACGAGGGAAGCGCTTAAGGCAAGGTAATGCAGATTTATAATTTCCACTGAGCATGATGCTAAAGTTTCCACTGAGCATGATGCCATAGTATATGAGGATAACCAAAGAGGTACAAGATGAACTGTGGCATTTGATAAGACGAATAGCCCGTTTTTAGACTTTATTCAAAGGTTTTAACTCATTACTATAGAAGTCCCATTCCATATGTGAGAATAATACTCCATTTCGGGTCGTATGAAAGCCTTATAGATTTTCAAAAAGTGATAGGAGGAGAAGTAGGTCTTACAGCAACTAAAAAAACCTAAATATTTGGTTGTATTTTTTGCAACATCAAATTCCAGATGATTTGCCGATTTAAGGATATACTTAATATGCTTAAGCTTTTTGGAACCGCTGAAGTTTATTTTCCTGAAACGAAAGATCAAATTTTATAGAAATGGAATACAACTCTGAATTTTTTAAGTATTAAACTCACCTCTGTTTTTTAAGCTTCAATTACATAGCTATTGCGACCAAATCATGGCTATAGAGGAACTGGCTATTATGTTTCTTTTGGTTGATACAGTTTTTTAATCGACTTGTTTTTGTTTTTAATTTTCTGTTTAATTTCTAGTGATGTATAGCCTTAGATACATTTAGTTTTTTAGCGCATATTTCTATATGCGTATAGGAGGAGTGTTATATTACTTGGGTACTTGGGATTTTGGATATGCTCTTCTCCTTGCATTATACTCAAATCAATTGCATCAGTTTTGTCTTTTACTAAATACACGATAAATTTAAGAAATTATTTCTTTTTATTTTGTACGTTATTTCATTCTTCACAGACCAATAGTTCAGATCGCAAAATAATATTAAATTTTAATGTTTGTCGCTTGAGGTCTATAATACATCAATTATATAGAAGGAGATCGATGTGCAAAGTTATTCCTTCTTATCATTCTATTTTTCTTTTCTTACTCCTCTTGGCTACGTAGTGCTCCCATTTGAAATTTCTATTATTATGTAACATATGGCCATTATATTGGCTATAGTATTCCGCCGTTTCATTAGGTTTTGTTTGGTTAATATTTTTTTTTGCTTACTTTTTTTGTATTCTTATTTTGTACGTTATTTCTGTTGAATTTTGGATGCTATTTCATGCGTAGTCTATCATTATGTATCTTTTTGTAGAGGATTTTTGGCTTTTTTAAGCCTTCAATTTTTCATGTACATGTATGTATATATATATATATTTGTTTTGTTATTTTAAGTATTTGTATTAAAATTAAAACATTTTAAGCCTTCAGGGTGACATGTGACAATAAATTATAACAAAAGGTATTGTGTAAAAGTGTTGTTCATTTTTTTTTTGTTTATATTAAAATTTTTATTTCATTTTCTATTATCATGAGCTCTTATTGGTTTTTTGGGAGCTTTAGAAAATTTTGTAATATACTTTGTGAATAATGTGTAACAAAAATAAGTACAAAAATTATAATTTAATGAATAATTAAGACTTAATTAATTTTTGTGAAATTATTTTTATTAGAAAAAGAAAAACCAATTATTTTTGATTAGAAGTTTTTAATATCTTATTGTTTAAGTTTGGTCAGGATAGGGAGACCCAGCCAATTTTTCTCCGGTTATATTGAAGTAAATATAGAAATATTGACAGAAATCATGATATGCATTTTGAGTACATGTCATGTAATATATATAATATCTTTAAAACCATATTGACTCAATTGCTGTATATATGTTACATATTATAGAGACTTGTCGTTTCAATGTATATTGCAAATAAACACATGAATATCTAATTCAGCTCAACACAGTAATAGCTAACAAAAGAGTTAATTCTGTAAGTTAGGCAATTTATACAATTAAGGAATAAGTAATAAATAAATATATTATAAAATAAAATTTTTATTTTAAAATCAGAAATAAATAAACTATACTTTAGTGGAAAGCCATAAGTATATATTTGAAAAATATTGAATTTATAATATTAGCAATGATTGGTTAATCTAACAAAAATGTATACGAAAAAAATCGATTTGAATAATAAAATGGAAATTTCAAATTTAAAATCTAGCTTCCTCAGAAAGTAAACGGATATAGAAAAATTTGAATTTTCGCGCTCTGCTGAGGTAGATGTTGTATGGCCGTCTCTAATGACCATATCCCAAGTATAGCTGAAATTGCTAGCTTTCCAAAAATATATATCTTATCTTTTAAGGACGAAAAGGACATTTGAAAGTATCCTTGTTGTTTTGATGCTTTTGTTATATCTGTCGATCTATTAGATATATATATTCAGTTATATATAGTTGTACAATATATTCAGTTATATATTCTAGAAAGATAGGAGTCTGGAGCACATTTTAACATTTCACTTTTGGTGATTAATGCTGCCGAATTGGAGATGTTGTAGTTCAAGGTAGAAAATTTTGGAATAAAAAACAAGCTTTATTTTCTTTCTTGAAAAACCAAATACCTCAAGATTTTACTATAAAAAATATATTTTCTATATAAAAGTATAGGAATGTGCCTTTTACGATTAAAAATCTTCTGAAGCAAATGTTACAACATCTTATTACATTTATTTTGTAAAAGGCGCAACATTATTATTTATCCATCTTTAGTCGTAGTTTAACATGGATTTGACAATTGAACTGATAAAGGTCTAGCTGTGTTGCAAATGGGAACTTGTGACCAAATTTACAACGATATTTTGTAACAAAAACGTTTAGCTAAATCTGTAACCGTCTGTAAAATTTACAATATTTATAGAATAGTACATATTAAAAACAAAATAGCTGGTTCTGAATGTCAAAGTATAGTACGACATACTTGAGTTAAGCTAAGAGAAAACCACATACACATTTTTCCATCAACTCTGTATGATATCATCATGAATTATAATTTTATAAAAAAAAATAATGTTGAAATTTCGATTCACATTTATGATTAAATTTTTTCGTTTAAATTTCATTTATAAAGTTATTCATTATTGGACATATAAGTTGTGTCTGAGAATAAATGTGGCATCAATTGTAAATGTATATTGATCTGTTGTAATTACAAAATTTGTTTTTTTTTCCAGAACCATAATCTGCACAACTTCAATAGTCAGATGAAATATTATGTTCTTCTTTCAATGGCACTACAGCTCAAATTGAGCCTTTTGGCCTCTTCAATGCGTCTCCTCCATGTCTCTCTAAACCCAACCGTATTCTCTAATGTCTGATATTGAGCAGTGAAGACGCCACTGAAGCCGTCTCAGTCTGGGGTCGTTTGTATTCCCATTATAGTTTGTCCTTCCCATCGTAGTCTGTCGAGTCTTATAGCCATTGATTAATGTTGATTTTCTTGTAGATTTGGCAGAGTTTCTGATTGCACCTAATTTTATTTATTTATTTTGTTTTATTTTTTTTATTAATTCTACATTTATGAACTTATAACTAGCAATTACAATAATGAATAAATCAATTCAACTTAAATTCATGCTGTTCTCCATACCATAATTTAATTCTATCCGTAATTTTTTCCTAAATTGTAAAATGATAAAATTGCTTTTTTTTTTAATTTTAACTTAAAATATTAAAATTTTAAACAGAATTTGTAGACTATATAATATATACATATACATGAACATTGTTTTTAATTATAAATTACTCTTTATCTTGAATCGGACCTGCTATATGCACCGTAACATATTTTCTCTTTCAAACCCGTTCAGTCTTTCTTCTGTTGTTTGTGTGAATTTCCAATTTTCACTATCATAATTTAGTACTGCGTTTAAATATATTATATACAGTCAGATTTATGTAATCCACCATTAAAGAATGGTACTATACATATCTATGCACCTATACACATTTATATGTTTATTTCAATAAACATTGGCATTAGTCGATTTTTTATAAACATTTTTAAACTAAATTCATGCAAAAATTTCTCAGAATTTTGTTAATAATTCAAAAATTATTTTTTCACAACTTTACAAAAGCAAATTAATTTTTAAACTTCAAAAATTTAAATTTAAATATAAACTTTAAACTCACAAAATTTAAAAAAAAAATATTTTGTTGTTTTTGTTAACAACCCCTTTCAAAAAAGAATACACAATTTTTTTTTAAAGCATGCGATTGAAGCAAGCCACAACCATTATGAAAATTAAATTTTTAACATAATTTTGTCATTAAATATTCTCCAAAAGTTCTCCATAACATAATTTAATTGATTCTTTGTTTTATTCATTAATTTTTTTTTATTTAACAAAAAAAAGAAAAAAATCATTAAAAAAAAAAATTGCACAAGGAGAGTTTAAAAGCATATCTCCTAATAACTTTTCATGGGAAATAGTTCAGCTGTTGGTTAGAATTTTTAACTGTTCATTGTATATAATATTTACTTCACTTGCATATTTTAATAATATTCGTTGTCGGTTGGTTGTTAGTACTTTTAGTTTTCCAATTTGAAGATTTATTCTTTCTTTATTCTTCATATACCATGTGTACAATGTACCTATACGAAAAATCAGTTTTTTTTTTAATCTTCCAGTCGATGGAATAAATTAAATTGTTTTGTATACATATATATACATATAATAAAAGATAGAAATTATGATTAGAAGATGGTACCATTTTTAAAATTAAATATTATGTAATTTATGGAATGAATTGAATATGAAAAAAAAAACACTGTAAAACGGAGGGAACAATTATAGCAGCAGCTGTTCTTATCAGAGAAATTGTTAAATTCGTTTTATTTTCAAATTGATTTAATTTTTTGCGGCGGGGTAGGTATATGATAACCTAACCACTTAAAACCACTATCCTATGTCTATTTTCATTTTAACATAAATAGGTATAGATATGTATAAAGTGTGTTTTTGCAATATGATATTATTTTTTTGTAGGTTGATACAAGTTATACTGATGAGCAATATTTCTTCTAAAGTTGAAAGTTTAGGTTGAATACAAAATATCATGCCAAGATTGCACAAAAACTTACATAGGACAATCCAAGAGTTTAATTACGGGTAGATCTCCAATAACATAATGGGAAGCAGAAAAGGCGAGAAAAAACAGGGAGCACACCGATATCCATAAAAATTAAGTCCGTAATACACAAAATTCATAGAAATTTAAAAATCCATAAATATTTAAATCCGTAAAAATCAAAATCCATAATTTCAAAATCTGTAAATCACAAATGCCGTAAATCTTTTAAAGAAAACAGATGGCAGTGAATATTTAATATTAAATTTCAGCACTTTCACTCACTTAATTGTATATTGTTATGCCTGTTTCTGACATATTTCGGGATTTTCCCGTTTTTAAAGGCAACAATATGTGTCATTTATATTATTTCCATATGTGTCATTATATATAAACGAAAGATAGTGTTGTTATTTATTGTTATTTGGAAGTTGTAAAGAAGTTTTACTTGGAAAAATATAGAAGGTAGTGGGTTTGGGGGCATTTTGTTTTTTTTAACACGTTGCGTGGCGCAGTAGGTAGAGCGCCTGCTTTTCAACCGAAAGGTCCCGGGTTCGATTCCCGATGAAGCAAAAAAAAGAAAAGAAATGCTTCATTGGTTTTTCGAGCTGGTCTAGTACCCTTTGTCATTGGGATATAATAAATGACAAAAGATAATTGAGAGTGAATCTGGTAAGAAATTAAATAAAATGAAACTATTCTATTTAAGAAGGCTTAGTTCCTGACAATGTAGTAGTTTTCCATATTTAATGAGTAGATAAGCCAGTAACTTGTTAAAATAAATACTCGAATTATTGTAGGTATTGTAGTATAAACTTGCAGTACCGTACTTAATTAAGCACGAAAAGGTGATTCTACCTAATTTACTGAGAAGATCATAAAAAAAAAAAAAAGCTTGCCGTCTGCGAAAATATGGTTTCAATAAATAGGTAGCGTGGGATTGGGACAGCAGCCCCGACTTTAAAAATAAATTTAGGTTTTACTAACCTTGCTATTTTACTAAAATTTTGATTTTGTCGTATTTGGATTTTGGAATTCTGCATTTTATCGTTTGGATTTAGTACATTTTATCGTATGGATTTTGATTTTTAGGGATTTTTATTTATGGATTTCAATGCCAAAACAAAAAAACTATAATAAATTTTAGCTCATCAGCATATAGATAATTGAAGAACAACATATAATATAAACAAAAATAATTAAAATTAATGTAAAATTAATAAAAGAGGTTAATAAAAATAATAAATTAGATAGTAAGTATATAGTGGGTTCTCACCACTATTTACATTAATTCAAAATTAAAATTAGGCTCAGTTAGAATAATAAATATTAGCATAAGGCTTATCCCAAAATACCAAGGCACAATTATACAAAACGCTCATCCTTCCGGTTCGGCTATACGGTTCTGAATCGTGACATTACCAAAAGCAAGCGAACATGCACTTCTGTGTCGCATTTATGATTCTGTGTCTCACGAAGGGGTTTGCAAAAGAAAATTGCAATGCCGAACTATACCAGGTGTTCAACGACGTGGACCTAGCCAAAAAAAGGCAGAATAAGACGTTTCTCATTGACTAGGTCATGTAGAGGGTATGATGGATGAAAATGCTCCAGCTAGGAAATTCTTCGAACCCAAGTGCCAGGGAACGCGTCGTCGAGGGATGCCACACCTTCTCTGGAGAGATGAAGTATCGGCAGATATGAAAAAACTTCAAATCACCAACTGGAGAAATCTGTCGTGACCGAAGTCAGTGGAGGACAATTTTGCGCCAGGCCCAGGACCCGCAAGGTCTGTAGCGCCCAACAAGTAATGTTACGTAATAATTAATTATAGACTAGTTTAAATTAAATAAATAATAATTTATAAAATTAAATTTAAAAAAAATATATAAAAAGTTGTAGACTAGGTAGCACTATTAAATAATTACTATTTTACACAAAATTAACATATTATAAGGGTTCAAATTATATAAATATAAGTATATTTGTAAACATTTTAATTATAGTCGCAAGCACTGATGAAGGAAGTACTTTGCTTCCGAAATATCGATATTTGCATAATAAAATAAATGATTAGAGTGAGAGGAAGTTCGACTTTTACTTCATAAATTGGATTACTTATTTAAACAATTGTATTGATTTACTTTAACTTCATATCGACATATAAAACTTACATTAATTATTTTTTTTAATCTTTTTATTTCAGCTGTATAGGCTTAAAATAAGAACAATATTTTAACATTAATTCTCACCTCAATAACAGCACTGATTTTATATTTCATGTACTCTTAGTATTGGATAAAATTCAAATTAATTTGTTGAAATCTTTTTCAAATTGATTTTTTCACAAATATTTAATTTTTTTAAACAAGTTTGTAGTTTAAACTTGCTTTTCTTATTTTCCTTAGTACTGGACTGTTAAAATCAATTTAAAACATTTTAATACAGAATATTTTTATTATATTAATTTTACTTAGGAGAATCGTAGACTGTTTTCAGTTATCGAAAAGTCATAGATTGTGTAGCTACTTTTTTGTTCTTTACTACTATATCGAGTTACATCATGGCTTTAGCAAAAGAAAAACCAAATTCTATAAAATATTGGACTTTTAACAAGAATTTCATACCTCGAATTTCCAATTCATACTTAGTGTTTTTCTTTTCTAAACTTGAAATTGGCTAGTAACCATAGTTTTTGATATAAAAACTGCAATAATTAAAGAGAAGCTTAAAGTATTAAAATTATTATGTCAGATTTACCTCCATTCAAATTGAGGTAACTGATGATTGGAATTCCGATCAGTTTCGTATAGTATTTTCTTTATATTTTCACCAACCTTTCTACAAAATATGACATGAGTCATATGATATGACATGGGCTTAAGTACTAGGTACATCGTTTGTTTCCCGAAATATTGGTATTATATATTTATCGAATCGAGTATTTCAAATTAAGCAAGGAGAAGATTATTCTGCTCTACTCAATATACATGCAGGAGTAAGCCAAGGGAGTATACTGGGCCCCATACAATATTTATACTATATATACTAGTGATATTCCAGAGATAGAATATGCAACGGTAGCTACTTTTGCAGATGATACAGCTGTATTAGCAGTCGGTAAAAGTATAAATGAAGCTACAAGTAAATTGCAACAACCCAATAATAAAATCGCAATTTGGTGCGAAAGGTGGAGAATTAAATTGAATGAAGCAAAATCCACGCACGTTAACTTTACGAATAAAAAAATTGAGTTTGACATTTCAGTAAGAATAAACAATGTCGTCATACATTTCAAAATTCTGCAAAATATATGACGCTTGACGCAAAGCTTAGATGAAAGGAGCACGTCAAGAAAAAAAAACTAGAACTCGATCTGAAATACAAACAGTTGTATTGACTAATTGGGGGAACATCTACGCTTATTCAAAGTTTTGATCTACAATAAAATATTGAAGCCAGTTTGGGCATACGGTATTCAAATATGGGGTTGTGCTAAACAATTACATATTCAAACTATCGAACGATTCCAAAACAAAATATTGCGAAACATTGAAAATGCTCCTTGGTTTGTTCGCAATGAATATCCAGATAGAGATCTCAGGATTCCTTTCATAAAAGACATAATAAAAAAGTTTAGTCTTAAAGACTAATTTTTATAAAAAGGTTAGTCTTAAAGACTAATTTTGACTTTAACAAAAGGATGCGAGGTATCAGTGCGTTAAAGTCGTCACAGTCTTTCACTTCATTCTTCTCCGGCATAAAAGAACATATAAAAAACATATGCTGTATATAGTATTCTTATGACCTGTGCGTAATGTATTATACAAAATAGGTATGCTTGTAGTCATGCTAACAATATTCTTTTCGAAATTTTGTATAAACGACTGTAAAAACGAATATAAAATTATCCAGAGCAGATTCCGACCTTGAAAATCGACTATGTGTTCGTGCAGGTCCTGAAAAAAACTAAATTGAACCATTTTCCATCCCTTGTGAATCCGCTTGCGAGAGTACACTTAACACACACAATGGAAGCATTCGAAGTCGGAATTATCGGAATCTATCAAAAATTAAATTAGAACACATCCGATGAGCAACTGTGATTGCAGGGTATAACTTCTAATTTATTTCGGATGTGTTTCGGCTCTCTGAGACCATTAATTTATCTACACGAAATACCCCAGCTTTCGAAATTTATTTTTTGAAACTGTTTTTTTTACCACTTAAAATTCTTCACAACTTTTAGATTTCAATAATGAAATTTTAAATTTTATAGTCAACCATCAAAAAACACAAAAAAAAAATTATATTGACAATTTAAAAATTTTTTTTTTTTCGAACAACATAAAATTAACAAAAAAAACTTAAAATTATCTGATCACCTGCAATGAAGTTAAAATTTATTGTTTCATAAATTAAAATCAAAAATAAAAAAATCATTTTATATATATTTTTTTAATAATATAAATTAATTTATACAATTGAATATTTAATATAGTAAATGAATAATCGATTATGAAGTTACAATTTACAAAAACAAAAACTACAAAATCAATTTTTTTATGGTACCTACATATTGGAAATAAAACAGTGAATTGAGTTTATCCAATTGCAAATTAATGAAAAAAAAAATTCGCATAACTGAATATACTATGCGTCATATAATGTACATGTATATGTATATGTATATTATATACCTATTAATTTAGTTACGCGAGCTTTTTTTTCTCATAAATCGTTTAATATAAAAAAATTGAGTATAAACTCCCAATGATTACTGATTTTTTAATTGTTACCGATAATATTATTACAGTAAATTGAAGTATAGATAAAAGGTAAAACAGTTGAAGAAAATGAAAACTAATTTTAAATTATAAAAAAAAAAATGGTATTTGTTAAAGTTATTTATTCAGTAAATTTATACTGTTTCACTTTCAGTTGTATTGGTTGGTTGATGTTTACATATGAAATTTATAAACATTTTTTTTAACAAATTATGACAATAAAAACCAACACATTAAATATATTATATATAAATAGATATATTTACCTATACCTATACCTAGTAATAATCTATTTAATAAAGTATTTGGTTAGTATCTACTGGAAGCTTAAATGAGTATGTCCCTCCATTAATATCAGAGCAAACCGAATCTTAAACAAGAATGATATTAACATATCAAAAATAGTAGCGATCAGTATATGGGTCAATTACTATACTAGGAAGTTGTCCAGCTAAGCTATAGGCATTGTTTCTTTGATTCTAATTATCTTTTAATATTTTATAAACTTATTATATTATATATAATATTAAACATTTGCAGTCTTATCTATAGGTACTGCAAATTAAAACATATAGCAGAAGATATAGACCATATCTTCTCCTATATGTTATATGGAGTGTTACGAAAATGCATTGCCTTTTTTGTATAATTTTATACAACTATCAATTAAGCATTTATAAAAATGGATAAAGCTGGGTACCGCGCAGTTATTGCATTGTTATTGTATTGCATTTTTAACATTTTCAACAAAAACAAAATATCATTTTAACTATATATTAAGTGCTGCAATGGTACAATGAACACTTCAGTCATTTTATAAATAAGAGGAAACTTTAATTTAACATAATTTAATCGAAATTAAAAAAAAAAAAATATTTGCAATAAAAAAAGAGCTTAATATAGGTATGTGTTCCCTATACCTAGTTAAAAAAAAAATAATTTATAAGTCATACAAAATAAAAACTTTTAATTTATCGCTAAAATAATAATAATAAAAAATAACAAAAATAACACACTAAAAACTCAATTTAACAAAAAAAAAAATGCAGGTTCGAATAAAAAATTTGAATGACCTACAGAAGGAAACGATTACAAAAAAAAAATCAATAACAAAAAACCGTAAATAAACAAAAAAAACAAAAAAAAAAACAATGTCACTGTAGTGTCAATCAAAATTCAAAATGTTCATTATTAATAAAAATAACAACAACCAAAAAAACTGTAAATAAAATAAAATACAAAAAATGTAATATTATTATTGTTGTTGTATGATTGATGAAAGATAGAGAAAGAGAAAATTAAAAAAAAAAATTAAATTCAGGTTATTCAGGCAAGAGAAATGAAAAAGAAAATGGAGCTAATACCTATATAATATAGCCTATATATTTATTAATTGACTGTTAAATTCTATTAAATTGTATGTACGTAACCGCATACATATGCGATTTATAATTATGTTATCTATACCTACAAAGGGTTTGTTTGTTTGTTTGTTTCTTCAAAGGTATTAAATAATATAGGTTCTGGTAGCTGCCGTACAACTCCTAGCAGTCCTAGCGCTAGTCAGGAACCAATTTATTTAACAGTGAACCTACAGATAAATTTGGAGACCAACTGCAGTCCATTTTCCCTTTAGGAATGTGAGCCTTTATAATATAAAAATAAACAAATACATTTTTTAAATTTACGATTTTTTAAACAATTCAACAATATAAAAATATGACAGTTTAACAATTTAACAAATTAACGATTAAATAATTCAAAGTAAAGACAAAGATAAAGATAAATTCAAGCCAATAAGATATAAACAAGGAAATGGAAAAGTAGCATTTATACATCCTGGTCTGCGCACCATTGGTCGACTTATAACCTAAAAATAGATTTTTAAATTTTTGGAATAAAAGTCGAGTTTTCTTTCACTAATCATTTAAATTTATTTTGCAAATATCGATATTTCGGAAGCAACTTACTTCATCATGGTTTGCGACTAATCAAAATTTTACACTAATACTCTTACATACACTAATACTTCTTTGTGTAGAATAGTAATTCTTGGTCTAGAATGTTTTTTTTTTGTTTTTGGTTTATAGTTATTATTTATTAAAATTATACCAGTCTATAATTAATTATACGTAATGACCATTATGCTAGTATTTATGATCTTAACTTTACCTGAGCCTGAATTTAATTTTGAAGTAATCAAAATAAATTAATTTACAATACAAATATTATAAAAAATTTTGTATTAATCCGATCTCCATGTACCTCAAGTCTCTTCTGTCGATAAGAAAGCCTACTCCTCCCATTCTGTTCAAGATGGGTGATAGTAAACAATAACATCGGCCTAGTCTTGTTAAAAAAAAATACCAATTGTGTTACAGACATGCAAACTAACACTTAGATACTCTTTCAAAAATAAAAAATATGACTGTTACCGATTTCAAAAATTGGGACTGGTTCGGGTCGCTGCCATATAACTCCTAGCACCTATCAGGAATGTTTCAAAAACAATTGTGTTACACAATTGCTACAGACATGGAAACAAACCCTTCTAACTAATATTTCAAAGATAAAAAATGACTGTTACCGATTTCGAAAATAACATATGCAATAAGCTGATGAATTTAATAAAGCTTGGTGAAGCAAAAATTTCAGAAGACTAAAAACTTCAGATGTCTAAATTAAAATAGCAACGATGAGTAGAACCATACAAAGTATTGAATAAACTGAAAGAGTATTTCCGAATTTTAAAAATCAGTATAAAAATTTTACATAGCTATTTGAAATAGATATGAATTAGCTCCAAAAAATTTGACAGTTCGTTTCAATATCCAGAAACTACTGCTGAGTATTTCAGGGGGTTCATGTATTTACAAATCGATAGATATATACAGTTACCTATAAAAATGATGCTGTTAACCACTCAACAGAGAGTTTCTTTATTCGTTGGATTTGACATATAGTTTTCTTCTCACCAATTGGAATTAAAAGTAACAATATTGATTCTACGAAATTTGAAGAAGCCAAAACTATATAATACTAGATTAATTATAAGAACTTTTCATTCTCATTTCATTGAAGCATAATTTCAAACTGCTTGTAGAAAAGTCGACAATATATTAAATACGGCTAATAGCATCAAAAATACCGCTAGAGCTTAAGCGCTTACAATTTCTGGTGAGATTAAACTTTACAATGTTCATTAACAAATCGCAGGGAGAAACTCTGAAACTTTTTGGTTTATACAATTGCAAGAAGATTGTTTCTCGCTATAAATTTTGGTTGATAAATCAAACTTTATTGAAGTAAATTTCACATTTTCTATTCGACCAGACAACATTGGGTAAGTTGGCTATAGTAGTTATAAAAATAGCCTTATACAAATATTTTTTATAGAATAAGCTATATAGACTCTATAGGTGAAACATTATTAAAATTGAATAAATAATAAAACTCTAGTATGGTATACACAAATTTTATTAAGTATCTTAATCGATTTCGATTCAGTTTTCTGATGATGGGGTAACAACCGAAATTGATTAAGATATTTAATAAAATTTGAGAACCATATACCTATAGAGTTTTAATATATATTTAATTTTGTACATTTTGTATTTATTTTAGTAGTATATTTATCATCATTGTCTACTTAATTCCCTCTCCTCCAAACCAGTCTTTTTCACAGAGTCTTTAACCCATCCAGTACTACAAATACAATGCAGCATAAAATATACATTTTGGTTTATTTTGCCAATGTTATCATATGACTATATGAAAAACAATTCTAATGATTATAGGTACATATGTATATGATAAATATTCTTCTTTTTCCACTGCCTTACAGTTCAAAAACTTTTTAGGAAAATAATTTTACAAAATTCAAAGATAAAAATAATTTTAACGAAATTAATTGCAAAAATTGAATTCACAAGGGGCTTAGAACCAAAATGTTCTAACCTACAACACAAAACGATTTGCTTATTATTTGCATAAATCGGATAAGAATTAAATGTAAAATCGAACTGTTTACTTGAAAAGTTCAAAATTCTATTGTTAGTAGTGTGTTTTTTTTTGTTTTACAAAGCGACTTTTCTTATTTCTTTTATTGTGCCAAAGTAGCCTAATTCTCATTGTGGCTTAGGCCACTTTGTTGTTGATCAAAATAACATTTTTTGTATAAAGTCAAAAGAAAAGAATAATTTTATCTGGGACAATACAAAGAGTGAAAATTTTATTTCATCTCTTTATTCTACGTCAAGGTACTTCTTTCGATTCAATACTTTTGCTCTTTGGGTTTAGATTGTTATTTATAAATCAAATACGTGTTACGCGGCCAGAACAGAAATATTAAAATGGCTTTATCTTGCTTAAAAGTATAGTTTTAACTGATAAGTGCATGATAAAAGTTATTTTAAATATAATTTTTTTATATCTGGCCATTCGTATACATGTCATGTGGCTTAGTGGAAAAAAATAAAATATACTGTCCCCATGTTTTTGATCCTTCCGGATGGTTAGAAGTTATTGAAATAGCGTCAAAAAGAAAACCGTTTGATGTTATCAATAGTTAATCAACACCCTGGGTGGCGCAGTAGGAAGAGCGCTTGCCTTTCAACCGAAAGGTCGCAGGTTCGATTTATAACGAAGGCAAATAATGATTTCTGGATTTTTCGACCTGGTTCAGTAACCTTAATCATTGGGATAAAATAAATAATAAATAGTTGAGAGTTTTGGTTATCACTAAAAATAAAATAAAACTATACTATTATGAAGGCGAAGTACTCTACAATAGATATAGTTTTCAACGTTTAAATTAGTCTATACCTACCACAAAAATTCTATAGAAAAAGCTATTGTATGTAATTGTGTATTCCAAATCTCTGTGTAAAAGCAGTTAGGGTGGTCATCCCTAAGACTTGGAATTATATAAAAAAAAAATATGATTTCTGAATGTTTTTTTTTCATCGGAAGTAATGTCTATAAAATCTAACAAAAACAGAAATGAATATCCGCTCTCAATTTTTTAGTATTAAAAAAATATTAATATCTTATCTAAATGTTTCAGAAACTCTTCTCTATCCCAACAGCAAAAAAATAAAATGATGAAAAAACCCGAAAATGATGTCGAAGAAATGATTTGTAGTGAGTCAGAAGAGTAAACTACTTTGTAATATTAATATTTTGTATACGTATTTATATTTTTAATATTAATAACTTATTCTTAAATTTTTGTGAAAAAGAAATAACATTTTTATATATTTTTTTAAATTTGAATTGGTTTAATCAACAAATTATTTTTGATTTTTTTAAAAAGGCAAACAGAATACCCAACATTTTTAATGGCCAAACCCACAAATTATTTTTGATTTTTTATTTTTTAAAAGGCAAAACAGACTAACCCACATTTTTTTTTAAATATCACCAAAATAATAACGCTATGGTAAAGAACTTGAAAAACTAAGAATACATCTATATTTTCGTACCCATATAGTCACATTCATATAATTAATATTTTAGGAAAATAAAAAAAAAATAAAAAATTTAAAATGTGTTTTTCTCGGTAAAAATTTTTTGTGGGTTAGGCCACTTTGGTTATGAGCTCCTGCAGTGAATTTCAATTTATTATCAATTTCTCTTCAATTTTTTGCAATAGATTTATAAAATACAATGTATATACTATATAAGTACTATTGAAATGAAATGAAAATATAATTTTTGTAACATTAAATTTATTCATTAAATTAACCATTACGAAAAGTTTAATTTCTAAATTTCAAAAACCAATAAAATAAATTTTCAATACTGATTGACATTTTATTTTTATTGAACGATTGAATAAACACTTATCTATATACTTTATATAGAAAAGTGTAATATGGATACAAAAATAAAGTATATATATATACATAAACCACCCATATTGAATGAAATTGTCATGTGCCTAATTTTAACTCAACAGCAGCAAACCACAAAAAAAAAAAAACAACAGCCACAACTTAACAAAATACAAATCCTTATCTAAATAAATGGGGCGTTTATTAACCAAGGTATAAAGACTGAAAATTCAACTATAACAAATGTGTACAACGATTCTAACAAAAAAAAAATTATTTTATTTTTATCATTATTTTTATGGAATTCATCCATTGTGGATTTTTTATTCACCCATCAGAAAAAAAAAATTCCTTCCATTAATCCTAAGGTTAATAATTTTTTTTTTTTTTTTTTTTTGGGTTCGGTTCATTTTGGTATAATCTAATCGAGTTAATTTATTTTTCTTTTTCTTTTAGAAGTTCATTAAAATTATTTTCCCCTTGAGTACTTCTCTTTAAATATATATATATATATATATTTACATAAATATATTATAAAAATGTACATTGGCATTTGTGTGTAAGATAAAAGGCGTCTATGATAATTGAATTTTTGATTCACTAATAGCTATGCAAATATGATATAATGTAAATCCATTGTAAACTTGTAAAGAAAAAAAAACTTTATTTTACTAGGGTAAATTTTATTTTTTGCTTGTTTCATTCATTTTTTTTCTCTCTCTCTCTCTCTCTCTCTAAATATATGAGTTTTCTGTTCAATATTGACATTTAACCTATATAACAATTTTGTAATGCTAAAAAATTTATGTTAAAAGAAAAATATTTAGACGCATAACAAATTACAGTTATAGAAACAGGATATTGATTATTAGTTGAAATTCAGCTAACGATTTACAGTACTTTATTTTTGAATTAATACTTTTATGCTGGATTGTCTATACAGAAAACATTCTAAAAAATTATAATCTCATTACGAATGAGGAAGCTGGATACTGAATGCAAACAGACATTCACGCTATGGAATGCATCAAATTAAAATTGTTTACCCTAATTGTGTTTCACTATTTGCAACCAATGCACTTATATTTGTATAGTATAGTGAATGTAGTACAAAATGTTTGAAACGGTTAATCAATTCAAGTATTTAAGAGTTATAATTGATAATAACTTGAATTGGACTGAACATACTTTGTCTTCACTGGACTGAACTACTTTGTCTGTATTCACGTTCTTCTCTCTTTACCCAATTTATGATTTAATGATTAAATTTTCATCTGTAAATTGTTTTTGTTTTTAGTAATTATTTTGTTTTTGTTTGGTAAAAATTATGTTGTGAATTAAAATAAATGAATCGATTATTTTTTTTTCAAATTAATGTTTTTCTTGACAAAATTTCAAAAAACTATCTAGCCTTACTAAAAACCGAATTTTTTCTTTGCACTCTATTTTGAATGTCGTTTATACGGAAAATGCAAGCTCTATTTCATTTTTGTACTTCAAACTAAAATTCATGACTGAAAGGGTTAAGTAAAATGTGTTCACAATCTACTTTAAAGTTACGGTAAATATCAATTCAAATTCCAATATGGAATAAGCTGTTGGGGAGCAAAATTTTCGTAATAAATTGAATGATCTAAACTGGTTTTGGAAATATGTGTTCTTAGGAAAATCTGTATAACATAAATTATCTGGATCGTACTTTTGAATTAATATAAAGAATTGAAAATTTTGCCTGTATGGTGTAATTTATTTTTTTAATAGAGAGGTGTAATTTAGTTTCATTAGAGGCGGTTGTCTGAATAATTGGTACTCTTCAACGTATAGTCGTAGAATAGTCGTAGACGTATTTTTATTAATTTTAAAGAAAAATTATGAGAAAACAAAAAAAAAATTGTTTAATATAAGTTTCTTATTTTTTGTCGTAGAATTCGAATTTGCATAAAAAAATACCCCTTCCCATTTGAAAATCACGATTTGGGCGAATTTCTGCGATTTTTGGTTTATAAAACCCATTTCCGGTCCATTCCGGAAATTGAAAATATCATACATCGATAGAGCACCCTCGATTTAGTCAATAATTTTTTTTTTTCAATTCTAAAATAACGGCTCCTTCCTCCTCTTAAAAAGCTGATTCGCATGCTCTGAAAGACCCGGTGTATATATGTGAAGCAATATAATATAAGTGAATTACTCCAGCTAGAGAAGATGATTCCATAGATACTGCAATTTTAGTATTTGCCTCATTCGGACCTTTTTATTTCCTTTCCAAGCATAATGCTTCGATATAGGTAGGTATAATAACATTTAGATTAATAAAGTTCATTGTGATACCACGGAAACTTTCCTCGCATAAACCTGTACGCCACCAAACCAGTTTAGTTTTTTATAAAGTGGTGGAAGTTTTGGATTTGAATATCTTGAGCTCATTCAATGAGCCCAGAAAGAAGGCTCCTAAAGACATTGATGATAAAGACATTGAATCTTACATATAACTTGGATATAATTTTAAGGTTGTATAGCACCTAATAATATAAGCAATAGAAGGCCCAACATAAAGCATATTTTTCATCTAAAGCTCTGCTTAATATCTATAAAGTCTACATACGGCGCAAGATATAGTGTAAACGCAGTTAATAACTGTTCTAAGCTTTTTTGACATAGAAGAAAAACCCATCATTCATCTCATAGATGATTTAAAATGTTTCTTGCACCACTTGCACCACTTGCACCACTTTGCAATCGTCAAATTGTTGCAGCTTTTTTTTTTTTTTTGTTTTCCACGGAGGTGGCCCTAATATGTCAGAGCCGGCATGTAGGCTTTTTAGCCCTTTATGTCGTCCTCCGCCCCTCAACTTAGTCGACCCTTTTGATAAAGGTCAATAGGTTTGAGGGATTTATCCTGCAGAAGTTTTCTGAGGTTATGTAGTGCGTTTCCAGCAGCCTTGAAAGAGCTAAGCACTCTCCAACAACGTGTGTGGAGGTTTCTTCCTCTTCCAGACAGTGTCAGTTTGGGTCGTCACTTAGTGCTAGTCTACACATGTGTTTATTCATGTGGTTATGACCAGTAAGTATGCCCACCATCTTCCTACAGTGTCCTCTATTGAGAGTTAGCAGGAAGTTGGTTATTTTGGTGTTTATTCTTGGTGCATATATTTTGGAGACCCTGTGGCCTTCCATACGCTCCCAAAGAATATTTGCTTCCCTTTTCAGGGTGTTTTCTATTGATAGTTTAATATTACCAATAGATGTACCAACTGCTGGTTCCGGGCCATAAATGTTTCCGCCGATGATCTGGTTACTTCGTCAGCCTTCTCATTTCCAGTCAGGCCACTATGACCCGGTATCCAGATCAGTTGTACCTTGTTTCGGAGCCCTATGAGGTTTAGGGCTTCCGAACATTCTCCCACCAATCTAGATTTGATGATGTTACTTTCAAGAGCTTTTAAGGCAGCCTGACTGTCACTAAAGATTCTAATGACTTTGTTAGACCATCTTTGCTCTTTTATTATATTCACTGCTGCGTTTATGGCAAAGACATCAGCCTGGAAGACTGTGCAGTGTTTGCCAAGAGGAAACTGGAGTTCAAGTCGCTCTTTTTCAAAGAACACTCCAGCTCCCGCGCCTAGAGCCGTAAGGGATCCGTCAGTGAAAATGTCCGAGGTATTTGAGGACCTGGCCTGCTCTTCTGAACTACGCCAGGTCTCTCTTGTCGGGATTTCTACTTCATATCTCTTCTTCAAAGATACGTATGTAGTGATGTCATCTGTTGGCATGAAGAACTCTTTTTGCTCCTCTTCTAAGTCCTTCCATAGCCTCTGATGTTTGTGCCTACATCCTCTAGTATTCCCTAGAGTTTGCAACCTTCTTGCAATTTTGAGGGCCTCCATTCTTATATAAAGATGTAAGGGCGGAAGCCCAAGAAGTATTTGCATAGCCGCTGTAGGTGTGGTTCTAAAAGCACTTGTTGCACAGAGACACGAAAGTCTTTGTACTGCTTCTAGTTTTTTTATGGCATTTGCTGTGAATGTTCTCGGAATCCATGCAATGGACCCATAGCTAACAATGGGCCTGATACACACTTTGTATAGTCTTAAGGCTGTTTTCAGTATTAAGCCCCAATTGTTGCCAAAGGCCCTTCTTGTTCAGGTTGCAGCTACTATCTCTATTTTATAGATATCTTGTACGAGAAGACACATATGCTCGGAAGAACTAAAATCACTACTTTCACTTATTAAGCAATTCCGTCGAGGAACACGAGAGGCTGCAAATTCCAAACTCCAATACATAGTGGAAGTCCCAAAATGATTAAAGACTGTTTATGAATAGTCGTTCATATAAATTATTTTTCTCCATAATAGTTTTACAAAATTAAGTTCAACTGTAGAATAACAGGATTATTAATTTATGGTCTATGCATTATCCATTATCCTTATATATAGGAAGAATTCGATGTATTCCAAAATGTTAATTGGGATTTGTTGGGAATATGTGTTAAAATATTTTAACAAATTTTTTTATAATATAGGGGAAAAAATTGTACAATGGGTAAACAATTTATATTTGCCAAATGAATTACTATGAGAGTTTGTTTCCCTAGCAACTTTAACAATGTTACAATTTTTAATTTTTAATTGTTTTTGATTGGTCTTTCTCTATATATTAAAGAATTTTCTTTATTTGTTGTCATAGCATTTACGATACGACAACAACATTTTTTAATCATACATTTTGCTTGTTTTAAGAACTTTAATGTGTGTTTTTATTTTAAAGTTAATGGTTTAGTATTCAAATAAATTTTAAAGATGTATTTAATTTGTAAATTTACTTTTTAAGTATAAAAATAAATAAAACCTGAAGTGTAATATTTTATTCGTAGATGAGTGTTTCATACATGTAACACTACTGGAACTAATCAGTAGGTAATGTATAGTGTTAGACATTCAACTACACTGGTCTTTAACTTTGAATGATTCTGTAACTTGTGTCAAGAATCTGTAAACAACATCTAAGCATTATTTATTAATAAAGTTTTAGTTATACGAGTATTAGGTTAATTTTATTATTTTAAAGCTATTATTTTATTATTTTTAATTTTATTATTTTATTTATTATAAAAAATATTTTTTTTTTTTTTTTTTTTTTTTTGCGAAAGATAGGAGGTAATCCCCGAAGGACATCAAGAGCTCCAGCCGCGTGTGCATCTTGATAGTGTAGGAATCGAACCCACTAAAGCCCACCTATCTTTTTCCGTTATAACCAATCTACGTAAGATCGACTAATGACTTTTTTTTTCGTAAGTTTTCGGTCGTGTCTTTAGGAAATTATTATAGTGATAGTTTCCGTGGAGGATCGCTAACATCATAATAATTACCGTGTAGGAACTTTATCACTATGATATTTCCCGTGAAGGAGATTGTCACAGCAATAGCTCCGCGTGGGAAGATTTTTTAGATTTTTTCGCAAAGGAAAATTATTGAAATAAAAATTTCCGTAAAGGAAACTATTATCGTAGAATTTTCCATTTTAGGCCGTGACCAGCTCGTGGGGTTTCGTTCTCTTGAGTCGACGGATACTGCTGTCGATATGAAGAACTTGTTGAATAAAAATGTTGTCAATTTGTGGGATATCTCTTGTATATAGCAGGTAAAGTATTGGACCAAGAACACTTCCCTGTGGGACTCCAGCAGATATTTTTTTTACTTCTGAATATTCTTTGGCATAACGTACACGAAAGCATCTATTGTTCATATATGATTTTAATATTTCATAGAATTGTCTTGGTAAATCACGATGTAGTTTAAATTCAAGGCCTTGGTGCCACACTTTGTCGAAAGCCTGAGCAACATCTAAGAAGATTGCTGAGCAGACTTTTTTTTCTTCGAACGCTTTTTCCACTATATTTGTGATCCGATGCACTTGATCAATTGTAGAATGTTTGTTTCTGAATCCAAATTGATGGTTCGGGATCAGATCTCTTTCTTCAATAATCGGGGCAAGTCTTTTGAGGAGCAGTTTCTCAAATATTTTTGATATAATAGGTAACAACGATATTGGTCGATATGATGTTACCTCTGAAGGCGGTTTTCCTTGCTTCGGTATTACAATTACTTCTGCATTTTTCCATTGTCTCGGAACATATGTGAACTTAAAACATGCATTAAATATATGTTGTAGCTTTAACAAAGCTAGATCTGGTAGTTCCCGCATGATTTGGCCATTGATGAGATCGTAACCTGGTGCTTTTTTGACACTCAGGTTGTGTCTGCATATTTGTTTAATTTCTCTTAGAGTGACATGCGAAATTTCCGCTTCATCTATTTTAACTTCGAGAGTTATATTTTCATTTGCAAGATTTTGGGTTGGTGCTGTGAAGACCTCTGCCAAGTGGTCAGCAAAAATCTTAGCTTTTTCTTTTGGGTTACCGACCCAGCTACCAGCCTGTGTTTTCAAAGGTGGATCTTGCACCTGTGGTCTATTTATTCGTTTAGCTGCTTACCAAAGCGAGTAGTCAGTATAAGCATCGGCTGATAAATTGTTTAAGAATTTATTAAATGAGTTATTTTTTATATTTCTGATTTGCTGTTTTAGTTGATTATTTAAGCGATTGAATATAATTTTATCACCTGGGTACCTCGTTGATTGCCATTTTCGTCGTGCCCTTCTCTTCTCCATAACCAGTGCTCTTATTTCTGGAGGATAGCTCACTCTCGAGTGATGTTTCGAGTCAAAACATGGCGTGCTCTCCTTTGCTGCTTGCTGCACGTCTACAATGAATTGCTCGACTTCTGCATCAATTTGGTTCCTTGATTCCACGGATCCTAGAGTAATGAATTGCTCAAGTTTTTCTCTAAACATATCCCAATCAGTTTTCTTGTTTGTAAGTCTTGGGAGGCAATTTTTGTGTTCAACTTTTTCACTTAGAACCATGATCACTGGAGTATGGTCAGACGATAGGTCATCATTGCTCACGGCATATGTGTGGTTTCTATTTATTCCCTTTGTTATAAAGAAATCAATCAAATCAGGTATTTTCGCTGGGTCAGTGGGCAAAATATTGATGAAGCTTGAATTTATCGTTTTGCTTACTTATATTTTTTTAATTTTTACAATATTTGTTTATATTTTAAAAACCCAAAATTGGTTTAAGGAGACTAAATTTAAAACTTTATTCTATTCTATTCCGATGATTATTGCCAATACGGATTCTGATGAACTTTAAAAACCTGCTCTTTAGTATAGGCACATTTAATGTAATGTCATATGACCGAACCCATACCAAATACAAATTTTTATGTTAACAATTGTATTTTAGAGATTTGAATTAGAACTCAGTATTAGTTTTAGTAAACATCAGTTTTTGAAAATCTTTTTTGTTAACTTCAACTATACGAAAATAAGTTTTTCCAATTCACATTACCGCTTGTGTACAGCAATAAAACTATAATAATAACTAAAAACAATGAAAAAAATAAAAACAAAAAAAACAAAAAATTATAAAATTTAAAAAAATAAGTTTTACACACTAGATATGGTTCCAAGGTTATTTTCAGCAATAAAATATAGACACAAAACCTGTTTTTCAATTCAATATTACAACATCATCAGAAAATCTAAGCTCAAATTAGATCAAGATGTAAAAAAAATAATAATGAAACAAACAGATGTATGTATAGTGTTATTTATTTATAATTATTAATTATTAAAATTACGAGCCACATCCACATTTATATCTTCCTCCCGAAATATAGAGTTTTAAGTACTCCGGCTAAGTAATCCAGTATTTAATTTAATACACTGATAGTTCAAAAATTAAATTGGACCCAGAAAAATTTAATAAATCAAGAATAGAGATGGTATCGCTCTATATAAGTACCACAATTACTATATTTTACAAGCTATTCAAGTTACTGTTTTCAATACATGTACCCAAATGAGTGCACAAGGAGAGCCCTCTCTTTTAGAAATCCTGTCTTTTACCAACAATCTCGAATATCTTTTATTCCAACCAAGTATGAATATATCATAACAACCTACAAAACATAAAGCAGTCCTTAATAAGCATGATAATAACATATGAGAGATGAAAAATCAAAGATATATTCATAAGAAGTCAAGTGATCTATCTTTTAAAAAAATTAAAAATGCCCTGTTAAAATCCTCCTGAATCACCTCTTTCTGATCTAACCCTAACCCAATTTGGAAAAAAAGCTGAACATTTCTTAAAGAGCTTACTAAAGCTCATGCATTCTACTCGTACGACTCGTAATAACAATTTAACAATGAGGAACAGTACAAATTTTGATACATCGAATTTTAAATTAAAACTGATGTCAAGCGTCTAACTGGCAACTATTTCATGCAGTGAATATGTGATTCTATGATTAAGATTAATCCACTTTTCAAACTATTTTTTCAAACTACTTAAACTTTAACAACAAACTGAGTATATGCACAATAGATTTCTACCGAGCACCATGTTGCTTAGAATCTGTCTTTTTGGATATAGCTCTCTTGAAAAATTAATTATTATATACCAAAATATTTTCATTGTGTACCAATATATTTATTGTATATAGGTATATATATAAATTTGTTTACCCATTTCAATTTTGTAATTCTATACTTGTAGTTAAGACATCCATCGATTAGATAATCCAGTCTGTTTTAAGTATAATGTCATATAAGTTTTATGTCGCCTATTGACAAAAAATAGCAGAACAACAACAACAACACTATATCGTTAGTTGACTTTTTAGCCACGAGTTCATTAGCGATTAAGTGAATATACAACCCTTAATAAATATTTTCCTAATAAATCTTGAATAAAATAAAAATCTCACGTGGTAAAATGTCAATCAATTTAATTTTCCAAAAACAATATGTAGTCTATATGTGCATCCCAAATAAGAATATTGATTCTGAATAAATGAATTCAATAGAATTATATACTCATATATACTTATTTCTCTTGATCTTTATAAAAACTCATTATCAGACCACCAGATGTTTATTAGTGGAATTGATGAAATCCTTTTCTTTTTAAATAAATTTTTTTTCTTCTTGTTTTTCCTTTTCATTCTTTTTTGTTTTTGTTATTGTGATACTTAAAAATTTAAATTTAAAATAATAATCAACACAATAATTTATTATAAGTTTCTATAATTTAACATAATATATGTATTATGTATGTACGATAAGTTTAATTTGACATTAAATGAGGACGTGCTTGTGTGTGTGTATACAATATGAAAAACAAAAGTCCTTTGAGGAAATTTAATTTAGTCTCAAATTAAAATGTTAATTTTCTCATTTTCTGTTCAATATATTTTGTTTCAATTTTTTATTTTAAATTGTTTTTATTTTAGGTTTTTCGGTTTTGTTATCCTTTCAAACATCCTTTGGCTATTTATAAACATTGAAAAATAAAAACATTGGAAACAAAAATAAATAACAAAATTATTTCAACTGACCACCCATATAAGCATAAGCGTTACATATAATTTATTTTTTGCTTTTTATCAATTATTTACTATTGAATCCATAATGTACAGTGCATTTTGAAAGTAAATTAACACATTTTTTTTGTTTTGTTCTATGCCATCAGTTTAAAAACATTCTTTACGAATTTCTTATCTATATTATTTTCATAGAATTTAATTATATACAATCAGGACTGGCATTTTGTTTTATATAAAATCATACATGTTACTTTGATTTTAATCAACATTTTTAGATGTTGCTAGTTTTAAAAATGATCACCTTACAAAATACCGAAAATTTTCAGCAACATTTCTGATCGCTTTTATTTTTTGTCACAGCCACTTTCAATTATTACCTTCTAACATAAAATTCCACTTCTGGGTCAATTCAACCCATAGATTTCAGATTTTGATTTTTTGACTTGATAGTAAATCAGTCGGTAATTTGACATTTTGTATAATTCAAAATGGTGGAAAATAAAAAATATGTGCATTATGTACCTACTGTACGTTTCATTATCCGTAATTGTTTATTATTTTTTTTTTTGTTTTATTTTTACGATTTTGCAATATGCATACGTGCTTATACGGGTAGAAAAATGGTAGAAACCTACCAAAATTTAATGGTGAGGGGTGATTTTGGTAAGGGGTAAGCAATTCTACCAAAATTTTAAAATTCTCATATGTCAGTGTCAAAATATTCTTATCATTTTTTATTCACAAAAAACAAGGAAATTGTTGTTGACAACGTACTTTTTGGATCGAATATTAATCAAATAAAAAAATATAAATTATACAAATAATAATAATGTTGGATTGACACTAGAATAATAATAAAAATTTACTTATTTATTCTTTGCCAATAATTTCAATTCCGGTTATCTTGATATTTCAATAATCTGACAGCAACAATGGCAGAAATCTACCAGTTTGTTTTACGTATGAACATGAACGTAGATTTCTGCGGCAGAGCGGCGGCACATTTCTGCCTCGTAAAAAAATGGGCAATGCAAGTAAAAATGTCACATTATCAATATAGATAGACACTTTGACAGATTTGACATTTCGTATATCACACTCACAAGAGAGTGTATAATTAAAAGGTCTGCTCTAAGAATGATCTAAAACGATCTAAGTTTCCGTTAATTGAACCTTTTGGTCCAAAAGTGTTTTGATCGATGTTCAGTAGATTATCAAAACAGTTCTAAATTTATATTTTTTGGTCTGATTTTTTTTAGAACAGTTTTGGATAACTTCTTTTGTTTGTTTTTTTTTTTTATAATTTTGACAGTTAAACAAAGAAATTTAGATGTAAACAAAAAAGTTCAAACAAGATTAAAAAACAAATGTACAGTATAGTTATTTTTCTGTTCTATAAGTCTTAAAGTGTTTGACCAGTAAATTGTCATAGTCCAAATTAATTCTCACCGATTCTGTTCAAAATCTATTGACAAATTAACTTAATGTATAATTAGTTACTAATTATATGTTCTTTGATAATACTCTCGTGTCCGTTTGCTTGCTTGGTTAAGTCTGTAGTTGTAAGTGTGGAAAATATCAGTTTTATTATGTTTAAAAAAAAAAACAGTTCTTTTAAAGTAATTGATTCTCTGCCGACAGGCACTGTAGATATCTGTAGTAGCTATATATATTTAATTTTTCTATTATTATAGAATTTAATAGAATTTTGTAAATATCAATTTTCGTTCATAAGTATATGATTAGTATATATACATATGTATATATATATATATATATATATATATATAATTCTATATTTTGCCATATTCTTGTTAGGTGGTTTTTTTTTCTGTATGTTAACAAGCATATTATTCGAATTTATCTTTGTTTGTATGTACGTATTTGCAACAGATTTTATAAATTATGTATACCAGATAAATTTTCATTCACTATATTTCTGATGATTGTAGATCTGGTGGTTATTTGTTAGTAACCATGATAATTTTTTTTTGTGTTATTATTTTTAAAATGTTTTTGTTTTTTTGAATAATATTATTGTGGCCTCTGTAAATAAATATTTTAAATAAGCGTATAAAAGGCTATATAATCAAATTGTATAAATATTTGTTAGTTTAAAAAGTACACAGAAACATAATTTGAAAAAAAAAAAAATAAAAATGATACAAAATTTTTATATTGTTTGTTAAGAGTTGAATTTGAATGTTTCTTATATATATATATATATATAAAAAAAAGAAAAATAGGCAAATAAAATTAAAATATCTAGTTTTGAATGGTCATGTGCAAAGTGCATAGCATATCATGTGGAACTGCGAAAATATTAGTTTAACTAAGATTATTATTTGATTTAAGAAAATATTTAAGAAATTTGAATCAAAAATTAATTAATTTGTTTAAACACAGAAATAATTTAGGGTATTTCATATATGGGAATTTCCATTTAATCTAAAATATGAATCAATTACGTATATTAAATTGATGATAATATAAAGAACTGAAATGAACCCTTAAAACTTGTATAATTAGTCAATTTCCTTTTTTTTTTTTTAAATTCACATATTACGTACAGTAAAATATTGCTGGGTTATAGTATAAATTCGAGTCCCCCCAACGTAATTGAACTTTGTACGGCTGATTAAATTAAAAAAAAAAATATATTAAATTTAATATGCAAACCAAATTTGTGAAATTTTTTAGGTTTTTTATATTTGGTGTAAAAGGTACAATATTATGGATACCAAAACATGGTAAAACAAACCTTTTTTCACAATATTAATTAACAAAATCCTATTTTATTAAAAAAAATAATTTGTTTTAGTTCATACGATTTAATTACACTTTCTTGTACGACATGTATTATTATACCTTACTTTTACCAACGCATTCATACCTGTTTGTAAAGATTGGTACAACTTTTTGCAATTCTCTGGTGTTATTTCATACCAAATTTGAGTCAGTCTTTATGCTTAAAATTTATCTTTTGTCCAAGAGGGTAAGAACATCTTAATTTTTTTTCATTGTGTTCCACTGATTTTTTATTGCATGATGGGCATTCCGATGTTAATTTTGTTTTCAGTAATCCATTTGCGGAGTACAGTTTTTTAATTTAATTTAATTTTAATGCATTAATTACTATGCCTTAGTATCAAATAAACTAAATTTTTAAAATAAAAAAATAAAAATAAAAAACAACAGGTAGTCATTGGATTAGGGGCAACGCAACGCGAAACGAAGCTGTGGCACGCTAATTAATGCATAATGAAAATTTTTCTTTTCCTTCGTTTTTTGACATTTAAAATTTTGTTTATACAAGCAAAAGAAAGTCAAAGTGATAAGTTTGTTGTGTTAATTTAAGTTTACAATTTTAATTTTAAATTTAAGAACTAAATATTTTTAAGAATTGGACTTTAATGAAATAGAAATATTATTTATGTTGCACATGTTGTAAGTGTTATAAATTTATTAAAAATAGGAATCAACCATATATTATAATAGCAGCAATAGAATTGATGGTGGGTTGGAGAAATAAACATTTTTAGGGACATGAATGTATAAGCATTCAATGCCCTGCAAAAAGTGGTTCATTATAAATTGCAATTATATATTTAAATTTTTAGCTTATCAAAATTTGTTATATAGATGAGTGGCTACATAACAAATCTCTGACAAGCTATAAATTTAAATATGTATATTAAATATTTTTGATTCTTCACGCCTTTAATCAATATTTTTCTTCAGCCATTTAATTTTTCTATTGCCTAATATTAAATTAAATTATTTAAACTATATTTTTTAATAAAAATCACAATATGGCATATGAACTTATCTTATGAAAATCAAAATACAAAATCTAGTGTCTTTATTTTAATTATGAGAACGATTATTTGACTTACCCTCACCACACTTTTGGAAGCGTTGAAGTTGAAAATAGATTATTGCATAGGTAAGCTTGTTTCGCTTCACGTTGTTTTGCGGCGGCTGTGAACAGAATTATTATTTTTCATATGATTAACTTTGACAAGCATGGCGTTGCGTTGCTTCGCGTTGTCTTGTGAATCAAGTTTATAAGGAATGTCATTCCTATATTGTCATATATACTAATTCAATTGAATTCAATTCATTTATTTACCCAAATATTGATATTTTTATACAAGTATACATATAATTTCACAAAGATCAGATCATATATATAATTAATAGAAAAATGAAATATAATTTATTTGTTTCGGAATTCTACAATTTTTTGTTTTTAATATTTAGATTGTGAGAGAAAAATGGGTTTCCATATATATATATACTAACGCAAATTAGAACATTAACCAGGACTCTACTTGTATTATCTTGTATTGAAATCCGGTTTCGTTTGTATTGCTGTTTAATGCTTATTACCGTTAAAATTTCATATAACTATCGTTAAAGCCGATTTCTAGAGTAGTGCACCTAATTTAAAGTACATATATCAGTTTCACAAGCAAGTATACGTTGCAATGTTCTACACACGCTGGGTGGCGCAGTAGGTAGAGCGCCTGCCTTTCAACCGAAAGGTCCAGGGTTCGATTCCTGATGAAGCAAAAAAAAAAAAAAAATGCTTCATTGGTTTTTCGAGCTGGTCTAGTACCCTTTGTCATTGGGATATAATAAATGACAAAAAGATAATTGAGAGTATAACTATATACTGGTAACAAATTAAATAAAATGATTAACTATTCTATTTAAGAAGGCTTAGTTCCTGACAATACTAGTAGTTTTCCATATTTAATGAGTAGATAAGCCAGTAATTTGTTAAAATAAATACTCGAATTATTGTAGATATTGTAGTGTAAAATTGCAGTATCGTACTTAATTAAGCACGAAAAGGTGATTCTACCTAAATTACTGTCAAGATCATAAAAAAAAAAAATGTAATTAATTTAATTTAATATAATTTAATATTTCCATTTTCCATTTTATACATTTATATTTGTATATTTAATATATTTAAATTTAGTTTATTTTTAATACAATTAATTTTTAACTGTTATTATTATTTCATTAAATGTCCTCATATATTCCTTGTCGTCGTATTAATTTTCAGATAGTATACAAGTGCTAATTCAATCGTTTTTAAATTAATAATATATTATATTAATTATATATAAATAATCAAAATATAATCTAACTGAATTTTTAAAATAATTTTTTATAAATATTTAAATTCCTTATTACTGAATAATATATATATACATATATTTTTTTAAAATCATTATTTATTGAATTCTTAAACTTTTAAATCTTTCAAATTATATTCAATTTCATTATTTAAAACTTATTGAAATATATATATATAGAGAAATAATGAAGATATATATACATATATATACTTATATTGTATTGTAATCCAATATATATAGTAATCATTGCATTTAAATCTTTGCCAAAAGATAATATTTTGCTCCGGTTAATTGAAAATATTTTCCTAAGGATATAAAAGTGATGCAACATAAACTAATAATAATATTATTGTAATTTGGATTGGAATATACATATATATGTATAAATATATATATATTATATTATTTAATTATGTACATAATATATTATAATTCTTTGAGACTATATCATTATTTAATTAAAAATTTCCAATATCATTAATTTCATTACAACATATGGTGTTCTCATAGGAATGCTTATAATTTTAAAATCTTACATATTAAAAATGCAGTGATGGACAACATGTTTATAGATCAACGATATATTATGTCTACTTCATCTTCTTTGACATATATGATATTATTAAACATTGTATTATTTTATAATTACGTGCTTCTCCATTGTTTACACCTTGGTTCTACTTTAATATCACCGATCTCCTAGCACACTTTCGTTTATTCTACTGAGATGTTGAATTTCAGAAATAAGTAATTATAAATATTGTTTAGTAACGTAATATAATTATTTGCACAAGTTATTATTGTCACTGTCCTGCAACCTATCAATGGGGTATGTAATAATTCAGATGCACTTATTTTCTTAACAAAACACATCAGATAAAAATTATACAAATAATGATGTACATATAATCCTCATTATAGTTACTATTGTTTTTGTCCTATTAGTTTGAAATTAAACTCTTTATAGTCTATATAATACTTAAGAACTTTTTATCTGATAGTGCTTCTGATTTCTGAATTGTTGATTTAGATTTTTTATATTAATATTAGTTTGTGGAATTGATCAATGACATCTCTATCTTAACCATATTTAAATTTATCGGATTTGATTTGTAAAATTAATAAAATAGTGCGGCGAAATATTTATGGTCAAATGTATTGTCCAAAATCATTTTCTAAACAACCCAGTTTGACATGGAATTTCACTCCTTGTGGAAATGAAAATTTTGTAAATTACTTAATTGGTATGTAACTGTCAATTTATAGAAATCAAAATCAAATGGAGTGGAAATGAAAATTTTGTAAATCACTTAATTAGTATGTAACTACCAATTTATAGAAATCGAAATCAAAATTTGAAACAATTTCAATTTTATTACTTACCTAGATGATTCGAATATTTTTCTTAGCCGCTGTCTAACGTAGTAGTTTTCTATATAGTCATATTAACCCAATGAATGGTATTTTAATTGTATTCGACTCTTTTTTCCCACCTGAGCTTCGACCTATACCTTTAAACAGTAGTTGTACTCTCTGATCACCACTGTACTTTACATTTTATAATTATAATTATATATATATACATATTATATACATATTACATTTTTATATGTATACCAGTTTATTTAAATAGCATATATAGTTATTGATTATTACTCAATGTATTTTTAATAGCATTTCATTTTGATTATACTGCATCAAAATTACATCATACCTTCTGATAAATGATTATCAAATATTTAATTAATACATATGTAAGTAAGTAAATAAAAAAAAGAACAATTTTTTTTTTTTGAAAAACCTGAAGGATATTTTGATTGAAAATTAACCTGAGGACATATTTGCACCAATTAATGGGTGGTCGACCAAATAAAAAAACAACAAAAACCAAAAAAAAAATTAATTTTGACCCATCATAATAATCAGAAATGATGAACCAAAATAATTTTTTCGATGCTTTTTAATTTTTTGGAATATTAAATCTGGGGATGGCAATGTTTTTTTTTTGTATAATATCAAAAAAAAATTTATGCTGCAGATTTTTTTAATTGGTATATACATTTTTTGAATTCATTAATATTAATTTTTATTGTTATTTACATTATTTAAAAAAAGGGGTATTATGTATATATATATATGTATTTATTTATAAATTCGCAAAGCTTTTCAAATTTACACTTTATGTATTATACAGTGTGTTAATCTAATTAGTGCACTGCTTATCCAGTTATGGTAATATTAGTTGGTAAAATTTTTTTACAGTTTCGGAGTTTCGGAGGAAGATATTATGGGACTTAATTTATTTTAATTTAACTAAATTTTGTTCTTTATTTAGTATTTAATACTATTATTAGTACTATTAATTACAATAAATTTAAAATAACAAAAAAATTAGTATAAAATATGCTTCATTAAGTTTCTATAAAATTTTTAAATTTGAAAGATTTGATCAATTCGCATAAACAAATTATTAATTAAACATGAAATAAAAATAGATTAATTTTTTAAATATTCAATTACACATTTTTTAAATTTATTCAAATTTCTTTCATCTTTAATATTTAATGTTATACATTTTTAAACCATTATACATTATTTTTTTTTTTACATTTTCATTTCTGAAAATGTTTAGTCTAAAATTGAAAATATTTCTAAGGTGATGGTGATGAACATCCTGTATCAGTCTTAATTTGTTTTTTGTTCTTAACAATAACTTAGGTAGAATCACTTCTTCGTGCTTAATTAAGTATGGTACTGCAAGTTTATACTACAATATCTACAATGTTTTACGAGCATTTATTTATCGAATTACTGGCTTATCTACTCATTAAATGTGGAAAACTACTACAATTGTCTGGAACTAAGCCATCTTAAATAGAGAAGCCTTATTTTATTTAACTGGTTACCACATTATAAGTACTGTGGAAGTAGACCATTGTTCACCTTAAAGGCAAACCCAAATACATTTAATTTCATAATTTGATTTACGTTCAATCATATAAGGGTATTTAACATTCCATTAACTGAGCTATATATTTAATTTTAGTATTATATTCATTTCCCAATTCTTTAATTGACATTAAAGACATTTTTTTTTGCATCATAATGGTACACATCCCCTCTTCTGCACTCATAAATAATCCTAAATTTTTCTGAAAATTCATTAACGCAGAAGAAAGCGAAAGTATAATAAAGCGAAAACGCTTTTGTGAATTTCTCTTCACTTCTTACCTTAAAACAGTTTTCATGGCTGATGAAACAAAGTTCTCTCAGGTAGATGCCTACCCAAAAACTACATTTATAGAGTTTATTTGAATAAGTTGAGGAACAATATACATATTTCCTGGACCCGATGGCGTACCTGACTTACTCTTAAAGAACTGCTCAGATGCATTGGCTGCCGCACTTTCCTTCATCTTTAATTCTTCGATCACTATATTCGGCTTATTCCCATCAACTTCGAAAAAAGTTTTTAAGCACATAAAAAAATGCAAAAAATTATGTAAACAATTATAGACCAATTTCTAAACTCTCCACTATTCCCAAAGCTTTAGGGTTGATGATATTTAATTAAAGCATACTTAGCACTTTTCAAGACAAGTAATCCAAAAAATAACTGCATATGTAAGTATGTTAGTTGAAAAACTTTTAACAATCTACCTAAAGTTGAAGATATTTGATTGTAGATATTTCGGAATTCAAAAAACATATTTTTGGAAAATTTATAGCCGCATTAAGAGATGAATAATAGTGAAAATATTATTAAATACAAAAAAAAATTAAACTTGTAAGTCAAAGAAAACAAAATAAATAAAAAACAATTTTTATTTTTATAAGCAAACAATTTAATCATATGACCAATCTATACGACCAGCATTTAGCTATAGGTCTTAATTTTAATTTATTAACTTATTATTACATTAAAAAACACTTTATGAATTGGAACATTTTAATGAATATCTAAAAATCAATACAATATGTTAAATAGAATTAGTTTTATATATAGTTCAATTTCTATAACTAATAATTTTCGAAGTATAAAATAATGGAAAAAAAAACTAGTTCATAATTTTCTGTTATACTAAATAAGCATTGATTGCGAACCAAGTGTTATATTTTACATTTAAATTAGTTTATATTTATAGCCACTTTTTAATACACTTCAAATTTTTCAATTTTCCACTTCAGAATCCTACAAGTTTTATTATTTTATACTTAAAAAAATGATATTAGGAACTAAACGGTTTTTTCAAAAATCATTAAAAAATAAAATATTTATTAATCGTCATTTTGTATAATATTAATTATGGGGTACAATCATTTTTTCTTTTTTTATAATACTAAATATTGCTTTCATTCCAATAAACAAAATTAAAAAAATCAAATCCTAATTAGAAAGTCATATTAAAAAAAAAAAAAAATTTTAATTTTTGATACGTCAAAAACTCGTTAAGAATTCAATGACTTTCAATTGGCTGCCAATTTTTCATTAATATCAATAATATATATTTTTTATTTTTTTGTGTTTCTGTTTTCCGGGAGTTTCAATAAATGTCAAAAATTTTTAATAATTTTTTAATTTAATATTTATTTTCTGTTACGCTTATTTTCCTCTCTTATCTTAAAAGTAAATCAATTTGTTGTTTTTATTTTTGTTTATTTTAACTCTTGAAATGTGCTGATACAGACCCTAATTATACTCCTATTAATAGTTATTATTCAATGTGAATGTACATATAAATATTTTTGAAAATTTGTGTAAGTAAAAAGGGGAGTTGAAAATTTCGATCAATAACACTTGAGTTTAAGATTAATTAAGAAAATATAATTTACATATTTTTGTTTAAAATAAATTCAAAAATTCAACTTACAGTGGACGTATAGTTGGCCTGTAGTTGGTCCGCAGATCCACGGTTAAATAACTAAATTTAACTAATTTAGATTCAGTGTATTTTACTCTTCAACGTAACCTGATCTTTTCAGATCTATTATATTTCCTTGTTTGATTGCTTTTAAAATTGCAGGTTTATGTCTTTGATGAACCCTCTTCTTGCTTTAATGTCAATTTAAAAATTAGGCCAATGATGTATACCATGGATATATTTATGCGGGCTGTGGTGTCGTAAAAAATAGAAGGGATGAGTAGAAAATTTCTCTTGTCGATCCTGCTCTTTTTTTTCGGAAGATAAGCTTTAGCGGTTCTCCTCTTGGACATATAGTTGGAGCTATCTCCGTTTTTTATAGATATCTTTAGGGAAAGGGAACAGGCTCAGTGAAAATTAAATCTGTATTACGTCCACTTAAGCGCTTCCCCCGTGAAATACGAAGGGCAGCATGTGATCATCCCTACACCGTGAAAATCTCTAGATGGCAAAAGACAAATTGTGGAAATTCGTTTATAACCTCAACATCCCCAATGTTGAACCAAATTCCATCTTATGAGGATCTAATGATGAAAAAACAACCAGATTCGGGCAGATTTGGAGAAATGGCAGATCTAAATGTATCAACAGAGATTATTACAGGTTTAAACGCGGAAATCCAGTATGTCAGTGCAAAAAAGTTCTCCATTTCTCACAGACGGATCAACTAATCAAGAAATTTACACAAAAGAATGCTTAAAAAACACCTAAAGCCATTTTTGTAGCCAATTATGGAACAATGGCTGGAAAATGGTACGAAGAAAACAATATTAATTTGGGTTTTATACATATAGTTATTAAAGACATTTCGACAGTGAAAAATCTAAAAAATTTAAATTTCACATTTTAACTTAATAAATAAAAGCTAACAAGAAAAAGTAAGTTATAGTTACAAAATCATGCGCAAAAATCTCACATCACAACATCCGACACTCCATGAAGAAATGCGAATCAAAGAGGTGAGTACGTTCAACTATCTGAGCAACTGCTTGTCATCAGATAAAGGTGCTGATTTGGATATTGAAGCCGCATCAGTGAAGCCCGTGTTACTTTCGGGATGCTCTTAAAAATATAGCAGGCAAACAACATATTCCTGCGCACAAAAATAATAATATTCAATGCAAGTGTAAAATCTGTTTTCTTGTACGCGTGCAAAGCATAGAAAGTTTCAGCAAACCACACAAGGAAACTCCAAGGGTACACCAAAGATGCCTTCGGCGCATACTAAACATTTGTTCGCCACAAACCATTTCCAATTGAACGCTGTGGCAAAAAATGAAGCAAACAAATAAACATTGAAAACCTCAGAGTACACATCGCATCAGAAGGCTGAGGAAAACATGAAGAACAACAGTCTTAGCCGAAGTAAGAATATCCAGCAAAGGACGTGGCCAAAACTGAAGAGGTTAGCCACAGATAGTAGTCGTTGGAAAGATTTTTTTTCCGCCTCATACCTCACGAATGGGATTACAGGACAATTATGATGATATAAGTTAGTTACATCAGCGTACATATTAGAATTTATTATCACAATTATTAGCACATTAGTCAACTATTATAATTGTAAACATAAATATCAGATACATATAAGCTTTCAATGATATTAAACATATATATATACCTCTCCCTCCATATGGTTACATATCCGACATATTTTTCTTTTACTGACAAGTCTAAACGCTTAGTGTACTAAATAATAATGCTCAGTACGTTATGATCCTATAGTATTCAACATTTATCTGGTCCCTGCAATACTAGTAAGATCTCTCTATATATATAGCTCAGAATTTCCAATTGGAAAATAATTAGCATATTATATTGGCGCTCAAAATACTTCAGACCAAAATTTCTTGTTCTACCAGGAGTCCCCTTAAAAATTTAATTTGTTTTGTTTTTAAATTTGGTTTTTTTTTGTTTAGTTTAAATTTTTGTTTTTATTTTATTTTTTATTTATCTAAACAATCAAAATTGAAATATGTGTCATTTACTTTAAAATAATTCTATGTATTTTATGACCCATATTATGGCATGATTATTGTTGTTGGTTGTTGTAGAGTTAGTAAACTAATAAAAAAAATTCTTGACTCTTTTAATAGAATTTTATATCATATTAATTTGTATATACATATATATATATATATATATATATATATATATATTTATTATTTTGTACCCACTTCTATATATTGATTTCTTGGGTTCATTGTAATGTGATGCCTCTATTTTTAGTTTAAAATAATTTTTTTTTTGTTTATATGGTTTAATTGTCGTCATTTCTAATTAGTGAAGCAATGCACACATGAAATTATGTTGAGGGTTAATTCTAATTATGAGATTTACAATGTCAATAAGTCATTTTAGTGATGCCACTTGTTATAAAGAGTTGCATATTACATTGAAAATTTTTCATTTTAATTTTTTATTGTTTTTGTTATTTTAAAAATTTATCGAAATCACTTCAATGTATTTATAAAATATTTAAAAATAAGGAAATAAAATTTTTTTAAGAATAATTTACATATTAAATAAATTAAGTAAATAAATTTTAGAGGTCGAAATATTTATAATTAAACACAAATCTTTGGAATAATTTTATCTGATCAATTTTAGTACCTAGACGACATAATCGATAGATTATATCGATTGCTAATGTTAATAATTGATTTACAACTGCCATACCAGAATAGAGTCTTTTTAGCTATAGCTGAGGTGTTACAAATTGTAAGCATAATAAAAGAGTTGTACTCAAGTTGTACTTAATTCAGCATCGCTTCATGGTAGTAAAATAAGCTGCGTTTTATTTCGATTTTTTTTATATTAATTCTCGATTGAGTGAAAAAAAAAGCGGAGCCATCTTTCCAATAGTTTAGCAATTCCAATCCAATCTCATTTCAATTAAAAATAATGCTTTGGGATGAGGTTGGCGGAAATACTATTCAGTTGCACACTTAATATATATTGGTTCTTATTACCAAAATTCTATTGACGCAATAGAATTGTTGTTGATCCAGATACAACAACAAATGTTTTTAGAATGTAAAAACTTTGTGCGAAAATGTTCATTCGGTCAAATAATTATTTCTATATAGTTGTTGCTAGAACTGAAAAATTTTCATCCTCGCAAATATAATTATGAACTATCTGCAGTATTGTTACAGCAAACAAATGATTTGTTATAACAACTAAAGCTGTTGTATTATAGTTATGCGGATTAAATTTTACTGTTTAGTATTTTATAACCCTATTGCCAATTATTATACAATTCATTCAGTTATTGCAACAATTTATTCGGTTGTTGTTACGGAAATACGATCTTTGCAACACCGATTCGGTCATCGTAACTTTATGCACGATCGTGGTAACAACGAACTTAAATTTACATAATTCATTTCTACTTTTCAGTTAAAATTATTTAGTTTGTTTGGAGGGCATACTTGTGCATTGAGGCAAACGTTTGGTATTTGTAAAACGAGGTGAAATCAATAAAAAATTTATAAAATATTGTGAGTCTAAAAGAATGTATAACTTATGAAAAATCGGTCTAATCGTTGCATTTTGAAATATGATATAAAAATGTAAAAAAAAGAAATATTTTTATAGATTTTGGAAAATATTTAATAAAATTTTCAATTTAAATTATCCCGGAATCGTATATTGAACATTTTCTGGATGTTTGATTTGACAGAAATTTCAAGGGTTGATCGTGATATACAAAATGTCGAGATATTTTTAACATCGAACATTTTTTTTTTGGCTATTTTAGAACACAAAATGTGTTTTATACATTTTAGATGAATTTCTGAAGAGATGAGCTGGTATACGTATTTTCAGATGTATTCATATTTATTTTCGTATAGTTCCATTTTATTTTTGGTGATAGCCAACAACTATAAACTTTTTCTTATAATTTATCTTATCCCAGTGACAGATGGTACTGCACCAGATCGAAAGCCCTTTTAAAGCATTTTGTACGCCAGGAATTGATCCGGAGACGTTTCGGCTGAAAGGCAGTTCTAACTATAATGCGCCAGCTAGTGTTAATCTGCTGTAACAATCTGCACAGTGTTATGAATTTTACTTTTTTCTTGGGTCTGTATAGTTTAATTTGAATTTAATTAATCATTTACTACATTTTCAGTTCGCTAAACAAGATCTGGCAAGTTTGATTTGTTAATATCAGTTTTGTGTTTGAATGATGGTGATTATTGAGCCGATAAAATAATTTTAAAGTGAAACCAAGTTTACAGACATATTTTTTATTATTTTACATATGTATGAATACTGAGGAGGAAGAACACAATTCGTTAATAAAAGCAAGACATAAAGGTATAAAATTGTTCAAAAGGACTGCACTATTATCAATATGCTCTTTGATTACCCCCGTCTGCCAATAACTAATCACTGAGTGGTTATATTTTTGATAGTTTTGTTGAACTTACCCCTTTTTCCTATTTTCAAAAAGCCAAATGCGACAAAATCCCAGCTTTTTTAAAAATCCCAAATCGACAAAATCCAAACCATATGAAATACAAATTTTTAAAATCCTAATTAAAAAAAAAATTCAAATGTCAATTTTTTACGCTAAAAAGCGCAAGCTCTAATTATAAATAAATCAAAAATTAAACGTCGCCGTTAATAGTACAATATTTTTTTATGTTTGGATTTTGTCGGTTTGAAATTTTGAAAATTTGGCTTTTGTCGATATGGATTTTGTGATTTGGATTTTTAAATTAGGGATTTCGTTATAGATCCAGTTTTGTATTGAGCAACAAATATACCTATAAATGTTAAACAGTTAAACAGTTAAACAGTATTTATTTCAATAGAATCTTTTGAAAGGACAGATGATAATTTCTTCTAAAACTATAGCTATACAAATAACAAATAACTTAACTGACCTACAACCAGCTTAATTTTTTTTCGAAGATTAAGGCAGTTGTTAGGATTTAAGCGATTTGTGTGTTTTGACGGTTATAATTTAAACATGTGCAAGCATGTAAATACTCATAAATCATATATTTGCGATTATCTTTATTAGAAGTTCATTTTTGAATATAATCAGATAAAGTTCTATTTACGGTGGTGGGTCATTGATTCAAAATAATAAAAATGACATTGTCCCTAAATTCCAATTTATTTTTATTAAAAAATAGATCGTCGTAAAAGTGGAGAATTTCATAAGTTAAATGTCCAAAATGCTAAAACACAACACCTTTAAATCGTAATCGCTGCCTTAATCTTCGAAAAAAATTAAGTTGGTTGTAGGTCAGTTAAGTTATTTGTAATTAGTTTTAGAAAATATTATACCCTGCTAAAAACTACCATGTCTAACTACAGAAACTATTTTCAATATTTTCTCAATGTTATGTTTTCAAGTTATCTCAGACTTACATATTTAATAAATATATATGGAATCTTCAATAATTAATAATCAGATTATTTTTTTTCAAATCAATTGTTAAAAGAGAAATGTTCAAAAAATTAAAAATTTTTTTTAGTTTTTTATAAACGGGAATCCGCACCACAATGTAAACAATTATTATTAATTTTTCTTAAAAATTTCATATTAGAATATTTTTAATGTTTGCAAAGCATTTATTCAAAAATATAGTGTTAATGTCGAAAACTAAAATATTAAATTGAGTTGCTGCTAATAATACCTCACAGAAAGTATCCTATACTATACACATTTATATAAAATGCCACCTTCTATATCATCACCACCACACAGCATTTATATATTTGTACGTACACTTATGCGCGATTTCAGAATTTTTGTTCAAAATTTTATTTTACCGCATCAACAAATTAGTATTTTCAACTGACACCTAGATTTTTTCACCATAATCTGAAAATCTGAATGAACCATAAATGAATCATATGGTTTAGTTTTCAACATGGTATTTTAAATTTCGTTTTTTTTTTCTTCAGTTAAATTGAATTGAATTGAATGAAGCCAACAAGACAATATGGTTCATTTCAGCTATCAACAAACAGATTTTTTTTGTTGATTGTTTTTTTGTTGTTGTTGTTATTATTGTTGTATACTTGGGTGATTTGATATTTTCACTTTGAAATCACATATTATATTTATTATAAATTGTACAATTTATATACAGTTAGTATCAAAATTGTATTTATAAAAATCGATATTTAAAATAAAAATAAAATAAAATAAATTTATGTAATTATAAATTTTTTTAAGTGTAAAATATTAAAATTTCGATATCATTTTAATTTTTAATAAAGAGAACAAGTTTAATTTATTAATTAATATTCAATCTTGATACATAGATATTTTATATCACCATTTTATCTATAACTATTATTATTATTTGTTTTAACAAACAAAATTATTTTTATGACATCTTTTAATAAGTTGTTGGGAGCGCATAAGTGACAAACGGATAAGTACAAAATACGTACTAGTGCAACTGTTTGAAAGTCCCATGTTTTTGTGTACATTGGTGTGAATAAATTTATTGCGATAAGTGCAAAATGCATAACAGCAAATTTCTTTTAAGTGCACATCATTTCTAAGTCCTAAACCCCAAATTTATATTAAAATTAAAACGGGTAAGTGCAAAATATCTAAAAAATCGTCATCACTATATCCATTTTACTATTTACATACTTTATCAAAAATGCCAACACTGAATTATTTTAAAAACTCTATTTATATCTGTACGTCAATTATATGTCAAATTCAACAAGGCATAATGTTGATATTTTTAAATTATTTTAAAACGGAATTTTGTACAGTGTAAAAAATGAGTGAAAAAAAATTGAATGGTTTATCCGGAAAAAAAAAATTAAATATAATAAAAGAGTTAAATAATGAAGAAAAAACTGGAAGAAAAGAAATTGCTTTAAAATATAAAATATCTATTAGCACAGTGTTCAGAATCCTAAAAAATGCAGAAGGTTTATTAAAAATTGCAAATAAAAATGAAAATGTTCAAAAAAAAGATTCAAAAATATGAAGATGTTGAGATAGCCGCGTATTTATGGTTCAAACAAATGAGAGCCAAAGTTTTCCAGATATCTGGACCTATATTATGTATATATTCTATATTTTTCAATATCTTTATCACATTTTATTTTACAGATAAGTGCAAAAATTTTCACTTACGTGTAAGTGCAAATATTTGCACTTTCGGATAACTGAAAAAAACGCATAAGTGCAAAAAATAAATTGTCGCGAGCGTTTGCACTTATACGATTCCGACATAATCAATCAAAATGAAATCAGCAGTTGTAATAGTATAGTCTAACACTGTAAATACCTACTGATGAGTTCAATGAATGTCATTTTCTATAGTAAACCAAGTATGTTGCAATTTCAATGTAAAATGTAAAATTCATTGGTGACGAAAATCGGCATATACGGTAGATCCAAGCCTACAATTCAATTATTATTCACAAAATATAGATAGTAATTATTGATCAGTTATAATATTTAAAGTAAATAAATAAATAAGTGTAAGAATCATTATTTTAGATTACATATAGTGCTGATGACTTTTCTTTTTTTCTGAAAGTTTGTCAATGTTCATTTATCGAAATATTAATTCAAGTACATAACATTATATAAAATTTTCTAAGTTCTAATGTTCTATATAAGATCTATCATAATCAGGATCACATGAAAACAGTCAAAGAGGAAAAAATTATAGAATCTTAATCTGCAAATATCAAATAAAATTAGCTATATAAATCCAAATATATTATAGCAAACAATTTCATAGCTAGAAATCATAATCTTTTTAAATACCCTTGACTATAATAGTCATTATAGCTATCATATGAATTTTCATTGAATGTTCGATATGATTACATATGATATACAAAATCTTAACCCTAACTTTAATAGTGACATAACTAATCATTTGCTGAACGTCAAATAACGTAAAATAAAAAATTAAAATCAAAAAAGAGCAAAGAGCCAAAGAGCCAAAGAAGAAACAAAAAAAAAATGTCATGAGCTAATGATAGAAGAAGTGAAACATTTATCTTATCCGATAAATATATGGACAAAATGTTTAAAAATCAATCTTGGATAGAAAGCGCTTATAAATTAAATAAAATATGTCCTACTTTGTTATTGTTATGTTAATATTTTCATTAATAAAAATAATTTTAAAAGCTGAAGAATGTAAAACAAGATGGAGTCATCTCCGTGAAGCTTTTAGTAGAAAATATAAATCTAAAAAAACTGATAGTTATTTTGAATCGTTTTTTTTTTCTAAAGCCTTTTCTTTATTCAGCCAATACGGAATATTAAAACTAAATTATTATTATAATATTATAATTATTAAATTAAAATTTTATTTGTAGTACTGTCAATAATTAAAATAAATGTAACCCTGTTCTCAATATATTAGCCTCCGATGATGTAAACTAATCATTTAACAGCAAATTATTTTTGAACATATAAAACATCTCTTTCAGATCAAAAAATACACCAGATGGTCAAAACGAAAATAAAACAGTGGAATCAGCGTTAAAAACAATTGAAGATAGGCTGCTGAAGCTGTGAAAGGTGATATGGGCTTTTTAATTGAATACATTTTCAATTTATCAGCCACAAGGATTAAATAAAAAACTTAAATTTTGCTTTAAACAATTTTTTCTTTAATCAAATAAAAACCAGCAAAATCACTTCCCTAAAATTTGTTTGTTGGCAAAGGGGTAACTTATATACTTTTGCCCATTGATGGAAGAATCAAAGTCTAAACACAGGAATTTTTGTTATTATCATTATAGTTATTTATATGCAATGTCATGCTAGCGTCTAAAATCGATACACAGAAATCTATAATTACCCATATCAGTTGGGTACAAGAACAACTTTTAATAATGGATATAGAACAACTTAATAATGGTTCAGCAATATAGTAGGGTATATATAACGAGAACGTAATGGATGATTAACCAATGAATTTTCCCACCAACTATCTGTTATGAGTAAAGTACATAAAAAACAAAACATATATAAATTACTAAATATCTCTATTAGAGACCAAATTCTATATAGTTACATAGGGATATAAAAGAAAAAACTATTAAATCAGAGTGACATCAGAGTTAGTCAACAGGTTAAAGGAATAACCAACAATATCATTTTTATTATTTGCCACTATTTCCGTATAGTGTACAATCATACCATAAGCTTTTCGGCAGGTTAACAAGTCCCAGTATATATGAAGTTTACATACATTTTAATGTTTCCAATAATTTAATTGAAAATTTCCAATAAAAACACACTTTTTATTTTATTTTTGTTTATACTTCAATAAAAATGTTAACCACCAAATTAAAAAATTTCCAAATTAATTTCGAATGAGAGTAAATAATTTCGGAACCAACTGTAAATTTACAAAAATTAATTCTAAAATAGAAATAAAAAATCTACTATAGAAATTTAAGCAAGAGAGATCAGATCGTCGTCACTCACTGGATTCAATTCAACTGACTTGATGTAAGATACGTGCTGTTTAACAACATCACAATTTTGATATGCAAGCAAGAGAGTGTCTAACATATGTATCATGTAGAACAAGAATTTGTCAAGGATACCAGTGTTAGAAATAATGAGAATGGGAACTTTGCGTTTTTTAATTGAATTTTTAAAATTTTTTTTTTTTTCATTTATTATTTTTGATTTTTTATTTTTTTTCCATTTTTTATGACTAATGATCGGGCTAATGTTCATGTCATGTCAAATTCTTCTAAAAACAACTTGAGGAAATAAAATGTAATTAGTGGTGTTGTATATACATATATATAGTAATGTGTAAGGTGCATTTCATTGTATATAAAATATGGTACAAAAAAAATTTTATTGAATAATTTTTTAAAAGTTTTTATTTTTTATTGTCAAAATAAGGAGGGGATAGCAGTTAATGTGCATTAGCTTAAAAAGCTAAAAAAACAAACAAAAATGAAAATAAAAAAATTCAATAAACTGTATTTGATATCAGTTGGATTTGTAACGAAATTAATGCACTATCATTATATTTGATTTGTAAATTGAAGAATAGAAAAAGCAAATAAAAAATATATAATTTAAATATATATTTAAAAGACTATATTATATTTTAAAATATATTTTAAAAAGAAAAACAAATTTGTTCATGCTTAGATTAATAGAAAAAAAAATAAAAAATATGAAAAGTTATGAAATGAAATTCTTAATTTAAAGTGTTTAAATTTCTTTGTTTAATGGATTTAGATGAATTTGATGTGACAAATTTTTTTTGATTAATTCTTTTATCATTATTTTTATTTTTGCAATAATTATTCATCAAAATATATTGCATCAAGTTTTTATACATTTTTTAAATATATCATATAAGAAATTTCTTTGCTTACATTTTCCTGTGGCCTTTAAAGCGCCATCTTAACAAAAAAAGTGCGAAGTGTCATGTCTGTATATTTAGGATGCCTCTTGATCTTAACATACAAAAAATTTTATTTATCAATTTGCCGAAACTCGCCCATCGCCAAAATTAAATTTAAATTGAATTTTTTTAAATAAATTATTATGTATGCGGTTGTTGTCTAAGATAAATCAATCAAAAAATAAAATTATAGTACCAAGTATAAATTGAAATGATGAAAAACAATTCATAATGAAATTGAGTACGATTTTGTTATCAAACTTTTTCGAATTTCGAGGAGCGGGCGAATACTAGTATTACATTATAAACTAAGGTAGGTTTTACATTACATTTTAAACTAACTAACGTCAACTATTGAAATTTTAATAAAAGAGATCAGATCATCGTAATTCACTGGATTCAATTCATACTGATGACTTGATGTAACAACTTTTCTATATAAAGATTAGCAACAAACTTTAGTATTTTTTTTAATGACTTTGAATAAAATCTATTATAAGGACGGACATTTAAACTACTTCAACGGCAAATTTAAAGACTGTTTCAGCCAACTGCAATTTTTTTATTTTTTTGCAAATTTCGAACTCTTTAACACATTTTTCAAAAATTAATAAATTTATTCTTAAACTAATTTTTTCTTCTTCAATATAACGTCCGGCCTTTGTACAATTTTTTTTCTATTAAAGCGTACTATTATAGCAATTTTAAACCTACCAATTCTGATCTATCGTCCTATTCTATTGCTAATATTTTTTACCTGCAATAATTTTGTATAAAGGAATCCTTTCCTAGAGTTTCGGTAGTGTGGATAAAAACAAGAGAGTCAAACCGGAACGGAACCGGAAACCGAAAACCGAAAAAAAACCATTATATTTTATTAACCGAAAACCGAAACTGAATCGAAATAATAAAATACAAGTGAACCGTAACCGTAACCGGAGAAGTATTTTTTATCGGTTAATTTCGTTCTTTTTCGTTCCGCTACAAAGTGAGCAATTACTCCGTGGTGATTTTTATGGAGTATGGCCAGAGCTAAAATTAGAAATTTCAAAAATTAATACACCTCTCAGCCAAGAAATACAGAAAGCAATTAAATCCAGAGAAATAAATTTGTTAGAGAAAGATTACATTCTAGCCGCTTTGTATTTAGATCCGCGTTATAAATTATTGTTGACAATACCTCAAAACGATACTGCACGTGCATTTCTAATTAAAGTGAGCCATTTTTATTTAAAAACATTTACTCCAATAATAGAATCAAAAAGTGTTTTGAGCCGGCCAAACACTGAGAGTGCTAATGGTGTATCTGAATTGGATAAGTTTCTCACAGAAAAAGAAATGGAAATAAATTACAACTTAAATTACATCAATCACGAAAGTGAACATAAAATGGCGAAACTTAATTTACAAATAAATACTTTTATACCTTCCCGGGAACCACCCAGCACAGATGTTTTACATTATTGGAAAATAAGAAGTACTTCTACTCCCGAATTGTCAGAACTTGCAAAAATTATACTGGCAATTATACTGACCAGCAATGCAAGCTAGTGTGGATCGACACTTTTCATCATTAAAAATGATTCTAAGTGAAAGAAGAACAAATTTAAATGAAAAAAATTTGGAAAACATTTTGATGTGCAAATTAAATAATAATTTTTAATATTATAAAATATAGTATTTTATTTTATATTGTTTTTTCTTTTCATTTTATTTTTTTTTTATTATAAATGAACTGATACACTGATAGTATTATTTTTATTTTGTTATGTTTTTATTTTACTTTGAGTTTCACAATAAAACTGATTTTTTCATAATATTAAATGTACGTACACTCTGTTTTTTATTAATGGTTTTTTTTTAGTAAAATGATAATTTAATATAATATAATATATAATATAAATATAACAAAAAAACCGGTTTTAAATCGAAACGTAACCGGAATGATGAGAATATTTCAAACCGGAGTTGAACCGAACCAAACAAAAAAAATAAGGAACGTAACCGTAAATCGGAACGTAAAAAATTTCGGTTTGACTCTCTGATAAAAACCAAAAAACAAAATTTCTTATACATATTTCATTTTTGACCCCTCCTGGGACATATAGTGATAATGATGCAAGATAGGGTGATAATGATAACAAACGTATATGGTTGTATTTTCAAGATAAACTCTACAATATTTCTCGTATCCAATTTTTCAAATGGAGCATTCTATAAATCTGTCGATTGGGTATAGCAAACTTACAAAACGATTGGGTAATAAACGGTATCTACCGAACTATGATTAACCTATACGAGTGTAGTAGGTGACAAACGAGAAATGAAGATATATCTGGTCATAAAAATTAAGTGTACCTATTTACCAGATCTGAGCTTATTACTTTGTCATATTTATCTTAGAAAAGACTAAACGATTGAATTAAATTGATAAATAAATCATGAAGTGTTAAACAATCACAAGAAATCGGGTTTCACAGAATACCATTCTTGATTTAGGAAGTTCTTCTAATAAATCAAACAGTTATAATGATTATATATTTCCGAGGTTGGTATAGGGGAATATCGTATCTAGAAAAATACAGGGAAAAGCCAATTAATTATACTCAGGGGTTGTTTATTGTTTTGAGCATTGGACATCAACTTGCCTCCTCCACTGTTCTCTGTTTTGTGGAATGATGTTGATTTCCTCCCAAATTGATCCATAACTATAGCTATCCTTGTTTGTAGCTATCCATAAATGCAAACCTGCAGTCAATCTGCAGTTATTCTGAATGTATGAACACATTTGTCAGATTTTCTGAACGCTGTTCATAAATGCAGACTCAAAGTCTACTGGGCGTCAACTTGGCAGAATAAATTTTTAATATGCATAATATTTTTTGAAGTAGTTTTTTTTTTTGTTTTGAGTATTTTAGTTTTTGTTTTGTTATTTAAAAAAAAAATTTTATTTTTAAAATGTCAGTATTAATTAACAGAAACTTTGCAGAATGGTCAAGTAAATGTAAAATATAGGTAGAGTTTGTGTTTATTATTGCAAAGTAAGCCAACTGGTACCAAACACGTTGTCAGCTTGCAGCATTTATGAATACACCCTATGTCACCTATTATGGTTCGACGCCCGATGTTGTTGTGTTCTCTCTTTCTACTGTCTTGGGGGTTCTATTTGATATGGCAATTTTGGTTATATTTGTTGGTGGTTTCCTCATAGTGTAACCTATCAATTTCTATTTTCTGGGCTGGTTCATTGGCGGTTTTAATTTTTTCAAATATCTTTATAATTTTTATGAAATGGAATTTGTGAAATTTGCAATTACGACAAACTAACTCGAATTCTTTTTTGTTCAATTCACTAATCAATTTCAATTAAATAACATTTGAGTGAATTATGTAACCATATATTGCCTCCATCATGTAGATTTTAATTTTTTGCTTAAACCTTATTTAAACTCTTTTTTTCTCAAAAAATCCGGATCAAAAATTATTAACTAAATTGGTGAGATTCCATTAGGGATCAAAATACTCTTTGAACGTGTTAAAATTTTTCAATAATAATTTCTATTAAATTAATTTCATTATTCTGTCGATCCTTTTTGTAGATCCTTTTGTAAAATTTCTTTAATATTTTTTTTTTTTTTACAAATAAAATTCTTTAAACATTTAAGACAATCTATATAGTATTTTGAGATAACAATAATTGTAATATAGATCCAATTTTGTGGATTTATTTTATTGTTGCAAAAATATTTCTTTATTTTCGTATATTACCAATTGAGTCATTCTTTAAGAAAGTTTAGAAAGTATGAGAGAAAAACAATTAAAAAATAAAAGTTAAATCCTACTAAAAATCAGATCATCCTTTTCTTGGGTTTAAATAAGCCTTAAGAACTATTTTCAAAAAAAAACAACATTTTTTTTTGTCTTTTTTATTCAAAGAGATTAATTTTATAGACTAAAAGTCTATCTATATAAATTAAATAATTGTATAGCAGAGAGAGAGAGAGAGAAAGAAACTCATATTTTGATAATTTTAAGATTGCAACATAATTGCAACAATAAAGATTTTAAAAATCCCAATACCTGAGGCAAATCTATAATACAGTTCACATTCATAGATTTTTGTGATCCTTTATATAGCATATAAGGACTATCCTAATGCCTCTGATGTTATTGTCAAGCTGTGTTTATTTATTAAGATTTTTTTTTTGTAAATTTAATTTTTTGTAAAATTTTTCATGTTCTTTTTTTTATATTTATTTATTATGTTGGCTCACTTTTATCAATTTATTATGCAACACTATATATATTATTGATTGGAACCATCCCACCTAGAAAGCGTGTAATTCGAATTTAATAGAAACATTTAATAAAAAAAAAAAATAAAAAATTGGGTGGTCGAATGAGAATTAAATCCTATGAGTATTAAAATTCTATCTCTTTTCTTCAATTTTATTGTCTTTTTTTCTCTTTGTTTACAATTGAAAAACAATTACAAATTGGGACATGATGATCCTAGTTGATCTTCATTTTATTTGTTTTTTATATACGTATGGTGAAAGTTGTATTTTGAATTGAATTCAGTGAATTCAATTAAATAAAATTTTTAATTGTGGTGATGATGTGAGCGTGAATTAAAATTCGATTTTTTAACTATATACACACTTCTAAAAATTATAAATTGTAAAATTATATATATCTAGACATTTTTTCAGCTTTACTTAATCCCAAGATAGAATTTAATGTCATACTATTTTTGGAATTGCGTTTTAATAATATTTATCACGTGATAAAAGAAAAATATTTATTTTTTTAGAATCAGTATAGTTGTTTTGATATTGTTATAATATAGTTTTTAGAACAATTTACACAACTTATCCTACTTTACAGGAGTGGATCCAACGCAATGGACTAATGCACATTTTAACACAATTCCTAAAAAAGGCGACAAAAGTTCTCTCTCCAACTAAAAACCTGTAACTATAATATCGATCCTCTCTAAAGTGATGGAAATTTTAATGAACAAGAAGCTGATCAAATATTTAGACCGTCAAAGTATTGTTCACATTAGAAAATACTGATTTAGATCGCGCCGATCACCAGTGATTTAATTAAATACCTTAACGAGAAGCTAAATATCTGTTTGAAAAATTTGAGTGAATCAAATATTATGGGTGTGATGGATACAAAGCTTTCGATCGGGTTTTGCATAATAGCAAAATGTCAAGTAATATGAAAAAAAAAAATTATAAAGTTTAGATTTTAATGTGATTTTATACTAATGTTAATATCCAAAAGTTGCTCTCTAACATCACGTAAAAATATGATCTCATTTATTTAGACCAGATTTCTGTTGTTATCGAAAAAATTTGCTACAATACTATACTCAGATGAAAGAATATAAACAAATAAATTCCAGTATTATTATGTCTTATACTTGTCCATATTTTCAGGTTGGTCTTCCTATAGAGTTTCATCAACTATGATTTGTTTGAGGTATATTAGACCTAAAAGTAATGCTTACTTAAATTAATATATCTTATCTTTTACATGAACATCATCTTCACTGGTCATTATAATCTATGTCAATATCAAATTTTGCCTTTTACATGAATATCATAGTAGTCATAGTATATCAGCTTCCAGTATAGTCTATATATATAATAAAAGCGTATATATAAAGACTCTTGATAATAAGAAACTAATTTAACACTATATACACACGCAGATTACCATATAGTTGTACATTAATTTAATAAAACTCATGTTATGATAATTTTTGATACTTAAGCTAAAAATTTATTTTAATAAAATAATCGAAAACAGAATTAAATTAATATTACGAAATTGACTTTTCCAATCTAAATAAGAATATCAAAAACCGAAAAAACAAATATGTCACTATATTTTTAAATTATTATGTAATTCAGAACAATTGAATGTTTTCAACCCTTCAATTTTCTATTTCTTTTCTATATAGGGATTTTTGAAATTTTCTTAATTCTTATGAAAACATTTTTTTTTTTTTACCTCATTAAAATAAAGAAAATTTTTACACTTACTACAAGTTAATTTAATCTTTTAACCACAGGCAAGAACTATTTTAATGAAAAAAAAAAAAATCGATCTAAATTTCATGTAAAGAATCATCCCCATTCAATTTTAACACTTTTTTTTTAAATTAATTTTGTTTTCCAATACCAGTTCAATGTAACCTTTTTTAATGTTTTAAATATTATTTTTAATTTTTAGGTATACTATAACTTAAAAATTGTAATATTAATTGAGGCGGTCCAAGCCAGAGCCAGAGTGGACCAAGCGCCAAATTTTAAAAATGAGTTTTTGTCATTTTCTATAAGAAAATAAAAATTTCTGTCATCGGGCAAAGAAAACAAGTAACATTGAACGAATTTGAACATTATTACAATTATTTTTCTAAAAGGACTAAACTGCTTGAAGTGATTAATCTTTTTTCTATTGCAATTTCATCTCTAAAGTATGTTTTTTACATGGTCCATTGTGGCTCGAAGCGCCTCAATTACAGTTGGCAAAAAAAAAATCCTGGTTCAAATCTCACTAAAATATAAATGATTAAATAGGAGCTTTTATCTTTCCGTTTTTTTTCAGAATATAAGCAAAATCTTCATGAGCAACATCACAATCGTTGATAAGTTTTAGCTTCTTTCAAAATTCTTACACAGTATTTTTACTTTTGTAACGATATTAAAATTTCATACCTTTAAATTATGACTGATTTTGCATTATACTTACTTACTTGGTGGGCGCTACAGACCTTGGAGGTCCTGGGCCTGACGCAAAATTATCCTCCACTGACTTCGGTCACTAGCGGAATCTCTCCAGTTGGTGATTTGAAGTTTTTCCAATATATCCTCATCTGTTTTTCGGTTCTATATGATAGATATGTGATAGATATGGGATTTTTTGAAAATAATTTAACTTCAGTAACGTACATTTTTTTTTTATATAGGTATTCCTGGCAGTAACCTAGGTAGAATCATCATTTCGTGCTTAATTAAGTACGGTACTAAAAGTTTATACGACAATCTATATATATAATATTTCGAGCATTTATTTATCAAATTACTAGCTTATTAACTCATTAAATGTGGAAAACTACTGCTAATTATCAAGAACTAAGCTTTCTTAAATAGAATAGATTCATTTTTTTAAATTTATTAAATGTATAGAGTATTAAGAAATAAAATTTTAATGTTCATAATTTTAATAATTTACTAAAAGCCTTAATATTAAAGTGTCATAATAAATCGGTTGTAAAACACTGCGTTCTCTTTACTAATCAAAACAAAATATAAAATAATTGTAAATCTCTACTATATGTATGTGTAGTACAAGAAAATTTCAAACATATTGAAGACATATTACTATAAATCATTCATCAATATAAAATATTTATGCATATACAAATATATGTATATACAAATATATGTGTACATAGAAACCAGAAAGTACCAAATCATCACTTGACTTGCCTTGATGTCAATTCAAATTCTATTCATTGAAGGATTAAACGGTTAAATTTATTCAATTTTCATTTGCATTCTTTAGCGTAAATATTCGAATGATTTTTTTTTTATTTTGTTGTGTTTTTTGTTTTTCTTTTTTACAACCCTAAAATATTTTTTTTAATACCTTCATTGTTACAGCTTCTATAATAATTATAACAATTATTATATAATATGTATACATATTTATATTTTACGTTAATAACATTTATGTTTATGGATATGTTCTTAATTACATATGCAAAAGTATATCTATGATGGGTTCAGGGGCAAAAAGTACTTAAGTCAAAATTTGAAAAGTTTGTTTTGTAGCATATTAGTACTTCAAAGGACTGAGTTTATGTTTTGACTTAATAAAATAAGCATATTTATTTGAAAATAATTCACCAAAATGTGATTGTCTTTAATAACTATGAAATATGGATTGTTATATCGCGAGACTAAAGAACTTAAGTTAATGTAAGTTATTAAGTGCAGATATGAGATTCGACTTAAGTGATTTGGTCTATTATTTATTATTATTCATAGTTCTTATAACTATATTTATTTATTTCATTTCCATCTACAGGAATAACCTTACAGATTTTGTTTACAAACTATACACTTTACAATTAATAATTATTAATAAATAGCAAAATGCAATTTAAAATTTGATATTTTATGATACGAAAAATATGGTGATTTTCCATTTAAAATTTTTAAGCATTTTTGTGAATTAACGATAGATTCCGCAAATCCATATTTCGTTCTATGAGAATCTAAATAAAGGAAACTTCTATCACGAATAGAACGGTAGGTACATAAATATTATCTATATAAATTTAAAATAAAAGGACAGTTTGATGACAAAATTGTTGATTGACAAAATGTCATACGAGAACATTACAGCGGCCACTTTTTGCCCAGCTTCAAATGCTGAAATGTCTATGAGTTGACATTTAGCTTAATAATTCGTTGTATATAGCGTGGCCAGTTGAGTTTACGAAGACAGAATTTGATCATATTCGAACAGATTCAATCCTTTTTACATGCCTGCGTAAAACGGCATCCATATAGGATAGACATATTCAAGGTGAAGACGAACAAGAGAGGTATATAACGATTTAAATGTATAAGGATCAGTAAAGTTTAGGGAAATTCGTTTAATAAAACATATAGCTAGAGAAAGTTTTTGCTTTTATCAAATCTATATGAGGATTAAATGTTAATTTACTGTCAAGAATTACTCCCAGATCTTTAACCTTACTAACGGGTTCTATAACAGAACCATAAAATTTATAATTATACTGAATTAAATTTATGTTTCTATAAAAAGGATATACACTAAAAAAACCTTTTTCAATGCACCAGGAATAAAATGTATCTTAACCTTGTTGTAAGGCTAGGCAATCATCATTTGATCTAATGATAAAATATACATTGGTGTTATCAACATAAGAGTTGAATTTTTAAATTTACAATCAAGATCATTCATGTAAAGCCAAAATAATAGTGGATCCATATGAGTAACTTGAGTAAAACCAGAGGTGGCCTCAAATATGGAATGTCCTGGATTAAGTAGGTTTGTATAACCATGCATCATTTTCCCATAAATTCCTATAGTAATTCAATTTTGAATAGTAGCTTATGGTGGTTTACTTTACCAAATGGATTTGATATGTCTGTGAAAATGCTATCAACTTGATAACCTTTTTCAACTGTATTAATAGTTTTATGTGAACAAATAGATAGATCTACCTTGAATAAAACCATTTTGATTTGGAAATATGTTTTTCTTGATTAAAAAATAAATTTTGTCTGTGAAAATATTGCTAGTTTGCGGATTGCAGATAGTTTAGCTGTATGTCGATAATTTTCAACTAAAATTCTTGATCCAGATTTACAGATACCTATCGAACGATATTACAGTATTTCCAGTCATTTAGGAAAGCATCATCCCGTAACGAACTATTAAAGATGATACAAAGTGGTTCAGTTATGCTTAAGATACATTTTTGTAAAATTAAATTTGGAACTAAAAAAATAATATATATGTCCAAATATAAAAAAAAAACCCTTTTTCTGAAAAATCATTCCAAATGACCTAAGTATGTTTTTGTCCCGAACCCATATATATGCGGTCAACTTCAATACATGACTTTTTTTTCTTCCAATTTTTTTCCATTATTCTGACTTCTATTTTTTCATGCTCGATTAGTTTAAGGCATTTGCATTTTTTGCCTCACATTTCATCAGAAATATATCTACATTTTATATCTGCATAAGAAACTTACGTTTTTAATTTTTTGATTTTATATTATAGACGGTTATACTTAAGTAGAATAATTGTTCGTGCTTAATTAAAGTACGGTACGGCAAATTTACAACTTACAAATTTTACTATACAATGTTTTTCGAGCATTTATTATTATTTATCAAATTACTATGGTTTCAACTCATTAAATGTGGAAAACTACTGCTATTCGGTCGGGACCTTCTTAAATAGAGAATAAATAGCTTAATTTTGTTTTGTCGTGTATGCCCAACGACAAAGAGTACTGTAGGTCGAAAAATCTATAAGAATTTTTTTTTGCTTCTTCGGTAATCGAATCTAGAAGTTTTCCGTTGAAAAGTGGTCGCTCTACCTAACTGTGACACCTAGCGTGTATTTTATTCTTTAAATATACATCTTTATACGCATAGTGTTGTGAAAACAAAATATTTTATAATAACACTAATATTATTACCCTATAGCTGTCAGGAAACTTATATTTTCTAAATATTTAATTTGTTTAAAAAAAAAAACAAACAAAACAAAAAAAAAAAACAACAATGTTTGAAGTATTTTAGTAGAGTAGCGCATATAGTGTACACAATACGGGATATTTAAATCAACATTGTTAAGACTTCTTATCTTAATTTCGAAAATTCGAAAATTGATCATTTTAACGATTTGTTTATAATTTGTCTTTAATTTTTATCATTTTATTGCCTTCAGATATTTTATTTTTGTTTTTATATATATATATATATTTTTTTTTTGTTAATTTTTAATGACTTTGGAACAAAAAGGGAATTTACATCTTTTTGTTTTTAATTTTTGTTTTTAATTTATTTCGAAGAAATTCATATTAAAAAAAAAAAAAATTATAGAGAGTTGTTTGCTTGCACAAAAATATATTTCTGAGCTAGAATTTTGTTTCATTTTATTGAATTTTGATATTGAATTAAGCGGAAATTTGATTTCAATATTATAAAGTTGTTATAAACATAATGATGAATGTTTGATTGATCTATTCCAATATAGTAATGTAAAGAGGAAAATTTCCCGGAAATTATAAAGTATCAAATCTAAAAGTCTTTTGAACTAAAAACAAAAAAAAATATATAAATTTATAATTCATATATGTACATACTATTTTCTGATTTTTTAAATTTTCTAGGAAATTATGAATAAAACTAAAATGAATTCATGCAAAGAAAATATTTTCGTTTAAAAATATTAATTTTATTTTTAAGTGGTATTCCATTGATTTAACTATTCTACTTCTTTTTTCAATGGTGTTAAAGCCAAAATCGAATCTTGTTCTACCTCTATTTTTTTCTAAACATGATGGCAGTTATTCCCCGGCACATTGAAACCGATTCGTTGTAGATTTGATACGATTGTTATAAACTTAAATATTCTAAGCTAAATAACCATCACTTTACTTTCTTACAAAAAAACATTTGAATATCTGAGCTTTCGTATGTTAAGTGACAATTTATTGAATAGACGACATGAAAATATTAAATAAAAATTACGCAAATTAGTAGTTCTTGGTTGTGGTACAAGGCATAATTTTATTGTTGTTATTACATTCGTTGCTTAATAAGCAGAAAGCACTAAGGGTACATTTTTTGTCAATTTGAGTTTTATACGTAAAGTAAGTCAGAAATGTATAAATTTTCTTCTACCAAAACATTATGAGTCTCAAGTAAATATTTTAGAACTTAATAAAGTTAGTTTTATTTCACTAACTGATTAATTCAAATTTTCTTACAGACAAAGAGCATTATGTCGACTTAGTGTATTTTAGATGTTTAAAATATTTGATTCGATAAAATTTCAAATGATTGCGAATTTGTTCAATCGTCTTTGATAAATCATACAAAATCATTTTATATGAATTGTAATTTTTGTATTTTCAAATTAGTTTGTTATACGTGGTGGACAAGTAAATTAAATAAAATATTTTTTTAATAATAAAAAAATTGTTCAAATGGCTAATGAGGTAAAAAGAAAAGGTGCAAATACAAATATTTCTTGTACAGATTTCGAATATATTGAAAATCAATTTGCAATTTTGTCCAGGTGAAGTACGTCGAAAAGGTTTGAGATATTCGAGGGATTTCAATATGATGATGGTATTATTCCAAGCTTTAAAATTTGTTTAGTATTACTTATTCTATGTTTGTATACAAAAAACAAAAAATAATAGTGACTTTTCGAATGATGGTATTATAAAAGATTAATATTATGAGCCTAATGAAGACTCCTGTGAGAAAGAAAATTTTATTTCAACTTCAAAGCTCAAATCAATCAATCGGTTAAAAAATACCTGACAAAATGAATGGAAAAGACAAAAATATCTAGCGTTAAAGTCCAAATGCCATTCTTATTATAACTTTTTTGCGAAACAGCCAAAAAAACTTGAAAATCATAAATGTAAGGCTTATTGCAGTGATTTTGATAAAGATAATCGATGAAAATTATGTAAAAAAATTTAATAATCTGTCATATACAGAAAAAAAGAATTTCATTTTGCAAACTGTTCTTCAACTGTCCTCAAAATGGAAGACCCTGAAAATCTGAATGAACCTGGAAATCTGAATTGGGTGGGCATTATTCTATGGACGATAAAAGAGGTAAGCACATACCAAAAAACAAAACATCTACGCACTCTTTTAGCATTGTTAACCAGCACATAGAAAGCTTCCTCTCGTATACAGTCATTACTGTCGCCAAAATAGGAACAGGAAATATTTAGATAGCAGCTTTTCTATTAAAAAAATGTACAATTTATATAAAACTAACTGCCTGCAGCTTAACGAGATTACTTATAGATGACTTTTTTTTAAAGATTACACCTTGTCTTTTTGTATACCGACAAAAGACCAATTATTATTATTATTGACTCTATATTGGAATAGATCAATCAAACATTCATCATTATGTTTATAACAACTTTATAATATTGAAATCAAATTTCCGCTTAATTCAATATCAAAATTCAATAAATTGAATTAAGTTTGATTTCTGAGTTTTCTTTAAAAGATCAAATCAAATTAATATTTTTTATTATTTTTCTACTATTTTTATTTCTTATTTTTTTAATACCTTTAGCTTTAGTAAGTACTTTTCAATAAAAACGGGTGAAATGAAACTGTCAACGTGCACTAAGTCAACGAATTTTCTCTAAATCATTTATAAAATATCAAAATAATTTTCAACTCTTTTTAACTCAAGATAAAATATTAAAATTTATGTTTTTAGTTCGATATGTCACAAAAAACTATGTGTAATCATTTAAAAGCGATTTATTTTACAAAACTATTTTCAATAGCGATTTACTCAAAACGCCATTTTTGACTTAATGCTTTCTGCTCGTTAAGCGACGATAACTTATTGATCCAGGCTTCTAAAACAGCATTTTATTGCTATGGTCTAAATTTTTTGTTATGGTCTAATAGTTAAATTACAATAAACGTCCCACGTTATCCAATTTTTAAATTAAAACTCGCTTATAGGTATATTTCAAGACATTAACAAAGCGAGGTGCAAGGAAGAGTCACTTTAATTCATAAAAAATGTTTTGAGTATACTTTGTAACAAAATAAGTGCCTTAGCGGAGGATACCTAAATCAATAAATCGGGAAAAACTGCTTTTAAGTCCATTTTTACGATCCATATTCCATAAAAGACGAACATTCACCCATATTTTTGAAGGCTCATCATCACTGAACACGAAGAAAAATTGACCCGCGCCACATCGAATGAAAAAATAAAAAGAGCTCAATCCAAAATATTAACAACTGTATAACGGCTGCAACATGGTATGTGAAAAATGCCAACATATCACAAAGATTTAAATATCCTACGATTGAAGAAGAGATAGATAGAACTGGAAGAAAATACACATCATTCCAACTCACTAGCAAGAATTCTACTATTTGACATATGTATATATTAACACCGATTAAATAAGGCCAACCAAATAAGACCATAAAACTGTAATAAAAAACTATAATGATCTAGCAATGGCAGAGATCAATAATTAAAATTAGATGATCAGATTTAAAAACAAATTGTTAGTTAAATAAAGAAAAAATGATATAATATAAAATATAAAAAATAAGTAATTCCATAATAAAATTTACAATATAAAAAATAAGTAATTCCATAATATATATTTTATAATAACAATAAACATGACCTTTGTTTTATCATTAATAACAAGTTCATATGCTGGTCAAATCATTTTCTAAGTAAATGTTAATAAATCACAATTTAGATCAGAAATAAGATCTAAATAACTAATAAATAAAACCAATATCATCAGTAAAAGATGGTAGGCTTATAAAATTCGAATATATAAACATTTTTCCTCTTCTCATATATTTCAGCCACAATAACGCTGTAACATAAGTCAAACTTTGACATTTTGAGTTCCACTTTTATTGTTTACTACCTAAGATTCTATTTTTAATTTAATGAATTAAAGAGAACTAATTTGACAACGTTAACGACTACACAAAATTATTACATGATATTTACAAGACTAAATCATCCCGAATCTGGATGTAATATTTGATTTTACTTTGCGAAATTTCTCATACAGTATGTTTGCGAATACAACAAAAATTTGAACTGAATCTCTTTCAGTGACATGTTTTTATAGTTTCCATTGAACAGAATTCATTTCTATTTATTTATTTATTTTAACAGTTGATTTGCAGGCCAATTTTATATAGGTCCTTTTCCCTTTCGAAATGTGAGCCTTTTTTTATTAAATTATATTCATTATTTGGTATATATTTTTGTAATAATTTCATTCTAAACTAATATTTTTTTTTGTTTTAGTTTCTCAATTTATATAACTTAATAAAAACACAACAATATATAAAATTAACCGGCGCTAAATTTTATATAGAAATAGAATTGAATTTTTTATACAAGTAAATCCCATTTAAAACAAACGCGTAACGAAATTTAATTTAAAAATCAATTTTAAATTGACACAAAAAGGATATCTCACACAATTAAACACAATACTTCTATTATTCATACTCTATATACATGTATAACTATTATTATTATTCTATTATATTTATGTATATATATATAGGTAAATACAATATATATTCAAATAACTGTTATTGTTTTTTTAATAACCATGAAATTTGACAATTAAAAAATGGTTATCTTCTTTAAACAGACCATCAACAATAATGTTCCCTTTCTGAAATATTACATCTTTATCAGCATACAGTAACTTTAAAGAAATCGTAACAAAAAGGATAAAAGAAATATCCTTTTTTTTTACTATATTATGTATTTATATGATGTTTTGTAAATCCTGTAAATTCCTTTTCTTTTATTTCGATTTTAAATTTCAAAAATAAAAAAAAATTCCATTTGTTGTGCAGCGATTGCGGTTAAAACAGTTGTACACAACAGAAAGATTAAAAAATATTTTTTTTATTTATTCTTTGTGTCCTAAAATAATAGGACCTGTCAAAATTTGAAATATCTTTTCAAAAAAAAAAAAATATGAAATTAATTTCGAAAATTTTGCAATTGTGTTTAATGCCACAAAAAAAAAAGTTATTTATTTTAATTGTAAAGAATTTTATTTTTCTATAATGGAATTAAAAATATAGAATTGAGTACAAATTGTTATGTAATGTATGTATACCAATATTCTAGATGGATTTATATGAACTTCTTACCACTGAATTAATTTTAGGTAATGTTTAGTATAAAAAAGTTTTTTACAATGATAGTTTCAGAAAATAATTTCGTGGCTATTTACTTCTGCTTTTGCGGAGGAAGTTTGCTTTAGCAATTGGAAGCAATTAACGAAATCAAATGCAACATGATTTGGGCTAATTTTATGTAGGTGGGTAAGTAGAAGTGACCATTCCGCAGTTGCTTCTGGAGAATCAATAAACAATTAATTTTGCCTTTTTGATACCACGACTTGAGTGACCTATTTGTTGTTTTTGGTTGTTTTAGGAGATCACTCTCCCATTTCACTCTCCCAAGGAACACAGTTTCACTGTCTAAAAAAAAGTGGTCTTCCTGTAACCAATTTAAACAGAAAAACTAATCTTCTAATCGGATCTCGTATTTGAAATGTCATCTATTTGATATCATTCCCCAACATATGTCCACAATTATATTAGTTTTAGGGCCAATTTTGGAATCGTCAATCAAACCAATCAAACTCAAAAATATTAAAAAATTAAAAAATGTCCCAAATTGAAAAAAAAAAATTAAAAAGACATTCCCATCCTGAAATGAAATAAAAAATTGAAAACTGAAATTGTTAACATTCCACATGTCAATGTATAGAAATCACCAATTACCTATTTTAGAAATTGAAATAATCTAATCGAAATGTTAGATTAATTTGAACTATGATGATCTGAATTGATAAAGTTGCCAAACTAATTGAATATTTTTTTTTTGCTGTTAGAATGTTTCTTGTTAGAATGCCAATCAAAACTGAGAACCACCCATAATTATAAAAAAAAAATTATTTTAATATTTTTCTTCCGATTACTTGAATAAAAAAAACATTTTTTTTTGTCTATTTTTAAAAAAGTTTTTTTGTCCTTGTCTTTTCTGCACATACGCATATTTTTCAAATTTCAATAAAAAAAAAAAAAATTAAACTGTCACACCTAATTGAAAATTATTGAAATGTTGTATGAAATAATTTTTGAATGAAATTGTGTTATGCTGTCATCATCACGGATGATAATTTTTTTCGCGACATTTCTATTCCAGTTGGTTGATATTCAATTTAAAGAAATGGGATTTATTTTATACTCCAAAGATCAAAATAGAGCATATACATCACAAAAGATTGAATAGAGAATTGCTGTTTTATTATTTGAGATAATCTATTACAATATTGAATATATACATATCTACTCTTTCGTCTTCTCTAATCTTTATGTTATCTAATTTCAATTTTGATTTTTTCTTTATTTTTTTTTTTTTTCATATTTTTGTACATTCTGATTTTTGAAATTATGTTTGCAAATTCATTTCCTTCTGACGAATTTGCAATATTTATAAATTTTGAATTTTATATGTCAGACTTGTCTTATAAAGGTGTATTGCACAGCACAGTCATATACTTACTTACTTAGGTGGCCAACAGACCATGTAGGTCCTGGGCCTGACTCATCAACATCCTCCATTTTTGCCGGTCACGGGCGGATTCTCTCCAGTTGAAGATTCGAAATTGCTTTAAATCCGCCGATATTTCGTCTCTCCAACGAAGGTTTGGTCTGCCCCGACGTCTTGTACCTTCGGGTCTGGAATCGAAGATTCTCTAGGCTGGAGCATTTTCGTCCATCCGCTCTAGGTGTCCGAGCCACTGTAGTCTCTTGACTTTAATTTTTGTGACTACGTCCACCTCATTGTACAGCTCATAGATTTCGGCATTATATCTTCTCCTCCAGACCCCATCGTCATTTTCAGGACCATATATCCGACGAAGAATTTTCTTCTCGAAGACACCAAGTGCATGCTCACTTGCCTTAGGCAGTGTCCATGATTCTGATCCATAAAGCAAAACCGGGAGTATGAGCGTTTTGTAGATTTGTACTTTGGTGTTTCGAGAGAGGAGCTTTGACCCGAGATGTTTTGACAAACCGAAGCAGCAACGGTTTGCAAGGGTTATTCTTCGCCGTACCTCCACATTGATGTCGTTTGTGGGATTAACACTGGTTCCAAGGTAGGTAAACTCCTGAACTACCTCGAAATTATATGTGCCGACAGTGATGTTTTGACCAATATGATGTTGAGAGGTCTTTTTATTTGTCGACAACATATATTTTGTCTTATCCTCATTTACTTTGGGACCCATTCGTTTCGCTTTTTCTTCAATCTGGGTAAAGGCCTCGACGACCGCCCGTTGTGATCTGGCGATGATGTCAATGTCGTCGGCATACCCTAGTAGTTGAACAGATCTGAAAAATATAGTACCGGCCGTGTTTTCCGCTCGTCGCACTATACGTTCCAGTACTAGATTGAAGAAGTCGCATGATAGTGCATCTCCTTGTCGAAATCCGGTACACGTCTGGAAATAGTCAGAAGTGTTATTTCCAATCACCACAGCACATCTTGTGTTTTCCAGTATCATTTTTGACAATCGGATGAGCTTGGCTGGTACACCGAATTCCGACATAGCAGCATATAGCTCGCTGCGGTATATGCAATCGTACGCAGACTTGAAATCAATGAATAGGTGGTGTGTATCGATTTGAAACTCATGGGTCTTCTCCAGGATTTGTCCAAGTACGAACATCTGGTCGCTTGTTGATTTTCCGGGGCGAAAGCCGCATTGATAACTGCCAATAATAGCGTCACAATAGGGCTTCAGACATTCGCACAAAATGTTGGACAGGATCTTATATGCAATATTTAAGAGGGATATTCCTCTATAGTTTTTACAGGACATGGCGTCGCCCTTTTTGAAAATGGGACATATAGAGCTGGTACTCCAGTCATTTGGCATGCTTTCTTCCTTCCAGATGTTGCCAATGATTTGGTGCATGCAGTTAACCAAAACATCGCCTCCAGCTTTAAATAATTCAGCTGGGAGTCCATCAGGTCCAGCAGCTTTGTTGTTTTTCAGCTTGCTCACCCTCAACAACCTCTACAGTGGGTGGTGGGGGGTTGCTGGTAATGACTGGTGCTGGTGTTGCTAGCTCTTGTTGTTGTTGTTGCTCTCCATTTAGCAGCTGCTGAAAGTGCTGCTTCCATGTCTCCAATATCCCTTGCGTTTCGGTAACCAAATTTCCCATATATTTGTATTAAATATATACACATATTTTTTTCCAAACTTAAAGGCTTTCTATCAGAAGCAATGTATTGAACACATTCTTATTATTATTCTATGTAAATAACCAAATCCTATGTCACAACCTAAACTTCCTTCGCCACTCCATTTGGTTTCAATATAACTTCTCTTCATGTATATCATCTCATCATCTATATTATAAATTTTATTTGATGTGTTTTATTTTCAAGGTATATGACACTTGACGCTAAACTTAAGTGGAAAGCTCATGTAAAAATGAACAAACGAAAATATGAAACAACATAAATGGTGTTTGCTTTGAGGAAAAAATTTAGGAAGAACTTAGAAAGAAAGTTTATCAATACAGAATAAAACATTGACTTATCTAAAACCGGTTTAAGAACATGGTATTCAAATATGTGAATGCGCGGCTAAAATCAATATTGAATTCCAAAACAACATAATAAGGAATATGATCAATGCTCCTAGATACAGCAGAAATAGCAACATATACCGAGATATACACATCGACCAGATATCTGAAGTAATTAAAAAAAAATCAGTAACCCATCATGGAGCAAGATTGCTTGAACACATTAACGCCGAGGCTTTACAACTCTTGGAAATAACCAACATAACACGAAGACTAAAGAGAGTAAAATCCTTCGAATTGATGTCATAAAAAGGGGACGAATTGGTACTGTAAAATAAATATAGAAACATAATATTATAAATTTTATTAAAATATAAATCATTAAACTGTAATCGCTAAATCAAATGGAAGCTGCTGGGTGTTAAATTAAATTATTGGTCCACAAGACCAGTTTTAATATAATAATATACAGAGAAAAAAAAGTGTTTCAATTAATGTGAATAAGTCGCCACTTTCATATCGTATAGCATCTGTTCCAATTATGTAATCCGAAAAAGTACGAATACCAGTCTCTTCGGCTAGTGATAATGGATGTACTTCTAAAACATGTCAAACATTTCTAATTTGCATGTTCAATATAGAACAAAATCTTATTGATACTATTCAAGTAAATCTTGACCACCCCACTCCAAAGTGGATGATAGTGTTGCCACAACTTCACGTACTGAATGCCTTTTACCACTGTAGACAGTCATTTTATTTTGTTTATTTATTTATTTTTATTACTTTAACAGCTCTTTTAAAGTATCATTTCTTGGTTAAGACGAGTATTACCTATATAGCTATACTATAAAAAAATGCTTCTAGATTTGCTTATTATGCAGACGAATTATTTCTATGATTGAGTTACTTGTAATACCCATAGCTCTAGGCCGTATATCCATATTGGTTTCAATATTAATTTGCTGGAGCCATATGGCATATAAAAGCCAGTAGTATAGAGTTGATTGAACTTTATTCTGAGTTGCCTGTTCTTTTGGACAATGTGAATTCTCCAAGTAAGTCGGCGGTCTAAGTGCATACCCAAATACTTTACTGAATTAACCTGTTAATATTTTAGACGTTATCATCGGTTTTGTATGGAATGACAAAATAGAAGCATCATCAGTAAAAGTATAGCAATATTTTTTTGTGATATTGGGAGTTCGCTTATGTAAGTTACATAAAGCACTGATCCTAAAACACTGCCCTTTGGTACAAATGGATTTTATTTGTTTAATATCTAGTAATATCGATGTTGTACTTTATTACAAATTTTCGATTCCTTAAGTATGATTTATTTTGTAGGTATCACAATGAACCTTTTTGGTTTATAAGTGTGTCGGCGTACTGTAGCCACTACTACCTACCTACTACCTACCTACCTTGGTAAGAATCAAAAAATTGACGACAATGGTGGAGTAACAGCTTTTTCAGTTCATTCTCATAGACTCACATATTATATATTATGTATTACATATACAATATTTCAATTGAATTAATCAATTAAAGTATGAAAGTAGATACATCCATATTGCCATAAAAATATTGAATTTGAAATGAGTTTCTAAAAATCCCTATTTATTTTACTGAATGGAAAACACTCAAACAGAGATACAAATAAATTTGCACATCTTACAAATTGTAACGAATAAATGATTCAACCAAACCACAAAAGTATTAAGATTCCAAAACAAAGTTCTTATGTGAATCTTTAATAAACAATCGATTGTGAAGAGGGTGGCGAATGCGAAATGCATATTTCATAACTGCAATACAATTTTCTTTTTGAAATAATTTTATTTTTTTTTATTAAATACTCCCCACATTAACCATTTGATTACAAATCACAAATTATCATATTATGAAAAACTGCTCAGAAAACTTCTAAATAAATGTCGGTTCACATCAAAAGAAGTCGACTGTTTTTAAATTGTTTTTTTTTTGTTCTTATTTTTAAATTCTCGTACCATAAGTCATCTGACGGATGAACATTAAATGATTTCTGATACCCTTAATTTATTAAATCACACCTCTATCAGCACTTTTGTTTTTTTTTTGTGTGTTGTGTCGCAAGATGAAAAGATTTTTTTGATCAGCAATAAATTTAATATGAGATTATGAGATATTTTAAATTGATTGTTTTATCTACAATTTATAAAACAGAATGATTTAAAATCTAAATTAATAAGAATGAACTGTATTAAATGCACCTGTGAACTGTATATGCATATGGTATATGCAAAATGTCGTTTTTGTTCTAAGAAAATTATTTTAATGTCTTATGAAATGATTGTCTTTTGTTTCTATAAAAACAAAAAAACAATGTAAAATAATAAATATTGACTCATATGAAATTTGCGCACTTTAAGCTTATTCATTTGATCCTCTTCAAGATATTTGATTTCATTAGTATCTTCTACGTTTTCAATTTCACACACAAATACTATCGATTTCCCTTGATCATTTTTAATTGATTTCTTCGTTTCTAAAGAAATATACAACTTAGATGTAAATAGACGCAAGTGTTTATATTTGAAAGGAATGCAATAATTTGCTGGGCTGTTTTAGTATCATCGCGAAAAATTACGTAAATTTATAAATTGATTTTATTGTATTACTAACTTTTAGATAATTCATTACAACAATTAAAACTGTTGAAAAATTTGAAATCAGTCCATAATAATGAAGTTTTAATGGTATTTTTCTACATTCGTTTTTTTTTTTTAATATTGAACAATGCATCGCGAATATGTATATGTATTTAAATACCTCGATCTCTACACTCAAGATTTTGTTCTTCAAAAAAGGAAACAAATTTAACTTAAAAAGTAAATTAAATCGATTACAATAACATTATTATCGTTATAAATCGATTAATAACTGAAAAACGGGAGCTGGACGATTATCAAATTCTATTTTACAAACTCCACTTGCACAAAATACTTTTTGTCAAACTTTAAATTTCGGCAAATTTTCTTTTTGCAAAAATCCATTTGATTAAATAACCCATTTCTTCTAATGAGGCACTTCGCAAAATAAATTTTTTTTAATGGATATGCTGGAATTTTTCCATACTGGTTATGATAAATATACAATATATAATATTATGTACTCTATATATATAATATATATATATATATATGTAATGAATATCATATGTGAGACTCTGAGTTGGCAGAGATTAGAGAGTTAGAGTTGGATTCTACGCCTTTTATATAATATTTATATAAATTATTTTTATGCGTAGTCGCTTCGATATAAAATAAAAGATAACTCCTTTTTCCAGAATATTTACATAAATCATTTTATGCGTAGCCGCTTTTGGATCTTGGATACAAACAAAATGATTGAATTCGAAAATACTAAATGAATTAAAGTTGGATTTTGCAATTTTTGAATTTTGAGATTTTGGAAATTTGGATTTTGGTAGTTTGAGGTTATGTATTTGGCAGTTCCTGGCCAACCCATAAGTTGTATACATATAATAAAATTTACTGTGGCGTTCGAGTAAATTTTCTACTGAACGGTGATTTTATGTAGCGCTAAATAAATTTTGTAGCAAAAAAAATCTATGCTAAATTAAGCGACGACTTTTTAATGACGTTTATTTGTTGATATTTTGATGTATGAAAAATATTTGTTTACCTACATTCAATTTGTTGTGAGTGGTGAGAAATTATAGTAATAATGAAATAAATATAATAATAATAAATAAACATAATAAATGAAAATAATTTAGTTATACGAAGTTACGGATTCCTTTAGGAGTTAACAGTTTGTTTATAATAATAAGACTTTATATAATACTTCATTAATAATAAATTTAATAATATTTAATTTTTGGGATCAAGAAGACATAAAATAATAGAAAATTTCAATACTTGCCGGGTAAAATAGAAGAAGAACGAATGTCGATTGTACAGGCTAAAATTAAACAAATGCATTACGAAATTTAAAAAACCTTTAAGGTCTTACATCTCTTAAATGTATGTAAATAGACCCTAACCTTCCCTTCGCCAATTGTTTTCATTTTGATGATTTCAACATTTAGATGTAAGGAATACCATCAATTACCACTGAGTTGCAATTGCAAACACTCTGATGTATAACATTACTTAGGTGTCATCATGATTGAATTGAATTTAGTAACTTTCAGGTGTCGGTCAGGTATTGTAGTTGGCAACACTGTTATAATGAATAAACTGTATATGTATTTCGTCCTTAAATTAATATTTCAATATTTTTTTTTGGGTGAACAGCCATGTAGGTCCTGGGCCTGACTCATCACCGTCAACGTCAATTTTTGTCAATCAGGTGGCTTCTCTCCAATTGAATAATGAATATATACGAAATTGTTTCATATCTACTATTCCGACGTCTTTTTCCTTCGGGTCTGGATTAGAAAATTCTCTTGACTGTGGAGCCTCTTCGTTCATCCGCTCTAAGTGTACTTTCCAGGTTCAACTTTGGTTTTTCGGGATAGTAGCTTAAACCCGAGATTTGAAGCAGCAGCAAATTATTTAAATATATTGATAATTAATTAATTGGCAGTCAAATTCGCTTTTTTTTTTTTATTGTGTTGATGCGCTACATCATCCCCTACAACTTTTTCATACACAACTTTCATATCAGACTTGCCGTTTTTCATGTATTTTTTCGAGATAATTAACGTTTTTTACAAAATTTTCAGTTTTTGCAGTTATTATTCAAAAACGGTAAGTCTGATACTCATTCAACATATACCGTTAGTTAGGTAATTCTAAAAAAAAGCTATGAAGAAGATGCTGCTCTAGTCTCAATTTCTTCTGAGCTGTAGTTGATATTCTTTAGACATCATTTTTCTAATCCGATTTTCTTTAACCCTCTGTAACCCAGGTAAATTTAAAGATAGACCCCTCTCCTAGAACAATTTTTTTCCTAAAATACTCCAAGGAATCACCCCTTAAAAACTTTTTGCTCTAAACCGGACCACCCTGTATATTGTTACTTACACTTGTTTGGTCACTTTTTAGTCAAAAAGTAAAAATCGTAAAAAAAACTGAAGATTAAATTGAATAAACTCCAACTTCTTTCATCATATATTTTAACTATTAATATTAAGCTTTATGAACTATTTATAAACCACAAACTTTATTATGATAAAATAGTTTGAGAAACCAATTAAAACTCTATTTGAAATTAATTAATGTAATCCAAGAAGTGTCCAATTGCTTCAATTAAATCTTTAACTATTTCTTCATCCAGTCATTATATACCTCATACATTTCTGTTTAAATAAAAAATAATTCCAATCGAATATTTGTATAACAATTATGAACCTATATAATATTATATAGAACTTGTTAGAATAATCAGCAAATTTACTAATTCTAAAAATAGGATGTCATTAAAAACAAATTCTCTAAATATGTATACCTATTGTACACATTGTCTAAGTCTATTGCACTGCACCACGTACTATTAAAAAACAAAATTCTATAATAGATAAGTAAAAAGACACTTCCATAGTGGTATTGAATTTCATTTCCGACTTAATTTAAACCAGAAATAAAAAAAAACACAAACATATGGAAAAAACGAAATAAAAATTACATCGTTAAAAGAGTTGCCTATAATAAAAATTTTAAGAAAAGGAAATTAACAAAAAAAAATATTCATCGTAAGTTTGTAAAAGTTCGTAAAATTTAGTTTCACTTTTAATATTGGGAAAACAAATATCAGAGTACTTGTCTCTCATTCACATTATTTACATCAGTAATTATTACTCAATTCGAAATAATTGTAAAATTGGTATGATTGATATATACATGCATTAAGAGAGAGGGAAAATTCCTCTACAGGGAAAATTCGCTGTTTTACATAAAATCTTTTAATTTATTTTATCCGGCTTAGTAATTTTCAATGCCAATAGATTTGGGTGATTGATGATAGAATCTTTAACGTGGCTCTAATTTTTTCGCTTGAAAATTTGTATACCAGTGGCCTATTTTATAGATATTGACAAGTAACAATTTTGTAAAGTACACGTCACGTCGACAATTGTCAAATTATTACTTTAAAATAAAATTGACACAATTGTAAATAAATTGTCAATTCCGGTTTCATAAATAAATTTAAAATCTATAAAGTTTGTTAATGTTTGTCCACAATAATTTCTATGTCAATTTTCTGATCAAACCAAAAAACAAAAATTGTATTTTACAAAATTATCATAATTGTCGGACACACAATTTCAAATATGGAAAAAAAAAGTATAGTATCTGTACCCAATATCTTCATCACCCTCATTGCTTAAACTTGGAAAATACGCGATATGCGAATATATAGAAAACACAGCAATGAAGTAGCTCTGGACAATGTTTTTCTCTACGCAGCACGAGGCTAAGTTTTCGTTGTATAACATTTCGTTGTATAACATTTTTTTCACCAATTGCTTGGAGCGGCAACGATCTGCCTAACTTTCGTCTTGTAAAAACAAACTAACAATTTCAATTTTCGCTTTCACAGACAACATTTTGATTGATTAATAATGATACAATGTAACGATGAGGTAATATAATCACGCCATCAGGAATGGGCAAATAACAGTCGATATTTACCATGTAACTTGTAGTCAAGACAACCCAAATTTAAAAATGATGTTACTAAATTGTAAACTACTCCAACAAGAAATTAATAACTACAGCACACAGATTAATTTCAAGATTTGATTAGATATGATTTTATTATTTCAACTGCACGTAAATGTACAGTCAAAATTACGGACCTTATACATTTAATACCGATAGAAATTAAATGCGATTTCAATTTAAATCTAATCTAATCTTAATCTAATCAAAATTTAATTACATATATACATATTATGTTATGTACATAAAGTATATAAATTATTAGTTTTTATTTAAGATTTCCATACTTTAATTTACTTACTTTTTTTTTTTATATTTTTAAGCCAGAAGAAGACGATACCGTTTTTCTCTTCGTATATTATTTTTCAATTTTTCAATTGTCAGATGTCGCGCCATATGCCGTGGGTTGTATAAGTAAATTTTTGATTATCTGTATATCTTTTTCGTTAGTTAATTCTAATGTTTCTGTGGTGGCTTGGTTGTTACGTATGAGTATTGGCAGTCCAGTAGTGTATATTGTATTGTTAATTTTTCATTGCATTCATTGATTTTGCCTCTGTTTACAATTATTATGTCTCTTTATAGTCGTTATGATGTGTTCTGTGTTATCTATATGTTTTTAATTGTTCGTATCGTGCTCAGACTGTCCGTACATATCAGTGCTTGTTGTTTTTCTTGTTTATTAGCTAGTATTGTCGATTCGTAAACTGCTGTCAGTTTGGCTGTGTAGACGGAGCAGGTGTGGCTCATTGTTACCTTTGTGAGTAAGTTTTGATTTGTAACTATTGCTATACCTACTGTATGTTCGTCTTTTGATACGTCCATGTATATGTGTGTCGTGTTAGGATGTCTTTGTTTAATTTGCTCATGCATTTGTTTGTATTATTCGTTCGGTGTTCAGTCTTTTGGATGGTCTATTAAGTGTTGCTGCCAATCGCCCCATGTTGGTTCTATTGATGTTTTTATTGATTTGTTTGTGAAACTTTTTTCGGTTTATAATGCTAATTCTATTGATTTACTTATGGATACTTTGTGGTAAGTTTGTATTACTCCATGTGTATTTGACTATATGAAGTGGATGTTTTAAATTGTTATAGTAGGCCTTGTAAATCATCCCTGAGCTATTCTGTTATTGTCGGGAAGTTAGCTTCAGTTAGTAGTCGATATCAAATCGTGTTTGTCTTAAAGCTCCTAGTGCTACTCTCGCTCTCTGATTGATGGTTTTTTGTATTTTGTTAATATTTGTTTTGGTAAAAAATGTGGAATGCTTCACGATTTTGCGTATTATCCTTGCGCAGAGGCCATCTTAATCTTCTATATATCCTTCCAATTTTAGTATATGTTCTGCTGGTGCAAGAACTCAATTTCAAGATTTTTAATTTTATTCGAAATTTAATCTTGGAATGATGGATGGACAGACGACGGTGTAGAAATTTTATCAGTTAAAATTATTATTAAAATAAATTTTTTTTATATTTATATTTTACAAAGTGCACATTAATAATTATTTTTGGTTAAAAAAAGGCGTAATATTTACTCAAATTTATATTCTACATTAAAAATCCTTAAAGGATCATTACTTTTTTGTCATTCCTTTTGCACAAAATACACGTTCGTCAATGGATGAATGCATATACTATGTATATACATATACAATTTACATGTTTGCACATGTTTATTTTTATGGTAACCTTCAAACTGACCGCTTATTTATGACGTATATATATATATATATATATTTTCTTTTACTGCTATATTTAATGGATATGAGTTTGGGTTTCCTATTTTCAAGTAATTGGAGAATTTTTGTTGAAATTCCAAATTTCGATGTATAAGTTTTACACTCTTTTCAAAAAGTCTTATTAAAAATAAAAATTTTATGTTTTTGGTTTTCCTTTTTTTTTTTTTTAATATTTTTTAACAAAATGATTTCAAATATATTTGAGAGTATAGGTCTCTTAAAGTACTTCAAGCACACTTATATCCTTAAGATTTAAATTTTGTTTTTATATATATGGACGCCTTTTTGTCTACTAAATTAAAATAAGAAATATTTGAGAACCGGATGTTGATAATTTGAATGACTATAGAATAATTTTTTATTTAAAAAATATGTAATTTAAAGATAAGTCAAAAATGTTTGAAAGACCTAAATTGGATATAATAAATAGGTTATCAAATATTTAAGAGTCCCAAAAGTTGATGGTATTTTTAGAATTTTTTTTACATCATATAGAGTAGAACATAACTTAACTAGCTATATTTGTAAAGAAATATTAATAAAGTAATAATTAAATAAATGTCGATTAAATAAGATCAGATCGATTGTAAATGTAATTACGATTAGCGAATAAATTTTTCGCTGCGGAAAAGTCTGCTAACTTAACAATCAAAAATTTAATATTTTGAAAAGTAAATAAAAAATAAACCGTTTTTTTTTTCTAATTTTATAAACAAATAAACATATTTAAATACAAATTAAAAAAAACAGTCGAAATACAAATTAATAAAAAAAAAAAACTTTTTAAAAACTTGCTTTTTCCAAGTGTTACATAGTTTTGGTGTTACTCATGGCAAGTTCATATATTTGCTTTTTTCTTACAAACATTTTATCTAACATTATTTTCTCCTGCCTGAAGTCAAATGTTAGAATTACACATATAACATTTTTTAATAGACCTTGAACTCCCTAATTTATTTTCTCCTTTTTAGTCCATTTAAAATTGCTACCAAAACTATGTAAACTTTGGAAAAAGCTAGTTCTTAAAATTTTTTTTTTTTTTATTATTTACTTTTTAGTCATAAATTAAAAAATCTTCCTTTTTTATTAAAATTAACTATTATAAAATCTGTAAAATAAAAATTTTAACAATAAAATTTTAATCGATCCACACAATAAATGCATATCACATCATTTCAGTTATCTCTTTGTTGCATTGGTGTTGACGTTTCTTTAAAATGGGTTAATCTGTAAAATTATATAAATTTCTATAAATTCCGTGTATCTGAAAAGGAAATACTTTTCCTTCAAAACCTATATTAATGTTATCGTACTAATTAATTTTTTTTCGTACTAAAAGTCCAAAAATCAAATGCAATAATCCATAAATAATACAAAAAAAAATTTGACTCAAAAGAGAATCGAATCGAATTAACACAAAATCTCTTATATTAATTTAATATCATCAAACATTTTATAAAGAAATACCATACATACATCTACATGATACATCAATATTAGTGTCAACTGCACTGTCAACTGTCAATACATGTATAAGTAATAAGTATACAATATACATAATTTGTATGCTTAAAAGAGTTGCTTAGATTTATTCTAAACTAAAGTTTTCGTGTGTGTTGAAATAATTGAAAAGAGAATAACAATTAAAAATTATTTTTTTTTGTTATTATATTATATTATAAAAATTAATATTATAAATTTTATAATATAATAATAACAAGAAAAAATTTTTTTTTTACAAATAATAATTTGACTCAAAGGAGAATCGAATCACAAATCTTGTGATATTAACATGACGTCTTAAACAACTGAGCAAACAATCGCTTAAAACTATTTCTCCAAAATACAGATATAAAATAAAAATTTATTTTGACACCCCTCTACGCCCAATAAAATAAATAAATAAATAACATTGCAAGCTAAAGAAAAGCAAGTAATAAACAAATAAAAATAAGTACAAGTTAGAATTTCTATTATGATGTCGAATGATAAAACGATAGTAGTGCTAGTTACACCGAAACCAGAGTTCGGACACATTTAAGCAAAATCCAAAGGAATATTAGATACAATTTAAACTGATTAGAACAATTGGATGTAGCATAATATATAGGTAGTCAGTAAGTTTTAATATTATACCAAATATATTTTTAGATTAATAAAAAACTTTGTTTGAATAAAGATGCATTCCTTAATATTCTGAATTCAATAAAATATAAATTGAAACCTCAAACTAAAACAAATGAAATATTACCAATAAAAAATTTAGCCTGATGTGCACTACGACTTTTTTTACAAGCCAAATCAGGATTTTTTTTCATAATTGCACCACTTTATCAAACCGTTTATCAATTGGTTTTCTTTATGGTGCAAATAATATCATATTCCGTGACATCGAAAATGCAGTGAATTAAGTTTCGTTGCGTTTGTTTGAAACGGCTAATTAATATTTTTTGTGTTTAAAAAGGTTGTGTGAATTAAAAAATGAATTCAAATAGATTTGGTAATATTATTTTAAATAATATAATTGATTTGCAAAGTTCATCTATTGGTGATATAAATATAAGAAAAATAATGAATATATTGAAAAGAAAAATTGAGTTGGAATTGCAGTGTAATTGAAAAATACTAATAATGTTAAAATTATGAGAAACATACCTATAAAACTCAACATTATTCATTATTCTATTCTTTATCAACATAATCAACACCTACAACAATTTTCTTAAATATAAGCTTTTTCACATTTTTTTTAATTTGGCTATACATATTTAGAAACATCGATTTCCGTAGATTTTGAAAAATTTTTACTCAAATTTTTCGCTGCACACTCTGATTTTTCACTGCGGTATTAAAACCGATATCAAATATTTTTGATTTCTAAACATTGGACCATATTCTGTTAGTCATTTCACTGTCTTTTTTTATGAAAAACTTTACGATTTCAATAGTCGTAAAAAATGACAAAAATCATAAAAAATGAAAACAAGCCAATTTCGATAGTCGCGTTTTATGAATATACTCGGATAAAATGATAAATTTTGTCATTTTGAAATTGTTAAATGACGGCTTATGTTTGTTTGAAAAATTTTGTTGTTTAAAATTTAAAAAATGGATTTACAAAAAAAACCGTTAGTATTTTATTTTAAATTTATAAGTTTATGTTTTAATTGACATGAAAAAAGTAAACAAATCTTCAAGGCGGTGACTGGTGTAAAGTGGAAAAAGTGCTTGTTTGCATAGTGCCTATGAGCCATTTTACTGAAGACAAGTTAAAAAAAAAAAAAAATTTCGAGGACTTTGTGAGATGCGACCCGAACCTATTTTTGCTGAAGACTGCTCAATATCTTGAATTTGCCACTTTTCACCAGTCACCACTTAGAAGATGTAGTTCATATGATACGGTCCCGTTGAATACAAACACATTGGCTCTACTCTATTCAATATTAATTTGCACATTGAACAAACCTTTTGGACATATTTTTTTCTTTAAATTTTAGTATTGACTTACTAAATAATAAGAAAAAAATTTTAAATTCAAGTAAAAAATTTACTTAAAAGAATGGCGAGCTTGTTTTAAAATAAGGGAATATATTTTTGATTTTAAGAAAAACTATTTGATTTTTACTGGAATAATTTCCTAGAATTAAGTAAAAAAAAATAGACTGTACTAAATTTTAGTAATGGCTTACTAAATAATGAGATATAAACTTTAAATCGAAGTCAGCAAGTTACTTAAAAGAATTTCATAATTATATTAAAATTAAGAAAGCATTATTTAGTCTGTAGCAATAATATTTCGATTTTTAGTCAATCAAAGTATACTCTCTTCTAGACTTTGATTAATTTTTATATCGTTGTCAACCTATAATTAATTGAAAAAATGTTATCTTTTTTTTGCAAAAACATTTATTATACAAAAAATAATTTTTATGCAAAAATTATATTTACATCATTTTTATACAAGTTATGTTTGATAATAATATATTAAATATAAAATAAAATTTTCTTAAAAATAAAAATGAATTAATACGACAAAAGTTTATTATCAACTTAATTATCTTAATATATAAATATACATAATTGCAAATTATTTTATTTTAATTTAAATTAAATTTAGTTTTTATTAATATTAACATTACAAAACAACTTTTTGTAGGATTTTTTTTAGGAATACATATAAACTTATACTATATATTTAAAATTATATTTGCTTTTAAAAATTTAAATCCATTAGACTGACAAATTCAGAACCTTTTAGTTCTTGAAGAATGCTTGTTATGTTAATTGATTCCTGTATTGTGCTTCCTGAGAGAATTATTTCACAATTTTATGTTGGGTCCTCTACTGTTATATTGGGTTGTAACTACTTTGTTATTATTATAAACTAAATTGTTATAGTTATAATTATCACTCATTATAAAAAAATATTATTAGACCTTATAAAATTTTTTTTTACTCATTCACTGTGTGGTAAACAGTAATATCGAATTTACCAGTTTATTTATTTAAACACACATTTAAGTTTTTGTTTATTTGTTAATTTTTTTCTGTGAATGTTTAACTTAATTTAAATAGTTGTTTTTATTTTTACTTTTGCTGCTGATAGAGGCTAGTAAAACTAATTGGAAGCGTTTCCAATAAAAAAATTTTGTGAATTCCTTGATTTTTTTCCCGGCTGCGAGCTTCAGCGACCACGCTAATAAGAAAAACTAATTGAATGTATAAGAGTCAATTATAAAGTATGTATTGCCATACCAATACAAACTAAATAATATTCCGGATTCGAACTTAATTATAGTATGCATTTACTAAATTTTTAATTTTGGTACTAAACTGTTATTATTATTTATTATATTTTGGTACTGGGATTAAACTGTTTTCCATATTTAGGAAATAAAGTATTAATAACAATTATTTGACAATATTCGATAATTTACTTGATATTTAAAAAATTAACAGCATTTTTATTTAGTAAAGCTTTTAGTGACTTTAGTACGAATATCATAAATATAAGGAAATGCTGATTTTAAATTTTAGTAACTAATACTTGAATGAAATAAATTATTTCCTAATTATATGAGCCAGTTGGTTTAAAAATAAAGAAAATTTTTTAATTAAAATGAAAACTGCGGTTTTGATATTTTAAGACCTAATCATTTAGTTATAAGGTTATTTTACTAAGCCTAAAGAAGTTTTCATTATATATTAAGAAGTTTTTACTTGAATTTAAAATTTGCAAAAATTTTAAAATTAAGTAGTACTTTTCTTTAAAAGAAGTACATATAATTTTTTCAGTGTTGTCATTTTCATTTTTATGAGATTGACTATCTGAATATGGGCCATTGTGAATTTTTTTAAAAATATTTCTGATCTTAGTAGGTACATTGTTAATTTGATGTTTCGATGTCACGAATTATTATATTATTCATAAATTTAATAAATTATATTTTTACGAAAAACGACAAAAAATATTTTAATTTAAATATTTACTTAAAATTTTTATTCGACATATTACGTTCGTCCCGCTAATCCTGATCCTATGATAGCGAATTCACCTATACTTACATATTTCTACTACATTTTGATTCGAGAATCATGATAAGGGCATTCCAGAACATTTTTTAATAAAGTATTTAAATTATAAAGCCGTTTACACGTCAGACAAAATCTAAGATTAAATCCGAAATGTAAACGCAATCTGACATCAGACTTTATCTGATGGAAAAAATAGAAAACCATCCGACTCTCGTCAGATTTCAATGATCAGATGGCGGTAATTGAATTTTTAGACATTTTTATTGCTGTCTGATGATATTTTAATTTTATTCGATCATATGATAGTAGTCATTTAATGTTGACAGGTTGTGAGTAGTTTTAAATTAGAACAATTTATTTTAAAATATTATGTAGTTTCAAAAAGTAAGTATTTTTTTTTTGTTTAATTTTTAATGTAAATTTTATTTATAATATAATACAAAAAACAAAACATAATATTTCTATACATAGGTTAAAAAATGGAAAATTCAAATAACAGTAAAATAGTAGAAGCTACATTATTTGAATTTATAGAAATATACAAAAAACAAGAAAATATTTTTTTAAAAAACAAGTCTATTTAGTCTGTAAATTTAAATAGAACTAAAATTTACAATTACGACACCAGGAATTAAAAACGAAAATCAATAATTTTGGATCATATTAGTTCAAGTCTGTAATAGTATAGTATTTTATATTACTGCTACAAATTTTATAAAAATATTTTTTAAAATGAATTATTAAAAAAATTATTGGAGATTTTGATTCCATACCTTTCAATTCACCAAAATTATAATATTAAAATTTTTTGACTAACAAAAAATCACACACTTTATAAAAAACACTCTGTAAAATGCGAAAAATATTTAACGTAAAATCGTAGATAAAATCTGACAAAAAATGTGAAATGTAAATACTCATCCGACTTTGTATTGTATACGATAAAATTTTAGATTTTAAATGCTGCATATTAATTGATATATAAAATTAGTTGAAGTATGAATAAAATGAAATAAATATTATGAATTGATATATGTATACAAGTAAGTTTATTATTAGTGGAAATAATGTATTTCTTATTACAGTTTATATTAAATTTAAGTTAAAATTAAAAAATTAAAAAAAAAAACAAATCAAAAGACAATAATTTAAAATTTACGTCACAATTATAATATAATAATTTCATATTTAACTGTGAACGTCCATATCTATGCAATATAAAAAATTTGTAAAAAAAAAACCTGGAAAATATCTAAAATGCAATAAATCTATTGATTTCGGTATAACTCAGCAACAATTGTTTATATTCACTTAAATTTTATCATCTGTTTTATAATAGATTTTGATTAATAAAAATAATTACATATTTTTATTTTTATTATTTTTTTTTTATTTCAAATTCAATTTTAATTGCTTGTTGCAATTTTTAAAAAATAACTTAGAACTTAAATTACAGTCTATAATACTCATTTACGCACTAAACTGAATCTGTATTAGTATATACATACACTATATGTATAGTTGTAATTTATTAGTATATGAGGTAATTTTTAATATACAATAATTGAATAATAATTTCAAGAAAAGAAAGAAAACTATGAGATGGTCTAGGTAAGATAAGTGGTTTTTAAACCTTTTGGTTAAAATTATTTTCTTAAAGTTAGTTGAGAGTATAATTTGATACCTAATCACTAAAGACACATAGTAAAGTCAAGTTTTATTTATTGTTTCCCTGCTGTACTTCTTTATATCCATTTTTAACTCCAAATACAAGATTTAGTTATAGTCAAAAGGTATTGTTACTATACCTTGTTACAAGCCTGTTGTACACCTAAATGTTTTCACCATTTTAATCTTCAATTACTATAAAATTATAAATTGATGAGCTATTACACATTCATGTTGCACTATCAATTTCGTATCCATTGAATTTTTTTTCCACGTAGTTTTTTAAATTCTTCTATATTTATTTGTAAAAAAATTATTTATTTATTTTTAAATGCCAACTGAATTTCTTTTTTTACATGATAATAAGAACTATCATCAATTAATTTCTCATCCTTCTCTCATCAATTAATTGTCAATCAATTCATCAGACCTGTATTGCTGAAAACATTGATGTGTAAAAATAAAACAAAATAATGGTGTTACAATGCTCGTGTAGCTTTATGATAATTTAGTCATTTATTGTTGTTTCCATGTACTTATGTGAACAGTGAATTTTTTAAATCAATAAAAAAAAATCATTTTATTATTTGTGAAGATTAAAATCTTAATTTTTAGATGTTTAAATTTATACAGTGACAATAATATTTTTATTGGATACCTACAAATAAAAAATTTAATAACATAATGGCGGATGAATTGGTCGATATTGCTTTTTTTCTTATATTTTTATATGCATGATTTTTTTTTATTGTTTATTAATTAGAACTTATCTTTATTCTAATAAAATTTTTCCATTTTCCTCACTAATGACTGTAACTTTATATAAACCAATTCAAAAATTTGATTATAATACCTTGCGCCCCAGATAGGTACGTTGTAAGGTTTCATTTAAAAACATGTATATTCTAATTAAACATCAAAGTGACACGAGTATTGTAACATCACCTTAATAGTCACCTTACTGACAACATTATAAAATTTTATATAATAAAAGAAATTGATAAAAGTTAGAATAATGAAGAATCTAAGCCGAAGAGTTGATTTTTGTGTTATCGATGGCAAAATATAGTTTTTTTTGCTCTTAACTGAATTTGGATATAGCTGAAACACTTTTTACATTATTTTAAATAAAAAATTATTTAAAAAAAATAAACTAAACAATATACGCATTCAAATTAAGTAATAAATGTAAGCTACATGTATAGTTAAGACTATTGTCTATAAAAACATTTTTAAAAATTTCCATCATAAATGGATCCATGATTATGACCGAAAGGTTGAAACACGTGTCGGAATAAAATAATTTTGTGAAATTAACAAGAGTCTTTAATTTTTTAAAAATATTATTTGTGTACTTAAAAAAAAACGTAAGCTTAATACTATCAAGTCTTAGGTGACAAAATTAGTTCTAAAACTTTCCGAATCAACCAAATTAATCAATTCGTCAATTTTTATTTGTCAATCAGGAAATAATCAGTTGTTTCCATCATTTTTTGGTATAGTGTTTTCACCGCGGTGTTTTCACGTCCTGAAACTAAAAATGTTTTGACATTTTCAATGATTATTTAATGATGGTTTAGATCAAAGAGAAACTTTTAGGATATTTTTCATCTAGAATTATTTTTGTTGTAGATTCAACCTTTTGTTTTTGCCATGATATTCATTTAATCTTCTAAAACTTACATGATTTTAATCTATTGAATCAAAATGTAAAATTGTTTTTAAATGTTGTAAGACTTATCCTAACCGGCGTTAAAATAAGTTAACAACTTATTAAATACTCTAAAATGTTTTCTATATATAAAATTTATTAAAAATGAAAACTTAAGAACTTATCCATTATATTCTAAACAATATCCGCTTTGACAAATGTTGTGGTTCTGTATAAATTTTGAATTATAAATAAAAAAAATTTAAATTAATTATAAACGAATATTAAGGTAGAAGAATACCACAGTATACAATCAATGAAACTACACATACACATAAATGAAACTAATAAATTTATTTCTATAGATTTTTTGTAAAAGGCACACATAACTGAACCGGCTCTGCGAAATAATTCTCCTACGAAATAACTCCCACCTATTTATGAAATACCTAACTTCTAACAAAATTTCATACAAAAATTGGGATTTATTTCATATTTTTTTTGAATGGAAATTATTATTTCATATATATATATTTCATTATACATATATTTCAAACTTCATACAAAAGTGGGGTTTTCCCACTTAAGTCCCAATTTTCATCTTTCATTTTAACATTGAGTTTTATCTCATTTTTTTATAATTAGGAATTACTTCATAATGAAATAAGTCTAAAAATGTTTTGGAATTATTTTATTTTCAATTAAATAATGGGAGTTATTTCATACAAAGGTGGAATTAGTTTCATTTTATTTTGTAATTAGAAAATATCAATTTTAATAGCTTGTAAACAACTTGTTATTGACTGTTAAAACTTATTATTGTTATTAAAAAGTAGAATTATATTTAATCAATTCCTTTTTGTTTCCAACAGCGGCAACATGCAAAAATAATTAAGATAAATATTCTGGAAAGGGTCATATCCTTCTTTTTGTATCCAAATCTAAAATCCCTTGTAATTAATTTTTCCTAATTAAGTAATGTAACGCGATACGAGACCCCTACATATTGTTGCTTATTATTTTTAAATTGGGAATTATTTCATTTTATTTTTGGGGTAATTATTTCATTTTATAGTGGCAGTTATTCCATTGGATATTATTTCATTGGAATTTATTTCATATAGCCAACTGAACCACATACAACAGCAATAAGCGAATTTTTATTACTTCATTTTAAAACACTTTTAATCTAAATTCATTTTTCGTATTAACAAATAAAATAAAAAAAAAAACAAGGGAAAACAAAACACATGAACCTAATTTGCTATTTAATGCAACATTCAAAAGTAAAAACAGAAAAAAAAACTATAAATCTTTAAGCTATAAATTAGAAGAGGCAAAAGAAGCGAAACAAAAAAAATTAGCAAATCTTAAAGTATCTTTATATAGTTTAGCTCGTTCCTTTTCTTTCACTTTCTTCACTTCACTGTTTTTCATATCTCTTTCTATCTTTATTACATTTATTTAAGGGTATATAGATCTAGGTAACCGATGTTTAATACCGATGCATCAGCAAAAGCAAATTAATTCAAAATAATGTAAACAAATTGAAAAATGCGAGAAATATTATTCAGTTTTTAATGTAAACAATATTCGGATGCAAAAAAAAAAAACAAAAACTGCTTAAAAATTGCATACTGGGTAAAAAAAAATAAAAATCAAAATTAAAAATTTATAGTCTAACTTTGTAGTTTTTTTTTTTTGTTTACAAAAAAACAATTTTTAATTCCAAAAGTAAAACTCTTATTTTATTAATTTATTATGGCAAATAAAGAAAAAAAACAAAAACGCAAAAAAAAATTTTTTTATTCACGGTATTTGAACTCATAATTTTGAATTTTTGTTGACCCGAAAAATAAATAAAAAATTTAATAAATTTTTGCAGGACAGATTTAATACATGTGCCGGAGTAAGATCAAAATGCCAACTCTTACCACTTCTATTCACATACTTGTAATAGATGAAATCATGCAAGAAGTAGTCTCTGCTACAAATGGTATAATGTGGGGTCTCTTGAAGCAGATGCTACTACGTAGGGCAAGAGCTGCATTTGATGAACCAAGCCCAATAAGAGTGACCAAAATAGCCATCAGGAAAACCAAAATTAGAATATTCAAAGCTTGTGTAATGTCAACACATCTGTTTTACAGCGAAACTTGAATGATAACAAATCAACAAATCCGATAAATCAAAAACTTTAAGTATTCGCGAAGAATTGCCAGAGAAGAATTTGCAATATTCTAGCACAAATTAAATGTAGAAAAGGGTCTCTGTGAAGAACTGGCAGTGAACCAAATTAAGTGTAAAAAATGAAAATGGACTAAAACTCTGCTAAAACCATCAAAAATAAGTATAACCAAAATAGCCCAAGAAACCCGCAAGGCAGTAAAAGGAGAGGAAGAAAGATCCAACAATACCTAGTCCCAGGAATTAGCTAGTTATGGGCGAACTTGGGAAATCAATATCACTACTCAAAACAGAGAACAGTGTAGGAGGCAAGTTTTGATGCCATAAATGCTTCCACAGAACAGTAACAGAATAAAAATTATTTTCAACGTCTTCTTATTTTTGCAGATTCATTTTCAGTGTGAAAATATGACTTTAATTTGAGACAAAAATTTGGTATATTTTTGTACAATATTTAATCTTTATTCAAAGAGGTTAGTCGACACCGTTAGATAAAAAAAAATAAAAAACATGTTGTTAGTAGATTACAAATTCTTACCTATACATATTAAAAGATTAAGTTAATACTAATTATAAAAATTAAAAAAGAAAAGCGAAAACAACCCAAAAACCAATGGATAAGAAAAAAGAACAAAAAAAAAAATGATCTAGCTAGATAACATTACGTACATTATTTACGCAATCTTAACAGTTCCAACACTTATGTGGTGGTCAAAAAAGCTTGAATTAGAATTTACTTTCCAAAGTATTCCATAGTATCTGTCTCAAATCTGCTATATTGAAATGGAATGAGGGACATCTAGACGGTTCTGAGATTATACCGAATGGTTCTTTCAACTAGAAAATTTGAAATAACGATGGCTAACGTTTTGCCTGTGACTTTCTAATAAATAAAAGACAATAGAAAAGAAAACTCGACGATCAGATAATCACTGTAAGTCAATAAATATTTAAGATGGAAACGTAAAAAAATTCTCTGAACAGATTTCAACCGATTAAAATCAGTCAAATAATAAGGAGAGCATACTTGATTTGTATATTCAAGGTTAGGCTTCCCATATGTAACATAGAGATGTTTTGTGAAATAGAGGCCTAAGAATTCTTTGGACCAACGTTTGAAACTTAAAGAAGAAGTAGCTCTATTTACTATCTAATCAAATATTGTAACATGAAATTAATTTTTGTGGTCAATTATGTGAGATCAAATATGTGGAATTAAAGTCTCGTGAGCGAAAAGCCATTTTGTAATTCGTAATTAAAGCATATGAACCGAGCTGAATTTCTCCCGTAAAAGAAAACGACTTGGTATTTGAAAGTATTTAGTTCGAGATCGTTGGAAGAACGGTAGATGATGAAGAGTATCATGAACTGAAACAACGATTCTGAAAAGAACTCGAGACGAAAACTAAGACTCTGTCAAACGCTTTATTTATATCAGTTAAACTTTATTTGGATATCTCCATTTCACATCGATTTGCTGTTTATATTTTTGTATATTTTTCTGAACTCTAAAACTAAGTTTTGATATTGTGATGTGTTTGCCGTTGTTTCTTTGGACGTCCATATATGCTCTAGAATTTTTTGTTTAATTGATGTTGTATCCAGAATGAAAAAATATGTTTTAATGGTTTAGATTTTCTTTAAACAACAATTTTTCTATATAGCCTATCCTATACTTATATGGTTCTGTTCGTAAATTTTCATGTTTAAATAATCATAGAATCAAGATTGAGCCTTAAAAATATAGCCCTGGCAGATATATAGGGATTATTCTTGTGTATTATTATATTCAATAAAACATAATAATTCTTCTTTTTTTTTGTTTTTAATAAGTTTTTTTACTAAAATAAGATGAAACTATTAATTTATAATCTAAATAAATAATTTGATAATTTAGAATTGTTACTATTTTGAATTTTTGAACTATTTTCGATCAATTTTTAATACATAATTTTTTTTTTTTTTTTTTACACTCTACAGTAACTTAGGTAGAATCACTTTTTCGTGCTTAATTAAGTATACGGTATACATGCAAGTTTATATACTACAATATCTATACTTATTAAACAAACTATACTGGCTTTATCAACTAATTAAATGTGGAAAACTACTGATATTGTCAGGAACTAAGCCTTCTTAAATAGAATAGTTTCATTTTTATTTAATTTGTTACCAGATTATACTCTCAATTATTTTTTGCATTTATTATATCCCAATGACAAAGGGTACTGAACCAGGTCAAAAAATCCATAAAGCATTTTTTTTTTTTGCTGCTTCATCGGGAATCGAACCTGGGACCTTTCGGTTGAAAGACAGGCGCTCTACCTACTGTCACTCAGCGTGTAATTAACTATACGACCGTACAGCTCAGGCTATCTTAATTTTCTTGTAAATTTTAATTTAAATTAAATTTTATTGTACAACCACATACATATTACATAATATAATATTGTTTTTCACAAAGAAAAAAAAAATGGTGGTGTGTTAGTTGAACAATTATAATTATTTTTGTTCCCTTTAAGATCTCAGCTAACATAACTGCCTTCAACTAGATTTCATTTTAATATTTTATTATAAAGCCTAATTATAATTCTAATACGAAGTAAACTATACTACGAAAATATTTCCCTAACTTTGTTTTTCAATATACATACATATACGTATAGCTCAAAACTAATAATAATTAGCATTGACCTCAACTTCATTTTGTATTTCGCAATTAATTTTAAAATTTAATTCGATACAAATTCATTTTGTGCTATATTTAAAATAAAATTCCAATCAATTATCTATATTAGATAATAATTATTATATGAAATAGAACAAAAATACGAATCTAATGTGACATGATGTCCTCAAAGTAACATTCAACACACACACACACCCACACATTTATTTTTGAGCCATCAAGTCATTATTGGCAAGTCAAAATAATGAAATTTTCATAATAAATAGACGATGTGATGGTTGTCAGGTTGATATTGTTGACGACACAAAACAATATTATTGCTGATGTTGACAATATAACATTAACATTTGGTAAATATCTTAACTAAATATGTGCATATGTACACTTTACATGCGTACACATTCCATGCCATACTTTTTGTATTGTTTTTTAAAATAACAAATTTTTATTTTCCAAAAAAATATTTAAATATTTGTATTGTAAGTAAACACGTTGTTAGATTTGCTCTTTGCTTTTGGGAAAACATTTAAAAAAGTAAACATAAATAAAAAGAAATAAAATGAAAATAAAAAATAAAAAAAAAAAAACAAAACAACAACAAACCTGAGAAAATTTCATTGGTGTTTTTCCAAAGAAATATAATTTTAATATGTATGAGAAAAATCATGAAAAACTTATATGAGTGTAGAGAAACGATTAAATTTAAGAATTTATATAGAAGAACACCTGTAACTTAATTTTTGATTTTTTCATAATGGATTAATACATAATACTTAATTCAAATGTTGAAAGTTAAACCTATTTAAGGCTTACCCTAAAAATTGCAAAAGCAATAACAAATTTAAGTATAATCCTCATAAAAACATATATCTATATTGAGCAGCATAGCAGTCTAAAGGTCTGTCAACCCAAAATCTAAAAAACATTTCATGTAGTCGTAGACTCGTATACCAACTAATATATATAGTTATATAATAGTTGATTCGGTCGCATCTTCTTGAAACTATCATAACATTTTGCCCACTATTGTTCTCGTGTTTTGTAAGTATATGTATTCCAAATTAAAACTAGACTAGGTGATGCGTTTATGTATGCTGATGACATATTGTAGTCATTTATGAATCAGAAGAGTTTTAAAAGAACTGAAACAAAAAATTGATGAAGATATGGTAATAATTCGTAGATGGATGAACATGCATAGATCAAATGCCAACGCTAATAGAATCAAGTACATGATTTTAAAAGACAAAAACCAAATACAATAGCAATCCAACTGAAAAAGTTAGTAGATACAAAAAATTAACTTAATTGGAAACTGCAAATACCATCAGACTTGATTAAAATTACTGGATAGAATAGATGGTACATTTTTATAAAAAAAAATGCATATAGAGCACCAACTGATATGAAACGCCAGTCTTTTATAATCTTTTCCATAGTGGCTCCAACAATTTCGTAATCCTACAAAGAAATACAGGAAAAAGCCATCAAGCATTTGTATTGTTTTTCTCATCGAACACTTATACCAACCAAATCCATAAACAATACAATATTTTAAAACTAGCAGATTTCAGAGACATGAAACAAATTTTACACATACACAACATAAATAACAACAACATTATATCCAATTTGAATTGAATCTATAGTGAATCTATAGTATCTATAGAAAATAATCATCAAGTTCACAACTTTCCCACCATCAGAAATTCTAGTCAATTGAGATACAACGACCTTAAATATATACATGTATATACATACAATACATATTATACTATTAACAGATTTAAGTATAAAATGTATAGGTACTCAAATCTGTTAATAGTATTAATGAACGCTGTTCCCAAGTGGCAAAGTCTGTTACGAGTGAACCCATCACAGAGCAGATAGATGTTCAAAAGATTCCTCCTCTATTTCAAATATAAGGTATTTTCGGTTTATATAAATGCGTTTCTTTATTCGACATTGGCCTGAAAACTGTGTTCCCCAGTTACCATCAAACAAGCTGAATGTTGTATAGTTTGTTGAGTTTGTTTTGAACCTTGCGTTCCTTTTTTTCATCAAACTGCGGATGCGTAGATTAAGGTTGTACTCACTCTCATAATGACATTTTTGGGTTTAGTCCCCGTTAAGGCCACATATGTTTTACATGTCCAGAGTGCAATTCTGACTTTATTTAGAGCATTCCACATGTTGTTGTCTATAGATGAGCATTCCTGTTCAGATGATGGGTCATCACTTACGATTCCAAGGTATTTGATCGGTTTGGAAAAGTTAATCGTTACACCATTTAGGTTAAGTTACTTTAACTTTTCCCTAATTCTTCTGTTTGTGAAGGCAACAATAGGGCTTTTATTTGGATTTATAGACAGTTTAACCTCTTGGCACCATTTAGATACCATTTTTACTGCCTGTTGAGTTAATTGAATCACTGTAGAATCAAATTTACCTCTGATAAGAATTACTACATCATCAGCGTAGCCTTATGCTTCTATGCCAGTGTCATTAAGTTTATGTAGTAGATCATCCACTACAGGGGGCCACAGGATAGGTGACAGTACCCCTACTGTTAATTCCTAATTGTTAATTAAAGACATTTAATATATGTTCATAATATGTATGGTATATGTAAAAATTATAGATAGATAGATAGTTCGTTTATTTCCAAAATTTGTTAATACATAATTCATAATGATAGAGTCTTCTTATACTTAAGTTAGAGTTTAGATTATTAGTATCTTAACAGCTGCGAGTTTTATTTTATTCCAATTCTTATTTTGCATTACATTTGTTGTTTGATTTACAATTTATTTTAATTGATATAAGGAAAAATGGTGAAAATTACAAAAACCTTGTGGCTACTTGTATTTTTAAAAATGTATGTAAAAATTCAATTTCTATTAAATTTAATCCTCATCAATTTAATCTGCTAATTAGATTGAACAATTTTAATTTGAATTAATAGGTCTACTCATATCAAATTTATTTTGTCATTAATAGTCGTTGTTATTTTCAGCTAGTTTTTAATATTATTGTTTTCATTTATTTATTTACATATTTAATTTTTTTTTTTAATAAAATTAATAACAAATTATTCAAATTTTAAAATAACCTAATTTGATTTTGATTTGAATTTGCATTTGTCATTATTTAGATGTCACGTTTGAGGGGAATTTGAAGTTTTTTTATCCACAATTTTTTTAACTCACCTAATTTTGATTTGTAATTATGGTAATTTAGATTTGATATGGTTATTTTAATTATACAAATAATATTTTTTTAATATTGTTTAAAATAATAATTATATTTAATTGAATAGAAAAAACAAAATCTGAATTTTATTTTTTAATTATAATAAAATTTTGAATAGTATTTTTAATTGTTTGAATTATGGAATGACGTTTAGGTATAAAATGTAAATTTTAGATAAAAAAAAAAATAATAATTTTCACAATAATTTGATTATAGATAGAATTTTTTACGTGTACTATATAAATACTGTAATATGAGTTCACTTAATACCTAAATATTGATGGTTTTTCAAAAAATTATCTTCAAATCACGTTTCCTGAAGAAATTTATTTTAAGTATTTTTTTTGTTTTATCAGTAACTTAGGTATAATACATTTTTCTATATAAACTAAGGTACTGCAATGAATTCCATAAGTATGGAAAGAGAAATATCGAACGAGTATGTATGTATCTATTTACTTATCAATTTACTGGTATATTAACTAATTAAAGTGGAAAAACTACTAATATTGTTCCTGACAATTGAACGAGGCCTTCTTGAATAACGTAATCCCATTTTAATTAGGTTATTACCAAAATATAATATAGAGGTTAATGTGGGTAATGTGGATCAACCTTTTTGTTTTGTCTCATATTATTTAAAACAATTTTCTATATATACGAAGCTGGCAGGTGATTACTTTGACACCTGAAACAATTTAAAATAATACTATTTTTATTTACAGATTAAGTTTTGTGTTGCCATTTTTGAAATTATAATTAAAAAAACAAAAACTGGTAAATATATAGGTATTTTTCATTTTGGAAGGTAAGTGAACCACGTGGGTGGTTATTTGGACTATAGTGGGCAACATTACCCGACATAATAAAAAATCATACATTTTTATTATAAAATTAAAACTAAATTTTTATTGTTATTATTTTTTTGTTTTTGCATGGCATAAACTTGTCATATCAAATTATGAAATACATGCATAGATGGCTCAAAAAAAAATTTTTTTTTGTTTTTTAATTTTATTATTTTATAAACATATAAATAAAAATTAAATGTTTATAAATAACCATTTCATAAGCGGGGTTTGAACTTAAAACCTTTTGATTAGTAGTCAAATGACATAAACACTAAACCATGTAGGTCGGCAATAGAATAAAAAAATTTATAATAACCAAAATTAGATTGGAGTCAACAATTTCACAAATCAAATTCATTATTTAAAATTTGCATTAATTAATTATCATATATAATTATGTAAATATTCTTAAAGCTAAACATTTACCAAAACTATACATATAAGTATATCTCTCCCATTCGCTCTCATTATTTTATATGCTTCATCTCTTTACTTTACCTAAACACGTCAGAAGGCTGAGAAAATTATAGAGAACAACATTCTTAGACCAAACGAATTCCCAACAAAGAACGTGACTACAATTAAAGAGGTTAGTCGCAGGAGACGATTAAAGGACTTTATTTCCGCCCTATCTCACACGAATATAGTTACAGGACAGTGATGATTAAAAAATACTAATATTTATTATATTTGAAATTCGGTAATAAATGAAATAGTTTTTATAGTTGTTACATTCTCTTTTATTAATAAGACAACGTTGAAGAGATTTTTCATTTCACATGTGCGTACTTTTTTATTTTCGTACACCAAATTAAGGATAGAAATGTAAAATAATCATATCTTAAAACTGCTAACATGATAGCTTTATCGTGTACGGATAGTTATATAACATTTAAACAAAACTATACCTTTTTTAGTATAAAATATTTTCTTTAAATATTTTATTTTTATATCGTTTCTTTTTCTTCGACCGATCCACTTCTAAATGTTAGTGATGTCTTAGTTTTTCTTTTTTTTTTATATAGTTCCAAGTTTATGGGATGAACACCCTAACTGCTTTTACACATCAGAGATTTGGAATATACGATCACATACAATAGCTTTCTCTGTAGAATTTTTATCGGATATATAGACTAATTTAAATGTGTAAAACTTTATCTACTGTAGAGTACTACGCCTTCATAATAGTATAGTATCCACTTAATTTTTAGTGATAACCAAAACTCTCAACTATTTATCATTTATGAACCCAGTTATGCTTTTATTCGAGTCCAATTATTCGCAACTAAGACTTTTACTATACATCAACACCTCGTCTGCCTTCAATAATACCCTTAACACCAAGTTGAATGTGATAGTAATTTTTGTGGAGCATAATGTGCCCAAAGTAGTTTGTTTTTTTTATCCTGATAGAATTGTTATTTTCAATTTTTTATAAATTTAATGAATCAGCAAATATTTTGATAATATAAAATAAAATTTTCTAATCGATCAAATCAAAAAATTTTAAAATATTAAATAATGTCAATTGAATTGAAATCTTAATCCTATATAACAGATTTGATCATATATAAATTTGATTTTATCATTATATTAACAATTCGTTTATTAAATATTAATCAATGAAATTTTTATTTTATTCTGAATCTAACCTTGTATACATTACTTGTTCAATTCAATGTATAATTGTACCTTGAATAGATTTATGAATTTACAATTACTCGGTGAAAGAATTTGAATCATTCATTATACATCAACTCTTTCTAAATATATTCTTCACATAAATATAACGAATTAATTTAAATTATAAGCCATATCATTGGCTTATTGTCCTAACCTATACAAAAAGATTCAAAAATGAATATAATTGCAAGTCAGTGATATCAAATATATCAACGAGAGAGAATATTATCATTGTAAATATAAATAAAGAGAAATGAAACTGAAATGTCAGCATAGAAATATGAGTAAAATATATATGCTCCCGTTTCTTAAAGAATTGAAATTTTAATTTTACAAACAACTTTTTTCGATATACGTACATGATGTAAGTAGCTTAAAGTCAGGATCTTAAACAAGATATTCACATTATTTTATAATTTATAATTACACATTGAACGATGACATCTATTCTTTTTTTCCAAAAAGGTAAATTAAATCAAAAATTGATTCAAGTGTAATTGTATTGAAGACATAGCCGTATTATTATGATCTAACATGTTAAAATGAACGAATGAATTGATTAAATCCATAAAATTATTAACAGGTCTTAAAATTATTGATTTTGATTCAAAAATTTGAATTATTTTGGGGCCGGATATATCTTCTTGATTTCATCGATTCATCTAAATACAATTGTTTTTGAAAAAGAATTAAATTTTGAAAGAAAATAAAATTTTCTAATGACATTGCATTAATTTCATCATCATCAGACTTTGTTTCTTTCAATATTTTGTTGAATTTCTTTCAATTTAATTCAATTTTGTTTAATGGAAAAAAATTCAACACAAAATTATACAATCATTTTAGATGTTTCTTTTATTGCGATTAAATCGTTTGTTGAAATAATATTGTCAGCAATTCTTTTGAATATCAATAACATCTTAACCACCTCTATATAAATAGATATGTATACTCTGTAACAATATGGTATTGATTAAAGTTTAACAAATAAAAAAAAAACAACAACAAAATTTTTATTTAAAAATGATAAATGATTCACTTTAAGGCATACTTATTGGACCATCATAATCCTTATTTGAGCTGTTCATATTTTCATTATGTTTTGTTTGTAAAATTATTATAATTTTGGGCTATGATGATCATGCTGAGTTTATTTGATCTTGCAATTAATGACAAAAATTGTTTTGGTAAATTTCTTTAATTAATTAAGATGTTAAATTCTTTAATCGGATGTAATTTCTATATATATAGTTAAGCTTTCAATGGAATTCTTCTAAAAAATTCATGTTAATTACATTAAGATTAAACGGAAGGATTTATTTTAAGGAAATTCTTATTTGAAGGTTTCTTTTCTTACTATCAATTTATTGTTCTGAATGATCTGAAATATTTTATAAAATTTCTTATAGGGATAAAAAAAAAATCTTCCTTCAATCGGTCATATTTTCTATCTTCTGCTTTTGTTAATTTTACTTACTTACTTCGGAAGCAAAAACAGACGGCATATAGATTCTTGGCCTGACTCACCAACGTCATCCATTTTCGTCGATCATGGTCGAATTCTCTCCAGTTTAAGAAGCGAAATTATTTCAAGTCCGTCGAAACTTCGGCTCTCCAACAAAGGTTTGGTCTGCCCCGGCGTCTTGTGTCTTTGGTTCTGGATTCGAAGATTCTCTTGGATGGAGCATTGACTTTGATTTTCGTGACTGCTTCCACTTCATTATACAGCTCATAGCGTTCAGCATTATATCTTCTCCTTCAGACCCCATCATCGTTTTAACAGCCATCTATCCTGGAAAGAATTTTCTTCTTGAAGACACCAAGTGCATGGTCACGATTCCATGATTCTGATTCGTAGAGCAGAGCCAGGTAAGTATAACCATTTTGTAAATTTTATCTTTGATATTTCGGAATAGGAGCTCTAACCCGATATGTTCTGACAAGCTGAAGCACCAACAGTTTGCAAGGTTTATTCTTCGCGGTAACTCCACATTGAAATGATTTGTGGGATTAACACTGGTTCCAAGGTAGGTAAACTCCTGAACTACCTCGTAATTATTTGTGCCAGCAATGATATTTTGGCCAATGTTTGGAGACCTTTCTATTTGTTGACAAGATATATTTTGTCTTTTCCTCATTTACTTCGAGACCCATTCATTCCGGTTTTTCTTCAATCTGGATAAAGGCCTCGACGATTGCCCGTTGCATTGATGATGTATATGTCGTGTTTACTTCCGCTCGTCGCACTGTATACGTTCCAGTACTAGATTGAAGAAGTCGCATGATAGTGCATATACTTGTCGAAATCAGGTACACGTCTGGAAGAAGTCAGAAGTGTCATTACTAACAGCACATTGTGTTTTAAAGTGTCATTTTTGACAATCGGATAAACGTGGCTGATACACCAAATTCCGAAATAGCAGCGTACAGTTCACTGCGGTATATGCTTTCTTATGCAAACTTAAAATTGATTTTATATCGATTTTAAGTCTGGATCAATAAACAAAAAAATGTTTTCTTTAAAATGTTCATGTCAATGAACTACACTATATCGGTCGGTAAATTATTTATTAACAAAATGAATAGAAAGTTTTTGAACTAATTTAATGTAACTTTAAATTATTTAACTGATCATAAAAATGCTATTTTTGAGTCCTTTAGCTAACAAGCTTTATATACCCTCACATAGGTTTACGCACAGAAGTATTTTTCTATATCTAACAAAAGTTTATTTAGCTCCAAAATCTAAAAAAAAATTATAGTAAAGTTTGTAAAGCCAACAAAATTTTGAAGAATGAAGGACATTAAACTATGATTTTCTTTATTAATATCAATTTACAAGTATATTTATATATGCATTTCTTGGACAAAAAAATTTTTTTTTTCTTTTAAATACAAAAAAATCAATTGAAAATTTAATTTTTTTTAATTTAACAATCCCAACAAATAAAAAAACAACAACAATAAAATAAAATAAAATCCTCAAAAATTCTCCTCATTAAGAATCAAATATTTGTCATATCATTCACTGTCAAACTCAAACTCTTTAAGAATCAAACAAAAAAATACAAAACAATAAAAATAAAAACGCCAACTCACTCATATCCCTAACTGATTCCTAATATGTGAAATCGATCTTATCATCATCATAAAAATAAACAAAAAAACAAAAATAAAACCCTGAACCATTTATCAATTCAGAAATTCCATTTTTTTTTTTTTTTTTCAATATCTACCATTATTTCATCATATTATATACCTTACCTTACCTTACTTGGGATCACTTACCAAGTGATGCTTCATCAGGTATCATCAGGTTTTTCTCTTTTTTAATTTTTTCAATATACGACAACTAAACACTTGAATCGGCCTCCAACATTAATGAAACACTTAAGAACAATTTCACGGCTGATATTTTTTTATTAAAAAAAAAAAATTTATTTACCAATACATAAATAGTTTTTGACAAAATCTTTAAAATTGTATAAAGTGAAAGAAAATATATGAATTGAATAAATCGCCATTAATTTGTATTGCAGTCATCAGATGAAAATGAAAAAAATGAATATTAAGTATATACAAGTGAATGGGATCCATCTGTAAACAGACATTATATAAAATTGGAGGGTAGATGACTTCTGAAGAAACATAAAATTGAAAAGTAGCTATAAAATTGACACGGCTCATAAAAAACAAATTTCATGTTTAAATAAAAAAAAAAATAAAATAAATTATTGAAAGAAAATGGCTGTCATTAAAAACTTAAAGTTAATTTAATGAAAAATGTTTGCATGAAAAAATTAACAGTGACTAACAATAATGTTATTCCATCGGTCATAGATCATTTCTTTTCTAAATTTCTATTAATATATAGATAGGATAGTTAAGTATTCACAATTGAATAGATCTTCATATATATAATTAAAACACACTTCCTGATAAACTGAAAAGTATTGATTTGAAAAAAAGAGCAAGGAGTGTATTGCAAAATAGACAAAAGTCTAAACAATTTTAAACACTCATATAGGACTGAAACATTTTAGATGTAGAATTTGATAGATATTATAAACTTATAAGGTCTAAACGATGACATTTAGTGACGTACATTTTTTTCAATTTTAATTACTATTTGACAATCTACTATATATTTTTAAAATGTAATTAAATTGAATTGAAATTTATTTCCCATGCATATATGCATGCAAAAGTTTTTTGATTTACAAAAGTTAATTAATAAATTTTTATTTTTACTTTTATATTTAAATGTTAGTAACTATTCTATTCATATACGTTGGATACAGTTATAAATACTTATCGTCTTATATACAAATTAAAAATAAATAAAATAAATAAATAAAAAAAAAAACAAAAAAAATATATATCGATTAAAAGGTAGACAAAATATCATAATAATAAAAAAATTTCAAATTAAATTTCATTTACAATTCATATGTTAGTAATAAAATCTCACGAAAGAAATTTGAAAAATATTTAAGTTATCAATTTATTTTAGTACACAATTTGGTAATTTATTAAAAATGTCCAATCCTCTAGAAAAAAAAAATTATTTATTATATTTGCTCTTCTAAACAACGCCAGTCTAAATAGTCCAGCAATTGCAGATCTTATGTTTCGTTCGTTGACATATACCTTACACAATCTGACAAATAGTCAGGCATTCATACTCAGTTTTTAGCTTGTATTCGATTATATTCAAGCATTGCTTTATTTTGCAATTTTTGTATAGTTTTGCTTTTCAAACTAAATTGCAAAGAAATGAAATATATGAGAAAAAGTGTGGACGAATTGTAGAGTTATAGAAAATAACTGCAAAATATCCAATCTAGCTAGATATTCAAATCTTTTTCAATATTTTACAGTTAATTAAGATCAGCATGTTCATTAAAATTTAATTTTGCATCTAGGAGGTAATAAACAAATTTTTAATTGGCTACCTGCTATCATTAAACAACAATCACTTTTTCTTCTCCAAATTTAACTGAAGTTTATTCCATACATAACCAATTGTACAATTCTCTTAAATCGCTATTAATTTTATTCCAACATTCGTCCAAATTGCGACCAACTATATATAATAATACGGATTAAAACGCCATAAATGACGGAAGCAAAATAAATTCTAGCTTTTTTTCTTCATTATATAGAGTTTTATTTCAAATTTAAGACAAATACGTATTTGCTTTCTAATTTATCATATATCTTTAATTTTTTATTAGAACAGTTTTAATTACCATATAAACAGAATATTTGTAGTAAGGTGAGCAATTTTCTATTCCCTAAGCGCCATTTACTCGACCAATTTAGCAACATCTTATTTGTCGTCATTGAAAATTTATCGTATAATAATTAAAAATCAAGTTAGACGTGTTTACATTCCATTTAGTTGCGAAAATTTTAGCGTCAAAATTTCAAAAAAACGATTAAGGTCTTATTAATATGGGTCATTTGCTTGTTGTCATGTGTTTGTATGACATTGCCAGAATTTAAATATCGTTATTGTCATAATAGATTTGCTTTTATCATTTTATTTATTTTTTTGTCTTATTTATATCAATTTTAAAACCTTATAATATAATATTTATTAACCAACACGCATATAAATATTAATTTAAATGTTAATTGTATATAGCTAGTGCCATTAAAGCCGTTTTTCTTATTTTAATAAAAATCAACGCTCAAAAACACTGTATAAGAAAATTTAAAAAAAAAATAGACTAATGCCCAATTTTCCTTTACTTAAAAAGTTGGATATTCTACCGCTTAG